>OU611999.1:10000000-11200000 GCA_914767915.1 Agriopis aurantiaria
ACATAAGTGCTTTTCAGACAGCTCTATAGAATATTCTAGGAGAAGTTTTCTGATAAATGGTAGAGTAACATTTAAATATTAGATTTACTCGCCGCGGGTAAAGTTTTCCAAGGAAATATTTAGCGTGCCTTTTTGTTATGATTGAGTAAGAAAGGCACGTAATCTAAATACATTGAATACCTTCAGGGTAGCGATACGCAAGTATGACGGAGTTTTCGTTTAAAATAGATTAAGTCATGATTTTTACTTCAGTTGAATTTTGTGGAATTAAGTTTTAAGTCAAATTACGCTTTGACACTTAACGGCGCCCGTACTTGGGCAATTTTCACACATACGTATCTAGTATTTTATTTTTATGTTAAGGCGAGTTTTTCCCTTTTTTAAGCAACGCCTACCTTTTTTAACCAACCTACTAAAGACCATAAGGCTTAATATATTCTATTACAGTCTCATTTAGTGGAGCAAAAACGTGGCGCTTACACACAGTCGCTAATTCAATTTTTGAAGTTTTTCTCATATTTTTCGAAAAGTATAGCTGTAATGTAAATGTACCTTAGCGGTGTGTACATTGTAATGCTAATGTACCTTCTATAATTATGAAATCTGTATATTAAGATATCCCAGATATCATTTAATAAATAGGTATATGAATTAATAAAAAATACAGGGGTAAAGCTCAAATCAGTGTTACTTTCATATATATTTTTCTTTCGAGCAAAATGTCCTTAATCATGTTTAGGTCTTTGGGATTTCCTAAATAAAACATTTGATTTTGACATTACACCATTTTAATAATAGTGTCATGTCAAACTAACCATGAAAGTAGACACACTCAAACTAGTATGACCAAAATTGCTAAAAGTCGGAAAAGAGGGCCTTAAACATATATTGCCTTGGCAGTAAAACCGACGTGTGCCGTGTTGGACATGACGTCATGTTTCACATCTGCAAGGCACGCGTGACAGCCATAAAAAAAACTGATTTTCAGATTTGAGTTAAGCTTGGTAAGTTGGTAAGATACATTTAATTTAGCGATATGTCCATGATTTATTTTATATACCTACAAGGAATAAAAAAAAATGGTAAAAAATGTTAATCATTATTTAAAAAAAAAACATTTTATTAGCTACTAGCTGTTGCCCGCGACTTAACACAGCCTGTACTTTAATCTGGTCATAGCTAAGCATATTCGTGAAAACCGCATTTAAATCCGTCCAGTGGTTTAGGAGATGTGCGTGCACAAACAAACAGACAAAAAATCTAAAAACTGTCTTAACGTGTTCAGCTGCTTATTTTATGACGCCCTGTGAGATTTTTTTGTTGATATCTCTCAATTACAGATTTTTTTATCTCTACGATTTTATTAATATGTATAGATTTACCCAAGTTTCATCAAAATCATACAAGTAGTTCACATAATATTTAACTAGTATATTTTGTATAAAAAGTTTGAAAATTACTCAACCTCCGGGACGTTGAGTAACCTCCGGGGGTGACTAATTTAAGTACACACACCAAGTTTAGTTGAACAAAACAACTAAATAGTACCCACCTATGTAAATAAACAGCCAATATCTTGAGTGCTTCACTCCAGACATAACATACTATTAAGCTATCATAATCACAATCATAATAGCTTAATTTGTACATAACGTTAATCCAAACCACAATACCGTTTGATATTTTGTAAATACCAGGTATGGTTGGGTTCGACGACGCTGGTCCCAAGCGTGCAAAGGTGAAGAAATCAGCAGCCGAGGAAGAAGAGGAAGAGGAACCAGAACCTGAACCAGCTGCCGCGGAAGAAGCTAGGCCTGAAGGTACCTCAACCCTTCCCCTTTCATTGTAGCACTGGTGGGATATTAGTGTCAGCGATTTAAAACCAAGGCGAAGAACTTTGACATACCTATTAATGTATCCAACCCCATAAGTAATGTGATAAATAACTTGAACTGACTGCTGAAGCATGGTATAAATGCGTAGAAAACTCTTTTTTGCGCAATCCAAGAATTATACTCAACAGTGTAGTGTGTGGTGGCTGAGGTAAGGTAAGCGGATCGTTGTTGAATCAGCCGCAAGATGGGTCAACGATATTGTCACCATCACGGGTCAAACCTGGACTCGACGAGCACAGGACCGAGTCAGATGGCATTACAAAAGTAATGCCTGTACCCAACACTGGAATAGGGAAGGCTGCGGTTAATTTTATGATGATGATAGTGAAATTAAAGGTTTTTTTATATGATTCATACAAAATTACTTTAAAAAGGACAGTTATTCTTTAGCGCCTAATGTTTTAATAAGCGTTATCGTGAACAGAGGATGCCGTTGAAGACGAAAAGAAAGAAGAAGAAGGCCCTGAAGTGGCCGAAGGCGATCAAAAGGAAGCAACGGGTGAAGGCGCCGAAAAGGTAGCTGGGGAGGGGGGAGAAGAAGCAGAAGGGGAAGAAAGTAAGTTCATTATTTGAATCCGATGTTGCCATGCGGATGTTCATCTTTTTACAAATATTTTAAATGTGAAAGTTTAAATTTGTTGCATCTCAACTCCGTAATATGGAATACATTTTGGAATAACTTTTCATCCAGTTAAATTGTGTGGTTGCTGTAGGACAACGAGTGAAACCGCAGGGCACAACTACTCCTTAATAATATTGAAGCATAATTTCACTCAACAGAAAGTTTATTAATTTAATTTCTTTTTCCTTTAATGATGATCAATGAGCAAACGTTCGTTTGAAGGTGAAGAAGGTGAGAGCCATGCCAGCCCAGCACAGGCTGGTTGGACTGGTCCTGCTTCTATTTTACTTTCGCTAGATATTTAGTATTGTACATAATTGTGAATTGTATGTTTGTATTGTACATATTATATAGTATACTGTAAGTATTAGTTACTACCCTCGATTTCAAACGTACCTATTCGAAAGTATGTCAAAAGTATGTAATGTCCAATCGAATATATGGAAAAATATAAATTGGTAGACGAGAATCAATTTGCCTTCAAAAAAAAACATCCACCAGCCTAGCAATTATTAGTAGCAAAAAATTACGCATATACCTAGTTGGACTTCTACAGCTTCTACTGGATATGAAAAAAGCGTTTGCGTTGTTTCTAGTAACATATTATCAAACCTAAATGACATGAGCGTAAGAGGGAATCTTTGAACTGTTTAAGATTGTTTTTCGAACAGAAAACAATTTGTAGACTACTTACATCAAGAAAAAGCTACAAAACAACAAGTTCATTCGGAATGACTCACACTAAACTAGTCTATTCCGCAAGGCAGAGTGTTAGGATGCGTCTTGTTCCTAATTTATATAAACAACCTCTCAAAATTACTTGCTATCCCCTGTATGCTGTTAGGTGATGGTGTAACTTTACTTTTCAAATGTTCGTCGCTGATTAAATGCGAATTGCGATGAAAGACTCATTTTACACTATACAGAGATGGCACTGCCGCCTAACCTTAAATTGAACACAAAAAAAATAAAAAATAAAATAAAAAAAAACAATTTTACTCTGATTAAAAAACATCTTAAATCTCGCAGCCAGCTCTAATTGAATAAATCTATAAGATATACATAATTTGACTCATTTGGGTGTTGATAATATAATATCAATTCATAGCTCAACCTGAAATGTTACATTAGAAAAATTAAATCAAATCTATCCCAGTTTGTTTACTCTTTATCGGTTTGAAATCATGCATGAAACAGTAATTTTTAACTTTCGCGATTTGAACACTTGTTTTAAATGTTTATCGGGACTTATCACGTATTATTTAATTTTGGTAAAAATATGCACCTTTCGCTCGACGTTTCGACCCGACATTTCGGTCACGAGCTGACTCAGCCCGTGACCACGGCCATTGTAACATGGTCGAAACGTTGAGCGAAAGGTACATATTTTTACCTAAATTAAATAATACGTGATAAGTCCCGATAAACATTTAAAACATAAATGAAACAGTTACATAAAAACATCATAATAATAATAATATAATGAGTGGCCATTAAACCTATACTTATGCTTGTTTGAGGTACAGTATTATTGTATGGGGCAATAGTAGAGACTGATGCTAAAGACCTTTTTACTACGCAGAACTCCGACGACACAAAAAACTCGCAGCACCCAAACCGAAACAGGAAAAGGCCCGACTCGGCCCAAACCAAAATATTCATGCATTATCCAATGAATATAAAAGATAAACGTAAAGTAAAAATATTCCACTATAAACTTTAAAAAAATACTTATAAATTAATGTAACTACAGTGTAGACGAATTTCTAGGTGATAATAAATATGTTTCAATCTCACCATATCTGTTTTTAAATTTTGTACTAATCTAATATTTTACTTGCAACGCTCTAACAGGGTATGTATATAGCCTTACTTTTTTTTAAATATGTGTGCTTTGTATGGAATAAATGATTATGATTATTCCTTTATTTGAATTTCTGAATGTATTGTTGTATAATACACGCTTTGTATAACTTTAAATATAAATTATCAAAAAATTTAGCAGCTTTATCCAATGCTAATTATTGTAAAAAAATATCCTAATATATCTATCCAATGTTTCCAAACGAACTAAGCTAAATTAAATTATAATTATTTTGTATAGAAGAGGAAGCTGTTCCTGTAATCGGAGATGAAGAAGTATTGAATATCAAGCCAAAGGTCAAGAAACTTGCCAATCAGTTTAACTTTTGCGAACGTGCGGCGCTCACGTACGTCTTCCCAAGGAGGGTGAGTTTTTCAAAGAAGGTTAATATGTCTCAACCTGAGAAGTAGAAAAAACAGACATTGGTTTCGATGCAAGCATGCAAATGCCGTGCCAATGCCCATTTTTCATTTAGCAGTCATATATAGGTACATATTAATGATTTTATAGGCGAATGATAAATCAACAAGGTACCGTTTTCCAAATAAAAGCCGAAACCAAAAAAAAAATTTTTTTTTCGTAGTTATAATGTTTTTCTTATCATTTATACCTATGTTGTATACCTACAATTCCATTGATTTAGAATAACACTTACAATATAAAAAAATATAAAAAAATATATATTTCTTTTCTTTAAATTTCTTTATTTTATTTTATTAGTTTCGTAGTTAATTTTTATTGAGGTAGTGTTGCCTAGGTTACTCGCATATACCTAATTTATTAGTTTGTTAACAACGTTGTCTTAGTCAAATCACCTTATTAGTATTATGTATTTATTTATGGTTTGTTTATATTACTGCTAAGTTTATTTATTTTTGTTATTATTTAATTTCTCGTGTACTGTTCGGTGTTGGCCATGGGTGATGTCACCGGCGGCTCCAACGGAAGACCAGCGCTGGTTGTTCGCAACCAGCAATATGCTGAGTTGGAACCGGTTTGTGGAGGGAATCATTTGTAATGTGTGTTCTCAAAAATGTATATATTATGATTTTTTCTTCCATAAATAAAAATTTGTCTATTGTCTATATACAATGCAAAAATTTCAAGAAATTTGTCGTCAACCAAAAAAATCTGTTTTGTGAAGAATCTCTAGTATAATTCCGCTTCTACTTCACTTCAAGTACAAAAACTGCTTTGAAGATGTACTTCCGCAAAGTAACGCCTGTATCCTCAATCCACTATATCTACCAAAAAACAAAACCAAAATTCAATATCCCCGACATAATAAGTTTTGGAACTATTAATTTTATCCCGACAATGAAAAATGTATGTTGATTGTATAGCTTCGTGTGTTGTATCTTCGAAACTTGTGGTCCATAATTTTTTGTTCAGGTATACCGTATGCTAAAATTATGATGTGCTAAAAAAGATGTTATTTTTTCAAGAAAGAAACTTGGTTTTAGTCTGTGGATACCCAGACAGTGCCGCCACCTCGCGCCAACTTCGGCATGACAGCGCTGCAATGCATCATATTTGACTTCTATCAAGAAGACTACGCCAAGAAAATGAAGGAAAAAGAAGATGAGAAACCTAAAAGGGTATGAAATATGTACCTAGTAGAAATAGACCAATGAAATTCTAAATAAAAGAGCCTATAGTCACCTAAGGTTGTCACAAAGCTTTTAAGAAGTTCCACTTCTAGCAATTACTTAACTTATTAGATACCTCAGAAATATTTTAAAGAACTATGTGTTCAACTGATATTTTTTAGTAATTTTTAAACTTTCGCGATTTGATTTTTTATACAATTCAGCAACGCTTTATTGACACCACAGAAATGCCAAGAAAAATACATTAAACCTTAGAATAACTACTCAGAGAAGGTAGGTTTCCAAACAACGCCTTCTCAAAACGTAAGCTACAAATTCGCTTTGTAGCTTACGTTTCGATTGGTATTTTAAACATGTGGAATGTCACACCACTACTTTTATGCTGCTTTTCTGATTTGTTGTGGTACGATTTCACCGCGCAAATTGTCATAGTATTTTTTTTTTTGAGCCATATATGGCACCATTTGAATGGCTTAAATTTTGCGAATGTACTTCGTTTCTTTGTGTAGTTATTCTAAGACATTAAACATGTACAGAAAAGGCCGTGTTATTGCTAAGGTTCATACTAAGTGATACTGTCTCTAAGGTTTTCATATTTTGTCTACAAGTCAAGTAGGTATCAGTGTTAGTATCACGGCGTCTACAGACCGCTTATAAATCCAAAAGAGAAAGACGAAGATCTGTATGGTACAAACATGCACTCATTATTCTGTACTAGCCAAACTAGTAAAGGTTCTAATAATTATGAAACTATTAAAAATTTCGAGTGTTGTAGGTATATTTATTTTAACGACTGAATGAATTTGGATGTAATTTGGAATGGAGAAAGCTTATACCTTGGATTAATATAATTATATATACCTAATATCCTGTTGGATTGCGGGTGAAATCACCGGGCGCTGCTACTCTAAAATAATAGAACTACGAAGTCACAGTGATGTGATCCAGTCCACCAATAGATCGCTAAGTCAGTTGCAAAGAAAGTGAATCTAGCTCTCAATGAAAGTGTGCATGCGTTTTTAAATATGTGTATGATTTGCTCGTGTTTTTTGTAAATAAATTAACTTAATCTTAAATTTTTGTTATGTTGTATACAGATGAAGAAGAAGACTGCGAAGCACGTGAAGTCAGCCCAGCAAATCCACGACGAACAACTGGCGCAAAGGATCCGTGAGGCGTGGTCTATCCTCGAGAGGCTCGTCAACCAAAACATATACGATGATATCGGTAAGTCACAAATTTTGAGGAAAATTGTGAGTAACTAATACCTTTCAGTACCTACCTCTTAGCAACGGTGCTTGTAAACGCAGCCACCGCGTCGCAGTAATCCTCTACGATTTATACTATTTGCTATGTTATTCCAATAATGTTATTGCATTGTTATTCCAAAAGCCCAATCGTTTTTTTTTTTAATTCTCACTCGGAGATTTTTATCTTCTAAAACTTTGAAATGCGAGAGTGGCCTCTTTTAATCCATAATCAATTGTAGCTTCGATCATTACCCAGCCCAAGACTACCGCTACTGGGATGACCCGTCGGACGAGTTCCGCGAGGGCATGGGCTCTCTGCTGCCGCTCTGGAAGTTCCAGTACGAGCCGATGCGAGTCCACGCCGCCTGCGACATTCAGTGGAACCCGCACTATCAGGACCTCTTCGCGGTTGCGTACGGATCTTGTGAGTTTTAGTTTAGTAGATGATGTACTCCAGGCTCATTTCGGCCACGGCGACTGCTTCTAATAAATAAAAAAATTAAATTAGTTACTTGGTGCGTCCTCACATGCGGCTGATATAACCAATTTTGCCAGTAAAAGTTCGGAAACAAATGCAACATGTGAGAACGCCAAACAACGTTTGAGAACGCCAAACAACGAGAACGTTTGAAAAAGTAAAACTATAGATAAATCACCTTCTTGTAAAGAATAACTCGTAGTTCTAATTCTTGTTCTAAGTGGGACTGTTTCTAAGTAACTAGTTCTAAGCTACTTAGAATTCAGTATTTACTTAGTTTTAATTTACAATCTACTCCAGCTAACGGAATTATAAAAACTTGGACCGAGACGAGACAAAAAAACGTGACTTTTAGTGTTGTGATGTCAAAAATTATGTGAAAGACGGTACCAATCACGTGACTTCCGCACACATTCCGCCAGCATTAACCTGTCGTAAAAGAAAAAGGAAAACATCGTTACATTCCCACAATGTTTCACAAGTACCCGCACAATGTCACACATACGTGCCGTCGGCCAATTTTTACCGAATGTAGTATGAAATAGTCGTTTTTCTAACTCGTACAGACCGACAAACTTATCTCTAGAGTTGTCCAAATAATAGAACTAAACATTTACTACAGTTAACTGTCAGTTTTGTTCAGAAAATACGATGGTAACCCACATATTTGACTGCAAAGATATGTTGGTTTTCATACAAGGTTAAACAGCCAAACCAGCCATGTGAATGGGGTAACAGAAGTTGAGTGTTGGAAACGTTTTACGACAAATTTACTGCATCAAAGATATCACAACATGTATGTCAGTTTAACAGCACCGAATAGATTTTATTCATCCCGATTACGTGACAATAGCTAGTTGAAAGGATTGTTTGTGTAACCTCTTATAGTGGCATTGGGAAGAGCCTTGACCGATTTAAAAGGTAGTTTACAAGACAGTTCTGGTTTGTAAGGAATTCTGACCTAGTTAGGTGCACGAAGTTAATGCAAATTGCTTAAATTTACATATCTATTATCATGTAAAGTCAGTATACCTACTATCTATTAATATATAAAGATAACAAACTTTGTTCCACCATAATCTTAGGAATTCATTTAAAATTATCTTACGTTTTATTTATGGTATGGCAGCAGTAGGTCATATTGTCTATTTTACAAAAAAGTCCTACTGTTAATTAATGGAATTTTTATTATTGCATTGACCAAACAAGACTCGTATAAGTAAGTATTTTAATGTACAGAAACACAAATTAAAACTTAACTACTAATGACTAATCTATATACCGTAGTTAACCGTTAATTAACCGTGGTCCTTAACTGTTGGCCTTTTGGAAAAGCTCAGAGTCACACAGCGGGCAATAGAGAGAGCTATGCTCGGAGTTTCTTTGCGCGATAAGATCCGAAACGTGGATATTCGCCAAAGAACCAGAGTCACCGACATAGCTGTTAAAATTTGCAAGTTGAAGTGGCAATGGGCAGGCTACATCTACATAATAAATTTGAGTATTATGTCCAATTTTTTATTTAATTTCGAATATATGAAGCTTCCACGAAAACTGTAGTTTCTTTGACCAATCAGAATTTTTGTTCTTATTACAGGCCAGTGAGGTGCTCGTTGGTGTCTTGAACTCTTGCCAGAGGCACCAACTTGCGTAGTGAGTGCAGTCCGGTGAAACCGTAGTACCGTCGCCAAATACCTAATACCTAATAATCCGTAATACCAGTGAGGATTGTTCCCAAAATGCTGGCCCCAGTACCACGTTGTATAGCAATGCTCACCCTATGAGGAAAGTAGAGGCCGATATTTTGGTCACGAATTCATTCATGCATCGTATCGACCAGACGTGATAACAAAATCTTTTTTAAAAAAGTCTCCCGATCCCCACGGCCATGTGATTTCGACCCCAAAAGGCTAAAAAAAGATTTTGATCAATCTATTTGACAATTTTATTATTTTGTGCAGTGGATTTCACAAACCAGCAGAAGGATGGATGCCTCTGCATGTACAGCATCAAGAATCCAGCGTACCCTGAATACTCTGTCATGACAGAGTCGCCGATTATCGCTCTTGACGTCTACAAAGAAGTGCCCTTCTTGATTTGCGTTGGTGAGCGTAATAACTTATGACTTATCGTCTACCTCATCTCGTCTTCTAATACCTGACACTTTATTGCAGCGAGTGGATTTCCATGCGGCTTCAAAAAATAGAAAAAACTAAATAAATAGTAAGCTTAAATCATTTTAAATGAATAAACATTTAATTTACTAGTACTTAGTAAATAATAAAGGACCCGGGTATGTCCTAAACCTGCGACAAGAACCACCGGAGGATGGGCAGCAGCGTCCTATTAATACACGGTGAACGTACTGCGAATACTGCGATCCTCAAGCTTGGGGATTAATACCCCTCTCTAAGAAGGAGGTTTTTATTCAGCAGTGGACGTTTACTGGCTGATGGTGTGATGTAGTAAATAAAATCAAATAAAGTGACTCCAAAAGTAGCAAATTGTATTTATTAAATAAAAACTAGGCAGCTTTATCTACGTCCAATCTATTTGCACCTTCGTGTATCTTCCTATTCAAAAATGTCGAAGCGGAAATGGGAATAGGAGGTGTAATATCAATCGGAAGTTCCGACTTTTCGGAATCGGAATCGAACCTCTGTAACATCCCTAGTTATGCCTGCCTCACCAGGCATTAAACCCAATTTTGAACAAAACTAATTGTCTGGTTTGATACCGCGAAGTTGGAGCCTGTTTGGGCCAAATCCGTGTTTTTATGCAACTAAGGATGAAACAAGTAAATCACTCACCTGATGGTAAGCGTCACTCTTGCCCAGAGCAATTCAGTCCCAGAATTTAGAGCTTTAAAAATTTGAATTATATCTGCTCGGCAGTGCACTGCGCTCGTCAACTTTGGTGTTTATTGATATTGGTGTTTAATCCTTCACGTACAGTAAATTTCTATTGTTTGGTTTCAGGTTTATACGATGGCAATGTGTGTGTATACAACGCTCAACTGACTCTGGAGTCTTCGTATCAATACAAATCGGACTCCGTGAGGGATAAACACAGCAATATTGTTTGGGAGGTATGTTCACAAAGGCAGAAATCACGGACTAAATGTACATGTCGCCATTGTCATTCAGGGTGATGTAAATGATATTCGTCATCATCTGGTGCCTCTAAAGGTTGACGTTAGCTCAGCAAACATTATTTAATACTGTGCCAAACTAGGAAAAGGAAGACACCATTACGAAACCATGGTACCAAAAGTATAATGACGGGGGTATAACGATGGGGCTGAAAGGTTCTGGAATGGAGACCACGGACCGGTAAGCGTAGCGTAGGACGTCCACCCACAAGATGAACAGACGACCTAAAAAAGACCGCAGGGAAACGCTGGATGCAGACCGCTTCCAACCGACCCTTTTGGAGATCGATGGGGGAGGCCTATGTCCAGCAGTGGATGTCCTACGGCTGAAATGATGATGATGAAAAGTATAATAATATACCATTGTAGTAATCACTCTCTAATGCCCGCGACTGGCTACCTACCTCCTACCCTCAAAGTTAACAATATATCGTCAAACATCTATAAGTTGTGGAAAGGCCAACCACAATCGGTTTTTCCTCCGAAGTATAATTAGGACTGCTTCAAACGAAGGGTGAATATAGAGTCCTCAAAGGAACGAGGAGGAAAGGAAGGAGGAGGGTGATTGCACTGACAATCTGCGCATGAGAAATACCCACCAACTTATCATAGTACACAAAGTTAATACCTATATAAAACAGATAGATATGTAAAACTCTATACCCACACCTCTCGCTGGAAATAGAGTTATATTGTGGATGCAAGAATATAATAGACAGTATATTCTATAGACTATTCAATCTAATAGCAAACCTTACATAAATATCTTCAAAACTACACTCTGAAATAGAAACTAAAACAAGCCCAACATCAGTTCGTAATTTAACCTTCAGTAGGTACAAATATCAATCTAATCTTGAATTGATGATTGATTCACTATATCCCGTGCGAATTTAGGAAATTGTTTATTTTAACATTATTATAATTCATCTATACTAATATTATAAAGATGAAAGATTTGATGGTTTTTTTGTTTGTTTGCATTGAATAGGCTCCGAAACTACTGAACCGATTTGAAAAATTCTTTCACTGTTGGGAAGCTACACTATCCCCGGGTAACATAGGTTATATTATATTTTCAAAAAAAATGGGGATCCTTACTAAAACTCCAATAATGTAACCCAAGGTGTAAAATCAATAAGATTTACAATTTTGACTTTGCGTGTTTGACAGTTCTAAGACAGGACAACGTCTGTCAGGTCAGCTAGTAAATTCATGGAAAGGGTACAAAACGTAACATTGAGTAAATTATAAATAGCATCTAACTACGTTATTCTTAACCCCTGACTCAAAAACGATTATTATAAATTATAAGTATTATAACTTTATCGTGTGTATCTGTGTCTTGAGTAATATTTAAAGGGGATCCCCTGGACTAAAAAATAAGGATATAATTGAAAACCTTCCTCTTTTTTTGAAGTCGGTTAAAAATAATTGGAGATGCGGATCTGAAAATTCACCTAAACGAGGCCGAAAAAGGGGATTCTTTTGTTCTCTGGAGATCATGGGGTTTCTGTTTCCCGAAGGTCCGGTGGGGTCCGCGCCTAATTGATGGCGAGGCGTCGTTCTTCTCGATCTCTGGCGACGGTCGCGTGGTGCAGTGGGCGGTGATGCCGGGAGAGCTGCAGGCCACCACCATCATCACTCTCACGTCCGACGTGCCGCCCATACCGGGCCCTGACGGCACCATGATCTCTGTCAACAGTAAGCACCGCCACTATCACATCATCATAATCATCACCGTTTAGATAATTTCAGCAGTTCAGACTGGAGGTATGTAAGCCAAATATCCCCCCCCCCCCCCCCCAATCTTAAATGACTTTATTTCTCCCGTCATTCGGGCCGTTGCCCTGAAAATTTTAAACCCATGGCCGCAACCGCATTTAGGATGGCGTAAAAGAAAACAATTGCTGTATTTTGTACCTAAATAAGATAGATAACAAACCAAACACCCAACACTATCAAGCAAAACACAAGAGAAAACGTTATAGAGAAGTAAGTAAACACAGACAGACTCTACAGACTTAAGGCCGCGCTCACGGACCAGGACAAGCCTATCTCTATCGCACATTTAAAAAATAAAAATAAGCTGAAAATTTATAAATTCGCTGAGTAGAAACGTTTCTATTATTCTTTTTACTGTATTTTTAATTGCAGGTATGAGGTATGTTTTATTTTGGCTGAAGTGATCGAAAAAAAATATTCGTGTTTTTTTTCTATCTTCTCTACCATTTTTCTTGGATGGTCTGGCCGGTGAGCGCGTTTTTAACGCACTATATCCGCATGTAATGATCTTATTCTCATAGTCGTTGAGTTCTCCGCACTCCTGTCTCTAACTGGATAATAGACACTCGAGCCAGTTGACAAAGGAGTACCCGCAGCAATGCCCTCTCGACTTGCCTGCTTTTTCCTGTGACCATGGGAATATGAACGATGTTTTCCTTACCTATACTGGGTTATGCGGAAAATGTATTAAGCTGAAATGGGGCCGTAGTACCCATCATTATGAACAATTGCCGAGATGGACCCATTCGACAGTGATTGTATCCTTTAGATATAATTAAGTTTTTTTAAGGATGTCGAATAAAAATTCTTTTACTATGGGAGCAAACTTGAAATCTGAAGAAAAGAGCTGTTCCATAGAAAACGCCATTTCACACTCGACATAATGTATGGAATACCAGATATTTTTTTCGCGATTTTAGTGCTGGTCCCATAGTAAAAGTTGTACTATGAACCCCTCGTATCGGCTTAATACACCCATTCCGCGTAACCCTGTATATTAATAAAAAATTGCCAAAATAACAGTACCTAGGTACCAAAAAATTATTAGCATCCTAGATCGTCCCATTAACGAATATCTCCTTTAGTAAAGTACATATCCGTCAAAATACGCTCTCATAAAAGTTAAAGACCATATTAAAGCTGGAAAGTAGGTATATTAAGGCAAATCAACGACTAATTTTGGCCCTTAGATAGTCTTGTTAAGTCGGTGGCCCGAGAGATATGACTGCTCAGACTGCTCTGGAAAACGAGACGCTTTTATGTAGGTAAAGGTATAGGTACCTATCTTATGTTATTGCTTACCGGATAAATTTAATTTAAGTATGGTGCATTTTTTTTTATCAGGTCTACTGATAGTATTTTAAGTCATGTCATTATTGCAGTTGCAATGAAAAGAAAATTCAACGCTTTTCTTCTGTAAGTAGTACGTATATACACCTAAACTCGATCCAAGCATTTATTTGCTCTGACAGCCGTAATTGTACAAAGTTAAATAAAGCATATTTTAATATTTCCCTGGAGTACATCGGGAAGATACCTACCTGCTACATTGTCTTAATATATTCTAGGTTGCGGCAGCTGCATCTGCTTCCACCCAGAGAAGACAGAAATCTTTATGGTGGGCACGGAAGACGGAATGATCCACACGTGCTCTCTCAAATACAACAGAAACTACGTGAGCTCAGTGCAGGGCCATCATATGCCAGTCTACCGGATCAGCTACAACTTCTACAATAATAGCATATACGCTTCCTGCTCCGGCGACTGGAGGGTCAAGATATGGGAGGATGGTCGAGAGTAAGTAGACTTTGACATAGGTAAGAAGCTGAGCTCCAATGACGATTTAACCAATTGACTGCTCATCCTTTGCCCCGCGCGATGAGAATGTACAAGATTTTCAGCAGAGTTAATCTTTTTCGAGCGGGCCAATCCTGGGCGCGAATTGAACAAATGACTTTTGAGTCTCCAATCACAAGCACCATTCGATTGCCCCCCAGCGACCGTCGTGGCTCACTCGTGCAAAAGTGAATTTTGAATACATTTTGATCATTGCTGGGCCCTAATCGACAACCACATAACACGCTAATAACACGCCGTAAACGAGGTGTTTAGGTACACAGTATCTATAGGTCACAAGAGTACCACGGTAACCATAAATATAACTTATCAAACGCATCTGCCGATTGGATATAATTACTTGACAAACGCGCACGTAGCGCGCTAGCTTGCTCCATGTTATTTTGACAGTTCAAAACATGCTCGTTTTATCTTTGCTCGTTACGCACCTCATCCCGATGTTCCGAGCGTTTATACCTTTCTATAGCGAGTTAGGCTTTCCCAACATGTCTTTTTCTCATTGCCAGTGAGCCACTGTTCATGTTCGAGCTTGGATCTCCAGTAGGCGACGTGAAATGGGCCCCCTACTCCAGCACTGTTTTCGCGGCATGCACTGCTGATGGAAAGGTATCAGTTGGAACCGTTCATTCATTCTTTATCTTTGTAATGTAGATAATTTACGATAATGACATAGCGAAACATTGAACGTGTAGGTAGGTACGCAATAGCTTCATGATTTTGTCCCACTCTCCCAGTTTTACTACAGGACAAATAGAGAAAGCACATCTACCGCCCGATCTTCATGGAAATTCCAGACTTGTACCTATACCTTTCTATGCAATGATTTGGCTCCACAGTCAGGTACCGTACTGCCAAACAATGTAACTCCCTGTCATTTTCCTTGTCTCCTAAGAACTACCTACAATCTAGACATCTTAGATTCGCTAGAGTGAATATATTCACACCGTTACTTACCATCAGACTCAGCACAGGCCCTGGGGTAGAGCAAGAGGAGCGGTCGCTCTAGGCGCCAGATGGCAAGAGGCGCCAAAATTCCAGTGATTTTTTTTTAGTGAAAAAAAAAATGGGGCTTCCGCCTCATGGCGGAGGCGCGGCGTGGTAAGCGGCGGAGCACACTTGTTTGTAGACAGAATTACAATATTGATGTGGATAGTTGACTTATATCCTAGACCTGGATTACCACGTGGAATACTTCTTATCCCGGAATAGATTCCTGTATGATAGTTTTCAGAAATTAAACGCGCTGAAAGACAATCTCGCTCTATATACCCTCGCTTCCATTATAACTAACGAGTTGTTACGGTATCCGTAGCATATAAGCCGTTTCGGAGATCGCAATCCTAGTGCAACCACGAGCTGGCTTGATTAACTCGGTTTTACCTATCACTCGTGGCTAAAATCAAGGTAGACTAGGTACCTAACTTACACTGGCCCTGTTTAGTATCTTAAAATACGACTTCGGTTTCCTTTTCTTGTCATAATAGCGGATTAAACCTTTAGGCTCATCACCTTAGATTTAGGGATTCGACCAACAACTCATTCCCATTCAAGCGAGTGAAAAAAGACCCAGTGTGACCCAACGCACCGTTGCAGGGGAGTGAGAAGAACCCCGACAATTTTTCATTAGAGCAAATCATAGAGAATATACGTTAAAAAAAGTTTGTTGTATGGAGTTTTAGCCGTTAAAAGGTAGGACAGACAGCGTAAGAGAAGCGGAGTAGGGTCACAGAAGACATAATAGACACAGAAGGTTCACTCCGCGAAGAAATTTAAATAAATAAGGTCTCTATCTACGAGGCAATAAAGTAGCAATTCAACTCGTACAGCGCTGGATACCGCCCGCTATATTCACCTAGAAGGCCGCGCTCTTTCTATCACGTAGCTCTATCTCTCCTGACGCGGCACGTGTAACGTTAGGGTTGTCTTCTTGATATTTACACAGATTCATCATCATCATCAGCCAGTAAACGTCCACTGCTGAAGACATGCCTCCCTCTTCGAGAGGGATGTTACACAGAATACTTATTAGTATTTAACTATTTACTTACCAGCTATGTAGTACCTACCTATCTATACAATATTATAAAGAGAAAAGATTTGTATGTATGTTTGTAACGAATTGGCTCTAAACGTACTGGACCAATTTTTAAAATTATTTCACCATTTGAATGCTATCACTGATTAATATAGGCTATTTTAATAGGCTACATAACTATACCCGTGTAGAGCCGGGGCGGACAGCTAGTTACTTATATTCTCCTTTAATTGAAATGACATTTAATCTGCACAAAAAAACTAACGCTTATTCTGAATTTGCTCCAATAACAATCATGCAAAAGTATAGGTTTAAGAGGCCTATTACAAGATCACAATCCCGATGCATATTTAGGTAAAAACTACATGAAACATGTAGACCTCATTTGGGAGCTCTAATTTGCAGATTCGGTTGAAAATAATTGGTCAAAGTCCCTGACAGAAAAGATGCTTAATTACGCGCGACGTGGCTAGCGTAGCGTGCGGGCCGGGCGCGAGCCGAGCGGCCACTGATTGCCATGCTATGACCCTCTTGGGAAGGGACACCGGCCGAACATACCTAAAGTCCGGAGTGCGCCATGATAGGGTCCCGTTTACACCCTTTAGGTACGGAACCTTAAAAAGCTATGTAGGTTACCCATTATTTTTCACTCGAACAACGCGACAATTTCTTCAGATTACATTGAATTGCAGGTGCACATATACGACCTGAACGTGAACAAGTACAGACCGATCTGCGTGCAGGCCGTCGTCTCCAAGAAGACGAAGAAACTCACCAGGATAGACTTCAACGCCAGGCTGCCGGTCATTGTCTGCGGGGATACTAAGTTAGTTTTCTTTGTAGCTATCTTTTGTTTATTTTACTGTGACTACAAATCATATCTACCTCCTCCCAATTTCATTTCCTAATCCAAAGAAATAAATTTCCGAAACGTATTTAGGTACTTCCCAAAAAACGTATAAAAAAAATTTTTTACAATATTTTTGGGTCATTTTTGCACACACGGTCATCTGACCCAAAACTAAGCAAAGATTGCCATGATATGGCTGCCAGAGACTGATATACATACATATATATTTTTCTAAATAGATATTAACAACCAGATATGGAACAAACACAAATGTTCATCACACAAATGTTTGTCCTACGTGGGAATCGAACCCACGCCCTCAGGCTCAGAAGTTAGGTTCACTACCAACTGGACCAACGGGCTATCAGAATGAATCAGAACCACATAATAAACGGTATTTAATTTTTTAAACAATAGTTTAAAGGCAATTTTATAGTGTAAAAGAGCGTTTAAGAGCTCTACGTACGTCTCTACTCTACAATACCATTATAGCAATGTCATTTATTTACCCGTTATATATGGCATTTTAATATTTTATTGTATTTTCCTGTCCAAAGTGTCTTTGTTCAGTTAGTGACGAAAGCAAGTGCCTGCATACCTACTTACTTATACATAAACAATAGCGACCTTCATTATCATTCCAGCGAGCAAGTCGTAATTTCGAGCTCGCTCGCATCGCCTCCATAGCTCAGGGGTTAGAGCACTGGTCTTGTAAACCAGGGGTCGAGAGTTCAAATCTCTCTGGGGGCATCGAAAATTACATTTTTACTTCCCGTTTTATTCCTGACTGAAAATATTCTTACGCGACACTACTAAAAGAGGAGTGTTTCTAGATGAACCGTTCTGTCTACAAGATCCTTAGTCAAGTTTCCTTGGTATAAAATTTATTCAGTAAGAATCCTACGCGGGCCCGACGCACTTTTAGATACCAAAAGCTATGCCTTAGTATTTTAGTCTATCCACGAGTTAGAAGATACCTATCTAGACTATGAAGTCATGAGAAAATCGATAACAATGTCTAATTTTATTCAATTTTTCAGAGGGACATGCCATGTGCTCAAATTGTCTCCCAATCTGCGGGTGATGTGTAAACCGCCGAAAAAAGCCACGGGAATTGATCAAAGGACACTACAGGTTCGTATATATCTAAAATCCATAACAAATAGACGTCCTTGGTATAACTTTTTACTGAAACGGAAAAATAGGGTCTGACACAAGTATCATACCACCATTTATTTTTTAAACTGGCAGACTAAAATATTATTGAGATGAGATAAGCAACGCATCAAGTCACATGGCGCTAAGCACAGAAAAGATTATTTTACGGCCATATAAACGAAATCAGTCATTCGAAATCAGTTTGCAACTGTAATGCGGACAAAGAACTTTGAGACCTAACCCAAAAAGGTAAGGTCAAAGTTCTTTGGATGCGGAGTTCAACGCGTTGATCTAAATAAGAATGTTCAATCAAGGTTCACTCATAATGCCTGGTAACAGATTTTCCTTTTCATTTTAGGGCGTTGTATGCACCTGAGTTTGTTTTTGAATTGATGTTCTTTTTTCAGGTTCAAAATCTAAAAAAATATATTAAACGTAAATCAGTCCAACCTCCAAACGATAGTTTTTGAGTATAAAAAAATCTGCAAAGTACTACAGGGTTACGCGGAAATTTCACCCACTTTTTAACTCCCGACGCAAAAGGGAGGGTGTTATAAGTTTAATGTGTTTCTGTATTTGTGCCTGTCTGTGGCATCATACGTGCGTAATGGCACGATGACCCATATTCAGTATGTCACATGTCCTTGAATAGCGACATTACTTGCTCAAGTGATAGATAAATACTTATCACGATGCCGTGATTCACTTCTATGAATAACCAATTTAATTTTGAGATAAAATCACACCACTTATTGAATTAAAAAAAAAAAAAAAAAATCATGCGTGGCGATTTATAGCGACTTTTTTACAAATTAGATAAACTGTTTTGACAGTTAGTACATGGTAAGTAGCCTATACTGGATTACGCGGAAAGTGTGCACTAAGCCGAAAGGGGTCCATAGTACCCATCATTATGAACAACTTTTACTAAGGGTGCGACTTTAAAATCGCGGAAAAAAAATATTGCAGTTTCATAAAAAACGTTCATTGACACTCGATTTTACTGAAATTTTACATACATCCTTTAGTTCTGGTGACAATACAATATGCCATACCCAATTATGTAATATTTTCAAAATGGCCGCTGCCACAAGATAGAGGATAGTGTATTTTTGTCAACCCTGTTTTTGTGAGTATCAAATGAAAGAGCTTGAAGAGTAGGGAACGATAAAGTGACATCACATTAATTCAATATGGCCGCTGCTCCAAGATGGCGGTTACATTTTCTTTGTTAAGGCTAAATAAAAGCTTGTTTTTTAACTTTATTTATGTAATACGGGAGGGTTTCCCATATAAATTGTACCTACCAAGCCTAAAATCATGGGGAAAAATCAGCTGTTCCATAGAAAACGGTCATTGCCACTCGACAAAATGTATGCAAACTGTTTTTTTCGTGATGTTAGGATTAGTCCCATAGTAAAAGTTGTTCATAATCATGAGTACAGTGGCCTCCTTTCGGCTTAGTACAGCCTGTATGCGTAACACTGTACAGGTACCTAATAAAATAAAATAAATGTTGTTTTTTTATTTTTTATAATAGAGTAAAGTAATATACTTGGTAAATACATTAGTTATATTGATCACACAAAAAAAAATGGCATGGAAAATAAAACCATTTTTTTTTCAGATCTTGAAACTTGATAAACTGTTGAGTTTGGTGCGCGACCCTCCATACAAGACGGGAGTCGTGGACGAGAAATTCGAAGAAGACTAGTTTATTAGCTACTTATTTAATCTTTTTGTGATATTTTTACTTAATGTATGCTAGTTGTAATGTAGCAATAAAACTCATTCAATTTGTTACGTGTTCTTTATTGTTGAGTTTTAAATGTCGTTTTCCAATGCCTTGTTTTTTTTTTTCTCCTTTAGCTTCACACGTCTTGTTCATTTGATAGTGTCAAGTATTGAAATATTTTGGAGTTTTATTAAATATCGTTTAACACAGTCAGAGTCAAGCATACTAAGTCACGGTCAAGTTCAAGAGTAAAGTGGTGTAGACGTTTTTCTTTCTTTCCTCTTCAGAGGATTTTGGCGTCGCACCTATTGTGCACTTGCCAGTGTCAAGTCTTGAAATATTTTAAAGTTTAAATGTCGTCATACAAGTCATAAGTCACCACAGTCAAAGTAAGTCACAGTCAAGTCCAAGTCATAGCGTAGTAGAGACTACAGAGGTTATTATGGAGTATTGGTAACAACACGAAAATACAAGTTACACCTTGTTATATCACTTGCCTACACTCGAGCACGTTCATGAACACAACACTCAAAATACACAAATTTAGGAAAATAAAACATCATTTTTTCCTTGTTGGCGCCAAAACTCCGCCTTATTTGTTTTCAGGTCCAGTTTATTACACAAGCTAACACGCGCTATCCTGTCATCCCGCTCTTTCAAACTTACTCAGACCATACGTGCGAGCGAGATGACAAGATAGCGAAAGTCAGCTTCTATACAAAACCAGGCCTTCCGATCAGATCGTGATTTTAAATTTGAAAGTTAAAACACTGAATTTTTCTAAAAATCACTGCGTAGTTTTATTTCTTGGAATAGTTTTATCCGATTACATAATTTTTGGAATGGTTTTGTCCAATTGGGTCATCAGGCGTTATTTAACAATTTCGGGCTACTTATCACAAAAAATCTCGTTAGAATTGACAATAAACTCTAAAAACAAAACAATAACAAGATATTTAGGCATATTACACACGATTTGTGCGATTATAAAAGATTTTCCACCAAAAATACTAATTGACAAAAAATTACTACTGCCTAATACAAAAAACGCATAGTCGTGTGCTTTGCCCTAATTTAATACCTAGGTTTAGTTAAATTCAAATTGTTCATGTGGTTTAAAAAATCACCATCTATATCTAATGAGCCAAATGAAATCTATCGCGCGAGGCAGATTTTTCGACTCATTAAGAATATTTTATAAGAATTTATGTCTTATTGGTTTAGTTTTAGATGAAGATTGCCCAATTCTCAATATGGCAAATGTTACAATTGCCTAATTCACAAATAGGAAAATTCTACAAATTAAATTACTCAAAATAGCAAATGTTAGAAATGCCCAATTCTTAAAAAGGCAAATGTTACAAACGCCTAGTTATTAAAATGGCAAATGTTACAAATGCATAATTCTCAAACTGGCAAATGTTACAAATGACTAATTCCTATATGTTACAAAGGCAAACGATAACAATTGCTCAAATCTCAAAATGGCAAATTATACATATTAAATTATTTAAAATGGCAAATGTTACAAATGCCTTATTCTTAAATTGAAAAATTGGAAAATAACACACTATAGATATTGAAAAATTTGCCCCCAAGAAAAGTTAAGATTTATTAGACTAGAACAAATAAGGCTACGTTCAGATGGTCGCCCCTTTGCCGCGCGGTGACGCGTGTCGGTGCGTTCAGATGACGAGCGGTATCGCGGTGTACGCAAGGCAACCCACACAGCGACACGGTACATGAAATGTAAAATGCTTGTGAACGTTTTAAGGACGCGGGCAAGTTTTTGCCATCTAAACGTAGCCTAAGAATTTCCTATTTTTTGTTACAAATTGAAGCAATATTCGAACTTTCTTAAATTCTAATTGTGACTAGAATTTACTTACAATTTAACTTAGATTACAGATTCATATGCTTCATAAATGCAAGTCAAAAAGCTCATAGAGTCATGCTTTATAGTTGAAGATCTTGTTGATTAATACATAAAGGTGAATGGACAAAAATATATGTGCCAAATTCTTATTTGTCGAGAAATATTGCTATAATAAACTTATTGCTATTCATCTAAATGTCTAAACAATATGTGTGATGTATTTGCTATAAAATGAAGGTTTGTTATAAAAAAATTATCAACATACATAACAATAGATTGTAATGTGACCTAATGTAACCTATTTTAGTTTTTTGAATACACGTTTGTGATTATTTCAAATATTTGTACGGAGTCCACCTAAAATAATTATATCTTTTTTTATGATAACTTTACCTATTCTGTCGCACGTCTACTTACTGGATATAATCTAATCAATTCTGCTCAGAGTTTTGTAGTTATACTTTTCAACCGATAATTGGTACAGCTGCCTTTAGAAGTAGCACGATAAATTTTATGAAAACCCAGCTTGCGGTATTTTTGCACGTCGTGAGAGTAATTTTGATGTGGTTTAACACCATTCTCACGGTCAACTGCTTTTGAAGTTTTTATAGTTCACTGTCACAATTTGACATTTTTGTATTGACATTTGACGTGGTGCCCAGACGACGGAGATCGAACTGAATTAAGTTGGAGCATTGAACTTAAGACAGGTCACATACACGCAATATGGGTGAACTCGCGGTATCTAACCCGATAAAAATCTGTGTGAAAACTCTAGTGTTGAAAACCGAAAAGAGTCGACTTTTCTCTAACGGCCGCTCTAACTTGTACGCCGCGACTTCACCTTGAGTCTACAATTAGTGTTTGGCCTGAGACATATCGTCAGTGCGACAAACTTATTTGCAGAATTGAAAGAGACGCTATAACATTTTGTAAAGAAATTTAACAGCCACCCGAATAATTTTTTGAGGTTCTAGGTATTGGGGGTGACCACTTATTGACGCGGAATCGCCTTGAGCCGATCACCACACAAACTGTTCCCATTAAGCTGATCGGCTGTCGACGCCGCCGATCGGCCGTGGACACCGCCAATCGTCCGTTGACGCCACCGACTGCCCGTTAATACCGCGGATCGGCGATACGTGATCGGCTCAAGCCGATTCCGCGTCGATAAGTGTGGTCTCTCCCTTCTCATTCACCACAACTGAAAAGTTCCATCATTTCATTCATTTTCCATTTGATTATGGGTAGAGAAGCTTGGGTCCGATTTTTTCACATCTTTCTACAGCGAAGGGCCCCAACTTGAGGTCAAGGAACGCTCGAGCGTCATTCGGCGCAGGGGCTTGCCGACCCGCAAATTGTATCTGGAAAATTATTAAATTGTTTACTTGTATTGTATTACGGTATTGAGAATGCAAGATGGGTAAGCAAATAATGTTTAAGGTTTGACACTGTTTCGAGTGACGAGGATGCAAAGTAGGGATAATAATTGATATGAGACAGGATAAGGCAGGTGCCGTTTCTCATCCTATAGATCTATTATCCCATCTACAAGTTTTTCACCTCAATAGCCCAGTTTATTTATGACCCCATAGCATTATAGTCCATTTACCAACATCATCCCAGTCCGCATAGTTTATTTTAACACAAAAAGGCCAGTGTAAGAAAATTAAGACTATACATATTTGACATTTTGACAGCTTTAGAGTTTCCCACCTGTGCCAATGGATGCAGGTGCCTCTCGGGGAAGTCTCTCTGATGCGCCAGCACCCAGTCAGCCGGCCACATGGTCCCGTTTCTCGCGGTGAAAGGCAGTATCAGTACATACGCTCGGTTACTGGCCGAGTACGCCACCTGGAAGATAATTATTGACTTTCTATTTATAATTGACGACTAGTTTGGCTCCATGGTTGCAAATGACGGTATCAGTACATATGCTCGGTTACTGGCCGAGTAGGCCATCTGGAAGATAATTATTGACTTTCTATTTATAATTGACAACTAGTTTGGCTCCATGGTTGCAAATGGCGGTATCAGTACATATGCTCGGTTACTAGCCGAGCCACCTGGGGGATATTCATATTAATATTAATAATATATTATTATTGATAATTATTGACTTTTTATTTATGATTGACGACTGGTTTGGCTCAATGGTTGCACCAGTCGTCACTTTATTCTTTATTCTTTAGATCATCTAGCGAAGCATCTTCCTAGTAAGTTAGGTCCCGAGTTTGATTCCCGGCTGTTTGAATAATGAATTTAAATAGCTACTCTGGGTTTGGGTGTTAGTTGTGTCTTTGTGTGTGTATGGCAACCGCGATATAGAGAATCCTATTGGCAGGGGCAAATACACCCCAACCGGGAAGTCATAGTGCAGGTCTTATCACCCCAACTTTAAATTAGAATTTTATTATTACTAGAATGTACTTTCTCATACTGACCCTGTAGTAGTGGCCTTTAGTAGCGCGTTCCCAGACAAAGCCATCTGCGTCAGCGCCGCCGCGGGATAACCATGATACTCGGGATACGTCGTCTGCATGGATACCAATTTCGACGTACTCGGCCCATGGCAGGAGATCATTACTGAAAAGTTAGTTAACAAGTGTAATTCCGGTAAGTGAATGACGTCAGTACTCGTCCGCATCTGAATATACCCTAATCATTTAAGAGCGATGGTGGCTGAGCGGTATCAAGTGTGCGTTACAATCTGACGGCACCCGGTTCGATCCTCGTTATAGTAGGTTAGACATACAACACCTACTTAAAATAGCTAAAGGGTCAATGCAACTCAAATTGGGTATGCTTTTAGTTGAAGTTTTATATTGTTTTTTTTAACTATTGGTGCATGTCGCTAGGATTTACAATAAAGTTACCGCACGACAGCGGCCAGCAGCGAGGTGGTCTCAAGCCAGCAGCGAGCGCCGGCCTGCAGCAGCGCGTGTAGCACGTGCGACGCCGCGCGCCGCATGTTGCGCCGACAACATGGCGGCGTGTTGCGACCCGCTAGGATGTATGATGGTGTCCCTTGCACCGAGGGGAAGCACCTCTAAAATTGACAAAAATACTGTGTGAGGGAGTCTTACGACGCATTTACACAAGCATGGTCGCTGTTTATCTTGCAACATAAACTTCGATGAAAATCTTCATATGGTTTACTTTGAAGTTTATCTTTGTATGGTTTATATTCGAATAGCGAGCAAGCGCAGTAATCACACATTCTCGCGTGTTTTTGCCATGTGAATGTGTTAATGTGGTATACCATCGAGATTCCTATAGAGACACAATCTCTAAGTGAAAACAGTAAAAAATCGTCTGAGCATCCTAGACATCAATTATATAGTTCGCAATGCCACATTTACTCCAATTTCGACGGTATGTCGAATTTCATTTTATGTAGGTATCTAAGTCATATTTATATATTAAAAAAAAAAACTTAGTTACAACTTATCTATCTGGCGAAACACTTTTACAGTGTATGTAAGGTGGATTCTATTATAAATACTTACCTGAGTTTCTTTTTTGCAGCCAAACCACTGCACCCTGCCATCTTCCCGTGTCATAGCCTTTACTCCAAGCTGTTTGTACAATGCAACTCTATAATCTCTTGAGCGGCGAGAAGCCTTCTGTTTTGCTACTGGGCTCTTTAGCACAGCTCGCCCTGGCCCCAGTTTACTATCAAGCATCTGAATCTGAAATGGATATGGGAATGGAGTAAAATTTATTCATTTATTGATAAGCAAGCAGCATAATTAACCTGCAGATCCAGCATGGGCTGTGGAAAAATTATATTTCTACCGGTTTTATCTGTGCATAGACGCAACTGAGCTAGAATATGGATATTTTGTCTCTTTCTCGCAGGATAAAAATGATGGAAAGACAATTTGTCCATGGCCCGTGCTAGGCCTGCTGATGTGCATATTAAACCACAGGGTCGAAATTTAGTGTTTATCTGTTAAGATAATTTTCTCCAATTTGAATAAGAATTCAAACCAAATGATGACAAATGATGATGATGGATTTGACAAATCTAGATTTATTTTCAGACACTTAGAAATATGCGAATGTGTACAACAGATATTTTTCCAAACCCACCTTGACACCTTTGGCTGTAGTTTGCAAATACAAAGACTCCGGAAAAGGAAATGCAAAAGGTTGGGGCAGTGATCGAACCAATGATGTCCTAATCAACAATGCATGCTGCCCATGAATAGCATCACAGATCTTCCCCAATGTATCTTTATTATATTGTAGAGTCCACTCCGCATAATTCCATTTAACTTGTTGACAGGTCAATCGAGAACTTCCAACTGCAATTGCTATAGCTTGTGATGGGTTTGCTATTGCTGCAGTCATGGCTTGCTGCAGAGTGCGGCGCAGAACGCGAGTGGAATCCGGCACAAACAATATGTAGTCTGTAACAATGTGTGTCATCGGGTCTAGATCTTGCGGGGCAGCGGTGAGCCGTAGCTCGAGGGATAGCACCTTCACGTTTCGTAAAGTTTCATTGGTGGCGGAGAACGGGAACGGCGGGTAAGGCGGACTCTCGCACACCACGACCACAGGCATGTTCGGGTACGCTGACACAAACGACTGAACGCTGTCTGCGACATCGTTCTCGGACTCCTCGAACTGTCGGAATACTATGGTCACTAGCTTCGACAAGTGCCGGGAAGTCTTCGCCGGCTGCGACCCAGGAGTACTCACAGGATTGGGATAAATTCGAAACTGAGGGAACAAATAACCGCTAATCGAAATAATTGCAATAATAGCGAATATTAGATACACTTTGAACTTCAAACGACCGCGGGTGAGACGATAGAGCATTATTTTCACTCACAAAATTACACATTTCAGTCATTACAAGTCCATTCCCTTGGTATTGGTAATAAAAGAATAAAACGTAGTCTATTTTTAAACTATTTTTATGTTTCGCTCGCTCGAAATTCGATCGATCGATTGATCAAGCAAGCAATGGATTTGATAAATTGATAATGACATTAACAATAATTTTGACTTTAATTTTTTTACTTGATTTTATTATTGTGTCCATGTTGCCCATGGGCAGTTTAAAGCCATTCTGCCCATATACTAATCTGTGATTCTGCCATATCTAACGAACTTTGTTTTAGGTGCTAACAGACGAGACAAACTTGGTTGACGAGACGCCGTCCAACCAACGGGAGAGAAAGATAATATTTTCTCGACTTTCTTGAGTAAGTATAACATATTTTCCTCTCTTTCTCTCTCGTTGGCCAGACGGCGGTTGAGGTCAACCATATCCATACGTCTATCAGCACTAACGGTCTGTATTCTGAGACTAACGGCATGCTAACGGATGTAAAGTACAGACGAGATGGGTTTGGTTGACGGACCGCCGTCCAACTAACGGGAGAGAATGATAATATTTTCACTTTCTATCCCGCTTTGGTCAGAGCAGACGGCGATCCGTCAACCAAATCCACTTTACCTTTTAAAGTACTAACTGACGTGTGGAATTGGCTGCCGTACGGTCCAACCGACGGTTGGATGATTGGTCACTTGGTCAGACGGCGGTCCATCAGCCAGTCCGTCTTGTCTGTTACAATAGTAGCTTTAAACCTCAGTATTGCAGTTTCAGGTGCCACTGCGATGCCAAAACACAAACAACAAAAAATTTTTTTTTTTTATTCATACTGAAAAGTAATGTCAAAGTCATAAATGTCAATATATTTTTGTCAACAAAATCGCTCGTGTCGTTCCCGTTTCTTGATATTGGAAAATTCATTTTCATTTAGTGCCAATTAGTGCGCCAGCCAATTTTATTTCCATCATCGATAAATAAAAATGGATGAAAATAAAGACCTCGATTTTGAACCCCTGGAACCCTCACTGAGAAACGTCATCGAACAGAAGTCTCTACGATGGATCTTCGTCGGTGGGAAAGGCGGTGTTGGCAAAACAACTTGCAGGTTTACTCTAGCGTTTAATTACTAACCGTGTTTTCAACCCATGTTATAATGATTTCCATAATAATAATTTTAACCGATGTTAAAGTAGGTACGCTTAGTTTTTTTTGTGTAATTTTTCTATGAGTCATTATAGCCTAATTTTTTATCGAAAGTACTGTATGAAACTGCATATAAATTGTATTGAAACTGGTGACTAATATGATATGTTAAATAAATGTCTTGATTACAGCTGCAGTCTTTCAATCCAGCTCGCCAAGGTACGAGAATCGGTGCTGATTATATCAACAGATCCTGCTCACAATATATCTGATGCTTTTGATCAAAAGTTCTCAAAGGTAATGGATTGAATATAATTTATAGTCTTAAAGTCACCCTTTTGTCAATTTTTGTAGATCTACTAATGAGGGTAGATGCGCATGATGAGATGCGATTAACTATGACAGACATGAAACACATGAACATGATGCATAAATGTAAACCTCTTAGTTACTAAATAAACCAATAGTAATAATAAGCAATTTGGTTACGTATACCTATGATATTGCATCATCTTTTTACTGTATGTTTCCATGGCATTTAGGAAACAGAAAAGATTTGAAGCAACTTTCACACCCGCTAATGCCTTGGGAGGGTAAAATTTTGACATTAATGGATGGTTTATTAAATTTACAAGTCATAATGATATTGAATTAACAACTATAATTTTTACAGGTGCCTACCAAAGTGAAGGGCTTTGATAATCTTTTTGCAATGGAGATAGACCCTAATGTGGGTCTGACTGAGCTTCCAGAGGAGTACTTTGAGGGTGAAACAGAGGCTATGCGTCTTGGAAAAGGAGTGATGCAGGAGCTTGTTGGGGCTTTCCCTGGTATTGATGAGGCTATGAGCTATGCTGAGGTAAGAAAGCTGCTCATACGGCAGCTTAGCATAGCATTGGCATGCTTGTTGAATTTGTCAATCTGTGCCTGCCCTTTAAGGGGGCTGATCCTTTCCACAGTCTGTTTATTCGCAGTGGCTTCGATTCTGATGCACTCTAAATTAAACTAAATTTGACAGCTCAAAAAGTTGTGGCCTTCCTTCTCTCACATATTAAAATGAAAAGAGAAGCAGATAATTTTAGTCCTGACAGATTGGTTTAGTTTAGTGAGTGGTATGATAGAATCGTCGCCATTATCACATTGAAGATAATAAATTCACTGACACTCAGACAATTTTCAAAAAAGTGACACCGTGTTTTCATGAAAAAAAATGAGTTTTTTTTTAACTCATATAATCATCATTATCATCAGCTAGTAAACTTTCACTGTTGAACACAGGCCTCTCTCTGAGAGACGGGTGTTGCCATAATCCCCACGCTTGGCAGTCCGGTCTTTGATAATGTATACAATAATATATACAACATATTTCAAGCGGATTTCAAGAATAACAATAAGTATTGGAGACTTGTACCTAACTTAATATCATTACCCTTCGGCCAACATCACTAATCATTAGGAGATGGTGGCCGCATTAGTGCTTTACAATCTGATGCCACCCGGTTTGATCCTCAGCCCTGTGCCAATGACTTGTGGATTACTCTTTATATCATCAGCTATCTGCCAGTGAGTCCCGTCAAAATCGGTCCAGCCGTTTTGGAGCCCATAGGATAATATATACATACATAAACACATCACTTTTTATTTATTGTAAAAAATTGTGAAAATAAACGTTGTGAGGACGTTGTATGTCCAAGCACAAACGTGCACTGGGTGGGCTAGCATGGTGGATTAGAGCCCATACTCTCTTTCAGAGAATGCCTGTGTCCCAGCAGTGGGAACATGACAGGCTGATACTGTAGTAACATTAGATCCCAGTGCCAGGCAATTTTCTCATTCTCCATGGCTAGCTGGGACCAGCCACAACAAAACACACTTAAGTTATCCCGCCAATGCTTTCGGAGCCTTTCTGGGGTCTGTGTTTCCTGGGGCCTTACGGACAACAGGTATTGTGGCACCAAACTAACGATACGATCCGCTCAGTTGGAAAATCACGCGACCACAAACCGTATCTGGGCGTGTTCAGCAAATCGTTAAAACGTTAATTACTGCCAGTAATCGTTAATTACTGGCCGGCGCGCTGCACCAGTTGTCACCCGCCGGCCGCAAAACAAAGGGAGGGGCGCGTATACATCATTCCTCCACACTTAATTTTAGAAACCTGGTGACAACAAACGACTTCTATTATAATTATAAATCTACAGCTAATTTACAAATAACGCTTATAATCTATTGTGGGCTTATCACGCCTGGCGCGTGCTGGCATGAGAGAGGGCGCCGGTGAGTCCACCGGACGAGTGTGCGTTGCCGCAGCGGCTGGTGCCACTTCGTGGTCAGCGCTAGCTGCCGCTTCGACATTCTCAACGGTCCCTTGCTCACCCTCTTCCGTCTGACAATCACGCCACGCTTCCACATCACATTGAGCGTCAGGTGCCGATGGAGCCTCATCAATTCCGTGCTGCGTTGTTCGGTCGACAACTTTTTGAGCACTGGTGGCCGCTGGCAGCAAATGCTGTTCCAATTCAGAAATATTTTCCGCGTGCACGCACGGAAACGGATGAGGCTCGTCGCGTACACCTTTGGTTTTAGTGATAATATTTTTGTCACCTGTGTATTTAATTATTTGATCTACATGTCTGATGCAGCAGAGATCGAAATCAAATATAAACACTTTGTACATTTTACTTCCTATCTTTTCACTTATCTTTCCTAACTGCCAAATTTCCTTCCGTGCACTGTACCATCGGACCCGAACCACATCATTTATCTCGAAATGTCGTCTTATAGGCACTTCCGCTAATTTCTTGAGCTTCTTAGTCGGTAATACAAGATCGAGGCGCGTGCGTAACTGCCTTCCGAACATTAGCTTTGCCGGTGTCTCGCCCGTGGTACAATGCACGGTATTCCTATAGTTAAATAAGTAACCTAGCAGCTGTTCTTGCATGTGTTGTGGCGATGCGTTCTCTTTAATGAAGCATTTTAACATTTTTTTACAAGTTCGTACGGAATTTTCTGCTTGGCCATTGCTGGGTGGATGATAAATCGGACTGGTCATGTATTTAATCCCATTAGCCGTGCAAAACACTTTAAATTCGACTGAATTAATTTTCACATCATTGTCTGATACCACTACATCTGGCACTCCAAATGTAGCAAAAATTCCCTTTAGTTTCGTAATCAAAGCGCTCGTTGCAGTACCGTTATTCATGTACAGGCACTCCAACCACTTGCTAAACGCATCGACAACCACCAAGTACACCCTCTGCCCCACAGTCATGTAATCAATGTGCAGGCGCTGCCAGGGCAGCACGGGGGCGGGCCAGGGCGCGGGCGGGTCGCGCGGGGGCGCGGCACGTACCGACGCACAAGTTGCGCACGAGCCTATCCAGGTTTCAATGTCTTGATCGACCCGTGGCCACCAGAAACGAGATCGGCAGTTACTCTTGCTTTTAATTATACCTAAATGAGAATCATGCAATTCTTTCAGCATTTTTTTTCTTAGCACTGACGGAATAACTATCCTATGCCCCCTAAATAGACAGCCGTTCTCGAATTGCAGATCTGATTTGCATTGAAAGTATGGTAAAACTGATTTACAATTTATTTTACGTGGCCAGGCGTGTTGCATATATTTAACGACCGTCTGCATTGTCGTATCGCTTGCAGTCATTTGCACGATGTCTGTGACCGTTATCGCCGGCGATGACGCATCTAGGAACTTAAGCGCATAATAAGTATCTACTCCACTATCAGTACTGTCTGTTGTTCCATCGCTGGGTAACGGAGCGCGTGAAAAAAAATCCGCTACTAAGTTATTTTCGCTAGATATATATTGCACGACGTAATTATATGCCGATAGTATGATGGCATATCTTTGGAGTCTCAATGCTGTCGTCACGGGTATACCAGTTTTGCTATTGAATATCGAAACTAAGGGCTTATGGTCGGTTTTTAAAATAAAAGGATCGTCGCGCCCATACAAATACTGGTGAAATCTTTTTACCTCGGTGACGTTTGTAGGTTCGGGTGCGTTCAATATCGCCGTGACCTTATCGGGGCAAGTCTTGAGACCCGCTTTACTGATAACGTAACCTAAATACGTGACGCTTTCTTTGAAAAATTCGCATTTTTCCTTATGTAAACGCAACCCCGCGTTCCTAAGCCTACTTAAAACCTCGTTTAAGTTTCTCAAATGGATTATCCTATTGGAACCGGTAATACAAATGTCATCGAGCCAGATACTGACACCGTCGATCCCCGAAAGCAATGTTTCCATTGATTTTTGGAAAATTGCAGGTGCGTTTGCTAAGCCGTACACCAACCTAGTATCTTTGAATAAACCCTTGTGGGTATTAATAGTAGTGAGCTCCTGTGAATTTTCATCAAGCAAAAATTGATTATATGCATTTTTTAAATCAATTTTACTGTACCGCTCACCGCCTCCGATTTTAGCAAATACTTCCTCGATTCGAGGCAGAGGGTATTTGTCAATTATAAGGTCCCTATTCAAAGTCACGGAAAAGTCACCTGCAATCTTAACTTGGCCGTTATTTTTAACCACGGGTACGATGGGTGTAGCATACTCTGAATGATTCACTGGAATTAATATACCTAACCCCACTAACCGGTTTAACTCTTCTTCGACCTTATCGCGCTGGGCAAAGGGCACAGATCGTGGCTTAAAAAACTTCGGATCGGAATTGTCTTTTAGTTTTAAGTGAACTTTAAATTGGTTAAATTCACCCAGCTCATCACGCCATAATTCCGGATACTTTTGCAATAAATCACCTACCTCAGCTGCTGTGTCACTATTTAGGGCATAAATATTCATGTTAGTATCAGTTGTTATTATGAAATTGAAGGCGGACATAAAATCTCTGCCGAGCAAGGGCGGTCCTCCATTCTGCACGACAAATACCCTCATTAGCTTTTTAATATTATTAAAATTAGCCTCAATTTGAAAATAGCCCAAAGGAGAAATTTTATGTCCGTTATACAAACACATTTTAATACAACTTTTCTGTAACTGATGATTAGAAAATTTTTGGTTATACAATTTCTCTGAAATTACACAGCTGCTGGAACCTGAATCGAGTTCCATTGACATTTCATGACCTCCCAATACAAGATCCACATTGATAGGCTTGTCAGTTACATACCTTAAGTTAAAGTTTTGACATTCCTCGCAAGACGTGTCCATAGTTTGGTCCGCCGCATTGTAATTCTGCTCCGTCTCAACATGGTGAAATCCCGACGTATTTTTTACACTATCACATACGCGCTTTAGATGCCCCTTGAGGCCACATTTTTGACATTTATATGCGCGATACCTGCACTTATCACTTTGATGATTTTTCATTCCGCAAACGGTACAACTCGATGAGTTCGCCGGTCCCGCGCCGAACCCGGCTCTTGTCGGGGCGCCGCCTCCGCTACCACCGCCTCGCCGCGAGTCGCCGCCGCGACCGGCTTGGAACTTTGCTCGGTACACCGGTTCTTCCTTGACGATAAGAGCCTCGCCGGTGGACATCATCGCCTTCGCCTGCTTAGCGCATGCCGCCTGCTCCGCTATTTCAATAGCCCGTGACAATGTCAGTTTACACGGGTCCTGCTCAAACAACTTATCGCGTTCGGGGCCTGAGCCCAGGCCAAGGACGAAACGATCCAACAGATTCGTTTCTAAGGCAGTGCCGAAGCCGCAATAACATGCTAGGCCTCTCAGTCGCGCCGCCCAGTCTCCTAAAGATTCGCCTGGACTTCGATTCGCTCCGTGAAATTTCGCCTTCTCCACAAAAGAGATCTTTTTTGGTTTGAAATGACCGTCGAGTAATAAAAGAAGCTCCGTGTAGCTTAACGAATCCAATTCCTTTGGAAATGCCAAGTCTCGTGCTAAACGGTACGTCTCGTCGTTGAGATGCGTCAGGAGTAATCCGCTTCGATTTCCTACTTCCACGCTATTTATCTTCACGAACTGCTCAATCCATCCCATCCTCGTCGCCAAATGATATGTCCGAGGGTGGTGAGAAATAACACGCACTTAGTTTCGTAGCTTGTTTATTACTGGCCGGCGCGCTGCACCAGTTGTCACCCGCCGGCCGCAAAACAAAGGGAGGGGCGCGTATACATCACGTTCGCATGATTTTCCAACTGAGCGGATCTAACGTTAGTTTGGTGCCGCAATACCTGTTGTCTGTAAGGCCCCTGGTCTTGTACTTAACTATAAAAGAAAATATAGTGGTAAATAGCATTCTTGTAGCAATAGATACTTACTGGATTATTTAGCATACTTGTACATACATGGCCTTAAACTACTGTGACAGATGATTTAACAGTAACCAGAATGTCTTTAATACGATGTACACTGGCGTTGGTGACTATACATTATACAAGACAGACTCATCCACATCTTATGTGCAGATTTGTGTTGCAAGAACCAGATTGATGTCACATTCGTACCATTTGTTGTGTTGTTCTTGAAAAACAAAGTGTAACTAAACACAGTTTCATCTTCAATTGTATATGCAGGTGATGAAGCTAGTGAAAGGCATGAACTTCAGCGCGGTGGTGTTCGACACGGCGCCGACGGGACACACTCTACGGCTGCTCTCCTTCCCGCAGGTCGTCGAGAAGGGACTCGGGAAACTGATGCGCTTGAAGTCTAAGGTACTACTACATAGCATTTAAGCCGGTTATATTCCAAGACAAGGCAAGAGCGAAAATGTACTAGACGCTCTTATTTCCGAGCACGAGGGAAGGTGTCAGCGAGCAGGAGTTCACTGACTTCCTTGGCTGATAAATTATTGGGTGTTCCCCACTCTAATCAATAACTTTTCGTTTCTCGTGATAAAGACAATACATAATATGCAAAGTACTTACTTTGGATTTTAGGGAGGTTTTTTTTTGTTTGCGTAGCAAAGTCTAGTTAAGCTTAGCATATATCGACGAATGGTGTTGTAAAGTGTTATCACTGTACTATAAACACTTATTTATAATTTTGGTTACAGGTTGCTCCATTCATCAATCAGGCAGCATCACTCTTCGGCCTCACAGAGTTCAATTCGGACATGTTCAGCAACAAAATGGATGAGATGCTGTCAGTGATCAGACAAGTCAACGCACAGTTCAAGGATCCCAACCAAACCACATTTGTTTGTGTTTGTATCGCAGAATTCCTTTCACTGTACGAGACAGAGCGCTTAGTGCAAGAGCTAACTCGCTGCGGAATCGACACGCATAATATCATCGTCAATCAGCTCTTGCTACACACGTCGGCGCCCTGCGAGCTATGCGCGGCGAGACACAAAGTCCAAGAGAAATATCTAGAACAGATAGCCGACTTATACGAAGACTTCCATGTGACAAAACTGCCGCTTTTAGACAAAGAAGTAAGAGGAGCGCCGGCCGTCAAAGCCTTCTCCGAATATCTGGTAGCACCTTACAATCAGCCGACGCCTTCCACTTCGACCTAAATCTTTATAATCCGGCTTATGTGTTCAAACATCTTTAGAGAAATATCACCTAGCATGGGAGCTAGCACTAGCAATTGTTAGCCTTCGGCATCGCAAGACTTTTTGAAATATTCTTTACTAAATGTTCTTGCCCTTGTAGAATATTGACACAATATTCAGTGGTGAGAGTAGACTTGTGTTCTAATGTTTCATTTATTACAATTAACAGGCTTAGCGAAAGATATATAAATACATTTCACATACTGAAAACAATATTTAAATTGTCTGATAAATTTCTGAGATATAAGTGTTTTCAAAAATTTGGTGGGTATAGAGAGCGGCTGCGCTGTCCCTCTCCCGCAAAGCTAGTTAGTATATTATTTGTATGGCGCGCGCACGGCTTGACGTGATAACGTGCTAAAGTACACTATTTTGTTTTCGTTCATGGGTTCTATTTATGATCGGCTTTTATAAGATATAATAAAAAAATATTAGGACACAGGCCTATTATACCATGCTTGAGAAGGCTAGTTTTATACCAGTGCTATGAAGGGTGGCTTTACGTTTGAAGTACTTCCTCAATAAAACTTTAGTACAGGGTTAATAGGTATTTAAGAGCTTATTGTAAAGCGTGTTCCACTTTTCTTGTAATGCTAAAATCTGAAGTGCCAGCCATCCTTTTACTGCAGTAATCTTCTCATAGTATAAAGTAAAATGCATTAAGGAAAATTGCTTTTTCTACACAGAGCCGGATAGAGAATATTTCCAAGATTCAATCAGATGCTATAGCACTATGTAATTATTCTTTTTTTTTTGACTTGTATTAAGCTAGAACTAGTAAACTGCACTGTAGGTGCACTGCAAACTTTGAGCATTTAACCATGGGAGCCTCCAACAGCGGTCGCAAAAAAAGTTATAAATTTTTATTTGTCCTTATGATCATGGACACAACATTGTGTAGGTACGCTGTATTTTATAATTGTGAGAAGTCAGTGTTACTCGTTTGTTTTTGAAAGTGTGCGTTTATCTTCTACTGTTTGCTATCCAACTGCTGCTGTCTGCTGTTATTTTGTTGTCCAACAAAAGTGGCAGACAACAAGACAACGGATAATCGCTTTAGCGTCTCCCGTGGTTAAATACATTACATAGATATAAAAACAAACTGCCACTCAGTGACCAACTAAAAGTGGTGTACACATCGCAAAAAAATGGGGTTCACAGTGAAAGTATACGCGTACGAAATCGCGGGCAATAGGTTAGTTTGTTCATAGAGATGTTTTATCCCAATGTTTGCAGTCCTTATTGTTTAATAATTATATTCATTTATTTACAGTAAATTTTTTGTTAATATAAGGTGATCAGTGAGGTATTTATATATATTATACTATTCCAAAGTAATTAAACGTTTTACAAATTATTTCTATTCATTTTTATTGTAACGAATTATTAACCCATAATTTTATAAATCTTTATTAATAAAAAAATCATTAAAAACAAATATTATTTTTCACTCTCAATTAACAAATGCCTACTTATGCTTTTGTTCAATACTCAACTATAATCTAATATACTACAACAAGCAATAATTGCAAATATAAGCGTAAACTAGAACAAAATACTGATACTTCTCTAAAATATTAATAAGAACTGTTTCATCCTTTTGTGCAGAAAATTGTAAGTACATAATAGCAGGTCATCCATTAACGTTAATTGCTGCTAAAATGTATAATATGTATGGATTGGATGGTCCGCTATTTAGCAGGCTATTCAATTAATATGCTATTTGTTCATTACGGAGAAAACCAAACAGGAACGAACAGTAGCACAGTAGTGGATTACCCCATGGTATAATAATATACTTCGCCAGGTATGACATTCCGAGACACAAAGGTCACGTGGGTGACACCCACCTACATCGTTGTTTCTGTGTTATTTTTATTTTTTTCATGAACATGGATACAAAGTCCTTCAGTCGTAGTATTAAATACACAAATTAAATTAGTACAAGTTTACATACGTCGTCAAATTAGTCACGAGTCAAGCAAAGTAAGTCATGGTCGAGTCAAAATCATGCCCCAGTAAAGTGGTGGAGGCTTTACAAGCGGCTCCTATGGAGTTTGGAAACAACACGAAAAGTTTCACCTCGTTATATCTCTTATCTACACTCGAGCACGTTCACAAGCACTTAATAAATATTAATCCACCATTATTACACATTAACACTCGAAATTACACAAGTTTAGGAAAATAATACAACGAGCTGACATGTATTTTTTCCACATTAACGCCATAAATTTCCCACCTTCCGTCACCGACACTGTTGCCAGTAGCATGAAATCATGACTCCGCAATCTCCGTGTATTACCTATAGAAATCCGATGTGGTTTAATTATAATAATATTTTTAGTATTTTAAATTCATGCTTAACTTGAATTGCTTTGCTTGAGCGAATAAACAAAATGGCAACTGAAATGCTTTTTGTATTTTATGTAATAGATTATTAACAAATATGTTTCCTAATTTCTGTGTTTGTTGCAATAAAGTGGGAACTGGATAGTGACTTAGATAGGTGTCAACTCCCGGAATGCCAGACCTTGTTTTTTTGTATCATGGAGAACCTTCTAGCTTCTGTTATTTAAGAAAAGTGAAATGCAGAAGTTTGACATGACTCCTAAAATAAGAATCAAAGCTACAAAAAAAAAGTTCACTTTTACCACACACAATTTTACAAGTTAAGATAATGGCAGTGATAGGAATCCTGACGTCGTAGTGCTGGTCAAAAATCGTTACGACCGTTGACGTATTGATTACTGCTGGGCATTTTTGGTCACAGCCTCAGACCAGACAAACAAAGGAGATATGCCTTGGTACAATTATAGTTCGTGTTCAAATCTCGCATTTTTCATAAAAAAATACCACTTAACCGATTAACGCGTACGGCTCACTTACAAATATTGCACGCACACCAAGTAACCTGTAGCGACGCACCAATGAACTAATAGTCCACATGCAAAGAAAAGGGCGGCAAGGTGGTCTGCAGGGTGAGTGTGACAGGCATCAAGCCTGATTTAGATGCGTTCGCCAGGCTGCCTTACCATATCTCCCTTTTTTGTCTGATCTGGGGTGCAAGTACCGTTCTTTCATGGTGTGAACAATAAAGAGTTAATCAATCAATCAATCTTTTATCGATCGTCAAATTGACAGTTGAGGTCGTCAAATTCGATAATATGCCATTTTTTCAGTACTCGCTGTGATCGATTCTATGGCATTTTAGCGAATTTGACGATCGATAAAGAACGGTACTTGCACTGCAGAGGTCACAGCACACATATATTATCAACTCTGATTAATTTATTAATTTACACACGCACGATTAGATTGTCATCGCCTCAACTTGGGACGGCCTTTATTCTTTCTATGAAATTCATATGCATGCATAATGCGGCAACTAAAACAACCGTGTAAGTAACAACTATTTACATAATAATAGCTTTGGCCAGTAATCTCACTTCGTGTCTAAGTCTGACCATACTTAGTAACAAATCTTCATTCGATTTTTTTACTATCATAATATGTAAATATAGCATTCTAACGGTACTTCCACACATAACATTCCATTTCAAACAAACAATGTCTAAAATATCTAAACAATCTCAAATACTTATTCTATTTGTAGTAGTCTGTCAAAGGTAACAATATGGGAGGATGAAACAAGTGATGCAACTGTAATGGAGATGGCAACTATCTATAGGGGGGTGTAGTCAGTAGTACCACTAGACCCAGGGGCCTTATTATGATTCTTTGATCGGGATCGAGATTGCATGCCGTCCCGTTCGTATCTATTTACTCGCACCACGTGCGTAAGTGAGATGGCACGCGATCGCGATCACGATCCGAATCATCCATAATAAGGCATCAGGTCTTCTCTGCTACCAGAGTCTGGCTAATGAAAGTGGAGACTGAAAAAGCGCGGCAAATTTAAAAATATCAGCATTGAAACCCCGAAAATTAGTTTGAAATGCCTGGAATAATCTCACTTGATACTTGTAAGAGTTGTAAGTTATTAATTTTTATTGTAACACAGTCAGAACACAGTAATGTTTGCATTTCATATTAATTTTGGGGATGTAATGCGGATATTTTTAAATTTGGCGGCCGTTTTTAGTACTTTCATTAGCCAGACTTATACTTCACTTGTTTCAAACTCCTTAACAAAATGCATCAACATCCGCCTCGTGCCTATCTGCAGTTCTACAAGGCTCTAAATCAGGGGTCTCCAAACTACGGCCCGCGGGCCAAATTCGGCCCGCGACTGCCATCAATCCGGCCCGCGACAGCTTAAGACTAGTAAGACTAGTCCAAGTTATGGCCCTTGCAACATACCGAAAAAATACTATGGCCCCAAGGCTTCAAAGTTTGGAGACCCCTGCTCTAAATGAATGCGAGTGACAGAATGAGGGTGCTATGTTATCTTTGTCTTTTTTTAACGCTAATGACGCTGAGACAGCAGCTGCACTTGCTTGTTAACCACATTAATTTAGTTACTCTAGTCCTTTATTCATTACAAAAACGGCTAAGGCCATTCGCACACAAGGCGAAATAGTATTAAGGTACGTGCACACGCACCCACACGCTGTCATAAAATGTAGTTTAGTAACTAGAAATCGTATGACATCAACCCCACACTACCCATCGCGACCGGCGCGTCAAAAACTACTATTAATTGTAACTAAGGGTACATTCAAGTATTACGTAAGCACCAAAGGGGTTGTTCTTTAGTTTGCTTATTTTTGCTGACATGGGATATGAGGGGATCTGAATGTTGATTACGTCAGCATTATTTATTTATTTACTTTTTCAGATTTTTCTGCAAAATTAAGTAGATTCTGTTTGAACAAATATGGCAAACCTACTTGTATTTGCTCGAAAGCGAAAAGCATGTTCAGGGATTCCCCAATAACGATAATGAATAACAATAAACAGAAATAAATAAATTTGCAAAAATTCTACTAAACATGGACCTATTCACTGCATCATGTCACTGATCGTGCCGGTGACATGACTGTGCACTTACCTCTAAGCAAATCTTGTAGTGCGCTTGAATGAAATTGATATAATATCGATTCGCTTACGAAGATCCATTCAAGCGTTAAGGTATTCCTTTTCTACGGATATACCCCAATGTTCAAGTGTACTGAAGATATTGCTCTTCTACAGACCTATGGAGCATTCTTATTTCAATCTTACATTGAATTTTGTCTTGAAATAATGATGCTAAAAGATTATGGTAGGTGACTAACTAACATAACTGGTGAAAACGCAATCTAGCTCAATTTTGTTTGCGCGCGGACCGCACTGACGATAAAACAGTGCCAACAGTGCCGCGAGCGCTATCGTACTTAATAGAAGTTGCACACGTGGCTGGTTTTATGACGCGTGGATGACCGCACGTACGATAAAACAGTGTCGCGAGCGCAGTCGTACTTAATAGAAGTTATTTTTATGGTGAAGTTTATTGCGAGCACAGTATCATCCCGAACCGCAAGCGTCATAAAACCAGCCTACCTATTGTCGTTTGTGTCAACTGGAGCGATGATGGGTGGGTGCATGCCACGTAGTAAGCGTGGCACCGAGGATAGTACCCAGTAGTGCCGCCGCACATGCCCCGCCTTCGAATAACAGCTTCGGTGTGAACACGCCCCAGATCATCAGGTGCCGGCAGTGGATCGTTGCGGACAGCGCGCACGCGAATATCTAACAACAATACAAAGGTTTCAACACAATTTTTTTTTTATATTTAGACTTGTCATCATCATCAGCCAGAAGACGTCTACTGCTGAACATAGGCCTCCCCCTTAAACCTCCACACTGAACGACAGCTTGCCATCTGCATCCACTGGATCCCCGCGACTCTCACGATGTCGTCGGTACATCTAGTGGGTGCAGGCCTACCTACGCAGCGTCTTCCGGTTCATGGTCTCCACTCAAGAACACTCCTTCTCCATCTGTTATCGGTTCTTCGAGCGATGTGGTCTGTCCCAATGCCATTCCAACTGGGCCCTGATTCCGTAACTTTAACACCCACGTAACGCGCCGCGTTAAATTAACCTCTTAAAATTTACACTCTATTCCCTAGGAATAAAGACCAACTTTTAGAGGTAAACTTAACACGGCGCGTTACGTGCGTGTTTGTAGTTAGAGAATCAGGGCCCAGGCAAGTTTTAATAGCGAATATCCACGTTCGGGATTCTATCGCGCATAGAAACACCGAGCCATAGCTATTTCCATTGCCCTCTGTAAAATGTTTTTATATTTAGACTAATAATTATCTATTTACAAAACCGCTTCAAAATTAGTAGTGGCCCAAATAAAACTATGGGTTAATGCTTTTTTTTTAATCACCCCCGGTTATCAAATTGATCCATATGTAGTACGTAGAGTGTTCAAGTAGACACTGGACATAATTTTGTAGGGTGGTGAGAGGGGGTAGTTAAAGGGATGTAAGGGAGCACAAACAACCTCTCGCTTCAAGCCAACGGTATATTCTGTCCTGCTGAACAACGAACGTAATGGCTAAGTCACGGCAGGACCTGCAAGGGATACTGTCTAGCCTAGCTGACGCTTCCTGACTAATTGGCCTCGGCATTAACATAGACAAATCGCAAATCATATAGTAGTTTATGATGTTCACCTCAAAGTTGTTCAAAGTATGTATACCTAAAACAAACCCTGCAGTTAGGTAAGAACAACTTGGAGAAACAAGCCAATAGAAGTATTCACCTGCTATGGGCGACATTTGGTAAGCTCTGTCATGTCGTCACGTCGTCAGTACCACAGATCAAGTGCCAATGTTATGACCTATGTTGCCGAGATGTGAACACTCACGGTTAAGTTAGTCCACAAATTTAAAATCGCTCAGAGAGCTATGCTCGGAGTTTCTAATCGGGACAGAATTCGAAACGAAGTGAGCCGACATAAGAGCGGCGGACAACTGGAAGTCCTTCCAAGAGCGTGGCACTCTTTATTCATCTTTAAATGGATATAAACATACCCTGATAGCAAAGCATAGCGCGAACTTGAGGCAGAGAGAGAAGACGGCGGCGAGCTGCGTGCGCGGGCCTACTGCTTGCGCCGGCGCCGCGCCGCCGCGCGTCCACAACGCCAGTAGTGGCACCACGCACCCGAACAACAGTGGCATTCCTGTAATACATAATATACCTAATTATAGCATGTGAACGGACGACACGGAGAACGCACTGCGATCCCCAAGCCTCCTGCCAAGTGTGGGTATTATGGCAATACCCTCTCTGAGGGAGGCCTTTGTTCAGCAGTGGACGTTTAATGGCTGATGATTTTTGTGTGTGTGTGTGTGTGTGTGTGTGTGTGTGATATAATTATTAGACCATACTGTAAGGTTTTAAATATGGTTATTGTATTCGCGAGTACTTAATTTGACTTTCCTAGTAATTTATTTGAATTTCATTGTTTCCAACAGTTGTCGCTATGACGGCTAGGAGAAAGGGAAACGTCATGGCGGGCTGTAGGCAACAGCGAGGCTGGGCATTCTGGCTGGTCTAAACGGCAGTGTAGCAAGCACGTTCAATATTGTACATTGTTAAATTACTTAAATTAAAGATATTTTTGGAACTAGTGGGAAAAATGTTGGCCTCTTAGGGAACAAGCCAGTTCAGCAGTGGACGTCTTCTGACTGATGACGACGATGATGGTCAACCAAAGCTGGGCAGAGCAGACCTGGATTAAAATGTTAAGTTTTAGAGCTGTTGCAAGACTGTTGGTTGCAATAAAGAGCTCAAAGGATGTGCTGCATGGTGCGTAGGTTTCCGACACCATAGGACCTGTTTTGAAAGATAAAAACATGCATGCCAGCAACCTACCGAATAGTTCAAGCGATATAAGGCCCCCGATGATGTAGTGGCCCACAGGCAGCATGGCGTGGTGTGGGTCCCCCGCGTGGAAGGCGGGGCCCCACCGCACGTGGCCTATGGTCGCGTGGTGCTCCGTGCCGTAGAACTGATACGAGGCTAGCAGCGCCCACAGGCACGCCACGCTCGAGTTGCAGCGACTTGAGAGGGCTGAAAATACGTATTAAACACGGTTTTAAACTTTCTTCATCATCATCATCATGTGCCGGAAGACGTCCACTGCTGAACATAGGCCTCCCACACTGAACGACAGCCCGCCTTTTGCATCCACTGGATACCCGCGACTCTCACAATGTCGTCGGTCCATCTAGTGGGAGGCCTCCCTACGCTGCGTCTTCCGGTTCGTGGTCTCCACTCCAGAACCTTTCTTCCCCATCGGTTATTGGTTCTTCGAGCGATGTGGCCTGCCCATTGCCACTTAAACTTTCTTATTTGATTTTTATTTAATATTTCAACTTTATCAAAATCCTTTATCCTCCTCTCCTATCTGACCTCTACACCCCTTTAGGAATATAGGCTAAGTGTTTAAAAAAAAAATTAAGCCGATGACACTTGTTTTAATCCATAAGCATTCATTTTTTTTTACTAGACATACCTCCAGTTTCTATTCAATATAATCTATTGTCAAAACTCATGTCAAGTAACTTGATCGGCTGTTGTTTTTTCGTTCAACCAATCACGTCAGTTAACATGAGATTTAACAACGTGTTAGTTAATTTTTGTGTTGGTCAGCCTTTCAGAAACCGGGGGTGAGAGGTACATATTAGATCAAGTAAGCAAAACTCCGTAGATAAAAATCTGTCTGTTGTACTTACAGAACTTAGATCCTTCATTCTTGAGCATCGCGACAATATTGAGCGCCAAGAATCCCGACAAGACGGCCAGCACCGCCGACGGCGCTAACGACGCGCCTAGCGCTAGAGTGTTCGCCACGAAGAGGAGCAGAGAGAGAACAGTCACGGGTACGGTGGAGCCGCGCGCATCACGCCGCCACAGTAAGATGAACATCACGCCGAGAACCAGCCAGGACAGCCGAGCTAGCAGCCGCGACCGGCTCGGAGAGCCCAGCGTACCCCAACCTACAGCCCAATGTGCGCAAGCCAGTAACCCAGCTACTACGACACCATGCCCGCGCCACCCCACGTATCTTCTCGCTACAGCCACGACAGCGGCCACTGACCCCAATGCTAACACCAGAGCTGCTCTAGAAGCTTGCCCCGTCGGCGTCCCCCCTCCCGCCACCCAACAATCCCCTTGCTCTTCACGACACCCTCTGTAGTTCCTACTAATTGTAAGTACAACCCCACAACTAGCCCACAAAGCTAACGCCTTTAACGTCCCCACGCTCCACGCCATTAAACCTAAAACTGTTAGAGCTAAATATGAGAGGCTTGCTCCCTCTTCTATGATATAACTGTTTGAGACTAGCACTGCTGCGGACGCTACAAGCGCCGCTCGAGCGAATCGCTCGTGAAATTGAGATCGTCCATCGTGCCACCTCTGGGTGATACCGTCCCAGTGCATTATGATTAGAACGCATGTCATCGCACCGGAAACGAGCCCGGTGCTCAGATATATCGCATGTGCGACGTCTTCGAGTATATTGAAATAATACGCGGAGTAGCATAGCCCTACGCACACAGCCAAAGAACTCAGTCCAGTCGGAACAAATGAACTCGCGAAGATATTAGGCAATCGCTCCAAAGGAATGCCTTCTGTTATCAACCAGTTGGAGAATATTGCTAATAGGAGCAGCAGTAGAGCTCTGAGCATTGACAGCGAATCGAATTCTACCCAGACTTCTCTAAAAGTGGCGCGGATGTTATCAACTAGAGCCCTGCAACAAAAAACACTCTTAGCTCACAGTAATAAAGGTCAAAACAAAATGCCAGTTGTCGGTTATCGTACCTAACATCCGCCACATAATTAGTTAAATCCTCGTTTGTTTGAACTCCGGCCGCTTTGTCTATTTGCTCTCGAGTGGCGTTAATTAGGTGAGCTAGTCTGTCGAGAGACACTTGCTGAGACTCCTCTCCGTATCGCACGAGGTATTGTGTTATCTGAAAAGAGATTATCAACATTTTTGTACGTATTTGTTTAGGAAACTATGGCGAAAACTAAAATTAGAACAACGCGTCATTCAGATATGAAACTTAATAGATTTAAAATTTTGCGTAGACTCAAACGAAAAATCGACACCCATGGACTATTTCCTTAAAATAATATCAAAATTTTAGTCAGTACGATGTTGTAAATATAGTAGCAGCGCCCCGTGGTTTCACCCGCTCTCAAACCGTTAATATTACGAGATAAAAAGAAGTAGCCCATGTGTTAATCTAGCCAGTATTATAAGGTTTGGATTACATTTTAGTATGAGGGCAACATTAAAATTTTATCCAAATCCGTGCAGCCGTTACATTGTTGAGTGGGAATAAACATACACACATGCACTCATAAACTTTCCGATGTACAATATTAGCCTGATATGTAATGATACGTTTAAGATAGGTATTATGATTTCATAGCTAAATCAAATATATTGAATATTGGCGCCCAACGTGGTATGGGCTTAGATAGACTTAGTTGGGCGCCAATCTATAAGTAAATCACAATAACCTGTTTCAAATTGTTACTTAACAGTAACAGGGTCCGGGGTATAGTTGTTTGTGGCAGTATTGGTAGTAGTAAATTGCCTAGAGAAGGCGCGGGCGGCGGGCGTCCTAACGCCGCACTCATGGTCGGCGCCAAATCAGTTTGCTGGATCTCCCGACCTAAGGAGACATCTCCGTATTCACCGCTAAGGCCCAGCCCTCTGTACGCGAACAAAGCAGCCGTGCGTTCCGCTTTACTCTCGCCTCCATGATCACCTAGAGAAATAGGGAAGTTTATTTCAATAAAGTCCTAAACAGAAAATGCATGCAAGTCATGCGATGTTTGTTATTGTAAGCTGCTACTCCAACTGGGTTTAAATAGCACGGATAAATATGCACACGCAACAGTGATATCAATAAGGCATTTGATCAATTAAGAATGCTCATAGAAAAGAAGTAGAATGTCCTTAAGTAGTCACTAAAACTTATATGGATACCACATAGGTTGAGTTGATAGGAAAAACCCCAAAAATGACGATGCATTTAGTGAAACAGGAATAATAGACTGGTCACTAAAGTGCAAGACACACTCAGGACATGATGCGGACGCGAGTACTTTTCTTCAAAGCAATTTATAGTGGTACGTTTTATGTACGGTGGGAACTACAGATTACAAAAGACTGTTTGAAATTTGAATTTCCGGCAAAGTGGGAAACGTACCACCTTAAACACTAGTGTTTACAAGCAGACACGTCGCTTGACGGCAGACGGCAGTGTGACACGGCCGATAACTTTTATTAATCTTTTATGTTTTGTATCATATCACTAAGGTTGAAATTGTGATCTCATCTGTGGCTCCTTATCAGCTTATTTAGCCATCGGACGCTACATAAAATCATCTCTTGTAGATGTTACGCAATGATGATGATGATGATGATGATGAGGATGAAGATTGAAACTGTATTATAGAAATCTGACGTGGTTTCACACATTTTGTTTATCAATCCATATCAGCCTATCATGTTTCTACCAATGGGCCAAAAGCGTTTTCTCAGATAGGGTGGGCTAATTCACCAGCCCATTGCATGTTGGTGAATGGCATATGTCTAAAAACTTTTGAGGTTCTTGGACATACCAGTTTCCTCACGATGGTTTCCTTCATCGTTTTTGAGCGATAGTATCGATACTACATTTAGTTTATTTAAGTACTAAATATGTCATTGGTGGTCAATCGAATCGGGTGCCGAAAGATAATGAGCAGATGCTACCGCTCGGCCACCGTCGCTTTACTCAGACTATAGTTTCAACTAACAGAGCACGCGCGCGGCTTCACGGCGCTTTGCACAGAGTCTGAGTAACCGTCGTTTAAGGCTTGTTTCTTAATTATAATTTATATTCTATGTTTTACGTTTTTAAATCTGTTTGTTTTCCATAAATAAATAAAAATATAAACAAAAAGGTTGAAATTGCTTTGAAAGATATAGGCGCCTGCGTCCGCATCCTGTCTTATTAGTGTGTCATGCGCTTTCAAACAACACAAACAATTTTGTCTACAAAAAAAATGCTTTACAAATCCATTTAATGCTTTAGAATCACACACACCATAGCAAAAAGAAATCAAACAAGTCTTTACAAACAATAGTAAAAAAATCTAATGTTTCTAGCATTACTACATTTACCCACCAGATTTGTTTCCTTGTGAGTCTAAAACAATGTGAAAATTATTTAGTCACTATTTAAAGGGCAATAATTACTATTATATTGTGCAACAATGTGACTATTGTTATTATAATAGGCGTGATGACATTAGGAAAGAATCATTGAATTTATAATGTTTAATAATAAAATAGAAAACTAATAGAAACTGTGTTAACGCATATTTTGATAAAATACAAAATACAACAATCCGTGAGAGTCTAGTGTTTTTGCTCAAATTACCTTAAGCTTCAATAAGCTTGGTCCAAGCATTTAGTTGCTCTGATTGCTGTAATATTACATTATTATATTGTAATATACATTGTAAAAAGCTGAATAAAAACAGGTTCTTTTAATATTTAACCAAAGTATAAGTTTAAAGTATATGTTTCAGGTACCTGCTACAGTTATTCGTTCAAAAACCAAGCAACAGTGATCAGAATTCGAAGTTTTCATTTAGCTTTTTACAATGTTATTGCAGCTAATTATATTTCAAAGTGGGGGTGATAAGACCTGCACTGACATCCTGCTTGGGGTGTATTGTGCATTTGCCCCTGCCAGCCAACCCAAACCAGCCGAACTCTCTAAAATAATGGAGCATGGCTTTGGGTCGCTGACTCAACTGTTCTGCTCCTATTTCACCAGGTGTTGCGGTATTCGAGACTTGTTGTTTCAGGTGTCAGAGCAAATAAATGCCTGGACAGAGTTTAGTTACTATTGTTTTGGTTTGAACATTTTGGAGAGCTGATCCAAAATCCATGTGTTTGTATATTATGTAAATGTTTTTTATTTATTTTTATTTTAGAATAAATGCTTGAATAGTACAAGCTTTGCTTAGTTTGGGGTCAGATGACCATGTGTGCAAAAATGTCCGAATATTTATTATTTAGGATAGCCCGTTGGTCTAGTTGGTAGTGATCCTGCCTTCTGCATTTGGGGGCATGGGTTCGATTCCCACCTAGGACAAACATTCATGTGATGAACATTTGTGTTTGTTCTATATCTGGGTGTAAATATCTATTTAAGCATGTATTTAAAAATATATATGTATGTATGTATATTAGTCTCTGGCAGCCATAGTACACAAGCTTTGCTTAGTTTGGAGTCAGATGTGTGCAAAAATGTCCAGAATATTTATTATTATTTATTATTACAAGCCTTGGCGGCAAATAATTATGCATTTATGGACTCACATTTGCTGCCACTGCAGTAATGTACTAATCGAGCCCTTGACCTTTTGGAGTTTACATTGGACATTGGTTATGTACACATGTTTTCTACAGATAAAATTAATATTAAAACAAGTCAGTAAACAAAAAGTTATAAAGCCATACCTGTTTCAGTCATGCCATGGTCTCCAACAACATACAATAAGATATCAGGTGGTAACATGGCAATAATCTTCTCCAATCTAGAGTTGGTCTCATTCAGTTTTCTTGTCATCTCGGGATGGTTCGGGCCATATCTATGACCGGCATGGTCTACACCCAAATAGTGGGCTACTAGAAGGTCCCAGTCGTCTTTTAAAATTTCATTATATATCATATTATCAACTTCTGCAAAAAAATTGCAAATATTTTTCAATTAATGACATGACACATGCATAAAAACACCGTGAGCAAGACAACATGAATAGAAGATTTTTTTTTTTTTTTATAATGAATAAGTCTGCGTATTTTATAATTTTATTTTATTTATAATTTCGTTGTAGTTTAGTTTCTTTCGCACAGCCAACTGCTTTCAAAGAGTTTTAGTTTTTTATATTTTCTATGGTGTAATATGTAATTTTTTTGTATCAATGTCATGACATGCTACTGCCAAGAGAACAGAAACCAAATTGAATATTGCACCGTGTTAGTTGGAGCATCGGTCCAACATAAGACAGATCAGACATACAAAGTAAGTGATCTTGCAGTGTCTATCATGATAAAGGTCTGCCATTATATTTAAAACTTTGTAGACAGTGTTACCGGGTGTGGTACCGGGTCATCAAAATAAAATACCGGGTCGCACCTTGTTTTAAAATAACACTATCGATCGATGCATGCTAAGCACCACCGTCGCTGACTGACAAGGACTTGTATTCTTTGGTACAAAATAAGCAGCTCCATACTCCACAATTAAATATAGCCGATACCGAAATCTAATTGTTGAAACTATTGAGTGGGTCACGAAGGGGCAGTATGAAAAATGCAATTGAACATGACAGAACAATGTCTGGGAAACACTATTCTAGGACAAAGTGCCTCATCGCTTAATAAAATCTTTTGCCATTTACAGTGGAACCATTAAGAAACTGATACATACCTTTATCAACAGTGTCCAAGTCCCAGGTATGGAAAGAGTACATAGCATGTGAACGTAGCCACCGCCCCGGGATGAGCCGACCCCATGTGTCATCTCCTAATAGAATAGCACGCCCGCCACTTTTTGCCAGCTACAAAAAACGATATCTTAGCTTTTAGGTCAATTCGTTTAAACAAACAACAGCTATATTGTCCCTGGCGAAAAGCTCCCACAAATTAATCAGGTAATTAAGAACCATGGTCCATTTGGAAAGTCTTAGAGACTGGTCCACTTGGGTCGGAAGTCTGGATAACATAGCACAATACAATAACTCTAGCTAAGCTACTGGATTTGGTCTGAAAATTGTGTTAAACCAAGATTTTGATGAAATTTCTTATCTCATAATAATTGTCATTACTAACCTGGTCAATAACATTGTCTTCTTGCAACTCCATAGCAGCAAAGTTGGAGCTCACATCAATGAAAGTAGGTAAAGATCCAGTCACTAAGGCTTTTACACGCTGTAGGGTCGTCGTAGGAGGATCTGCCATGAAACGAAACAACCGCGTGCGTTCCGGCCATTTATCTAACGTGTTTCTCATGATTGGTAAACGATTTTGGAATGGCAGAGGGTGTTCATTACTGTCGTCATACTCAGTAAAGTCATACCGCAGCGCGTCTACCAGCACAAACATCACTCTGTGTGCAGTAGGCACGCAGCCCAAGGGACCGCCGGGCACGGACAATATACGCCGGATCTTCTCGTCTTCTCCGCACAAATCTTTCGAAGTGGAATTCCCCTTCTCGTGCCCATCGCAATTGAACTTCTCTAGAGGAAGGCACTCCGTCACGTCGCTCAGGGTTTTACGAGATAGGAGAAATCCATGACCGAACATCAACACCGCAGACAAAACCAAATAGGAAAACCAAAGAAGATACAAAACAAAGTTCCATTTTTCTCTCATGATATTAATTGTTTTGACAATTGTATGCCCTAAAATAATTTAAATGGAAAATATAAATTTAAAAACAGCCGCACGCCCCATCGCAAAAATTAAAAAAACCTTGTGGAAGTGGAACACTGAACATCAAGCGACTGACAGCAGTGACAGCACAGCACCGCCGTCACTTTGACACATTGACTCCTGTGCCTTTTTTTCACAGATCTACTACCTATTTTTTGTTCTTTTGCTTTCTTTAGGGATTTTGGCCAAGGACGTTTTATGATTTTGGCACAGAAAAGAGATTTTTTTTTCGTTTACTTCTCTTTTCTGTGGATTTGTAGATCGCACTCCTTTGTAAGAAAAGGAAGTCACCTTTGGAAGTCACGGTCAAGTAAAAGTGAGTAAAAGTTATGCCATAATACAGGGGGGGGGGGGGGGGGGGGCGGTATACTTAGCATGTGTGGTGGAGATTTTATAATAGTGTTGACACACGTATGGATTTGGTTGACAGACCGCCGTCCAACCAACGGGAGAGAAAAAGTGAGAATATCATATTTCCCTCTCTTTCTCACCCGTTGGTCAGACGGCGGTTGAGATCAACCAAATCCATACGTCTGTTAACACTATAAGAGGCTTTTAGCTCTGGAAACGAGATGAACTCTGCTGTATCCATGGTCATGAAATAAATAAAAATAAGAAAGTAGCCAAGTAAAAAAACATGGAACTAATTCACTCCCCTTATTATTTGATTCTGTGTCATGGAAGTATATAAAACGTAGTAGATAGCGTGCTCGAGTGTGGGCAAGTGATATAACGAGGTGAAATGTGTCTTTTCGTGTTGTTTCCAAAACTCCATAGGAGCCACTTGTAAAGTCTCCACCACTTTACAGGGGCATGAGTTTGACTTTACCGTGACTTACTTAACTTGACTCTGACTGTGACTTGTTTGACGCTATTAAGACTATGTAAACTGGTTAAGATTACGACTAAAGGACATTGAATCCACGGTCATGAAAATTTTAACAAAAGTGATTCCATTTCATTCCCCGTAGTTTGTCTGTGATCTGAATTTCATTTCATTTGTTTTTCTGTAATTTCTGTTTTGAGTTTTCAATTTCAAGCTTTCTCGATTTTGTGTTTGTAATCTAATATTTATCTGCATGCTCGTTTTGGTTGTGTAATTTATACGGAATGCATACAGAAGTATTTAAATAGGCAGTTTCAATTACTGACAAAGTGGTTTACAAATTCTGAAAACGTAAACATAACCTATACATAAAGTGAAGCCTGAAAATTCTAAACTTTTCTAACCTTGAAAGATACTGTTTCGGTGTAAAAGAACACCTGCTATGAATTAAAACGGGGTGGCGTTAGAAGAAAGTCACAGTGTAGAATAGCATGTTCTATATGAGCCAGAATGTCTGCACCATCCAGAGTCAACAAAGAAAACTTTCGTCTACTAGACTTATCTAGCGATGAGGAGTCGGAGGACTTGCAACTTGAAATAATTCCTAGTCGGAAAAAGAAAGTAACCAGGTAAATCATTAATACTAATTAATTTATCGGTTGCTTTGTAATTTTCGCACTTACCAACTGCAAGTTACCCCTTGACTGAAATTTGTCCCTATTAGAATATCTATTTACATTGGCTGGAATAGTTAATTTACAAAGCTATCATTGAATACTTATATATACAAAAATCGATGTGTGTAAGTATAGGTATGTTCCCAATGGACTCCAAAATGGCTAGACCACTCAAACTGGCAGATAGCTGATGTTATAAGAAGTAACTTAGGCTACTTTTATCGATGGTATCCACGCAAGTGAAACCGCGGGTTGCAGCTAGTTATTTATAACAGTGGTGACCTGGGATTGGGGTAATAGAAATCTTATTGTTTCCCTGTTTATATGTTTTACGCGAATTTGAGCATGACTATGGAACAATTTTAATGGCTTCACATATCTAAGTTGGTGCATTCGTTCTAAAGGTTAATAGCACACATCAACTCGGAAACGTATTGTAACCTTCCAAGCTTGTCCCGAGGTAAGGCAATGCTGTTACGATGCTAATTAGTGTGCGTTGTAGTAGGAAATTACATACAAAGAATACAAAACGGCTCGAGTTGAGGCAGTGATGATCTGTTTCCAATTTAGGTATTATGTTGCACTAAAGTTATATGATTATTTACATGTTATTTACCATGGTAATAATCATATAACTTTAAGAACAACCGTGATATTTTAAAACAGTGTATTATGTTGCAGTTACAGTACTTTAACTATGGAACACTTTTTTAAATAAAAGTTTCAATTTTATAGCAATGGCATACTTTTAATGGGTCTTATCAGCTACGATATGGTTATTACTGTGAAATGTTTTTAGTTAATTACTGTAGGTGTGTTAATCTAGATAATTATTACTATTAATGCACTGATACTAATCCTTATCATATTTTTACAAACTTATGCCTACAACATTTTATGAAAAACTTAAAAAACTAATTGTATCAATTACCTAATACTTTGTATGTGTAGGGTTGAACATATTTTAACTCATTTTGACACCCTTAATTTTATTTATATAGTAAAATCCATTCTCTAATATTAGACTATTGATGTACTATTTATTTCCTTGCTAAGATCAGCATTCAGTCATGAAAATGTCGACATACAGAGACAAAGTTATCACATTGATTAAATGGTGATGACGATGATTATAATATTGTGATGTAAATGATGTAAAAATATAAGCCGTGGTAGCCCATTTGGGAGACCGCTAGACTTGAAAGCTTGAGGTTGCGAGTTCAAACCCCAGGCCCGTACCAATGAGCTCTTTGGAGCTTATGTACGAATTTTCATACCACTGGCTTTTCGGTGATGGAAAACATCGTGAGGAAACCTGCATATGTACAGAGAAGGAATTCAATGGCGTATGTGAATCCACCAACCCGCACTGGGCCAGCGTGGTGGATATGTCCCAATCACCCTTTCTGGGGTAGGCTAAAAGTCCAGCAGTGGTCTGTTAAAAGGCTGACTATGATGATGTAAACGTTATACATTATTGACGTATATTTGACAAGGCCCCTCGGCAAGCCTAAAGAGGTGACGAGATGAGCTTGACTTCCACTGCAGCAGCTGGATCCCAAAAGCACGAGGAATGGAAGGATGAAAGGGTTGCCTTCCATTCCTTGAGACAGTCATGGCTGGAATAAAGATAATAACATCATCATCACCATCATCATAATCAGCCTATACTAGTCCACTGCTGGACATAGGCCTCTCCAAGGCACGCTACTCAGCCAGATCTTCGGCTTTTCTCTTGCAGCCACTGCCAGCCCTCTTATGTATAAGATAAGATAACTTATCAAAAGATCACAAAAACAAGGATATAATATACATTACAATAAAACTATTATCTATTATATCGTCACTCCAACGAGTCTCAGGTCGTCTTATGCTGCGGTTGCTTATTTGTGGTCTCCAATTATATATGTATTGTATATTCTCTAGGAGAGAAAGAAGCAGAGGCCCCGCACCCCACACTCCTGAGCCTAACATAGCAGCAGAAGTGCAATGTGCCCTGCGCTGGGCAGTTCGAGGCACCCTGCTGCTATGGCTAATAATGCTTACTTGGATCTGTGCCACGTTGTATGATCAAGTGTCCAATATGAGGCTGGAGGTCGAAAAAGGTATGTATAACATTTGTGACGTTAAACTGTGATGAGATTGAGAACAGAAGAGCAATGCACGCTCAGCTAGGATGTGCTAGACACACTGACGCTGTAGCTGATCATGGTGGATCAATGCTACACCATTTGATCAGAGGCCTTACGGCCCCTTCTTAACGCGGGCTGGAAACAGCGCAGTGCGGAAAATCACACGAACGTGAACCTTAACGCGCCGAGGTACGGTATGCCGTCGCGCAACTTTTCGCAATCACCTAAACAGAATCGCTTAAAACAGGTAGCCGTAAGGCTCTAGTATCCACCACTATCTATAAGGTGCAAACTTGCTATTACCTAAATAGGAAAAAAAAATGCAAAATGTGGTTTCTGGCCTTACAGATCTTCATGAAACTAATACAAAACCTAAGATAATTTTCAATCTGATAATTAAAACCTTTGCTCATAATTAAACAGTGAAGATTAAAAAAAAATAAAAAAAATATGGGTTATGCACCAATCAAATTAGAACCACATCATCCGCTTCCACGTAAATTTTTAGACCAGGGATAGTAAAATTCTATCGCCATCTTTCTTTACCTGACCTATATAAGTGTCACTAGCCCATACAAGCTCTAACCAGTGCAGCAGTACCTCGGGGTAATTTTGACGGTAGCTGCAAACTGAAGACCGCAGATGACAGCGACATTGCAGTCTAACGCTACTCGCGGTCGGTATAAATTTGCACACAACTTATGATTTGCAGTTGCTCAAGAAACCTAGGTTTCAATAGCAAAGATTGATTTGGGATCGGCGACATATACTAGGCACATTATAAACATAAGAATGACTGCAATATTTTTTTACGAGCCACCTTTAAAAGTCTAAATTTCAACTACCCATAACATTTCATCTCCTCCTTCCTACCTCTTTCTTGTTTCTTACCTCTTTGAATTAGGATTGATAGATAGATAGAAAATCGTGGTATATACTGGTAAGGCCGCAGCGTAGACGTAAGAAATAAATGTCATCACAATCGGAATTAATTTCATCTACACTAACATTCTAGAGTTGAAAGTGACTCTGTTTGTAAGGGCTAATAGACATAGTGCCCGATGCCCAGAAAACTAGAGTATTACTCGCGCGTGTACTACGCATCGTCTACAACAAGCTACAATACTTTTTGCTTAGTGCAAGTGGTAGTGGATGTGCATAGAAGCACTCACGCTGGTCCTTGCGCAAGTGAAGCTTCGTTTCATTTCTCCGCTCTACACCTTCCACACCTACTCGCGCGACGGCTATTGCTCATCGTTCGAAGAGTGCGCGAGCGGTGTTTAGTTAGTCGTTTGAACTGGTGCAAGTACACTATTCGCGCGTGTTGAGGCGTTGCCGCGCGAGTTGAGGCGTTGTGGCGCGAGTTGAGGCATTGCCACGTTAGTGGCTATTTAAGTTTAAACGCCGGTGCGAGTACTGGCGCAAGTACGTGCGCAAGCTACTACACATAGTCTGCAACGGGCTTAACTACTTAGTGATCCGATAAAAAAAATACTAATAGAAAGCTTCATTATCACTGAGTAACATAGGCTTACCTTTGTTCACAATGTCGGGCAAAGCTACTAAAGATAGTCATGAAATATTATTTCGTAGATGCATACAAACCAGTTGTGTAGCTTGCGGTCACCATTCATCTGCGGTCTGCAGTCTACAGTCGTCATCAGAATCATACCACAGGTGGTACCTCCACATATTTGTTTACGCGTTGACCTCGCTGCTTAGTAGGTACATTCAAACATGTCCGGGGAATACTCATAAATAATTCACTTAACTACCTACCCGAGTAGAGAAGCCGCACTACTCTAGTTTCTCTGGACTTGCGACCTTAATTTCGTGTAGATCAAAGAAATTACCAACACACGATTGTGATGTAACATCATTGGTAGTGAACCAACAGATATTTTGAGTTTTTGCCATATCTCATATTTTGTGACAATTAAAAACATTAAAGTTGTATGATTATTTACGGGATATTTACCGTGGTATTTCACAACCTAACTACGGTAAATATCCCGTAAATAATTATATAACTTTAGTGAACAACCGTGATAGTTTAAAACAGTGTTTTAAAAAACGTTGTTTTTGTATTCTATTTCTAATTATTTTTTTCCGCATTCTTCTCGTCTGTAGTTTGATCTGCCTAGGTTATGTGAGACCACGATCCTCGTAATTCCCCGAAACACTTGGGAGTCAAGATCAGGGGGTCTTTCGGTACGGCTACATCCCAACGCGGACTCGAAACAGCGCAGAAAAGCGCAGTGCGGCGAACGCGCCAACTTTGCCAAGGACGCTGTTTGTGGTCGTGCATTTTTTCGCAAGCACCTAAACAGAATCGCATAAAACAGGTAACCGTAAGGCCCCTGTGATATTTACGTGTGTGTAGTATAGCTTATTTACTTCAATGTTTATGGATGAAAACATTTATTCAAAACCCTGATTAGATAGACGACTAATGGGGATCGGAATATGCACTTATTATTGTGCGCTATACCTATACTATATCCCGTAAATTATAATGAAATTTAAAAGACATAAACGTCCGTGAAAGATTGAAACAATGCCTTGAACCTAATGTCATACCAAAAAAACACAGTAGGTTTGCCTTAGTCCCTACTCTACATTCCCTCCGCGCTGATAAAAATATTACAGGCAGGGTAATTTTTTTATTGTTATTTATCATTTATATAAGTAAATTACAAAAAAAATATTATCCGCAGAAAATCGAAACTAACGAAACCCGCTGTAGGGGTAAACATTCCCGCGGAAGCAATAAATTAACGCGCAGGTATTTTATTACCTAATCCAACCCAATTTCCTTGTAATTTTTCTAGAACACGAAGAGCAAATTAAATAATCTTTGAACCGAAGCGTCGAGGCTCCAACAATTAAGGTGGAACAAATTACCGATTAAAAGGCCCATCGTAATAATTTTACAATGAGCTAGGTTGAACTAAAAACGATAACCCCGATTTAACATTCTCCCACTTATATGGGCCGCGACAGCAGATGTTTTTCCACTCATACCTATTATGTTTTTTTCCCTTATACTCCGTCCAAGTTCTTTTAGCTATGACAGTTGCAATAATGTTGAAAACTGAATGTTTTTATTTTAAATATTTCCCTGTTTAGGCTATCAGCTTAAATGTTACGTTCAAATACCTACCAAAGTGACCCGAATTTACGATTTTCACACTCGACATCGGACAAGTCACGTCTGATGTCACAAGCAGTCAAACGCAAGCGAGTCTATTTTGTGTAAGAAAATCATCACGTCATAATATCTAAGTTCATGTTCCCTTTTATTTATGTCTATTTTCTCTATACTTTCCATACTCTTCTTTCTTCTTCTTCTTCCCACACACATACTCATCATTCTCTTCTCCGAGGAGAATTATGAGTATAGCGGAGAAAGGAGAAAAGTGCGGAGATCTCGAAGGCTTTTGTTCGACAGAGTTTGACATGACGGCCTTATTAGGAAACTCTTCGTTTGAGTTGACTGCCGGTTTCATTGGATGGGATATTGGACTTCCTGAGGGATAGATCGTTTCAAGTTATCATTGAAGTGCTTCTTCTCTCCTCATAATATCACCCTTGCCGTGGCTCGGTCTGTATCTACAACAGCCTATTATAATAAGGATCAGAGGCTTCCAATATTAAGGATCAGCTTTACATTGCATAATTTCCAAATAATCACAATGAGTCAGAAAGCTGTGAAGTGCTCGCGCGTGCCTTTGAATAAATGAACTACTATGCAAATGAGTACTTTTGTTGCTAAAGTATTGAAAACCAAACGAATGAACGTCTAACAAGCTACAAGCAGTATTTTAAAAATTTATTTGAATGTTTAAAACTTTCTTATCTTTTGGGTTATATTACTGTCATTGAGCTTGGTAGATCATTGGACCAGTTAAGTTTCTCCATTAATATAATTGACAGAGCCTTTAATGTTTCTAGCAATAAGATTTCGTTTTCAGTATTATTTACGAGCACTTTCATCAACCATTTTATGACCGTTAAAGAGTGCCCTCATTTCGAAAGGGTGATGTCCTTACGTCCTTCGGTGTTCTTCATCTCATAGCCTTTCCAGCATCTCTAAAGCGGAGTAGGATTGATTCGCGCATGCGTCGCCGCGCCTTCGTGACGTCACACCCAGTTATCGCCCCAACCTCCTCTGGGACCCTTGTGCTTCAGACAATATTATCATGCAAATAGAAATGAATATCTGATGTGATAGTGTGCGACTTTGAGTGTAAGATAAATGGTGAAACTAGTGTGTGAAACCTCGTGTTGAAATACCCGATCGCGGCGTCTGTTTGTCTTGTATTGTTTTGTGTTTATATTCATAGCCTCACTTTCGAATCCTTTGTTTGAAGGAGCCTTATTTCGCTTCACACACAATACTCGCAATTCGCTAAGTAATTAATGATATTGTTTCCTTTTTGCTATTACTAAAGTATTATCAAAGGCGCCGTGTCGCATCCCCTAGGGCGCACGCGCGGTATTCATTCACCCTTACTCCGCTTACGAGGTCGATAAGACGACAAAACAAGGGAGTAGTAGATATATACTATAGACTCTATATTCTATGAGCTTTCTATGTGGTACGAAAACAAAATGACAACTCTTTTCATTTACGCTAAGCAGATCAACTTATGAAGTTATAATTTGTTTTCTACAATGATGGTTCTATATTTTAACTAGACTATCAGATATTGTTAAAGAAAATTAAATACAGCCTGTATTGTCTATTCAAAATAGTACATGATTAGAAATCTCTCGACTTAACGAAACTCGCTACACGATCAATTATTCATAAACCGGCCAAGCCGGCACTGAGGGTTCCGTACCACCACAAAATACAATAATTCTCAATTAAAAAAACCGACTACAAATTTTGTAAAACATAGCATTACGATTCGGTGAAAGAAAATGAGGTCATCCAAATAACCCAATTACCAATTATAACTTGGTAATAAACAGAAATTTGTGACCGACTCGCACTTGGCCATTATTTGTTGTTATACTTTAGAGTGTGTTCTATAATCGTCCCAAATTTGACGCTCGTGTATATTAGGTACCATTTTTCCATTAGAACTAATACAAAAATACGTAAAAAAATATGTTTGTTGTATGGTTTGTTTTGACTTTGTATATTATTTCTCAGTTAATCCGCCGTAACATTACAAATTCTGTAAAAATTTCAACTGGCTATCTATGACGGTTCGAAAGATACCGCCGTTTAAAGGTAGGACAGACGGACATACAGACATCGTAGGCTTAGTAATATGGTCCCGTTTTTACCCTTTGGGTACGGAATACCCTTTGTATATAAATAAATTAATATAATTTAATGGTAGAGACCAAAGAACTACGTAGTACATACTTAGTACATATAGATCGATGGTAGAGACCATAACATTAGTTCAAACCTGAAAATAAAACCTTTATAACAGAACTGGTGTACACGCTTTATTGCGGTAATTATGTATTATGTTCCTATTTGTTACGGCAGAAATTCCACAGAAAGATGTAAAATCACATAAATTTTTTCATCCATCACAACACATACCTACATAGAACCTTTATAAATCGCTCGTACGTACGTAATTTCAATAATATTTTGATCGTAGTACCGATACGGTAAAATCGACAAGGTCATTTGTACTAATTAGGGCTTTCAAATAAAATATTCAAGCGTGTTCTCAATGCCATGTATTAATTAAAGTATCTCAACAATGTAGCATTTAAATTGTCTCGATTACACTAGTTTATTTCAAATTACCTATAGCGTAAACAAGGTGCTTTATGCCTGGAGTTAGTGTAGGATATTATGTACAGGATAATAGTTGATTATATAACAAGTGAACAAAAGGGAATTAAATTCTAGGGACTAAGTTGGATCCTGAAAGCAGGTAAGGATTCTAGAGGAGAATCCTGAGCGGAGTGAGGGATAGAGTTATGTTATGCATTCGGGGAAATTGCGTGACATCTTCTCGTCTAAGATACCACAGTGCCTAAAGACAAGGGTCTTTGACCAGTGTGTGTTGCCAGTGATGACATATGGTACTAAGACGTGGTCCTTAACTGTTGGCCTTTTGGAAAAACTCAGAGTCACACAGCGGGCAATGGAGAGAGCTATGCTCGGAGTTTCTTTGCGCGATAGAATCCGAAACGTGGATATTCGCCAAAGAACCAAAGTCACCGACATAGCTGTTAAAATTTGCAAGTTGAAGTGGCAAGGGGCGGGCCACATCGCTCGGAGAACCGATAACCGATGGGGAAGAAAGGTTCTTGAGTGGAGACCACGAACCGGAAGACGCAGCGTAGGTAGGCCTCCCACTAGATGGACCGACGACATAGTAAGAGTCGCTGGCATCCAGTGGATGCAAAAGGCAGGCTGTCGTTCAGGGTGGAGGTTAAAGGGGGAGGCCTATGTTCAGCAGTGGACGTCTTCTGGCTGATGATGATGATGATGTTATGTACTCTCATTTTTACCATTAACTGTGAGAAAATAAATAGTAGTACAGTATTTATATTTCCAATGACATAAAACAACCACGATAGCATAAAAAGAAACTAGCTAAAACTGGCGGTATATTTTTTACCCGGATAGCTCAATGGAATAGCTCCATTCATCTAGCCAGGTCTGCTTGTATGAGAGGTCAAATCTCCAAATCCGACTATCCACAAGCACTAGTCCTTTAACCAAGACTCGAAAATATTATAACCTTTAGTTTGAACTTCTAAGTCATCATATCCAGGCTTCCTGCCTACTAACCAAAGTTAGCTATTCATTTCTAGTTAAACTAGTTTTGGAACATCATTATTATCAGTATTAGCTTGAGGACTATTTAATATTCTACTTCGCTAAATACCTACTTTGAATGCGAATATAAAGAGCATAGACAAGATCAAGGTTGATTGAACCAAATAACCGATTGTTTTATACGCTACTTCAATGTCAGCATGGAAATTGTTATACAAGGTGCTGCTATACCTATCGAAGTTTGGTTGTAAACTATATTTTAGTCATGAGCTTGAATTTAAATAGGTCAGAGTTTTATAACGTTTTTTGCGTTTAAGATCTCTAAAATCATCTATTTATCCTACTAATATTATAAACGCGAAAGTTTGTATGTATGGATGTATGGATGTTTGTTCCTCTTTCACGCTGCGACGGATAACGGATCGACCTGATTTTTTGCATGGGTATTGTTCAAGAGCCAGAGAGTGACATAGGCTTTTCATCATCATCATCACCATTTTTCATCACTACGCGGGTGAAACCGCGGGGCGCAGTTAGTTACTAATAATTCAAAAGCTGTGTAAGCATTTATATCTTACGTAACTTGAGAATACAAAAGTTCAAAGTAATAGGTACGACAGATATTTTGAAATCGTTCATTTTTCGTATAAAATTTCTCACCTACTCTTACTTGTAGGATTAATTGATAAACTTTTGAAAGAAGATTTAAAATTACGACAGGTTTTATTGGCTAATATTCTTCTACATTTCGACTTTGCTGACCTTCATCAGCTCTCTATGTTCCCACTACTAGGATACAGGCTTTCTCTCAGACAGAGAATGTTCTAATCCGCCATGCTGGCCCAGTGCATGTTGGTGAATTTCATATGACTGAACTTTTTGAGTTTCTAGGGCATACCAGTTTCCTCACGATGTTTTCCTTCACCGTTTTATGAGCGATGGCGTCGTAACTACACATGTTTTTAGGTACTAAATAAACCATTAGTCAAAGGGTGGGTTTTTTGGTCAAGGTTCGAACCGGGTCCGTTAGATTGTAATGCGCACATGTTACACCACTCGGCCAGCATCGCTCTTTTGCCGGCCTTAATCAGTATATAATAGATCGTCCATCAGTTCTGCAAACATCCTGATGAATAAGTATGAATAATGATTTTCCTTCATTAAAGTTGAACCTATTTCCTCTATCATTTACTCGGTGCCAAGACCTATTTTCGACCTTGTAACAATCAATGAGCTAGACCACTCATAAACAAGCTCGACATTACGTGCCTTATTATTTATGTAGGCACTAGGTTTGTTACTTAGTTAATGTAATGTGTGAACTTGAATATTTCATGGTTCAATGTTAGCACCTTGGTCATAAGTCTCTGTAATATTATGATTGTATGTCACATATGTAAATTTCTTGCTTCTACGGGGTTACGCAGAAAGGGTGTAGTAAGACGAAAGGGGTCCGTTATACTTATCATTATGAACAGCGTTTACTATGAATCCATCCTAGAAATCACGATAAAATAAAAGCTGTTCCATACATTTTGTCGAGTGTGAATGACCGTTTTCTATGGAACAGCTGATAGGTATTGTTTTTCTCGATTTCAGGGTTAGTCCCATTGTCAAAGTTGTTCATAATGATGAGCATGATTATCCCCATTCGGCAAAGTAAACACTTTCCGCGTAACCCTGTGTAAAATGTGTGGATTTGCTAAGTACATGGTTTCTTTTCTTGGCCACAATTGCTGTATTGTGTGAAATATCAGAGTTCATTTTAGTTTGAATGATGTGCAATTATGGCTGCCAAGGATAACAGTCTATCAGAATCGTTTAAACGCCCCTTCTGATTATTTATAGTACTGATGTTTCAAACTAATTCAAATTAGTGATAACGATAAGACGTCAGCGATAAGCCAGATAATCACAAGTTACCGGCGTAACCGCATCGAATATATCGATTGTATAACAATAAAGCACAAACAGACTGCACTTGACGCGTATATCTCCCGATATTACCTTTAACCTGGTTTTAATAGCTTTGAAGTGCGAGAAGTAATATACCGCGTATGATATCGTACGCGACGGTCATTCGTCACAGTGGGTCGGCGCCGTGCGCACGTGTCCAACCTGAGTGAAAGTGGTGTGTTATTGACAAGAGGGCGCGGATGTGTCTGCCGTAGAATCGCAGCAGTTATGGAGAGTGCGGTGCACGCGGCGGTGCCGCTGCGGGTCGGCAAGAAGATGCGAAAGCGACGGGAGCTGGACGCTCTTGTGAGCGGGCCGGGGTCCCGCGGGGGCCGGCTCCTGTCGGCCTCCAGCGACGAGGGCGAGCCCTGGGGCCGCCGCACCACACGCCGCCGCCGCTCCCGTCCCTTCGTCCGCCTCGCTGCCGCTCTAGCTCTATGCGTGTGCGTGGTATCAGCAGCCACCGTGCTGTGGCTCTTCGTCGATGTACGGAGACAGATCGTCTCGCTTCGTATGGAGATGGACAGAGGTTCGATCATACTACTTCTTTAAACACTGTCAAATCTTCATGTCGATTCGTTACAGCACCGTAACATTGACCTGGTAAGTAACCATAATCTCAAAAACATTCTTATAATAAACCTTACATTGACTTTTGTCTTGCTCTCTCATTAGCCGAGATAGCGAGACAAAATTCAATGTAAGGTTATTATAAGAATGTATTTGAGATTATGGTAACCCACCTGATCACCAATGCCTTTCGAAATGCCATTCAAGAAAGACTCAAAGATTTGTTGAAGTCATTGATAAAGTCCATTCTGTGAGCACGCTCGATAGGCTTTCAAGGAGTTTCTAGCATGAATAATCGTATCGTTGCGTAGGTTGAATTTATCTCCTTTCTCAAAGTCTATCTATGAGTGAGCTGCATAATTTGAGTTTAGTTTCATGGTAATTTACTGTTAACAATGGAGTAAAGACGCCTACGCGGGTGTTCACGGCGTAAACACTAACGATGATAATATAATGCAAAGACATAAACAGCGGTTACGTAGGATCTATATCGTCGGAAGTCGTGATGTTTTCACGTTGTGCTAATATTCATACAAATAAGTAAACAACGTGTCTTACCACCGTATCAACAATTAGAGATTGTCCTACTAGAATGCTCTACCTGTTTCTATGAATTTTGGATTAGTTACCATCAAATACACGTGTTACTTATTTGATTTTAATTGCTTATCAAAATAAGGCGACCACTGGATGTGGGTACTTATTTTCGTCACATACTCGATATCATTTTATATAAAACTAGCAACGCACCCCGGCTTCGCACGGGTGTAAGTCTTATTTTTTTACACCTTGGGTTACATTATTCGCGTTTCAATAAGGATCCCTATTTAAAAAAATATATAATGTAGCCTATGTCACCCGGAGATAGTGTAGCTTCCCAACAGTGAAAGATTTTTTCAAATCGGTTCAGTAGTTTCGTAGCCTATTCAATGCAAACAAACAAACAATAAAAAAAATCCTCTATATAATATTAGTATAGATATATTAGTATTATATTTACCCTTGTGTATTATATTATCTGTTCTGTGCCCTTTTGTAAGTTTTACTTGGACGATGTTTTTGTTAAGTTACAAAACGTGTAAATAGATGTAAACAGCCTTTAACCGTATTTGGTGATCTTTTTTTGCTGAGTGATAAAAAGCGTACTGATTTCCTTCAGCGTGGCTTTAAATCTGATACTCTAGAACTGAACAGTGAAACTCAAAAAAGGAAAATGATTAAAATATTGAGTTTCATTCTGCCTTATCTATCAAAGTTGAGTTGAGCCAAACAGTAGAGCTATTTTGCGCATTTTTGTATCTCAGCGCTCTCTCAGCCCAACTTCGGACAACACTTAATCGGCCTTACTGATAAGTTCTTTAATTTTACCTTTCATTGTCCGCAGTTTCCACCGGCAGTGCCGGCGTTGCCGATGCACTACAAATCTGCCACTCGACGGCTAAAGATTTGCAATCCAATGCAACGTACCTCAAGAGCAGAATAGAAACATTAGAGTTAGATCACAAAGACTTGTTACAGAGGGTACACAAGGTTGCCAATGCGCTCTCAGAAGTATCAGAACAGCTGTCGGCAGCACCCAAGCTCGCCGACACGCCGAGAAGGTTGGCGGAGCTGCAACGGACCGTCGCTGACTTTGGATCGCAGGTTAGTTAATGTTTGGGTACGACATTGAAACAGAAATTCACTAAGACCAGAATTGAACCATCATGCGAAAATACAAGCTACTGCAAATACAGAAGAAGACCGCCAGCCCGATGATCAGACGACTTTGTCAATAACATTGGCAGGTAAAGGATGAGGCTCATACAAGACTGGAAAGGATGGTGTGGATGAGATATACCCAGCAGTGGGCGGAGAGACAGACTTATTAGATAGATACAAGCTAATGTTACACATAAGGATGCAATTTATTCTAGCAAATTAAGCTCCATTAAATACTTACTGCCTGACTTCCTGCTATGCCAAAGCTTTTCAACGCATATTTATCTTCCACTAGCTGCAGTTTTACTCGCGTTGACATTTCCTGAGGAACCGTACATCCGCTCATTTTTTCGGGATAAATCCCATGAAAAGCCGCGGCCCTCCAACTACCAAAAAAAACACATCGATCCATTGCTCTGAACAATAAAAGAAGAACCAACAGACACGCTGGCTTTTATAATCATCACCATCATAATCAGCCTATTTGATGTTCATAATCGTGAGTGTTAGCCGTTTGTTTGCCTTATTTGATGTTGGTCCACTGCTGGACGTAGCCCTCTCCTAATGATCGCTACATTTATAATTATTATTATTATATCTGCATAAAAAGTCTTGAGACTGCATTGTTGCGATTTACTCAACGATGATTACGATTGTATTTAAATACCATTATGTAAGTAAACTAAAAACGCTAATATAATGAAATTCAAATTATAAACGGCCTCCAATCAAAGATCACGCGCACAGTAGACATAATATTATAAGCTAAAGCAGTAGGTTGACTTTAAACAAACTCCCGAATCGAGTGACTTCATTAAACGAACGCCACTTTCCCCGCCCGCTCCGTTACTTCACGGTACGCTCAGAACTCGGAAAAATATATGGAAATTGTATACGTACAGTTTCCCCTTTAGCACTTACACCCGCCCTTGGTCGTGATGACATTTTGCCATCTCTTTTGCAGTTGTGTGCCGCTCAATATTGAAGTGTGCGTTTGTAGAACAAGTAAGAATACGTCAGTATGTGCAATACGTGTTTACCTTGCTCCCTTCAGTTTTTGGCAGACTTTTTTTCGATACCAACTCGAGTTTATTACAAATCCAACTATATATTATCTAAGGCTCTGAGCGATAAAAGCGCGCGCCGCGTCATTAATATTCGCCGACTGTGTGTGTTGTCAGCGTGGAAGTAGCGATCAAATAATGATAATTTTTTTGAACTCGAGAATAGCTACCCTGGCTCTGTGACCGACAGTAGGCATTGATTTAAGTAAACGTCCGAGTCGAACTACTGCTGTAGCGAATATATGCTGTGCCATCCGCATTAGGCTGGTGACTCCGTCCTACGCATTTTTTCCTTCTCATTAAACTTTTTGCTCCACAGCCGCTATTATTTGTTTGTGAGCCACAATCACACAAGCGTCTAACAAGGTATAAGTATCTACTGAATGAAAATAACCAAGTAATAAGTCGCTATTATCTTGATTAGTTATTATTTTAGAGCCGTAAGTCTATATTTTTCTGGGGTCGACCCTGAGTATTCAATGACAAAGTCTGCGTCATAGCTAAAGTAAAGTTGGCATGAATGCCTAGGTAGAGCCACTGGCTACAATAAACTTTGTGAATTGAACAGCCCAAGATTGCGTTTTCAACTTGGCAATGGGCTTGTGACGTTAGAGAATACCTTGTCCCGATAGTCAAAGCAAATTAATTGATTTGAATTTAAAATTTTATGTACAAAATGCACTGAAAGCTGAAAGCAGGATATTGTCTTCTCTATGCAAATTAAATCGGACTTTTTGGGATGTTGCATTTTCTCAATAGTCGGAATTACGGTCTTAGAAGTCCTCTCTCAGAGATAATCAACAATTTAAAAACCGACTCCAAAAATAGTAATAACAACGAATCCAAAAAATAATATTTTCGTTTACTTTGATTGGATGACATATTTTTTCCAGTTATATTGATTTAAAAACCAAACAGAAAATATATTCTTTCTTAAAAAAAATACAAATCGGCTTATAAATGGCGGAGTTCTGAGGTATGTAAACAAAAAAAAAATACAACCGAATTAAATGTGACTCCTTTTGTGAAGTCAGCCAAAAGCAATGAATGATGTCATCCAAAGAATTTGGACCTATAGAAAGGTAGGTCCAAATTCTTTGATCAAAAGTCAGACAGTTTTTTTTAAGCGACTCTGATGATGTCATATATTGACATAGACAGACTGCGTAGGAAGGTAATCTAGGTACCTGGGTATGTATCCTGATAATGTCTATTGTTTGTAAGAAGCCAAAGTGATCTGGCACGACCTGATCTGACGAATATTTTGTTAGAGAACAATAGTAAGGATATTCACGAATCCATTGCGTTGGATTGATGATGTATAGTGCTATTAACAGACCACGTGACGTGAGGCAGTTGACAAATAAAATTGATATTACTAAGACCAATGTTGAATCCACATTATATACAGGGTTACGCATATAGATTATACTAAGCTGAAAGGTCATCATTATGAACAACTTTTACTATGGGACCAACACTGAAATCGCGATATAAATATCAGCTGTTCCATAGAAAACGGTCATTGACACTCGACAAAATGTATGGAACAGCTGATATTGTTTTCGTGATTTCAGGGTTGGTCTCATCGTAAAAGTTGTTCATAATGATGAGTACAGTGACCTCCTTTCGGCTTAGCACAGTCTATATGCGTAACCCAGTATACTAAGTCTATATTATTACATACTCAGTGGCTCAGTAAATAAAAGTTGACTTTTTTAATGAAAAGGAAATACGAACCAATTTCACTGTAATAAGTTTTTTGAACTTCATCTTCGACATTTATAGATCAAAGTACCACGGAAGACGGAATTCTGATATGCATCCGAATGTCCGCAGTTTGTTTTTAAAAGGTTTTAGGTCAACAACTTTCTTGTACACACAAAAATACTTGAATGGTTCCCGGTATACCTACAGACTTCCGGCAACATCGAATCTCACTACGTCGAGCCGCTTTATAGCGAGTCTCGGCACGTCGACCGGTCGACCCTTTTTCTTACGCGTGGAGTACTATACATCAGTCGAGCTCTCTACGTCGAGTCTCCTCATAGAACGCCTAAGCCAAAACTCACTGCCACGCGTACAGTCGGAAAAATAATTTCGAAAAACAGTGGCCTCATCTGTACTAGGAGCCACCTCAAACAGAAATACTCAGACCCAAACCAATTGTTTTGCAAGAATAAATATTAGAATAAAAAGTTGTTTTAAAAATATACCACAACGAAACTTGGTACACTATACATCTTTGATTTCGGTTTAGAGATCCAGAAGTCCATGCAATGCATGATGTAGACTCTACACTAATATTTTAAAGAGGTCAAGTTTGTATGTAAGTTGAAATAATCTCTGGATTAATTACTCACATCATAGAGGGGATGAGCCAATGCATATTAGAGAAGTGTGGTCCCGCTGAGCTTTAGGCCAGTAAATTATGCATTACTGGTTATCTTAGTATTGTCACAAATTTTGTGTTTATAGACTCTTTCTCGAGCAGGTATTTTTAGTTTCTACAGTCGCGTGTTGGATTACTTTCATGAGTATCATGCAAGAATTCGTCTTTCAACGAGCGATGGTGGCCGAGCGGTAGTTTGTGTGATTTACAATCTGACGGCACCCGTTTCGATGCCATCGCTCAACAACGGTGAAGGAAAACATCGTGAGGAAACCGGTATATCCAAAAACCTTTAAAGTTCATATGGCATTCACTAACATGCATTCGGCCAGCATAGTGGTTTAGGGCCCATCCTCTCTTTCTGAGAGAAGGCCTGTGTCCCAGCAGTGGGAACATGATAGGCTGATAATGATGATGAAAGAATTTTATCTTCCTTGACAGATAAGCGGATTTAACGGTGAGCTAACATCCGCGAAGAAGCAGGCTGTCACGGCGACGGCAGGAGTTGAAGAGGTCCGAACATTGCTGCGGGAACTGGACGCGCGGACCAACGACACTATAGCCAACATCACGGCTACAGTGAAGCAAGAAGAAGAGATGAAGGGCACGCTCTTAACTCTCAACACCACGCTCATCTCCAAAGTCGAAGCCTTGAGGGCGAGGATAGAGGAAATCACTCTAAAAAATGTAAGCAATTTACCTATTGCTCTCGCGAATGATAATTCCGTTTAATGGATATTTTACCTATTGCTTTCTTGAATGCTAATTCCAATTTTAAGGATAGTCGCCGTGATCACCGAATGCTTGTATAATTAATTTAGGTATGTTTGTTTTTCTGGTTCCTTGACATTTTGTTTAAATATTGTATGAGCTTTGAACCTTTACCTTGAAAAGTAACGTGGTAGGTAGGCATTCATTTGTTTTTCAATGATAATCATAATTTACTTATATTAATTGCTGAGAATCTTCACAGATATATTGATACCTACTCATGAAAATCGCCAACATATTGTAACTATATTATTGTCTGTGCCGCTTAGTCATAACTTGCACAACTGTTTTAATTGTCGTCATTGATAAATCGTAATAGTATCAGCTTAACCAGAATTTTGACTTGTTTATCATAGATTCTTTAGGGGTAGGTACAATAAACGTCTTCATTGTGACTCAGAACACTAGGTAGGTACTTTACTGACTGCTTGTCCGATATATACAATTTTACCTGATAAAATACGTTTAAAAAAACGTTTGTTGTTTGGGAAAATTTATATTTTTACTTTATTATTATTTCTTAGTTAATCTGCCGTTCAACTGGCTATCTATTACGGTTCTACGGACGGACGGACAGATAGATAGACAGACTGACAGCGTAGGCTTAGTAAATGGGTCCCGTTTGCACACGGTGGACGATATCCACCCATCATCTTGTGGGTAGTGGGTTTGAAAGACGACAGTAATCACACAACACGACAGCAAATGATTAATTGATTATCTGCATTTAATTCTGTCGCATATTGCTTACAAATACTGCAATGCAGACCGCATAGAGCTGAATAACTTAGGCCTCGCTAGTTTAGATACCATCGACGGTCGTGAGTAATTCCGATTAAAGCCCACGAACGGACGTCGGATTGTATCGGATTGTATCTGCTAACGAATTTATCAAAATGAGTGTTATCAATTGTTAAAGCCCTGGCTTACTTGTCAGAGCTATATATTTAGCAAATTTTAAATAAAAAAAGAGCTAGGTATATAAAGCAATTTTCGTGTTGATATTTTGTAGAATGGCGGAGGAGATAGAAAAACCTCTAAATAATTCTCAATATTAAAAAAACTAGTTACAAATACTAGGTCGCTAGTTGCAAATAAATATAGACTATGTGCATAAACAGGGCAGTTAAAATGAAATAAACTAAAAGGAAATTCCGTTGCATGGCTAATTTATCATTGAAGAGGAAATCCTTTATAAAATGTTCGAGTCAATGTAATGCAGTTGCAATGATGTGCTTTTAAGAGCATTGTGTTTTGCTTTATCCTCAAACGACAAATGGATGTCAATGGTTTTAGGAGGTTTAAAACCAATTATTGGTTGAAACCAATTACCTGTACGATAGCCTGTTACGCGTTATAATATTAGTACGATGAGTGAACAGTTGAATGTATATTAATTGAATATGAAGAATTTATGTACTACTGGATTAGGTAAACTGGCAGGGGCAGGGGGACACAATACAATATGACGTTGGTGACGATGAATAAAAAGGTTGTTTTATAAAAATAGTTTTTAATGTGATGGTGTTGTTTTGTTTCCCAGAAGCCAGTGAGTCCAGCCGTGCCCGTGTCGCCGGTAGTGTCGACCAGCACTGTCCTGCCGGCGGCGGACACCAGCACTCCCTTGCCCACCACTACACTGCCTTCAGGTAAATACCTCATTATTATCATTGTCATTAAACGATTCTTGTCATCCCGTTCAAGCCTACTTTTCCCTAGGAGCCACATAGTGATTCCCGTTCAAGCCTTCTTTTCGCTAAGGGTTAGATAGTTATTTTCGTTCAAGCCTCCTTTTCGCTAAGGGTTAGATTGTTATTTCCGTTAAAGGCTACTTTTCGCTAGGGGCCACATAGTAATTCCCGCTCAAGCCTATTTTTCGCTAGGAGCCACATAGTGATTCCCGTTCAAGCCTACTTTTCGCCTGGAGCTCATAGTAATTCCCGTTAAAGCCTAATTTTCAGTAAGGGCCACATAGCTATTTTCGCTAAGGGTTAGATAGTTATTTTCGTTCAATCTTTCTTTTCGCTAAGGGTTAGATTGTTATTTCCGTTAAAGGCTACTTTTCGCTAAAGGCCACATAGTGATTCCCGTTCAAGCCTACTTTTCGCCTGGAGCTCATAGTAATTCCCGTTAAAGCCTACTTTTCAGTAAGGGCCACATAGTTATTTCCGTTAAGGCCTACTTTTCCCTAAGAGCCAGATAGTTATTTCCGTTAATGCCTACTTTTCGCTAAGAGCTAGATAGTTATTTCCGTTAAAGCTTATTTTCGCTACAGGTCACGTCGTAATTCCCGTTCCAGTCTACTTTTTTGTAGGGGCCTCATAGTAATTCCGCATGACGCGCATTTTTTTACACTACTAGGATGACAATATTATAACAACCAAGTAACTGAAATTGCGTATTTTTTTGTTAAGTCGGTGTTTTTAATTGATAATTATTTTAAATATTCTTTACTGTAATTGATAGAGTTTTATCTTAATTCCAGGTCCGCCAGCCAAACCGAACGTCCTACAATGAGAGACGTACCACCTACCCAAAAACTGAACTGTTCTCTTTGGTCTAGAGAAATGCTCACAACGTCTTGGAGTCAAGGCAAGTTGCGTCCGCTAAGACAAATACGAGTCGCGAGTAGGCGGTCCTGATTCACGGATACCCTCCAAATATGTTAAGGAAAGTAGCGTTGGAAAATGAACCGTATGGCCTGATTCAAAGGTCCAAAATGGCATGATCATTGTCTCGGCACTAGGATGAAGGGTATGATTTGACTACGTATTTCAATATCAGGAATGAGCGAAATAAAAATACTGTAGTAGGAAAAAGACAATATTTAAGGCAGAAGTTTGTCAGAATTTCGGGTTGTTTTTAAAAGTCCAGAAACGTTTTCATATTCGGGTTTCATGCGTTTATAACTCTAAAAGTGATTGAACGCTAGACATGGTGCAATTCTGTTTTATTTGGCAGTAATGGACGAAAATTAAGATTTAATATAAGCTATAATTTTAGTATTACCCGTCTAAATGCAGAAGTAATTATTATCTTCACAGAAAAGAGAAGTAAATAGAATGGAAATGAGAAGAAAACTCTGTTACCAGGCATATGAGTGAATCTTGATTGAACATTCATATTTAGATTAACGCGTCGAACTCCGCATCACAGTTGCTAACTGATTTCGAATGACTGACGTTTCGTTTATACGGGTGCAACCACAGAAAAGATTTTTTTTTTTTTGTTTAAATTAGAACGGCTGTCAAGGCATTTTTATTGTAGCCAGTTGCACTCATATAAACGAAACGTCAGTCATTCTAAATTACCTAGCAACTGTGATGCGGACAAAGAATTTTGAGACCTAACCCAAAAAGGTAAGGTCCAAGTTCTTTGGATGCGGAGTTCGACGCGTTGACATAAATAAGAATGTTCAATCAAGGTTCTGTCATAACGCCTGGTGACAATTTTTTCTTCTCATTTCCGTTCTATTTACTGGTCTTCTTACTATGTGGGTGCAACTGGCTACAACAAATTTCTTACAAAAATGCCTTGTAAGCCGTTCTAATTTTTCTTTTTCTTTTCTGTGATTATCTTATTTAAAGTTCAAGCGGTCATTTTGTACAACAGCTTACTTTTTTCGGATATGATATGGCTGTCCCGCATGGGTGTATGCAAACGTCAAGTCCGTATATCCTTCATCCTAGTTCACCATGCCTGAAATGTCTTAAAACATATATATTTGTTTACATTGATGGTGGTTGTGTAAAGGATAACGAATGCCACTGGATTCAATCGCAGTAGGTGCCAAAGGCTTGATCAATTTTCCTTTGCTTAATTATTGATCATCAGGGGGGTTAGACAAGACCCTCTTTCTGTTAGCGTTAACGCCTACGGAAATATGAAATTGAATGAAAATGACATTGACAATGACATTAGCTTGAGAGATGTCAAGCTAATGTCATTTTCATACAATTTCATCTTTCCGCAGGCGTTAACGCTAACAGTGAGTTGGTCTTGTCCAACCCCCCAGAAATGTTTAGTGAAAAGTCCTTGATCACTTTTGAAAGTGTTTGTCGGTAGTTAGTGATTCCTAGTGCTTTCATTGGTAAGTTCGCCGTCCTTAAAATAGCTCCACAAAATAATGGCTAATATGGCCCAAAATGTTAAACTATTTGTTGAAGTAACTTTTATGCTTTCGCCTTGTAGCGAATAACCGCAAAGGAGAGGCTTTATCTTATGTAAGGAGTTTGAAATGTCCAAAGCGATGAGGACTTTTCAAAAAGACTAAAAATTTAGTTTCAGCTGACTCAGTTAGTTATAGTTTACTTAGCCGTATAGCCGTGACTTACTATGCTTGACTCTGACTGACTTGTTTGACGATACTTTGTCAAAATTTCTAATATTTTATTACTTGACAGTCTTGACACTGGCAAATGCACAAGAAGTGCAATGTCAAAATCCTCAGAGAGGAAAAAAGTTTAGGTTTAAGTTTTTGAAGTTTCCTTTGGAATTTTACCCCAGCAAGCGCTATCTAGTGAAGTTTAACGGACTCTGAAAGACTCTGAAAAGCTCTTAGAGACTATTAAAAAAATTATTTCTGCTACTTGATAGATGGTAATACAATCGCAAGTATTGCAACTAAATCTTTGGTATGTTCCAAAAGGAAAGGCCCTAAGTTTCCTTTTGGACTTAAACCCCAGTTCAGTTGTGTTACTAGCGCCATCTAGGGAAGCTTATCGGAAAGCCCCGAAAAGCTCTCATTGATTGGCTGTTTTAAGAAAAGTTTGTTGCATTTCCTATATAATTATGTTTGCAGAGTTCGTGCTTACCATTACAGGATTACAGCCTCAGATCATTCAAACAAGGGAGATAGGGCGAACCTTAGTATAATTATTATTCGTGTTCAAATGTTTAAAATTTTCATATTTTTTTTCACTATAAGTAAATAATAATAAATAAATAAATAGCGCTAGTATCGCAGTCAAGTTTCGCAACATTTCAAGGGAACAAAGAAAGGCGCCATCTATTGGTATGAGTTGAGCTTCTCTTGAAATGCTGCGAAACTTGACTGCGATACTAGCGCCACGGTAATTTGTAGAACCCTTTCGTACATTATCTGACTGCAGCGCTTACGGAAGTTCGAGACAACCTATAGGACGCTCAAATTACGGCGCCATCTAAGTTTATGCCGTTTTTAGGCAAATTTCCGAGCTACGCTCCTATGTTCCGCTATTGTGTTTCCTCTTAGTATATCTTCCTTGCTAGAATGCAACATGCATGCCCGAGCGCCGCCCGTATATTTATGTGGTGCGAAGTGCGAATGAGACCAGCGGTAGTGCGAGCGAGAGAGCATCATTCCATATTAAAGAACGGTATCTTCACTGCTGCATTGTAATATATTTCTAATGCAGTGGAAGGTTTTAGTTTTGTTTGGCTTCTCTTTTTGACTTTGTTTGCATTTATTTGCTAAATTAGACTAGTTCGACAAGTTAGAATATTATTTCAGGCTTGCTTTACATTTTATTTCAGTTTCACGCTAAATTTACTTGAAGTGACTAACGAAACATTGTTATTCAAATTTACAGGTTTGCTTAATTAGTCATTTAAACTTTGTATTTTTTTAAATATTATAAATATAGCCATTTAGGTAATTTAAATAAATTAATTCTAACTCTTTAATTTATTAACTCTCTATCAGGCGTTTCACTACAATACCTACATATACCTACCATACAAGGTCTCCTAAAAAGGCATCCAGACTCATTTAGACTGGATGCGTTCACACCCGCCACGACACCTTACCATATCTCCCTTGTTTGAATGATCTGAGGTACTTACCATTACAGGGTTACAGCACCTACCAAATTCTGCATCATAAAATTATTTTACTTTATCAAGATTCTGGATAAAAGGCAAGCATTTAGTAATAAGCATTTTGTAAGGCGAAAGTAGCAAACTTTATGTTACTTGGATGTTTATTTTTTGCATCAATACAACGACGCAATTCAAATGTGGTAACGAAGTAGCGAGTGAGTTATAAAGGGTTAAAATTTAATTTAACTGGTAAGTTGCAAATTCTAGACGCACTTTTTTATTTATTATAGATTATTGACGTCACTGGGCCCGGGCGGACGAATGAAAGTTCTGCTGTTCCGTAAAAAAAGACACATCTCATTGGCCCTTCCAGGCCCAGTGTATTGTACCTTTATTATTTCTTCTCGCAAAATATTGATGTCGAGTGGAAAATTGTATTTACACTTTGTGGGTGTTCTTCAATCTGGAGCCAGTGCTGAGCTCAGTTTGATTGGGCGTAACAAAGACCTCCTCCTTAAATCGTATTCCTCATGTCTGAGGGTCGTGACCACCACCTTCCATCAATCTCTCTCTGATGATGTCTTTCCATCGTCTTCTATCCTCAGCAACATGGAGTGCGTCGTAGACTGAGGTGTCGAGAGTGGTGCGAATCTGGTCGGACCAACGTATTGGGCTGCGACCTCGTGATCTTTTGCCGTCGACTTTCCCTGTTACCATCAACTTTTCCAGGTTGCATAACCAGGTTGTAACAAAGACCATGCATGGCGAAATGGCTATACAGATTTCATTTTAAACCGTTGGCACACTAAAGTTACCAAGTAAAAGAACGGGGTGAAAAGCGACAAAACTTTAAAAATAATTAACATACATTTTCAAGACCTACGAAATGCGAAATGTATCAAATTCTTGTTATTTTAGCTAACAAAAATTTGGTACAATATGCATTTTTTAGTTCTGGAAAATGTGTTATTATTTTTTTAAGTTTGGTCGCTTTTCGTCCCCTTGTTCTAGACTTCGGTTTCCTTCGTGTGCAAACAGTTTAAATTAAATCGGTGTAGCCAGTAAGCGTTCTGTCGTTTTCCGTCGACCTCCAAATTCTTGACCTGTCTTTGCGACCAATCTAAGCACTGCTGGTGGCGCAATCTCTAATTCTAGCTACATGCAAGAATCTAAAATGCGGTCGTTTTCTTAAATTTGTCTATGACATTTAATTGCATTTATAATTATATGCAACGACAGTTATCTGTCGTATCCATCGAGATACAATATTTAGAGTCACAATCTCCAAGTGAAATAAGTGAAAAATCGTCTGAGCGTCATTGTACATACCAAGACATCAATTATATAGTTCGCTACTACTATGCCACATTTACTCCAATTTAGACGTTATGTCGCTTACATAGTGTTCAACGTCGCATATCCGCTATGGCATCGTAGCACTGGAATCGCGTGGCGTTGTAGTCGGATCGCGGTTGCCTAAACTAGCTAACAGTCGTGTGGATTTGGTTGACCTCAACCGCCGTCTAACCAACGGGAGAGAAAGAGAGGGAAATAAGTAAATCTCACTCTTTCTCTCCCGTTGGTTGGACGGCGGTCCGTCAACCAAATCCACATGTCTGTTAGAGCTTTTACAACTAACCAAAACTCGGCGCAATGCATAGCGTGCGTCGAGTGTTGGTTGTTTTTTTGCACGTTTGTGATTATATAGGTTTTGTATCTCGATGGTCGTATCGTATCACGACACAACGTTGTTTTGTGCCTATAAGCTGGCTCCAGCACTAACCATATGTAAAATATCCCTTGCAATAAATGGACGAGTGAGAACTCATAATGATAAAAATTGTAAATATATGTATAGTTATAACAAATTGAAGTGTATAAACACGTGTCGCACTGCACTGCGTGAGATGTGTGCGCGTGAGTTTTATTACTTGTAATAAATTATTGTTAATAGATCAATTATTACACAATGTGATCGTTTTATTTATTAAGGCAATAGGCATGATGACTACTACTTTTATACTAGGCCATAAAAAAGCTGATCATAAATAGGGCTCTATTTATGACCAACGTAAACAAAATTTGTTTAAAAATAAATAAGTTATAACTATTTTAATTTCATGCTAGACAGAGAGCCCTCTATAGTGAGTTATGGCGTCACGCCTCAGGCGTGCGATACAAATACTATACTAACATAATGCTTTGCGAGAAAGGGACAGAGTATCCCCACCTAAAACTTTAAACGCTCAGATAAGACGATCGACAAATTTGACAGATGAGATCGTTAAATTCGATAAAATGCCATTTGAGATTCTTGACTCGCTATGACCAATTCTATGGCATTTTATCGAATTTAACGATCGATAAAGAACGGTTCTTGCACTGCTGTTTAGGTGATGTGAAAAGTAGCGCGTCCGCAAACTGTATCTCGGTGCGTTAAGGTTCACGTTCGCGTGATTTTCCGCACTGCGCTGTTTCGAGCCCGCGTTATGAGGTAGCCGTAAGTGCCCTACTACAGTTTTAGATTCAAAAACCTAGCGAAAGTGAACAGAATTCGAGGTTTTCATTCGGTTTTTACGATGTAATTGCAGCCGTCAAATCAAATAACTGCTAATACTCAGAGAAGGTAGGTTTCCAAACAACGCCTTTTCAAAACGTAAGCTACAAATTCGCGTTGTAGCTTACGTTTCGATTGATATTTTAAACGATTTAAGCAAGAAAATTCATGGATTACCTGTGGAATGTTACACCATAACTCTTATGCTGCTTTTCTGATTTGTTGTGGAACGATTTCACCGCGCAAATTGTCATAGCAAAATTTTTATATTTTTTTTGGAGCCATATGTGACACCATTTGAATGGCTTAAATTTTGCGAATGTACTTGGTTTCTTTGTGTAGTTATTTTAAGGCTTAAACCGAGTTTAATGGTGTTATTTGATTACATCGACCAAGTAACTAAGTGAAAACCTAGCGAAACACCGTCGGCGTTGTTTACGTCACGTACAACATAGTGATTTAATTATTTTGGAGTGTTTCTCTCATGGAACTAAAGGGAAAATTAAACACACTTGCTAACAAATAAAGCTTTATTCAGTCGTGTCATTATATACATAATATTCAAGCGGATATTTACAAAAAAACTAAGTTTTTTAAGTGCAATCCTGAAATTATGGGTCGTTTGTTTGTAAAACTATATGAAAGTTGGCTTTCTAACGAAATCGCGCGTATGTATTTTTTTTTTCAGATTTAAACTGTATAGGATTGTAACAAAAATATAAGGGGGCGACAGAAAATCTAAGTATCTAAAAGCTTAATACACCGGGCGTGGACGGCGAAGCGCGATGGAATGTTGACGTGACGTAAGTAGTTGTTTTTTAAATATTTTTTTATTAATATAATAGGCTTGCGTTTGACCACCATCTCGCCTGATGTTAAGCGATGATGCAGTCTACGGGTGATAGGTTTTACTGAACTATCTGTAAGGAGAGATCGCAATAGTGCATCGGCTGACGCTAGCGTTCGCGTCGCAGTCCCGCCGACGCCACGCCTTACCCAGGCTATGTATCTAAGAGGCCGCTCCACGGCCATCGCTCTCTTCCGCACATTTTTTATATTTTTAAGATAAACAATCACTATGTGGGATTTTGGGAAAAAACCCATTGAAATTGTATCAAACATGAAAACTGCTTTGAAACGTTTGCATTTTGCAATGTTATTCTAAAGATAATGAATGGGTGTTCCCAGGTCGGGAGTAAATCGGTTCTTTTTGGCAAGCGTGCTCCATCATAGACTGTATCATCGCGTGGCGGTCAAGTGCAAGCATATTTTTAATAAAAAATTAAATGCGCGAGAAATACAGCTGTGGTGGTAAACAGGCTTTTTAAGTTTATTTTTTTCTATTTCTTGACAAGGCCGATGTTCCTAGCGACGTGTGCGAACGCGTCGACAGCGCGTGTGACGTCATCAGACGTGTGCGCCGCACTCAGCTGCACGCGCACTCTAGCTGCGCTCTTCGGTACTACTGGGTAACTGAACGCCACTACGTAGATACCACGCTCTGGAAACAAACAAGTCAGTGTTTAAATTCTTCTTGATGATCTAAAAGGGGAGAAAAGAATCCATGGATAAATCTTCCCTTCCCGCTAAACCCTACTGTAACAACTATTGTTAAAATAAAAACAAAATATCCTACTGGAAAATGTAGCTATGATACTCTGGACATAAAAACAAATCTGACAACACCTGCAGTGCAAGTACCGTTCTTTATCAATCGTCAAATTTGACAGTTGTGATCGTCAAATTCGATAAAATGCCATTTGATCAGTACTCGCTATGATCGATTCTATACCATTTTACCGAATTTGACGATCGATAAAGAACGGTACTTGCACTGCTGACACATCAAAATCAGTCGTGTCGTTCAGGCTATAGAAAGTATAGAAACAATAAAACAATACAATCATATATACATTGGTACATATTACGCCCAAAAAACATTACCCTCCTTGGGCAGTCAGGTAAATATAAGAGAAGAGGCAAAGTAAGTACCTATACGTCATAAACAACACACTCCCAAACCAAAGAAAAAACAACGTTGTATATAAAACAAAAGTACATAGGTACAGTACAGAAAATTTATTGCCGTGTCTGAAATCTCCAAAGCGCGTCAACCATGGTTTCGCAGCGCGCAACTATAACATATTGGACCTTACAAATAATATTAATCAGAGAGGAAGTGAGGAGCTCAATGTTTTTAAAGCACGGGCTTCATACTCTCTAAACTATCTTAAGCTGAAGCAGAACTATATCAAGAATCCATTACTCACCCAACATCCCCGAAGCCAGTTCGACCGCCAGTGGCGCCTCGCCCACCATCACGGGGCAGATGGGATGGTCGTCTCCAGCCACCGTCAGCCCGGCCGCCGTCAGACCGTCGCGGAACTGACGCGTGTTCTTGCTCAGCTGTTGTCGAAGCGAGCTGCTGTTCTCTACTAGATCTAAAGACTGGAAATAAAAATACAGTAGATACTAATTAAGAAATGCTAGGACACTAAATATCGTGGCTCCGAATCATCAGGGAGTGGACACCTGTCCACTCCCTCGGGTCACTCTTGTCGGAGTTCAACCTGGAGGAAGAGAATTAAAAATGCTGGATGCCTAACTTTAGTAATGGGACAACTCTACCATTGTAGAGTTATCGAATATAGAAATTGATATCACCTAGGGTGATAAACCCTAGTTGCATGATTTTTGGCTCATCGTAGGTCTACGCATCTACGCTACTGAAACAACTATGCCAGCAGCCATCCATCGAGTAATATGCTTACAAACAAATAAGGTGCAAGACTCTTTGCTCTCAAATAGAATAATAAATAATGAAAAGAACTCTAGTTTTTTGTAAGGCATCTTGCATCGCATCTTACCTTCAAAGAAGCTGCAACCACAGGCGGTGGTGGCGCGTTCGAAAACAAATAAGGTCTGGAGACGTTTCTCAGCAAAGTGACGAGTTCTTTGGGTCCAGTAGTGTAGCCGCCTGCAGCACCGCTTACTGCCTTGCCGAGGGTCGAGCAGATTATATCGGCGGCTCCTGACACGCCGCAGTATTCTTCTGTGCCCCTGATAACGGTAAGGAATCTGTGACACCGTATCCTCATATCGAAGACTTGTCTAACTAACACGCACTGCTTGTTCTGAGCTTGTATGTACAATACTTCTAGCTATCACATTTCCAGTTTGTTTGGTCCTGTAAAAGTCTTGTCTTGCCCAATATAGGTAATATTCTGGACACCATGATTCATTTTGATATTTTATATCAAAATGCAACGCAGAATGAGCCTCTCGCGGTTGCAAATGGGCATTTATAATCACCTTATGGCTGCTTAGCAACAGGTCTATTTCCATCCCTTTTAACACCTACCTATGTATGTCTGTCATGAACAAGCTATTTTCGAGTTAATACTTACATAACATACATTACATAATATATCATAAGAACTATTCTTAGGTTTGATTTTTCATACCTGCCAGTCTCTCCAAAGAACCCTGTAGCATGGCTGTCATCCACAGCGAGTAAAGCGCGATATTTGTCGGCCAAGTCTCGAAGGCCCTTCAGAGGAGCGACGGTACCGTCCATCGAAAACACGCCATCAGTCACTATCAGTTTGATTCTAGCTTCGCTATGCGCCAGAAGATGCTCTAATTCTATAATGATATCATTTGAACCGTGTTAGGTTTGAGTCTAGTGACCGAGGGAAAGTTTTTGTGCTGGGAAACCTTAATCTTATGAAACCTTATTTTTTTTAATGAGGAATTAAGATACAGCTTTGCTGTAGGGCAGACCACACTAAAATGAGCATAATGTAATAAAAAGATAAAACTACATAATGCACACCAGAAATAAAAATTACAAACATAATCGAGAAACTTGATACTTGAGCTACTGCTACAACACAATGTAAAAATTACATTTAAGAAGTCTTACCATTGAGATCTCTATGTGGATACCGGAACTTCTGAGCCTTGCACAGTCTGACTCCGTCGATGATTGACGCATGATTGAGAGCATCGGAGAACACTGCGTCCTCAGGAGTGAGCATGGACTCGAAGAGGCCTGCGTTGGCATCAAAACACGACCCGTACAGGATGGCGTCTTCGCGGCCATGGAAAGCCGCTAAGCGCCGCTCCAATTCCTAATACAGAAACGAGATAACTAAATGCTAATGACAAATAAATTCAGATTTATTTAGCGGGTAAATAGGTAGCTAGATTGAATTATGCATGATGCGTGATAAATGAATAATCAGTGTAGCGTGCTTTTTAGGGTTCAGTACCCAAAGGGTAAAAAGGTACCCTATTACTAAGCCTACGATGTCTGTCTGTCTGTCCTACCTATTAACAGCTATATCTTTCGAATCGTAAAGTTGAAATTTTCACGATAATAAAACAAGTCAAAAAATTAAAACGAAACGGGGGTCCCCAAACAACAAACGTAAAAAAATCTAATAACAGGCTTGCGTTTGACCGCCAACTCGCCTGATGTAAAACGACTATGCGGTCTACGATGGAGCACGCTTGCCTAGGTATTTTGTATTAGCTCTAATGTAAAAACGGTAATACGTACACGCGTCAAACTTGGCGTGATGTAATACACTCTAAAGTATAACAATAATAAATAATGGCTAAGTGCGAGTCGGTGTCAAATTTCTGTTCACCACCAGTTCAACATTATGAAAAGAGGTTTTATTTGCGCAGCATTTCTCTACTATTAGGAGCGTATGTAAACGATCTAATGAGTATTGTCTAAGTTATTTGTTTTTCTTGTTTTTATTTGCATTAAATTTTTATCTCTTCTGTGTAATACTAGCTGACCTGACAGACGTTGTCCTGTCTTAGAATTGTCAATGACGCAAAGTCAAAATTGTAAATCTTATTTTTTTACACCTTGGGTTACATTATTGGAGTTTTAGTAAGGATCCCTATTTTTTTTAAAATATAATATAGCCTATGTTACCCGGGGATAGTGTAGCTTCTCAACAGTGAAGGAATTTTTCAAATCGGTTCAGTAGTTTCGGAGCCTATTCAATGCAAACAAACAAACAATCAAATCTTTCCTCTTTATAATATTAGTATAGAAGTATAGATATAGATATTGTGACTCAAAATTTTATTATCTACGCATATTTTAAAAATACTGCGAAAGTGGTAACAAAGGACTGTCGCCGTTTATTTTCTTATTCACAATAGACTTTTGTTCGACATCATCTTACCTGAAGGGAAGCGAAGATGGTGTACCTACTTACTATACCTCCACCAACCATCCAAGTATCATCATCATCATTATCAGTCTTTCACTGCTCGGACACATATGCCTAAATAAGACACATATGAAAACACATATGCCTCTCAGAATAAAAATATGAGAAGAATGTTACCTTGTGAATAGTTTGAGTCCCGCATATAAACCTAACAGAGCTGAGGCCAGCTCCATATTGCTTGAGACCTTCTCTAGCTGCTTCCACCACTTCTGGATGGTTCTGTAAAAGAAAGTCAATTAATAAATTCTTAGGTTTTCTTTACACGATTATTACACATTGAATCGGATTTTATCGCGTAGTATATTTTACTTCCGAAAACTTTGCAGTGTCCGTCCGTGGTCATCTAGTTTATCTGCGTGACCAATGACCATGACACTGCAAAGTTTTTTATTTTTTAGAAACATCAGGAATTAAATTAATAAAATACACATCATATATAATTAATACGTCACTTACAGAAACATACAATAAATACATATACATAACATATAATATACAATAAATTGTCAATTAATACTAATTACCTACTCGAAAAGTCCTCCGCGGACCGAGCCCTGACCGAAAGTCCCCAATACGCTGGCTGCGTTCACATCATATAATTAATTAATTAATATAATTATTAAATATAATCATTTAATTATAATATTATCATAAATCATAAAATCCGTTGAAAGTGTCAAATTAAACGTCAATAAATGATCATTATATAAACAATAAACTATAGGGTATGAATGTAACACTTACAGATAGTCCCAAGTAGTTATTAGCACAAAAGTTGAGGAATTCTCCTTCAGCGCCTTGCACTTTCACCTGAAAAAACAAAAGCATTGATACAAAGCAATTGTTTTGTAGGGATTTGTTAGCCGTATATTAATTACATAGGTAAACGTACTACAGATATGGGGCACCTATTCGCATTTTTCGTAAAAAGACGTTTAAGTTAAAGTTTAAGGCCGCGCTTATCGGCCAGAGCTATTCTTTCGCAAATTTTCAAAATTTTTAGTTAAAAATAACTGAGTGTCATTTGTGACACATTTGTGGTAAAGCTTTCAAAAACTTTCATGACAAAATTTGCGCACAAGGGCCATGTAGGTACTCGCGAATGTTTACAGTAATTGGCATTCATCGCCTACAGCCCGAAGCCAGCCACACCACATGCAAGCTTATTATGGATGCGCGCCATCTCGTTCTATTTACTTACTCGCAAGCCGCGCGTGAGCGAGATGGCACACGATTGCCATCACAATCCGAATCACGAACGAACATTCATAATAAGCCCCGCATATTATGGTGTACGCGCGCGGAGTGCGATAGCCGTGCGAAAATAACTACCTACTGATGCCCGTACGGTATCAAACATCCTATTTGTAACCAATGACCCTTTGTGTTCTGAGGACGTTGCTCGTCAAATTATGACATACCTAGGTACTTATATACTAGCTGAGGTAGAACGATAGGCACGTAGACAGCTTAGCTTAGAGGGTCGGGGAATACTTTTTCTATGCTGACTACGACTGCATGTCTTCCGCGTTTCCACAACCATGAAGAGATTGGTACCCGAACCATTTCGATCTTAATTTTCGGTCATAGAAATCAAACATCGTCATCATCATCAGCCAATTTTCTAATGTGTAATCTTTTCTTACCCATTTTCAACACCATCACCGTATTCTTCTACTTTTTAAATGTCGAAACACGGGACAGGTAATGCATGTTTGGAATATCGACAGTTCCAAACTATAGCTAGCTAACTAACGCTAGCAAGCAAGCGTGATGCTCAGTGGTAAATTACTTTGTTACATCAAGACATAGTTATTCTAAGATCAAGACCTTTTTTTTAATGTACGGTATGCTTGATGCTGCAGAGGTTAGGAATGCATTAAAGGAACTGGGACATTGCCTCGTGGTGATAAGCATTCTAACGCGATAAGGAGCAAATCTAATGCAGCTATAGTACCTACCATATACTTATAGGCTATACTGCGCAGTTGCTCTGTGTTTCGTGCTGTACCTACATGGTCATCATTATCTACTGCACGTAGGGTTACCATCCGTCCGGATTTGTCCGCACATGTCCGGATTTTTTGACCTTTGTCCGGCTTTTTAGCTTGGGCGATGGAATACCACTGCTCTGTTACCACTGTAACGATGTGCGCAGTGTTTGAATATGTGACTAAACAGTCCGACTTTTAATGAAATATCCGGCTTTAGGTCAGGACTTTTTTTTTAAATATGATAACCCCTAACTGTATGTGACATCAAAATCTCTTCTCATATTCTGCACATAATATCTTTCGAAATATTGCTTCACAATTTCTACCACGTGTCGCTTCGCTTTCCCTTCACTTTCCATCTATCAAAATGTAAAAAAGATTTTTATGGCATTCCCGCTCTTAAAAGATTATTTAATCACCCCTTTAAATCACTTGCCCGTGCCGTTGTGTTTATCAGTGCCCGTGCCCTTTTAATCACGATTTTGAATTTAGAACACACCAATATATTCGACCTCCATCTCAATGCCTCTGTAACTGTATGGTTTTGGTATATTTAGATTGTTTTTGATTTTGTATTTTGGAATTACACCTACCCACCGCGGGAAGAAGTTGGCTCCGGGAATCAGGTTTCCTTGTTCGGATTACGACGCCTTACAAAAACTGTATCCACAAAAATTTTATCCAAATAAATTTTTATTATTCATTATTTATTTATTATTATTTATCTCTACAATGATTTTTTTTAATCTTAAATCTACCTACGTTGTCATACATTACATCCGGCCCTCTTTTGAAGACCTATAGGTATATTCTCGGCTACTGCCTGATTGATTTAATACGAATATGAGACAGGTTACCTTGGTATCTTGCGGTGATGTGAGCACTCGCTCATGCTTCCAGGTTTTCGCGCGTTTGATCTCCTGCAGTCTATCTTCCAGCACCTCGCGAAGCTTGGTCACTCCAGCTCTCTCTTTCCGTTTTAGCTCATGCAAGTGACGCACATTTTGTCCGTTGAAAACTGGAAGACGAACCATGTAGAAAGGAAGTTACTCATCAAATCATTCGTCAATTCTATTACGGCTATCCCCAGATGTGATTCCCATTTCCCAGTGATCGTCGCTTGTTGTTGATAGGTAGGACTCTGTCGGTGATTCGAATTACTCTTGCTTGTGTGTTAGGTAGGTATATGTGTTGCAGGTTTGGTCAAATGTTTATGTAAAACCGGAAAAGTTCCTGGTTTCGATTTAGTACCGATAGCCGAGACGTTATCACAGTATTGACATGTACCTACCTACCAAAGTAACTAGGTACCTCTTGTTATTCTGAAGCTACAAGTATAAATTAAGCCTTTAGGTAACAAATTCTGTTTCAGAGACTATAAATATAGATATACCTATACCTACCTCTATAGTCTCTGAAACTAGATCTCACCTAGGTATTTAGGTAGGTAGTATATCTATATAGGTACCTATGCCTAGAGACTAGGTATAGGTACCTATATCAAGTCAGTGAAACAGGTATTTATCTATATTTATCTATGGTGAAACTGAATTTGATTTATGATAAAATGTATGATGTGGGTACACCATTTTGGATTCGCCAGCTTCTGAGGAACCCAAAATGCCGTTAAAATTGTATAAACGTGTGGTATAGTATCTTAGGTACCTATCTATTATAGGTAGTGTAAATTTCAATTTGGTTTTTATTTTACGGAGGTGGCAAATTAACTGCGTTTAATTATATATATTTTTTAATATCCATATATATTCCATAACTATTAATATCGTAGAAATATATATTATTCAAAACTTCGATAAAGTGCAACAAAATTCTATAAGTGATTCCGTACTCCGTTCACGATATGGGCGTATATAATCACTTCATGTAAATGTATTCTCTTTATCTATGCTATTTAAAGAATATTCAATGAGAACATTCACGTATTCATGCAAAAATTCTCATTACTAATACAATCCAAATATGAACAAAAAGAACACGTTCTTGTATAAAAACAAGGACGACTGGCTCGCATTATCTTTCAATTCTCATAACAATAAAAATATACGTAGCAAGATAATCAGTGACCATACCTGAGACAAAAACACTGCACTATATCACATCACATTCCAAAGACACTGCACAGACCCTTTTGAGTACACTGGTCTCATTTTTTGTGGTAACTTACCGATGCGCAGGAGTTGCGAGCGTAGCGCCATGACGCCGAATGGGGGCGCGGCGCGGCGGCGCGGCGCTGGCGCGGGCGCAGGCGGCCTACCGGCTCTTTATACCGGTCACGCAACTCTATAGATTCGTACATAACTTTGTATTTATTCAACACTCCACACAGTCCCCACTTGTTATTAAACGGTGAGACGCCTGAGACTAGTCTATGCTAGTGGTTGTATAAGCGTGAGCCTAGAATCGAGCCTTGCGGAACTCCAGTTGGCGCCAGCTTTTTACTGTTAGAAGTATAATAAATACTATTAAATACTGTATCTTATTACTATTACTAGGTACCTAGACTAACTAGATAGTTTTGTTGCTAGTATTCTGCTCTATTTAGTTGTGCTTACATATTTATTCGAAGTTATAGCTACAGGCAATCTGACAAACATAACCTTCGTAGGTAAAGACAAGGTAAAGATGAATATATACTTCACTCATCAATATTATGTGCGCTGTGATTCTGTACATAGATACCTTGTTGGAATTATTAATTCAAATTTCGAAGGCTGACATGACACGCATTTTTTTCTCTAAAGGTAAAGGACAAGACAAGAAAGCCTGACTGAGTTAGGGAAATAAAAACAATCTTCTATCATATTTATATACAAGAATTATATTTTAATGAGATTTGAATTCGCGATTACATCTTCTTAGACGATTTAGGCTAAGATTTTTTTTTCTTCTAAAATATAGTGATTTCTGTAAAACCTCTTCCGTTTCTCCCTGGCATCAAATTATTCTTTACTTATGTTTTTCAAATTATATTAAATAGGCTGATGATGATGATGATGATGTTTTTCAGATAGTGTTGGTAATTCTTCTATTTCTTCAACATTATCTATTATTCTGCCACCACCGTTGAGGACTTCCGTATCCGACACCATAGCCTGCAAAATATTACCAAATAAATAATTAGTAAGTACTAGTAGACTACGTACCTATTCAATGGCAAAAACTTAGTGGGTGGAAAATTGCCCAAGTTTTTCCACGTGGATCACAGCCGCACCGTGGCGCGCTCCATGTCTCCGCTGATTCGCGCCCGCCGCCACTTCAATGCACTCCTTTCCGCCAAAACTGATTGTGATATTATTTGTGACAATTGGAAAACAGTAATGAAAGTGTTTTTAACTTATTGTGAAAATTTAACTGATCAATGGGACAGGGGCAAAAAAGCCGATGACTATAATGACAATTTGTATGACATACTAATTTTATGTTGACATATTTTTACAGCAATTTGTTGTATTTATTATATTAGTAATTTTATAATATTATTCCTATTTTTACTAGGATATCTATTTTAGTTTTAACAGTATGTGAGATAAATGTTAGTGGAATTTGTCCGTTTTTATTCTCAATAAATAATTTGAAATAGTATAGGTACTAAGTTTTACGTAGTCGTACGTAGTATTACGTTATTAATATTATTAATTACGTTAGTCGGTAGATAATAGTCGTACTATTATCACCAATCACAATAAAAAGGTACTTACCTACGGCCTTATAGTTATTTTAGATTCTAGGGGCCTTACCTATTTAAAAACGTAATCCGAGTTAAGCAATGCTTAAATTTTTATTGCTCTATATCATTTTCGCGTGTGACCATTGCCGTCGGCGAGAAGTTGAAGGAGCACTTTTGTGCATAGATTAACTTGAGTTACGTTTCTTATATAGTAAGGCCCTTACCCCCTTATTAATAAACGTGGAGTAGTCTTGGAATAGTTACGCAGTGTTTTGTCTTTTTCTCTCTTTCAAATTTTGAACTCGATCGAAAAAGACAAAAGGCAGTGTAACTATTCCGAGGCTACTCTACGTTTATCAATAGGGGGGCTAGAGTCTAACTATATGATCTTGATAAACTACCATTATGTTTTTATCAACCAACAAAATTCAGTATTTTAAAAGATCGCTCACCTAATGGTAAAGTAGTAAATAATCTCGATGAGACTCAAGAACGAGAATCCCATGAAGAGTCCCATGATGCCGCCGCAGTTGGCAAGGAAATCCGTGCCTCCGTATAATTCCGATCTACGTAATGAGGTGAACAGCTCTTCGGCGAAATACACCACCAAACCTGAGGGGAGACGCCTGGAACGGAAACAGACGAATAGTTCACTGTGCTTTTTAGCATTGAAATTACAACATATAATACTAAGCTCTTGAAACAAATAGAATTATAATTATGAAGAACATTATTAATCCATTGGATATAATATGAACCTGACGATTATTTATTGTCATCAAAAAATCTCTAACGGTGTCCCGCTGACCGGCCATAGAGGGTTATTAAAAATTCTCCGTCAATTATTTTTTTATGTGATAAAGAGAACTGGCAAGATGGCTTTAGAAATTTGCAGACCGAGAGATTTGTAGACAGACAACCAGCCGATGGGTCGACGTTATCAGACATGTCACGGGTCATGGTGAATGAGATTAGCCCAAGACTTGAATCAATGGCACAAGGGAGTGGAGGCCTTTACCCTATATACCTATAGAGGTTTTTTTATGCTATAGGTGGCAAAAAAGCAGACGGGCTGTCTGATGGTAAGCAGTCACCGTACATCTGGTATACCTATGGATAGGTAATGACCTCCTTTTGGTTCAGTACACCACAAGCTTATAACCGTATAACGGCAGGTAAAGTATGTGATAAAAATTGTAAATATTTTACAGAATGCGGCCGGCGGCGGTTAGTCTCGGTGATTTCGGTGAGTACAATATTGTTTCAACAAATTTTATTAATCTTGCGTGTGCATAGATTTCTTCACGATTTTACAGTTCACTAGCGTTTGCGGTAGCATATTTTGGTCCTTCGAGCCGGTTCTCATTCAATCATAGTCGACAAATGGCGAAATCTTATGAAATTAAATTTAAACTAGAATGTGATTGGTTTAATATTTCTGTTGAACTGCTACATACACCAAATTATCCTAAAAGTGTTTCAGTTAGGTTGCACGAGTTCGGTCCTACTTGGTGGCAGCGGCCGGCGATGGTTAATCTCGGTGATTTCGGTGAGTACAATATTGTTTTCTACTAATTTTATTGATATTGCGTGTGCATAGACTTCTTCATGATTTTACAGTCCACTGGCGTTTGCGTTAACATATTTTGTGGCTCTCCGGCGGGGAATCGAACCCCAGCCTCCCGCGTGACAGGCCGATACTTACCACTACTACCGAAGATGTAAAAAAGTAGGATAAGCTTCGAAGTATACTCACGATCCGTTTGCGATATCCGGATTAGGGTTCCTTCTATAAGTGGTGAGATCGTAAACCGCCTGAGACACTTCAGCGTCATATTTGAGTTCCGTACAGGCTTGTAGACAGTCGCACTTTTGAACTTTTTCTATTGAGTCCCGCTTCAGCGAGGACTTGGAGACGGAAAGCTCCTCTGAAAATTACAGATATATTTTGTGAATTAGAAAAAAAGATGGTTTTGTTGAAAATACTTTCTATTTGATATAACTTACCCAGAGCACTTTGAATGCATTTCTTTTTTCCACCGCCGCATACTTTTGTCTCGGGACCATCTGGATATAAAATATAGGTACATATATTTATGAGAAAATATCAAGGGAAAACTGAGTCGGTCTCATAATGCCAAAGGCTTGTTGGCATCACGTCGTCGTACAAGCACATCGGGGTGGAGAGGTCCGCAAAGAAAGGATTATGCACGAGGCCAAATCTGAGAGGCACTTAAATAGTCCGTCTAGATTTACCATTCATCATCATCATCATTTTAGCCTATCATTTTCCTACTGGTGGGACACAGGCCTTCTCTCAGCGAGAGAAGATAGGTCTTAATCCACCATGCTGGTCCAGTGCATGTTGGTGAATGTCATGTCTTTGAATTTTATGAGGTTCTTAGACATACCGGCTTCCTCACAATGTTTTCCTTCATCATCGAAACTGCACATAATTTATAAGTACTAAATAAGTCACTGGTGCAGGGCCGAGGATCGAACCGAGTGCCGTCAGATTGTAAAGTGCACATAATACCTCTCGGTGACCAGTGGCGGACTAGAGTAGAGCGAGGAGCGGTCGCTCTGGGCGCCAGGTAGCAAGGGGCGCCAAAATGTCAAATACGAAAAATACTTTCGAGAATAAAATATATTTTCGGCGCCTTTAGAGACGAAAGCAAATGAAAATTGAATTCATGAAAATAAAATTAAGTAGTTATAAGATAAGCATAGATAGCTGCACGGCGCCCACATTTCTTGCTTATTGAAATAATTGTATTTGTTTTTTTTTTTTAAGTTGGTAATTTTTATTAATTTAACATTATATAAACTGAAATACAATTTAAGGTCAGAAAGTTTCGACCAAAAAGGGCACCGAAAGACAATCTCGTTCTAACATGATTATGTGCTAATAGGGCCGCCACTGTCGGCCACCATCGCTTTACCACTCAATGGTAAATATAGTACATTGTTACCCTAGGGGTGAAAGTAACTTATTTAGTCCCGAGACGGGGTTTGGCGAATAAAAGGAAATTAAAGGATTTCCACTACTGCTTTAGCCTCGTCTCTTATGAAATCAGGCGTTAAATCCATATCGGAATCAGATGAACTCTCATTGTGTTAATACAAGTCTGCTATACGGAAGTATAAACAAAACTCCACAATGAAGATCGGATTCCCGCCAATATTTTTTTTGGAACATCCTGACACTGGCAAATGCACGAGAAGTGCGGGACCATAATCCTCTGAGAAAAAAAAGTTGGAACATGGTTCAATACAAATGTGTAAATAGAAGTAGTATTTTTTTAATAATTTGAGTGTCTGTCAGTTGTCAATTGTCACTGTCAGTTGAAAGTGATTCTCCCTAGGGCTGAAATTTATTACTTTCAACCCGCTCCTCAAGCTACTTCAGACGTACTTTCCGAGTATGAGTAATGAAAAATAACTTACGTGGCATGTAGAGAGGAACACACCCGCATCGCACCGCAGTGTGATTCGAGGAACACTCCAGATCGCAGTTCCTTTGAGTGTAGGTGCGGAAGAAGCGCAGATATCGCTCCTCAGGGAAGTAGCATTGGCGCCTGTATTATCCAACAACGTTATGAGCTAGCTACCAACGATAATTTATCTTTGTAAATGTTAAAAATGCGAAAAAATATAGCTCTGGCCGTTGAGATCGTTATTTTTGTCGGGATAAAAGTATCTAGGTAGGGATCTAAGCTACCTCCAAACCAAACTTTGACTAAAACAGGTCAACCATTATGGAGTTGAGTGGAAACAAACATACTATCACACTTACACACACGTAGGTACCTGCCCATACCTTCGCTTTTAGTAATATAACTATTAACTAGTGTGATGTGAGAGTACTGAGAGTACTATACCGAGTCGGTGGGTATGTCAGGGGCTAAAAGTTTATCGGATTGCGTTTGCCCCTCAGATCAGACAAACAAGGGAGAAATGGTATGGTGGCGTGGCGGGTGATCTGAATCAGGCTTGATGCCTTTAGTCGATCTCACCATGCAGGCGACTTTACGGTCTATTCCACTTTGATCACCTGGGAATATAATCACCTGGGTGACCATAGGCGAATCCATTTACCTAAATTATTATTTGAGTATCCTTTGAACACCTGCACCTAGGTGAGCATAGGCGATTCGATTCAAATTATTGTTTTGGAATCTTTTGATCACCCGTGAATATAAAAAAAAAAATAGTTCGAATCAGAAATTTCAACATCATCATCATCATATCAGCCTATATTGTTTCCACTGCTGGGACACAGGCCTTCCCTCAGAGAGAGGATGGGTCCTACCCCACTATCATCATCATTCGCAAAGCATAGAAATTTCATCATTTCAGCGCCATTTTAGCATTTCGTTTAGTGGTGGTCTGGTGGACTATACCTAATATTAGTTCATGGTGTAGCTGCAAGTTTCTTAGTGTGCGTGAAAAAACAGTAAGTATGCCGTGCGGTATAATGAAAAATGTGGGTGAAAAACGGATGCATTTAAAAATTGAAGTTATATGATTATTTACGTACGGGATATTTACCGTGGTAAGGTTGTGGAATGAGCTCCCGATATTTAACTGAACTTTAATTGTACTAAGGCATATCTTCCTTGTTTGTCTAATCTGTGGTTTGCTAACTACCTAGATGTAGTCTACGATGAAGCACGCTTGCCTAGAAAAAATCAATTCACTCGCGACTTGGAGACATCCATATTGTTACTATCGGAACACACCAATTTGCCTTTTTCTACCCTTCTAATTGATTATAACTTTTGCTCAGATTTTTTATTTGCTGTATGAAACACAATAACACCTACTTATCAGGTGGATAATGCCTCAGCCCTTCTGATGTGTCCATGACGCGAGGTGTGATAGCGGCAGCCGACTGGAACTTGATCGGCAGTCGGAAAAAGTTCTGGCCCATATTCGGAAGCTCAGCGGGGTTGTGGAGCCAGATCTAGAACCGAAAATATGAAAATAACCTATAGACCAGGGGCCTTACGGACAACTGCTATTGCGGCACCAAACTAACGTTAAATCCGCACAGTTGGAAAATGACGCGACCGCAAACCGTATCTGGGCGCGCTAAGGTTCACGTTCGCGTGATTTTCCAACTGAGCGGATTTAACTTTAGTGTGTCGCAATAGCAGTTGTCCGTAAGGCCCCAGGAGCCTTAAAGAGCTGAAACAGCACAGTGCGGAAAAACCACGCGAACGTGAACCTTAACGCGCTCAGATACGGTTACGGTTTGCGGTCGCGCAACATTTTTTCATCATCTAAACTGGATTGCTTTAAACAGCTAGGCGACCATAAAAAAATACAAAAAAAAATACACAATATTTAATTTTCCAGTACACTTCCTTAACCTAATTTACAAGAATATGTGCAATAGTTAGAGCCCTCAAATACAATCTTATTCTAATGTTACTTCGAAGTTTTCGAACTTTGTGTCGGCGGCTCTGCTGTTGAGAGATCAAGACCTTGGTCTTGCTCTGTAAGATTAAAATTTACCTTGAATCCTTGAACAGGTCCTCGACAGACTTGGTCCAAATCCCGAATATCCGTTAATAGGATCACTTCAAATTCAACTCCCCCATAACTCTGTAAAGTAAAGTAAAACATAAAGTTAATAAAAAACCTTTTGCTGAAGAACACACAAAACGTCATCTGTGTATTTTTTTTGTTTATGATGATTTTTTCAAAAAGTACTAAATCAACTTTGATAAAATGTATATGGGACCACCTACCAAACAAAAAATTATCATCAAAATCAATTCATAAAATCGCGTAACAACCATATTTATTTTTATGGAAATAAAATTTATTATTATGTTGTATAACGAAAAACGTTTCTCTCCTGCAACAGGAGGTTTACTAAGCACGGGCCAAAGCCAAGTGCATATATACGATATATATATTCTTTTTAATGTATTATTTTTTTTTTTTTTTTTTTTTCCTAATTTTGATTAAGTTAGAAATTTACGTACAATTCGGCAGGTATTTAGTATCGCAGCTTTTTGTAGGAGAATGTATGTTGTTGATGGGATCTCTAAAGTGTGTAAGCTTGTGTGGAGTGTTTTCGGTATTACACCTGTGGTAGATATGACTATTGGTACTGTCCTGGTGGTATTTACACGCCACTGAGTTTTAATTTCTATTGAGAGATCGACGTATTTTGCAATTTTTTCAGTGTGGGTAGAGTTGAGATTGTGCGTGTTACAAACAGCAATGTCTATAAGGAAAACTGATTTGTTCTGTTTGTCTAGTACTGTAATATCCGGTCTATTATAGTGTATTGTTTTATCCGTAACTATGGTCCTATCCCAGTATATTTTGTAATTTTGATTTTCAAGAACAGTCTGTGGTTTGTATTTGTAGTATGGCATCTTTTCTTCCACTAGTTTATATTTGTAGGCTAAAGATTGGTGAACAATTGCAGCTACTTGATCGTGTCTATGTTTGTAATCGGTTTGAGCTATTGATTTACATGCACCTGTGATATGTTGAATAGTTTCTGAGGCTACGTGACATTGTCTGCATTTATCATTATAATTTGTACAACGGATAATATAGCGCTGATAGTTTCCTGTATCAATAACCTGATCTTGTATACCTAACATGAAACCTTCAGTCTCAGGGAAGAGCTCGCCCCGCCGTAGCCATGCGTTTGATGCGTTCTTATCAACATGTTGCTGTTCCAGGTCGTGGCGATGTCTACCATGCAGGGACTTCTGATTCCAAGCTATGATTTTCTCTTCGTTTGATGTGATCTGTTGGTTCCGTTGTGTGTTTTGGTTGTGAAGATTAGTGGAGTTACGCGTCTGTCTGCGTCTACTATTGCTTTATGTAGTTGGGATTGTTTCGATTTATTATGGAAGTAGTTTCTTAAGCCAGTGATTTGTTTATTGTGCAGATTAAGTACGTCTATGATTCCTCGACCGCCTTCATTTCTCGGGAGTGTCATTCTTTGTACACACGATCGGGGGTGATGTTTACGTTGGGTTGTTAGTGTGGTGTTAATTGAGGACTGAGTTCTTTTTAAGTCCGTCTTTGTCCAGTTAATAATACCAAAAGAATATGTAAGAATGGGGATGGCAAACGTGTTTATTGCTTGTGTTAAATTCCGCGAATACAGCTGAGTTTTTGCTAGAATATTGAGTCTATGTTAAAAATTTTTAAGAATCTCAGTTTTGGTTTCTTTTTGGGGTATTTGATGTGATTGCTGAAAACCTAAGTACTTATAAGTCTCGTTTTGGTTAAGAGGATCTACTTGTTCGCCTGTATTTAGTTGGTAGCTTTCAAGTATTTTTTCGCCATTGCACAGTGTAAAAGTCTTGCATTTATCAATGCCAAACTGCATTTGGATGTCGTCAGAGAATTCTTGAGTAGCGTCTGCTAGGTGGTGTAATGATGGTGTGTTGTTACTGTATAATTTTATATCGTCCATGTACATTAGATGTGTTATCGAGTTGTTGGTGTGTAAATTCGTTATTTTAAGTCCATTGTCAGTATTATTAAGCATATGAGAGAGAGGGTTTAGTGCAAGGCAGAACCAGAGAGGGCTAAATGCGTCTCCCTGGAAGATACCTCGTTTAATAGAGATTATGTCAGTTTCTGTTGAGTTTTCTGCGTTCTTTATTTTGAGTTTTGTCTGCCATTGATTCATTGTGCTTGATAAGAAGGTAACCAGTGTTGGGTGTATCTTATAGTGTTGGAGTATATATGTGAGCCAAGTGTGTGGGACGGAGTCAAAAGCTTTACGATAATCAATGTACATGGTATGCAGTTCTCTGTTATTGTTAATAGTGTGTTTCATTACAATGGTGTCTATAGTTAGCTGCTCTTTGCATCCTTGGCTTCCTTTGCGACATCCTTTTTGCTCCTCTGCTAATATGTTGTGTTTAACTACATGTTTGTATATTAGTTCAGAAATACAAGCAGTTATTATTTTGTATATAGTTTGGAGGCATGTAATAGGTCTGTATTTTGCAGGATTTGTGCAGTCATTATCTTTAGGGATCATGTATGTTATGCCTTGTGCTACGAATGGGGGCAATGTTTCAGGGGACTCAATAAAATCATTTATGTGGTTGTGGAGGACCGGGTGCATTGTAGTAAGTTTTTTGTAAAAATAGTTGTGTATGTGGTCTGTGCCTGGTGTTTTCCAGTTATGTGTATTTTTTAGTGTATGAATGAAAGTGTCTATCGGGATTAATTCAAATTGCATTTGGGGTACTGAGTCTAATCTCTGAGCATCTTCAGAGATCCATTGTGCTTCATGATTGTGGTGTATTGGTTTGGACCATATATTTGACCAAAATCCATGCAATGCATCTGCGGTTGGTATTTGTGAGTCTCTACTATTGTCTGGTGTGTTTAAGTGGTCTGTATTTTTTGAAAGATTTCTGTAAAATTGTTTTTCATTATTGTAAAACTGGGCGTTTTGATTTTTTCTGTTAGTGCAGTCAATATACCTACGTAACCTACTACAAGTTGCATTTAAGTTTTGTTTCAGGCTATCAAGATATTGTTTATCTGTTTCGTTGGGATTTTCGTGTCTAGCACGGATCCTGTATTTTTCTTTGATTTCAGCAACATGTGATACTAATCTTATATGTCTGTTTCCTTTTATATATTGTGTCATTCTTCCTATATCTTGTCTTAATTTACTTATTTTATTTTCTAATCTGATCTGCCAAGCTGGTTTTCTGTCCTGTTTTTTAGGTGGTGTTGTGTCATTGTTTAGCTGTCTAATTTTAGAGCCGTTGCATATAGCTGTTGTATATGCTGCGCAATATATTAGTGTGTGTGTTATGGTGAAAGTGTTATCAGTGGATTTGTATTTTGGTAGTATTTGTAAATCTATGTATGTCACTATGTACAATAGCCTCTTCGAATGTTTTTGTTTTGGTATATAAGGTCTTTTTGTAGGGTCAGTATCAATGAAGTTGTCGTAAGCTGTTTTAAATGTATCTGATATTTTGCTGTTTAATTGTTCATCCTGCCATTGTTCCTCGTTAGATAGTTCGTGGTTTGTTGCATTTCCTATTGAGTCTACTGTATTTTGAGAAGTAAATTCAAATTCTACATTTAAAAATGGGTCATCTATAGTACTTGGTAATGTATGTAGTGTGTTATTTCTTCTGAGATCAGTGTGTGCGTTTGAATGTCTAAGCTTTCTTCTACTTCTTGTCTTATTTCTTGTAATCTTTCGTCAGTGATCAGTTTGTTATTTATTATTACTCTACGCTGGTCTGCTATGCGTTGTTCTGGAACGTGTGAGATGTGCGGAAATTGTTCGACAATACTGGCATGTAGTGGTTTTCGGTATGCTGTTCTGTTAGATTCTAACTGCGTTATTCTGAAGTAGTTTCGTATAATAGCTTCGTTAACATCATCGCTCCATCGCATTCTGGAAGTTATGAGATTTACTTGTGTTTCGTTATTAGGCGTTGCCTCTAGTGTGTTAGAATCGTTATGTGTTGTGTTTGAGTTTGAGGTTTGAGTGTCTAAGTAGCGCTTTACGTCTGCTTTAATTAATTGTAGAGTGTTTTCAGTTATTGACTTATTTCTCATAATCGCACGTCGCTGGTCTCCTACTCGCTGCTTTGAAGCATTCATTTCTGGGAATTTCTCTGTAAACTGCCTGTGCAGATGGTCTAAATATCCACGTGGTTTAGTTTCTAATTTAGTCTCTTTTAAATATGTGCGTATTATGAACTCATTCATTTCTTGTGTCCACTTTTTTCTCGCACGAGCTTTTCCAGTGGTGGGTACAAGATCGTCGGCGTGAGCCTCTTGCACAACATCCTCTGGATTTGTTGAAATTGATGTAGTATGGGACCTAAATTGAATCTCAAATGAGACTGGTGAACTTGCGGGAGACTCGAATAAACTTTGCGTTGATGATGGTGACACTGGTTCTTGTTGCATTCGTTGGTCGGCTGTAGCATCTACCCGTACACCCCGCGCACAGGATGCAGAGCTAACGGAGGCCCGCCTGCTCGACTCTCCGCTACCGATGGTTCGCATGCTGTGGCATCCAGCACCGGCTCCAGATGCGCCCCGGCGATCGCCCCCGGGAAGCGACCGTAAATTATACCTTTTTCCGCTTTCCATCATACTGGGTTTTGGACGATTGTGAGCCCACGACGTTTGTCCATAGCGAGTGGGCGCGCGGTAAGCTATCTAGCTAAGCCTGTGGTTGCCGCCGTTGGTGTATAATACACTCTTCCGCCGCCAATCCAAAACCAACATCCCGCGCTGATGTCAGTTGTTCTACTTAAGCCTCAGTAAAACATACACGCCTAGGAGCCTTAAGTAGCTTTCCGTCCAGTCTTACTCTCTTTAAGTTCTATCTAATACTACTGCCTACGCTTTGTACTTACTCTATTACAAACTTAGTCCTGCTCTTACCTACTTGCTTACTCCTTCTCTTACCTACTTACTTACTCTTTCTTTTTAACACTTACTACTCCTCTCCTACCCTACATTCCAGAGCCACGTTGGCCGCACCAGTAATTTCTCATTGCGTTGTCCGCCCCCCACGTGATCAGGTGGTCGATCAGGACGTGTGATTGTATTGGGGGGCTTATTATTATTATTATTATATTATTATATAAAAAAACAGTCGAATTAAGAAAATTCTCCTTTTTTTAAATCGGTTAAAAAGTGTTTTGATTTAGTTTGAAGAGACTAATCAATGAAGTGAATAAAAAGTGGGTAATCCTTACGTACTACATAAATATATACTTCTTCGTATATTCGTCTAAGTGATAATTGTACGTACGGGTCCTCTCAAAGGATAGGTTTTGATCGTTTCCGCATGATGGTATCCGTGTCCTAAAGTCCAAGCGCTGCGATTTCGTCCTGCCACGTGGAAATAGTCTTTGTGCATGCTGAAAAATTTAATTTTTGATATTAATATCAGCATCAGTAGCGCTTATGGCGTAGCTGAACTCAGTACCTTTCTTTTATTATTTTTTGTTTGCGCGGGAGAAATCGTCAAAAGAAACCCTGCTGCATTGGGGTGTATCCGGGTTATGTGAATTACACTCACTAAAACTCCCTCAGTGGCCGACCTCTGCCCCAGACGGAGGGCACCGGGATCTCTATAGGAACACACCGGTTCCTTGAACCTTCCTAGCACACTGCCTGAAGCAACACTCCCGGGAAATGCTAAGGGCATTTCCGTTCCATTCCTTTACAAAGGCGTGGGCCGCACCGCGCCGTTACTTCCCTGGGCTTGCTGAGTGGGAAGTCAGATCCCCATATCTGGCCACCCACAAACACAAGTATAAATTAAAAATGTTTAAAACCCTCCGATAAAAAAGCTGATAATCTTCAAACGGCTGAAAAGATATCTTGAATCATAGCAAATCTTGATCAAGTCACCTTTCGAACAAAAGAAAATCGGTTCATATTATAACATTATAACACCCTTCTTTTTATGTCGAGTGTTAAAAATATCACCGAATTTAAGATACTGCCGACTATGGTGCTCCTAAAAACTTTGGCACCTACAATACAACTGCATATCAGCGTCATCTTCGACCTTTCATCTACTTCAAACCACTTGCAGGTTTTGAAAGAATGAGAAAATATACATATAAAAGAAAGGTAATTAATGCAAAAGGACGACTTTGATGCATCAAGGACTAACAACTTTTGTTCTACAAGATTACGAAATTTGCGAAAAAAGTACAGAAAAATTAAAATAAACTGTTAAACTATCACGGATAATCGGGAGCTCATTCCACAACATCAATCACCATGGCATCCCGTAAATAATAAACTTATAACTCATTAAAAAAATATTAAATAGCTGTTTTTTTTTTTGCGAATTCGATAATTTATACAACAAAAGTTTCTAGTCTTGATGCATCAAAGTCACCCCATCAGATATTTTGCGATAGTTACCTTTGACCCTGTATATATATATATATATATATATATATATATATATATAACTTACTTTATAAAAACTATATATATTATGTACGCAACAAGGTTTTTCTCTACAAATCAGGTAACTTTGCAACTTGACTGCAACTCTGGTACAATACATAATAGTATTCTCGTTTATACTTCTCCGTCCTGAACATCTCTTCATCAGACAGCATGTTGAACGTGAAGCAGTATCCGTCCTTCGTCAGCGTGTGGTAGAACATCTGGCTGCAGGTGAGGTTCTCCCAGAGGCATTCCTTGAAGAGCTCCTCGTGACTCGGGGCTAACTGGAAACAAGGAAGTTTAGATTACAATACCTACCTACTATGGTCATAGGTCAATGGTCAGTATGGTCACCTAGGTGGTTATGTTCACAGGTGATCAATAGATACCGAAAAATATATTTGAATGGAGTCGCCTTATGGTCACCTAGGTGATTATATATATTCACAGGTGCAGGTGATCAGAGGACACTAAAGAGTTGCCTGTGATCACCCAGGTGATCAAAGTGGAATAGGCCGCAACTGGCATTTGTACCAAGCCGGAAGTACCTACTATCTTCGATAGGGCTAACTTAGAAAGACTATTAATCAACATCATCATAATTAGCCTATATTTTGAACTTTCACGATTTGAACACTCATTTTAATTACACACACACACATCGCACTTATCGCACATTATTATTATTTTAGGAGAAAATATATAGTACTCATCGATTTCGATGACGGCGACCATTTGCTATCACGAGCCGTGGTTCGCTATAGGCCAAAATTAGTTTTAAAGACCCGATCGCAAATACTAGCGTTGGCCAGAAGAATAATTTTATTATAGTTAAAAAATTAATCCCTATATATATTTACCATGGTCACGACTTGAGAACGACTTTACCGTTTTCATTCATCTTTTTTTTCTAATACTTTGTAGAAGGTTCTTACGGAAAGAAAAATTAAGAAAATTGCACAGAAACTTGGAAAACTTAACGAGGATTTTAACTTCGCGCGTTTGACAGTTCTAGGACAACATCTGTCGGGTCAGCTAGTTATAGATATAGGTAAAATAGTACTACACACAATACATACACTCATCACTCATGGTACATGGTCAAATCGAAACGTCGAGCGAGGGTACCTACCACACAAAAAGGGGAGTTTTATAAGTTTCAGTTATAAGTTGTATTTAGACCTTCAATGGTCTATGGGCAGTCTTAACTGTTTTTGTAGTGTTAGTGTTGGCTTGTATTTTTGTTTAGTTTATAAAGGTAATTGCCCTATAATATTAACCTAAATACAGCGTCGTTGTCATTGTGGGCTTATGGAGCCTGAACAGGGTTATAATGGCAGCTCTGCAGAATAATTTGATAAGCGCCAATATAAAAAATTAGATATCAATCGAGTCATTGTCCTAAATAAGTCGTTCGACAGGTTTAATTGCCTATTTTTTAATTTGTTTTGCTATATACCCTTGACTGACCTAATGTTTATTTAACTTAAAATTATTTCGGAATTTGAATACTTTAGAAAAATTTAAATCAATGCATTAGACCTTACCCTTTGTAAAGTTTCTATAGAGCTCATGTCAGCGAAGTCAGGGCCATCACTCGCGTCGTTATTGCAGAGGAGAAGCATGTCATGGTAAATTTTAAGACTGAAAACAAGAAACGAATTTATTCTAAAAGTACCTACCTAATAAGATATTTAAAAGAAGTGTTCCAAATGATAAAATTGTAATGGTTTCTTACTCATCCGGACTAATAGTGGATGGGTCACTCCATCGCGCGAAGGAAGCCTTTGTGAAGTTGAAGACCCTCTGCCGAGGTTTAATTTCACTGCATAGCGTCACTGCAGGGAAGGGAATCTACGGCAAAAAATACAGGCACTAAATGAAATAAGTCTGTCTGTAGGCTTAGATTAGGTATGACAAAGTCTGTAGATATAAACAAAAGAAGGAAAACTGCGAACCGGAATTCGGTATGTAAAGTTTTTTTTTAGTATTTTTTTTATATTTTTATTTCGTAGATAAGGCTATTTTAAGAAACTAATTATAATATTTTTGTTTTCTATTGAGTAGTTATTTTACAATATTTTTTTGAAAATTGAAATTATGTGACGTCAACAAAATTTCGTTGCGTTGAGAAGCCTAAAAAAGCACCCCATATTGGCAGCCCTGAAAAAAACCAGACAGTCCACAGAAATGAAAAAATATTCTATTCTGTGTGACGAACAGTGTGTCAAATGTATAATATTTTTATTCTTAAAAGGCACATAAAATAAAATGCTACAATGTGACGTCATTTAGAGGACAATGAAATGAATGATTTCTTAGTTTTATGTTAAAATAAATGGCATCTTATCGTTTTAAAAGGTCGGAGTAGAAAAATAAGGGTTAGTAAGATAAAATCTCGAAATGGTTTTGGAATTGGCATAGGTAAATTTTTTTTAGCATACCGAATTGTCCAGTCAGGTTCTGCAACCACAAAATTAAAATATATAGGTAAAGAAGACCGGCTCCATGCAACAGGCCAACGCACACAAAGACCGACGTAATTATGGTTTCGTGTGACAATTGTCATAATTTACAATAAGTTTTGTATTGTCATATTGCAAAAAACTTTATTTAATGATGAGGCTTTATTATGTTTTAAAACAATAATCGTGCTATTCGTAGGTACGTGCCGTAATCGACGAAACATCAACAAACAAACAAAATAAACAACAACAATAACTATAAACAATAACTAAATAACAACATTGTTATTTAATCATCATCATCATCATTTCAGCCGTAGGACGTCCACTGCTGGACATAGGCCTCCCCCATCGATCTCCAAAAGGGCCGGTTGGAAGCGGCCTGCATCCAGCGCTTCCCTGCGGTCTCTTTTAGGTCGTCTGTCCATCTTGTGTTATTTAATACCTATCTGCATTTGTTTTTAGGGTTCCGTACCTCAAAAGGAAAAAACGGAACCCTTATAGGATCACTTCGTTGTTCGTCTGTCTGTCCGTCTGTCTGTCCGTCTGTCCGTCTGTCAAGACCCTTTTTCTCAAGAACGCGTAAAGGTATCAAGTTGAAATTTATACTAAATACTTGGGTCTACGGTTTCTTTCGGCTGTAAAAAAATTAAAGTTGTAAGTCAAAGCAATCAAAAGATATGAACGTTTATGTCGTATATTTTGCGATTTCACAGGGGAATCAAAACCTATAGGGTACTTCCCGTTGACCTAGAATCATGAAATTTGGCAAGAGACAAGGTTTCATAGCACATAATAAATCCGAAAGTTATAAATTTGAAGTTATATCATTTAAAAATAATTATTTTGCTATTAGAAACTTACATTTTGTAGTTGGAATGTATGGAAGAACCTTATTGTCAACTACAAACTTAAGTTTGTCTTTCAATATTTTAACTTCAGTTAGTTATTTTTTTGGTCTACTCGTACTTGTCCGGTTTTTTGTATAAATACTTGTTGTTGTTTTGGTACCCATTTTGTTAAAGGGTACAAAACTTTTTTTTATAGGTATGCTGTGTATATGTCCAAGTAGGACACACTTACGCTCATATTGTGTACTGTTTACAAGTGTATTTCCAGTTCTGTGAACCTATAATAATAAAAAAGTCTCTCAAATCTTTTGTTCAGACCGAAGGAAGCCTCAGAGGGAGAAAGTCTTAAAAAAATTAATAAAGTCTTTTGTTAGTGAACAAGTATTTTTTAAACTGGTACTTACGTGCCAAACTGAATTGGAAGTTTCAGCAAAACTGACGATGACCGGAGTCTCGTCCCACTTGATATACACTTGACGAATGAAGAACGCGCAGACCAGGATGCTGCAGATCACCATCAGAAACCACCACAACCTGGCCACAGATCATGGAACAGATCAGGCTAGAAAAAGGCTATACTTATAAGGTATAGATGCAGGCTAATGGTAGAATAGTGTTTGTACTATTTAGGTGGTAGGTATAGGACAAGTTTCTCAGTAATGCGATTTCTTTATTTCCGACTCCCCAGAAGGTGATGTTTTTTTGGGCGATAGAATGTACGTATGTTTTGTTTAATAAGGCAAGTGCCTTTATTAACTAAACAAAATACAAGCTAACACTTACAATACAAAAACAGTTATACTGCCCATACACTGTTGAAGGTCTAAAGACAATCCAAATGCTCAAGCCTACTATCAGTTGGCAGCGTATATACCCAGCATGCTGGCGGAATTACCACGATGAATTGCAATTCTTATGTATACGTTTAGCCAAAAACACCCAGCGCATAGCGTTTTGATCACCAGCCACCCTGAAAGATTTCTGAAAATGAGGTGAGCTCTCGGTCTCCAAGGGTCCCAATATCCGACCCCAAACGCCTCAAATATGGTCATCACTGCCGAGGTTGGCATATTTGCGTATGTAGGTATCTTTGTTATTCTGGTTTTTATACATTTTGTTATATTTATACGAGAATTCCGTAAGATTAGGCCAGGTAGTCCTATATTAATAAAAATAAACATTAAAGTTTGTTTGGAATTCCATATTATTAAACTACGTATGGAACTGGTTACCAGAATTCTGGCGCCTACTTTGCCCAATAATGAGCATTGCCATTCAACGTGGCAATGCTACCAACATTCCGACCAATTTTCCTTCCACCAAAGGGATTTTAAATAAGTTGTTAAGTTTAGTTTTCTGTATATTAGTTTTACCTTTGTCTCCAGCTACTTAATTATTAACTTACCGTTAGTTTCTCTAAGATATAAAAAATTAAATAAAGCACGCAACGAATTTAGATGCGGTTGGCACCATCAATTAGATAATTTTTCATGGAAGGTTTAACTAGCGACTGGCCCGGCTTCGCACGTAAATTGCACCCGTGTGAAGCCGGGGCGGGTCGCCAGTATATATATACGCGCGACAGGTATATAGTGCGCACCCAGAGATTCCTGAATGTTTACGTCAACCGTACACACGTACCTTTCAACCCAGTTGAGGTCTTTGTCCAGTATGTACCGGAAGCCATGAAGAGTAGTATTCGACATGAAGTCACGGATGTTGTCGGTGCACGGGCGGGGCTTCTTACGCTTGCGGGGCAGTTGGCCCCCTTGCAGGTGGAGGGCGTGGTTGTTCAGTTCATAGCTTTTCGGAGACATGTTACTATGGGAACATGGTGATTTAAGAATAGAATAATAGTCATAATAACAATCATGTACTTAGTTGCTAGTGACGGTAAAAAAGAAAGTCGTGTATGTAACACCATTTATAACTCAAGAATGGCTGGACCGATATTCAAGACTTTTGATTGTTGGATTTCTCCCCACCCTGAATAGCAGAATAAGTATTGAAATATAGGAAAAAATTACGAAAGAATAAATTATGAAGAAAATTCATTTTCTCATATATTTTCTATGGATCTGCATGATTTGAAGTCTTATACATTGACCATATGACATTGATATTACATCATAGACAAAAAAAAGGAATTGTCGTCTAAGTCAAACGGGGTTGCTGTCACAGAAAAGAGAAGTAAAATTTTATTTTTCTTTTCTGTTGTTGCTGTCACTACCATGGAGGTTCTTTCAAAGAAGTATGTAACGCGGGTGAAACCGCAGGCCCAGCTAGTATTAAATATAAATAGCACTTCTTCATAGACTCGTCAAAAAAATTACATCTATTCATTTAAGAAGTAGGTACGAAAGGATGTCATTTTGAGTTCATAAATTTTTGGGCTAAATCTGAAAGTAACAAAAGTAATGTTATTTTCAATTAGTAGATACCTCTACATAATTTTATTTATTTGTTACTATGGGACCAAACCTGTAGGAAAATTCTCTGCATTGTTAATGAGTTAAATGAGTTCTAAAAAATTCCCATTAAACTTATAACATCCCTCTATTTAGGAGGGATGTCGGGGGTTAAAATCTAAAATATGTACTTGTATTTTAAAACATACCTAAAGTCGTCTGCCATTGCGGTCCTGATAGAGTAGGTAGTGAGGGTACAAAGTACAAGTAGTGTCCAAATTAAATATATTCGTATTTTATTTCTAACGAATATTGCACTGAACTAAACTTGCCCAACAAAGGCCAAACATCGTGTGTGCCTAACTATGGCATCTTAAATTGGCATGACTTCATCAAACTTAGTATCCGACCTACATAACCTGTTATTCTCCTACAACCTCCATAGGTCATAAAAAAGTACATTGGATAAAAAAATATGTGTTTATGCTGACTTTACTTTTCTAACTATAACCATACCTTAAAAACTCTACCTATCTACTAACGAAATAGCTCGAAATACCTACGTATTTTCGCTCAGCAAATCCTAAGAAAAAAAACTACATAATATAATTTAGAACATGCTATGTTATTTAATCGCTACTAGCTGTTGGTTGCCCACGAATACGTCCTATAGTAGAATTTCACATAGAAATTCAACCCTCTTTTGACCCTCGACCCAATTGCAAAATCCTCTTAGCGGACTTCTACATCTCGTGGAATCTATCTACCAGCTAAATTTCAGCTTCGCAGATCAAGTAGTTTTTGAGATTTTGTGTTGAGTCACTCAATCAATCAGTGAATGGTAAAACCAATTTTAATATTTGTATCGTACAGACTGACAAGAAAGCGAACGTAGAATAATACCTAGGAAAGATAACCCAAAATTTGCTCAGAACCGAAAATACTAGAGTAGAGTAAGGCTTGCACCATAGTGGTTTATAATTATGACAAATTTTACAATAACAGTAACGCTGACTTTAGCAGTTACTGCGAAATTCGTTGCAGCATAGTTAAAAAATTAGACCTTCCATTTAGAAATTCCAGCTATGCATCTGGGGTAGGTAAATACCCCAGATGCATAGCTGGAATTATATTGCATTATGCATCTGACAGATATTTAACATAAACAATAGCGAAACGTGGGCAGTTACGGTTAACAGTTATGACGTCATTTAACAATTGTCAGTTGGTGCAACAACTTTTTTGCCTATAACCGGTACTGTAACTGAAATGTCGATGTTTGTTAAGTTAAAGTAAAATGGTGTAACCCACCTTAAGGCGGTTATGCCCTGAAGTGGAAAAGACCTGATGATGAAGATAAAAAATAAAGGAATTACCAACGAAATAATGCCACACATCAAAAAATTCCAATGGTGAATCTGTTTATTGTGTTTATTAGGTACAAGTTATTCCAGAGCTTTATTTATCGAAGGTCTTCCCAAAGTTGTTTACAGGCGACTCTGCAAAAAGACAATAATATTAGAAGATGTGTACCTACTGATTAAATTCTAAAAATATTTAGGTACCTATACCTTAAAAGCTAAAAATAATTAATAAAACTCAAAAGGGTTGTGGTTTTGTATCGCGATTTAGATAATTTATAGTGTCATTAGTTGCGTGGCTGTATCCGTTAGGTACTTCGTTTTTCGCAATTTTTCCTAAATTAATAATAATTATTATAATTTTAGTTTAAAATACGCTTGTATGACTCGTTAAAGCAAACTAATTAACCCAATCTCGAGGGGATTACTAGGAGACATCATATGGCTCCATCATCAGGTCACTTCGATGATACCAAATATTAGGTATAGGTATTTTCATCCGAATTACTTATAATAATTATGTTCTTGCAAAGTTTCAATTTGATACGACAAGTAAGTTTACCTACGTTAAAATTAACTTCCATGATTGTTTTTACATAGTTCGTCACTAATCGTAACACGTGAAGGCAATAAAAGCGTATAAGTCATGACGCACACTACTTCAATGTCATGACGCACACTGCTTCACCAAATTTCATCAAAATCGGTTTAGCTGTTCAGTTAGTAAAAGGAAACAAACTTGAGTTACTGTGTATACTTTCCATTCCTAAAGATCTCATATAAATTCTGTGTTGTTTGAATGGGCAACATTACCTCTGGTCCGACGTGTATGGCCAGCATGAGGTCGTACTCGTTGGCTCCTACGGAGATCTGCGCGCGGCCATCATTGCCCACGGTGACGGACTTGCCTTGACACGAGCCACCCACTTTGTTGCCGGATATCACGTCGCAGTACGTTCCGGCCGGGAGACAAGTCTACAAAAATAAGACTGGTCTTAGCAAAGGAAGGGCCTTCCTAAGCCAAATCGGTTGAAAATCGGCCAAAGTTATAAAAAGGCAATTCATATACTTATAGGTAAACCTTCGGCCGCATACACAAAAAAAACTGAATTTTCAGTCTAACCTTCCAAAACCAATTCGTTCCAAAATAAGACTTCTTCCTTCCTAAACAGAGGAAGCAAAACGTCATATCTTGTAAGGAATCTGTTTTGGAAGGCAAGACTCAGCAGGAAAGCCAGTATGTTCAGTGTACGAAACTGGATAGTACCCAATGAAAATATAAATTATTTTTGGTAAGTACCCCGTATAGTTTTATTTCTAACCTCTACTGTCACACTGCTGTTTACTGCTGCGGTCGACGACCGGTGTGGTCGAAGATGGTAAACCCACATTCATCTTGAAGGTGGCAGCTAGCCAGCCGAGTATACTAGAAAGTATCCCCGCTGCCATGGATATGGTATAGTGTGACATAACAAACCTGGAGGTTCTGGTTCAGGTTCCACATATCGTTGTTAAATGCGATGAAAGCGTTCCCTCCCCTGCAGAAAGCGATCTGGTTGCTGCCATTGTCCCACCAGTCGTTAAGGGTGGTGGTGCCAGCTGCGTTCCTGAACCCGACCATGGCGTATATCTGCCGCCAGCGGTGCTGGCATATCCAGCCGTTACCGCAAGTATCGTCCTGAAATGCAAGGAATCTCACATTATCAAGAGTAATATCGTATGCAAGCCAGCAGTACTATACTAGTACTATACTCTCGGGTATCTTCCCGGAAAGTCACGCAGCCGAGGTCGGTCGTGATTCGAACTAGACCAAGCGAGACACAACAGAAGCCTCTCAAATAGTATACTGTTGTTCTCGTCGTATGTTGCTTTGCTTGGTATCCCGGCGAAAATGTACCTACATGTATAACGCTAACGATATAGTCATGATTTCAGCATCGGGACAGTCCGCAGTCTTGCTGAAACTTACCGAATTGATCGCCGGTGAAATGATATTCCCATCTCTATCCATCGGAGGTCCCACTTCAGAGTCCCAGAAGTCGAAACTGCTCATGATCTGAGGTTCTCCGTAGGGATGTGCGAGAAGGAAGGCGATAGCGGCCTTGTAAGGGCGAGACTCCTTGTATGTGAGGATGCCGCCGCCGCCACCGTGGCCGCGCTCGTTGTCGTGGTTGTCGATGAATGTTAGAGCGTCGCTGTGTGCCAGTAGACCCCATTGAGGGCCCCAGCTGACCAGCCATCTGAACATAACAATTATCTAACTAAATCAAAAGGTCAAGACAAGTGGCAAAATCAAAGGAAGCAGACCTATGCCCAGAGATAATCATTACCTAATGCAAGCCTGACAAAGCTGGTGATTATAATGTAAGTATTGATTTTGTTATTCCACCACGTCGTAATCACGTCAGTTACGATGGAGTCGTGATTATTCGTGATCGGAGTGAGTGAGGTCTGATAAATATTTTTAAGTAGGTACCCATAAAATACAGGAATAATTTTGAGGAAAAATACTTCTGTTGAATAGTTAATTCTAAATACACGTCGCAAATATAGGGTGGTTGCACAGCTCAGGGGCCTTTGCCATCACCTGTTACAAGCGATTCAGTTTAGGTGATTGTGGAAAATCACGCGTACGTGAACCAGATACGGTTTGCGGTCACGCAACTTTTCGCTATCACCAAACAGAATTGCTAGAAACAGGTGACGGTATGGCCCGTGGATTCTCCCGCAACGCTATAGCCGCTATAGGGTGCTGGTCATGACACTCATGAACATGATGGCAAAGGGGGTAGTGTGGGGAATGTACGACGCTCCTCTCCCGTTTATAGTCGCAGGAGAATCCTGAACTAAGCAGCCCAAAAAAGATAGGACAAAAAATATTCGAATGGAGCTACGGGACGTTTTGTTCATAAAACAAATAAAATACGATGATGACTCGACGCAAATCTTTTGTTAAGTAAACTCGCGTGGGTTGCACCATAGTATACTTAAAGTTAAGGTTTATGATGAATTTGACAATAACAATAACGCTGACTTTAGCTGTTACTGCAAAATGCGTTGTACCAACGTATTCATTAGCATAGTTAAAGTTACCAGGGTTGCAAGTCAAATGAGACCTTATTTACTCCAGATGCCTAGTTGGAATTTTATTTTATGCATCTGATAGATATTTAAAATAAACAATAGCGTAGCGTGGGCAGTTACGGCTAACAGTTAAAGTTATGACGTCATTTAACAATTTTCTGATTGTGCAACTAATATCACGCCTAACCGGTACTAACTGAATTAACATTTCAGTTAAAGTAAGATGGTTAAAAAATATATTACTATATTACTACTATAGGTAATCCAGGTAATCTGGTAATCCACCAGTAAGTTTAATAGATTCGCTTAACTTCTATCTAAAGTTATTCCGAGACAAAATAATATGATATATGATGAAATACGATGCTTTCCACTTTGTTCAGCTGATAAATCTTACCTGAGCTGGTTGTTTCCTCTGAAGCAGTTACTTAGTTCCATGCCTGCTTTGAACTCCGTCACAGCCCCTATGGGGGTGTATTCATCCCTGCTGATGGCCTCTCCGCCGTAATCTATGACTTCCTGGTATATGTAAGGACGAGCGTTGGACGGGAAGCCATGGGCCGTGTTGAGGTTGTTCAGACGGTCGTAGATGATGCGCAGGTCTTCAGGCCACATGTGTTTTGCTGCATCGATTCTGGAAGATACAATATTTAAAATCATTTAATGTTTTTTCTTGTCTGTTTCTACTTCCTAATTTTCTTTCTTCCCAATGTTTCTTTTATCCAACCGGATTTTACATAGGCTTTTCTTTTTTGTTAATTTACTAAGTATTTTTTTCTCTTGTTCATTCGAGTTCGCTATATTATCCTGTCTCGAACGAGGATAAATTAGGTAAAGCTAGGTACGTATGTTATAGTAAAACGAAAATATTTTCTCGCTTTCTCTCTCCACAACTCTACCGGGATAACTTTGCTTAAAGAAATGAAAAAAGTAGAATGTGACAGATGATAGATGACAGAATGTGATCGGTCTCCATTCGGTTTCGAGGCAAAGTTTCAAAATCTCATACGGCCAAAGCACACATTTTTGGTCATTCATCTCATTCTTTGTGGTAGGTACCTATATGTTATCATTGTCAATGTACCTCTCTAAAACTAGAAAGCCATCTAGACTTCGTATTACAAGCTCAGTCTATTACGTAATCCAATGATCAGTACCTACCTGAACCCTGCAACTCCATAGTCGATCAGTTTGTTCATAAAGTCGACTATCATGTTCCGCACGTGATCGTTAGCCTGATTCAAGTCCTTTAAACCTACCAGCTCACAGTTACGGACCTGCAAAAAAAAATTGCCTAAATTTTGCGAAACAAAGGCGTATGAGCTGCAATGCAATGGGCTAAATAAGCTACCAATGGTAATAAAGATTTGAAACTCGCAGAAACTATCACCTGAATTTGGAACCTCATCATCACTGACAGCAGTACAGCACCCAAACATTTAAATGCTTTCATTGTTCGAGATTGGTTGCTGGTCATCATCATCATCATCAGCCAGAAGACGTCCATACTGCTGAACATAGGCCTCCCCCTTAGATCTCCACACTGAATGACAGCCTGCCGTCTGCAACCATTGGATGCCCGCGACTTCACGATGTCGTCGCTCGCCGGTCGAAAAACCTCAACTCAGAGATGTCGGGCGGAGACCAGGGGCCGTACCGTCTGTTTAGGTGATTGCGAATAGTTGCGTGACCTCAAACCGTATCTCGGCACGTAAAGGTTCACGTTCGCGTGATTTTCCGCAATCACCTAAAATGAATCGCTTAAAACAGCTGACGGTACGGCCCCAGACCACGCTTTCGCTTTAGAAAATATATTATTTCAAGCGCGCTCTTGGGCCGGTAACATTAGTGACACAATAATTTATTGGGGAAGTTCTGGTATAATTATTTCCTGGGGATGCTACTATACGACCTGCGTAAAACGGCGGGTAAAAACTGGATGTAAAGAACTGCCGACCAAGCTCAGTGGCGTGCATTAGAAGATGCCCATGTCTAGCAGTGGACAGTTAAAGGCTGATGATGATGCTACTATACATTCGTGGCAATAAGAAGCGCGCAAAGCTTGACACCCCCGAACTTGCTTTGAGCGAGTAGTGCTTGTCTCGCGCGCGTCTTATTCCATACACTGGTGGCAGTCCGACTCCGGGTCTTACCCTCCAGGCGTTATTGGCATAGTCTATGCCGTCGATAACGCAGTGTGGCCAGTTAAAGTGTTCCCTGGTGAAGGGCACCGCGGGGTAGTACCAGTCGCGGAACACAGCGGTGTTGCCAGCTGTGCCGACGTTTTCTGGGGGCTCACCCGTCATGTGGTTGATTACTGCGTCTACGTAGATCCTGAAAAGGTGGATATTATATTGAGTGCAGCGAATAGTGCGGTAGAATTTTGAAAATTGAATTGAATTTGAATTTTGAATTTTCTGAAATCTTAGAAACTGTTTAAAAACTATTGTTCGTTCTTGTTGTTGGTACTTCGTATGCGGTCGTGATTATCTCGGGCACTGTTTCTCTCATTAGAAATGTCATGGGATTTTGAACAAACTGGTACGTCCCATACCCGAGGGTATACAAATAATAGGATTCACTAGGTCCAGCACTTACACAAGACCTCATTAGCTTAAGTCATGTTTAGGGTACCCAAAGGTCCGTACCCAAAGGGTAAAAACGGGACCCTATTACTAAGCATACGATGTCTGTCTGTCTGTCCGTCTGTCTTACCTTTAAACGGCTGTATCTTTCTTGAACCGTAATAGATAGCCAGTTGAAATTTTCACAGAATATGTATTGTTACGGCGGATTGACTAAGAAAAAAAACGTTTTTTTTAGTTACAGTTCGAAAGATACAGCCTTTAATAGGTAGGACAGACGGACAGACGGATGAACAGACAGACAGACACAGAGTACAGACATCGTAGGCTTAGTAATAGGGTCCCGTTTTTACCCTTTGGGTACGGAACCCTAAAAACGAAAGGGGGGTAGCTATACAACAAAGTACGTATTTTTTTACGTATTTTTGTATTAGCTCTAATGTAAAAACGGTAATACGTACAAGCGTTAAACTTAGCATTTAGTACACACTCTAAAATATAAGAAGTTAGAAGGAAGGACAACATGGGGTTCGAACATGCTATTAATAGAATCCTAAAGGATCGGTAACGTATTTGTGATGCCTTTGGTTTTACAAGTATCTATAGGCCACGGTGACTGCTTAGCTGCTTATCATCAGGCAGCCCGTCTGCTTGTTTGCCACCTATGGCATAAAAAACGAACAGACAGACAGCGTAGGCTCAGTAATAGGGTCCCGTTCTTACCGTTTGTGTAAGGAACCCTAAAAAAGGTCGAATTGCTTACGATGCCGCCAAGGTTCCTACGAACCATGTTGGAACATTGGCGGCAGAAGCTTATACCATTATGGTTCAAAACTCGAGGTGTACCTGACTCCTGCAGCATTGCAGCGGCGCACCATATCCGCGAACTGGCGCTCGTCGCCGGAGCGCGTCACGAGTGCGTACGAGAGCGGCTGGTAGCGCTCCCACCAAGGCCGGTTGTACGTCCACAGGACCACATTCTCGTTCGGAGGCGAAATCTACAAATCATCATCATCAACCATTTTCCAAACCCAGGAGATCCATAGGTACCTCTTCGGTGCGCCATCTTTTCTGACTGACAAACGCGTCCACCGCTCTCCTGCCGCCTTAGCGATGTTGTCCGACGAGAGGACGATAGGTACGGTTTTGGTGACTGCGGAAAATCACGCGATCGTGAAGCAGCCGCGCAACTTTTCCGATACGGCCCCAGCAGGCTGCCCCCCGATTCTACTAAACAAATTGTCTTTAAATGGTAACTGTTGCGTTTTTTTTTTTATTTGCCTCAAAATTAAGTTGTTGTTTTTTTATACTAAGTTATAATATTAGGTGGTTGTATTTTTCTAGTATAAAAAAATATTTAAAACAGTAAATTTTCAGGCAGTTGTTTAACAATTAAAATCGCAACAATTACAATTTAAAAACAATTTCTTTAGTAGAATCGGGGCCCTGGGGCCTTACGGACAACTGCTATTACAGGCACCTAATCCGCAAACCTTATCGCGCCCAGATACGGTTTGCGGTCGCGTGATTTTCCAACTGAGCGGATTAGGTGCCTGTAATAGCAGTTGTCCGTAAGGCCCCTGGTGGTCTGCTCGGCGATAAGTTTCCTTTCCGCAAACATCTTTCTGTGACTGCTTTGTTCCACCGTCCGTCTTCCTTTGTAACCATTTGCCCCACCCATCTCCACTTGAGTCTCGTGATCAGTTTAACCACGTCTTCGACGTTTGTTCTTTATACAAATCATAACAATATAAGTACTACGTATCCAAGGAAAATCTACAATGACCTTTTATATCTAGACTTACAAAATTTAGCACGCACAGATTCGTTGCATTTTTTTCATTTATGTACGGAGTGCTTTAATAGCTTACGCTTGACCACCACATCGCCTGATGTTAAACGATGATGCGGTCGATGATGGAGCACCCTTGCCCAGAAAAAACCGCTTCATTCGCTTAGTGTGCGGTCGATTACGATTTGTATGAAATACGAGCAGCGCAGCGCCGCGCTATCTAGATAGGCTCTCAGTCCACTGCTGGACTTTTAGCCTACCCCCGAAAGGGTGATTGGGCCATATCCACCACGCTGGCCCAGTGCGGGTTGATGGATTCACATACGCCATTGAATTCCTTCTCCGTACGTATGCAGGTTTCCTCACGATGTTTTCTTCACCGAAAAGCCACTGGTATGAAAATCCGTACATAAGCTCCAAAGAGCTCATTGGTACGGGCCCGGGTTTTAAAACCGCGACCTCACGCTTTCAAGTCTAGCGGTTTCCCAAATGGGCTACCACGGAGATAGGCTCTTATTTCGTATAAATTCAATTGAAAAAACTTGCACCATGCACGCCGTCACAATAATGTCGCGAAAATAAACGCCGAACAGTCCAAAGACCAGACAGTGATACACACCTGAATCCCTCCATACCCCTTCGGGCCGAGGAACCTCTCGCATTCATCGGCGATGTCGTCCCATTTCCACTCGAACAAGTGCACGTTCACAGAGCGCCCCGCCGCGTAGTACGGGTTCTTGTACGCGCTGGCGGCTGCAGCAGCCAGGAGGCAGAGTAACGCTGTGGCTGGCTTCTGACGGACAATCAACATCTATATATTACACAGGGTTACGCGCGGAAGTGTAATGGTTATCTAGAAGAGGTCGCTTTTAGCGATAAGGTAAAAAAACTGTTTTCTGATATACGATACCTAAGTACGCTGTGTAAAATTGCAACTGAATCGAATCGAAATGTATGAAATTCCTAGGTGTTTTGGCCCCCATTCCCAAAATGTCCCCCATACTGTATCCGTCTAATGTCTCCCCTGTATCTGCCAATGTATGAGACGAGCGCTAGGTATACAGTGTTCCCGCGTAGGACTTTGATTTAATTTAATTCGAAATTATTAACTTAGCAATAGCCATAATACTATTAGTACCTACTTCTAAATAAATGAGAATGTACCTAATAATCCCAAAAACTTAAGTTAATGTTGTCATAAAATAGGTACAAATAAACTAAAAGAATATCAAAGTCAGTTTTGCTGAAGAAAACATGTAGTTGTGTCAAAACTAATTGTAAAAATAAAGCATCGATAGTTTACGTTTTATTATTGGATTTAAAATACCCTTTGTTGATAGACGCACACAAACATTTGATTATATTTGAAGCTTTTATGAATGTCTGGAGTTTTTATTCAAGTTTTAGTCGAGCAGGATATATATTTTACATTCTAATAAATAGATAAATAAAAAACTAAACACTAAAAACTACAAGATGATTATATCAAATATACAAACATGTACTAAGTACAAAACAAAAACGCCGTTGAGATCACCACCGTGCGGCAGGGTTCCCAGAACACTGGCAGAATTGCCCCGTAGCAATATTTAACTTTTGAGAAAAGTATGTGCCAGCTCTAGGATCCCCCGAAGCGAAGACAAGCCTGGTCAAAATATCCTTGCAAAACTTTTTTGTTTCGGACGACCACGGGGCCAGTATCTCCACACCGAGCGCAACAAACTCATAATGTGCGCTGAGCTGTGAATACTTACTGTGTTTGTTTACTTTACTCTTTGGTTAGTGGATGCAAAAGGCAGGCTGTCGTTTAGTGTGGAGGTTAAAGGGGGAGGCCTATGTTCAGCAGTGGACGTCTTCCAGCAGATGATGATGATGATGACTCTTTGGTTGGGCCTGCTCGGCCGCAGCCCCGACACTGCGAGCAGAACTGGCGACATGAGGAGCGAGGGTGTAAATGATGATTAAAATAGTTTTAACCACTCACCATGGTAAATTTATGACATCACACAAAGCCCCTTGAAAATTATTTCAGTATTTGATTTTTATTGTAGTCCAAACCAGTTGAGCTAACGATACAGAAGCAATGCCCTATCTATTTTGAATGTCATTATAATGTTAATTAAGAATAACTATTATCAAAATAATCCATGATAAATTTAATTTCACACTGATAAAGTGAATTAAAATTTACTTATAGCAGATAGTTATAGATTATTTAGACCACACGTACGTAGTTTCCACTTCCAAGGTTATACCTAATTATATGTACCTAGGTAGTGCCTAGGCTACCTATATACAGCTACGAAAACCACGCGAACGTGTCGTGCAACTTTTCACAAGAATCGCCAAAATATTGCTAAATTATTGGCGGACTTGAATTTTCGCTCGTTTTAGAGTTCCGTAGTACATGGTAGTACTACAAGAAACCCTTATGAGTTTGTTTTGTCCGTCCGTCTGTCCCAATTTTTTAGAACCTTCTAACTTTTATAGTTATCAAGATAAATATAGATCTCAATTTTAAAAGTATAAAAATAACAATAATTAATATTTTTAGGGGTGGCTTGGGTAATATGTGTAATTGGGATGAACATTTTTTTTTTTCCGCTTCTTGTGTTTTGTTTAGGTACCTACCTAAGACATTGATCCATGCTAGTTCGTATCTCTGGGTATATAATATATAATTATACATAAATAATACATAGTATATATTAAAGTAGCTTTCCGTATGTCGTAGCGTTAGTCTGTCTGTATGACCGCTAACTCCCCCTAAACCACGTAACGGATTTTGATGCGGTTTTCGTCTTCAGTTTTTTTTTCACGAAAGGTTTTATACATTGATAGCCCGTTGGTCCAGTTAGTTGCCAGTGAACCTGCCTTCTGCGCTTGGGGGTGTGGTTTCGATTCCCACCTAGGGCAAACATTTATGTGATGAACATTTGTGTTTGTTCTATATAATACTATAATTCATAATAATTTAGTATGATATTTGTATATTTCTAGATTTCTGGACATTAATTATAGTATAATTATATTTGTACATGGTTTGATTAGTTTGACTACTCCCCGCTAGATGGCAGACTCCATTTTGTTTAGGTTTTTTTTTTGTTACTTGCAATTCATTTTCTCGCTTCCGGTTACATTATCTATGGTTCAAGCAATAGGGTACTTGACTGTATTAAAAATATTATGCCAATTGACGCCATCCATAAACATGACATAATGAAAAAGCATATTTCATTGATTTTTTGATAAAAATATGCTTATTTTTTGTAAAAAACGCGATTAAAATAACTGTATTTTCGACATTTGATCACGTGATCGAAAACGGTCTGTAACTGGCTTCATCCTTAGTGACGTCACACAAATCTAAACAAACAGATTTTGTATTGATATTTGCGAATTTAATGTTGTAAAGCTATTTTGAGAGCGATTTATCCAGAAATTTTCACCAAAAACAGTCCGGAGGTTAAATGTGAGAAGAATGGAGAAACATTTTGTGCAAGCAGACAGCAGTAACTTACCCAAAATTAATGTTTTTATGGTTGCATATTTCTTTAATAATAATCCACGTCATTGTTTCTACGCTGCAGAACTCAAAACGTAAAAACTACAATGTAAGTATTAATTTTTAATTGTTCTCCAAGCAAAACATTCAATCAAGTTGTACAAAAAGTATGTTGTAGTAAGTGGATATAAATATTTTGTTAGATTATGTCTTTACAATGTTTAAAAAGAAAGTAACAGTACATAAAATAGTAATGAAATAAAAACACAAATTATAATAGAAATATATAGACTCAAATATGTACCTCAAAATGATCTTCGCACATAGAAACACTTGAATTAGCTCCAATACTTTTGGGTTCTCTACGAGCTACTTAGTTCCAACCTTAGATTGATTCCAACCACTTTTTTCGAGTTATGGGGAGTTTTGGGTGCATTGGAACAGGAACAAATATTTTATCCGGTGTCTTTATGGAAGTATTTGTACATTTTGGCACTACACAATATTTATAAACCATTACTTCTATTAGAAATTAATTAATCATCAAACTTTTGCAGCCTGGCTGCAGTTGTTTTGTTTTGTGTGACGTCAATTAGTCACGTGATCGGAGCTATGACGCAGGTCTGCGTTTTGGCGCGATATTTTTTTATTCAAACTTTAACATCGATTTATATCGCAAATACGACTGATATCCAGAAAATATAAATGCAGTATACATTATTTTATATCAGACAATAATGTGCAATAGTTTCCCAAAAGTAGTCAAATACCCTATTACATATTCATTTCGTTCGTTCTAGTGCTGCCAGATTGGAAGTATCTTCCTGCAATTTTGGGTAAAATTAAATGTATGGGGATATATTCAGAAAATATATTACTCTGGACAGTGGGTTCATTTTTAAGCCTTTTGGTGTCGAACCCATGGGCCTGTGGGGACTGGGAGCCAAATTTGAATTTGGCTGTATCTGGTGTATAGGGTCTGGTGTATTGTGTCACTAAAAAACAACACATGTGCGGGCGGTGCCATTAATTTCACCATCGCAAATTTTGTTTTTATGCCAACATCAGTCAGTTGACATGGACTATTTATTTATTAATCTTGTAAACTTATTCTATATCAATTCACGAACCCAATAATTAAAAATATTTTTGAAGTCTTTTTGGAAGAAAAATCAAAGATCAAAAAACGGTGGGAACTGGGATGGGAAATCTCATAAAACATTATGGCATCCCTATTTCGTCTCTCAGACCGAGGAAGAGAGGAATTTATTGCTTTTCAATATCTTCTTGTCTTAATTTTACAACAAAACAAAAGATAGTTTTGTAAGTTCGACGGTGGAATATACTCATATCGTATCTATTAAGAACGTGTTGTTTTTGGGTGGACGTCTTGAGCTCTTGACGCAGATGTAGGTGCAGGACAAATATTAAATAGTACTCTAAACAGTTGCAAACTATGAAGTGAACTTTACAAAGTTTTCAAGTCAAACTCAATTAACTAAAGTAAATTAATTCGTAACTCAGAATACAGAAAGAACTTAACTAAAGTGTGCAGGGGCGTCCGAATTATTAATAACTAAAAAATCAATACGTTTCTAAATCAGGCGTGTTTTGTTTATCTCATAGGCTTATTTTTGTGTTTACAAATTCTTGTTTTCACTATGGCTGGAAGATTATATTTCGCAGTGGCGTTAATTTGCGTAGTGCCGATAGTTTACGCGTGTAACGAAGCTATCTGTGCCAGTGTTGTGTCGAAATGTATGCTGACTCAGTCATGTAAATGCGATCTGAAAGACTGTTCCTGCTGTAAAGACTGCTTCAACTGTCTCAGTTTTTTGTACAGTGAATGTTGCAGTTGCGTTGGTAAGTAAAACATCCTACCTATCTTCTTTTTAGTCCGACGTTTAATTTTGGCAGGGACGTGGGTTCCTTCACCCTTGCATCTGGTTAGCATATACTTTAATCATCATCATCAGCCTATCATGTTCCCACTGCTGGGACACATGTCTTCTCTCAGAAAGCGAGAGGATGGGCCCTAATCAACCAACATGGCCCAGTGCATGTCGGTGAATGTCATGTCTTTAAACTTTTGAGGTTCTTAGGCATTTTCCTAATGATGTTTTCCTTCACCGTTGCTGAGTGTTAGCATCGAAACTGAACATAATTTATTTAGGTACTAACTGGTTTCAGTTCAGGGCCGACGATTGAACCGGATGCCATCAGATTGTAAAGCGCACATGCTACTGTACCATACTCTGTAATAACATATAATTAAGTATGTTTTAAAGAACGCAACTCCACTTAAAATTAAATTGGTGGTTGGGTCATTTGAAGTCTTGACTGGCTTGCCACCACTCCTGTTTAAGTGTATCACCAAATTTCAGTGATTTTGCTCTGACTTGTTCCGATACTAGTGCAGGAGCACCAGTCCCTACCTCTTGTACAGCATGTTCTGCTCTCTATTCTATGATCTCACCTGTGAAAAGTAGCAGTAACTGTCATCAGTCGTGGCAAAGTGTTGCAGGGGCCAGGAAGATCTAATGAAATGGCTGATACTAGTCGCCGGCAGGACAGTAGGGGGTTAACTCTCCACCTCGGGAGGCTATCATGCCATCTGCATAATCCTGTGGATGTGCTGCTGTGTTGAAGTAGAAGACCGGAGAGGTTTGTGGCAATGCCTCTCAGGGGGGGACCAGGAACCCAAAAATCAAGAATGATTATTTCAGTGGCCTTCGACTACACGTATCAAGTAGACTTCTGAAACTTTAGAGTTATTCATGCCAATTTGAATGAGGTACACACACCAGCCGAGCTCCTTAAAATAACTGAGCGCGGCGTTGGTTCGCTAACTAAACTGCCTTATACCCTGGGTACAAACTGAAGCATTATGCATGTATGCCTAAGGTAGGCACGAATGTCCGGAAAGATCTTTGTTGTCACTGTCTTACTGGCCTTGAAGAAAGTGACCTGTGTACTTTATGCATGTGTATGTATGGACTTCGGTAAAACCTGAATCTATGAGTGCCTCTTCAGGTATCATTATAGAATACCGTTTTTGGGATTTTAGGGTTGGTAAAAAAAAGTGCAGTTCGCAACACAATGTCATTATGCCATGGTCATGTACAATAACCTTCTTTCGACTGAAGACCATCCATTGTTCTGTTTAACCTTATATTTAACTGGTAATTATTCAACAGACATGTGCCCAAAGCCCAATGACACCCAAACGGAGCTCTCAAAGACATCGTATGTAGAGGAGCTTGCTGATGGAGTACCCGGGCTCTTCTCAGCTTTAACGAGTGACCCGGATCCTCAGCAGAGATGGCTGTCCATCACATACCCAGTGGATATTGACCTGTCTGCTTACAGACCTGCACCGGAGAAACAGCTGGTTTATCATTTACGTGAGTATACACTAGCTGTTTTACCCTAATGGTGATATTCAGAAATCTCCAATAGCAAAAAAAATATAGTTTTTATTGTAGGTAAAAATTGCAGGAGACAGCTAGGCATTACGTTTTTAATGACCTATCAGAACATATTGCACAATAAAACTATTAAAAGCCCTTCTTGACAAATTGATTTTGGTGGCCAAGTTGCCATAACATTGTAAATAACTGAATGTAAATTCAGTAAATTCTGATCACTTTACTAGCTTTTTGAACGTAAGAGGCAGGTGGTGTAGCCAATATATTACAGTAAAATACTAAAAGAAAATGTTTTCTTCCATATATTAACAATATTATTGCAGCTCAGATGCAGTATCAGCGGCCGAACTGCAGAGTTGTATTTATTTATAGTAGACGCTGTGGTATGCTATTTCTTTAGTAAGAACTTAGGTCAGTGTGTATTTATTTTAATATCTGAACTGTAATTTGTACAAATAATGCATACTGTTATGTTCAGGAAATTGCAACAAACTTGTTGTTTCAATGAATTCTAATAATGGAATTGTTGATTCTAACATTTCTGAGAACAGCCATGTGGTGTGTGTCTGCCTACATCTAAACTCCATACAATAGTATAGAATCTTCCTAAACTAATAATGTAAATAAATAATGTTTGTGTATTTTTGACTTTAGAATTCTCTGAGATCATTATACCGATTCAGTTATTTCGTAATAATATTTTAACAACTAATTTTGACAGTTTTGCCCCTGTAGCCAAGTGTTCAAAATGCGTTATGACAATAATTGTGAAAAATGCCCCTAGATGTTCATTTCAGTTTCAGTTCAAACATTTCAGACATTTCAGTTCAAAGTATGACTCTTGGAACTAATCTATTCTGTGGTATCACACTATCTCCGAGTAGCATAGACTACTTTATCACGCACGCAAAGGCGCAGGCAAAAGGCTGTATAAAGTATATATTACTACAGCTCTTTTCCGTGCCTTTGCGCGGTAACTTTTTTACCACTTACATTGATATTGTCTTTTTTAAAGCTCTATCATCTTAATCAAGGTAGAATCATACTAATATTAAAAATGCGTAAGTGTGTTTGTTCGTTCCGTTTTCACGCAGCAACGAATCGATGTAAATCTTTGCATTTGGAGGGCCAAAGAGTGACATAGGACACATTTTATAGCGAAAAACGGCTCCTCAAGGAATGTCTACACGAGTAAAACCACTGCTGCACGATGCACACTGACTGATTCGATAGTTTTTTTAAAGTTCGGTTTAACTAGAACAGACAATCATACCCGTTTTTTTAGAAACAATATGGTAAGTTTTGATTTCTACAGCTATGTTTATAATCTCAAAAGTCAAAAATCTAAAAGTTATATATAAACCTAGTATATATTTATCTATGATATAAACTAAATCCTGATAACATTCAAGACCTTAAAGAACACGGAATTTGAAATGCCACCTGGATTGTACCTTGGTTAAAAAAAACAGCCATTATTTGAAACCCTGTGGAGATAAATGACTCATCTGTATGGAATGTGAGATCTACCTGAGTGCCAGCTATGTTTGATCACTTACTTAAACAATTCACCTATTGAAAGCTGGGATATTCTATATTTTAATATTTCTTTTTTGTAATACAATAAACCGGCCAAGTGCGAGTCGGGCTCGCGCACTGAGGGCTCTGAACCACCACAAAATACAAAAGTATTAAAAGTAGTAGTTTAGTATTAAAGTAGTTCAAAATGACAATATCACGCCCAGGCGGTCACCCATCCAAGTACCGACCGCGCCCGACGTTGCTTAACTTGGTGGTGAACAGAAATTCGTCACCGACTCGCATTTGGCCATTATTTATTATTTGTTGTTTTACTTTAGTTTAGAATGTGTACTATAATCATGCCAAGGTTGATGATTACCGTACGTCGTACGTATTACCGTTTTAACATCAGAGCAAATTCAAAAATATGTTTTTAAAACACGTTTGTTGTATGGGGACGGACACCCCTTTAGTTTTTTTACTTGTTGACCTTATTATTATTTCATGGTAATCCGCCGTAAGATTAATATTTCAACTGGCTATCTATTACGGTTCGAAAGCTACAGCCGTTAAAAGGTAGGACGGACAGACAGCGTTGGCTTAGTAATAGGGTCCCGTTTAAGTTCAAAGCCCTAAAAAAGTACGGTTCCTGAGGGAAGGTCCACGGGGGTCACAACTAGTTCATAAATTTAGTGATATGGTATAATATTTCCAGAGAGCGTGGAGCAAGAGTCGGAGCCTGTTAGTCGGGACGTGGTGACGCTCAACTGCACAGTGGCGTACATGTCGCAGTGTATGTCGTGCGACAAGTGCCGCGCGTCGTGCCGCTCCATGGGCGCCAACAGCCTGCGGTAACATGTCTATTATGATCCTATAGACCAGTGGTTTCCAATAGGGTACTTGACTGTATTAAAAATATTATGCCAATTGACGCCATCCATAAACATGACATAATGAAAAAGCATATTTCATTGATTTTTTGATAAAAATATGCTTATTTTTTGTAAAAAACGTGATTAAAATAACTGTATTTTCGACATTTGATCACGTGATCGAAAACGGTCTGTAACTGGCTTCATCCCTAGTGACGTCACACAAATCTAAACAAACAGATTTTGTATTGATATTTGCGAATTTAATGTAGTAAAGCTATTTTGAGAGCGATTTATCCAGAAATTTTCACCAAAAACAGTCCGGAGGTTAAATGTGAGAAGAATGGAGAAACATTTTGTGCAAGCAGACAGCAGTAACTTACCCAAAATTAATGTTTTTATGGTTGCATATTTCTTTAATAATAATCGACGTCATTGTTTCTACGCTGCAGAACTCAAAACGTAAAAACTACAATGTCAGTATTAATTTTTAATTGTTCTCCAAGCAAAACATTCAATCAAGTTGTACAAAAAGTATGTTGTAGTAAGTGGATATCACTATTTTGTTAGGTTATGTCGAGCTTTACAATGTTTAAAAAGAAAGTAACAGTACATAAAATAGTAATGCAATAAAAACACAAATTATAATAGAAATATATAGACTCAAATATGTACCTCAAAATGATCTTCGCACATAGAAACACTTGAATTAGCTCCAATACTTTTGGGTTCTCTACGAGCTACTTAGTTCCAACCTTAGATTGATTCCAACCACTTTTTTCGAGTTATGGGGAGTTTTGGGTCCATTGGAACAGGAACAAATATTTTTTCGGGTGTCTTTATGGAAGTATTTGTACATTTTGGCACTACACAATATTTATAAACCATTACTTCTATTAGAAATTAATTAATCATCAAACTTTTGCAGCCTGGCTGCAGTTGTTTTGTTTTGTGTGACGTCAATTAGTCACGTGATCGGAGCTATGACGCAGGTCTGCGTTTTGGCGCGATCTTTTTTTATTCAATCTTTAACATCGATTTATATCGCAAATACGACTGATATCCAGAAAATATAAATGCAGTATACATTATTTTATATCAGACAATAATGTGCAATAGTTTCCCAAAAGTAGTCAAATACCCTATTAGTGGTACGCGTACCCCCAGGGGTACGCGAAGTTGCATCAAGAGGTACGCACGCATATGCGCGCTCTTGGCATGCACAAAGGTCACGAGGGTGGCACAAGCCTACGTCATTGACGCTGTGCTACCAGTAGCGTGAAATCATAACTCCCCAATCTGCGTGTATACTGCACGTATTGAATCCGATAAAACAAGGTGTTTTTTATTTATTTGATGTGCTTGGGCCGAGCTCGAGGGGTACGCGAGTTAGAGGTATTTTTTTGAAGTGGTACGCAGGTAAAAGTAATTGGGAAACTATGACTAGCCTAAGCTTGACTATGACTGTCTCTTGATCGAAGCTTACAATGCGGTGAGCGTTACGCGGTGTCGGACATTGAATTGTAAGCAAAACGTCTAAAGCAGGGATGGCGAACGTTTATGAATCACCATGCCATTTTTTTCTAAAGAAATGTTTAAGAGGCCATAGATGTCCCAACAAATAATTTTGACTTAATGAATATTGGGAAAATATTGAACTATAATTTTTTTCACTGTTTTTTTTTTTTTTTTTTTTTATATTATTTAATTATTATTATTTAAAAAAAGGTATTTACTGTAAAAAAAATATATATTTTCGTTATACTTCATAGTGAACCATTAGTGAACATTGTTACTTTGAACCATAATCAAGTTATTTTTTAGAAGAAAAAAACGAAATCCGACTTCTAGACTATACCTACTTGTACAAACTTAAAGTAAAAAGTAGAAAAATTACAGTTTAAAGTCCTCATCAAAACTTTTACTGAAGAGAACCACAAACCATAACGTCATCTGCCAAACCGAACCGACACCATATTTTTTGTTTTTGTTGATTATTTCAAAAAGCGCTTGTCGAATTATGTATTTAGGAAGGACGAAAAGTCTATGCGTAAAATACGTTTCGAATTCCATACACATTTCGAAATTGAAATTTGTATGGTATGCGGTATTTTACATATCGAATATTCGTCTTGCCAGCTAACTCTATGTAAGTGACAATTAGACATTATTTCTTAATGAATTAAACTGTATCTTGCAGGTGGTTCCACGACGGATGCTGCGAGTGTGTCGGCGATAAGTGCGTCTATTACGGCATCAACGAAAGCAGGTAAGGTAACAAGCATACAACATGATAAAAGGGCACAGTTGCATTTTTACGATTTTCTTCCTATATTGCAGCTGTGTGTGACTTGAGGAGATTTAACTTCCAGACGTTAAACTTGGGTGGTGTACATTTGAAGAATATACCTTCAAATTTCACCTCATGATTCCCTGGAGCTTGGGTCTCGTCCGTGACACCATCATCAAAATCAGCCTATATGTCCACTGCTGGACATAGCGCTCTCCAAAGGCACTATCACGGCCTGGTGGGTGTCACCATAATCTCAAATTCTTATAATAACCTTACATTGGCTTTTGTCTTGCTCTCTCATTAGCCGAGAGAACGAGCCAAAAGTCAATGTAAGTTTATTATAAGAATGTGTTTGAGATTATGGTAACCCACCTGATATTCAGCTTTTAGCTTCCAGTCACTGCTGGCTGCTTTACATTGTGGGTAAAGGGTTCTGAAAGGGTGTACTTAGCCGGAAAAGGTCTATAGTACCCATCATTATGAACAACTTTTACTATGGGAGCAACTCTAGAATCGCGAAAAAATATCAGCGACAAAATGTATGAAATAGCAATTTTTTTCGGGATTAGTCCCATACAAAGATAATATGTATAACCACTTGATCGCGCGTTTAGTCAAAATTCCCTTTTGCAAAAGCCACGTCGGTCACGGGGGACAGCTTGTGATTGGAGAGTCGACGCGACGCGACGCTTGTGATTGGAGAATCAAAAGTCATTCATTCAATTTGCGCCTAGGATTGGCCCCGCTCGTAATAGTTTAGGTTGACATGTTAGAACCTTTGGGGGCGTCCATAAATTACGTGAGGTGTTTTTTTTAATTTTCTGTCCCTCCCTCCCCCCCTGGTGAGATGTCGTGAGATTTTATTCAACCCCCTCCCCCATCCCCCAATCTCACATGAGATTTTTCAAAATGTGGGTTTCTTACGTAAACGCGTTAGATAGTTAATATAAAAAGAAAAAAAAAATGCTTCGTGCTTTTATTTACGACTAGTAATCAATATTGCTGAGAAGTTTAGTTATAAGTGTAATAAAAAATTTACAATAGAATACTTAAATCGTAACTACTGTGATTAAAAAAAGAATATCTACTCTAATTCAGTCCATGGAGAATCATGCGCGGTACAATCTAGATTAAATGGACCAAAATAGTATTATTATTTTTTGTTTCAATCAGAAAAAAAATTGCGTGATATTTGCCGAGACCCTCCCTCTCTCCAACGTAAGATTAGATGAGATTTGACTCGACCCCCTTCCCCCTTAAACATCTCACGTAATTTATGGACGCCCCCTTTGGCTTATGCGGGGTAAAGAATGAGCATTCAAGTGGTTATATTGTCATTGGTCCGAGTCTCAGGGCTACGTTTGCCGAATCGTATATTAATCTTAGAATAACATTTTACAAGAGTAGGAAATAAACAAGATTGCAGAAGCACACCTGTGACACCAAGGCCGCTAATTACCATACGGCACGGTGTCGCGTTACGAACAGGTGGACAATATTAATTATATTTTACATGCAAATTAATATTTATTAAGCTGCATATTATGTTACATGTGCCATTAGAATCCCAGATAACGACTAAAATGACAACGCCGCAGAGATCGAAAATAACCTCGAAAAAAAAAAACTTCGTCTTAATTTTTTTCTTTCCTCACGATTTTTGCATCGAAATAATCAATTTTTAATATCAAGGACGTTGTATACCCAAAGCAATGAGCTTGGAATACGTCATTGACCCAAAGGGAAGGTATACAACGTCTTTGTAAAATATCAAACTTTTAAACATTCGCGATTGGAACACGTCATGCTTTTCATTAGTAAATATCGTCAAAGTCATAGACAGAATCAAACATAGTATGTCACTGTCAAGTTTAGGTCATGCCCTAGTGGTGAAGACCACAGATATACACAACCAGATCGGCAATATATTTTAGTGAAAGAGACAACTTGATATGGCTCAGCACAAGTACGAAAAGGACATAAATAGATTTTGTTGTCCTTATCGGCGTGACCTGTTTTTGGTACCTCAAGTGTCAAAATCTGTAATAATCAGTGACAAACAAAACGGGTCAGAATTATATTTATTGCCTTTTTTTGGTGATTTAATGTGATAAATGCGTGTTTCCTCTGAGAAATAATTGTAAAAGATATTTTACAATGGTTGGTTGTAGCATTTTGGGCTGCAAGAAGCGCAGTGAGCGAAAATACGATGAAATATCATTTCACACGTAAGTAAACATATAAAGCTTGTAACGATCACCTAAATAAATTCAGGATATCAATTCGCAAATATTTTATTCATAATTAGTCAGTTTTTAGGTCGATTTGTGGTCTAATTCTATGAATTTTATCAAATAATTCACTTAGAAAATAAATTATGAATGTTGCCAGTTTATGAAAGAAATTACCCACCGCAACTAACATAAATTATTCGTTCTGCAGGTTTCCAACTGATCCTGTCACATTGCTGAAAAAAGCTGGCACATTGCAAGAAGTGCAAAATACCGACCCTTTTATGCCCATATGAATATGGTGAATGTTAATATTAAATATATATTAATGAGGCCACAGTTATGAAGCTGGAAAAGCAAAAGGCGATTTCGGCGAACCGATTCAAAAAGCTACGCGCTGTTCGTGAAATTTGTACTGTAAACATTAAAGAGTCTATTTATCTAATTATTTGGAATGTTATACATAAACATATTCATGAAAAAACTAAACTGACCAAGCGCGAGTCGGGCTCGCGCGCTGAGAGTTCTTTACAATCACAAAATACAAAAAGTTGTGCAAAAAGACAACATCACGCCCAGGCTGTCACCCATCCAAGTACCGACCGCGCCCGACGTTGCTTAGCTTAGTGGTAAACAGAAATTTGTCACTGACTCGCACTTGGCCAGTGTTTATTATTTGTTGTTTTACTTATGTTCACTATAATCCGCTAAATTTGACGCTTGTACGGATTACCGTTTTTACACTAGAACAAATCCAAAAATACGTTTAACGTTTGTTGCATGAGGGACCCCCGTTCCGTTTTAACTCTGACTTTTTTATTATATTTTATTAATTATAAAAAATCATGCTATGGTTACTTTACAACCTTTTTTCTAGTACTATATTCTAATCCTAACAAATAATTATAATAAAAACGCAAGTAACTTTCTGTCTGTTTTTACGAGGAAATGGCTAAGTCATGGTATAATAATATACTCCGCCAGGTATAGCAATCCGAGAAAAAATGTTTACGTGGGCGTCCCGCAATGATGTCATGATGTCAATTTACAACAGGTTCGAGAGAGATGACGATACACCACGTAACAGCTGATTGAATAAAGTGGCAACTGGACAGTGACGTCATTGCGGGACCACTCTCAAATTGCTAGACCTTGTTTTCTTAGATCATGGGCTAAGTCAAATTTTGTCAGGACGATAGGGGTGTGTCATGCGGACAGACAACTTACTTTTCTTCCCAGAAAATTGCAGGTAGCTCCGTGGGTTGCAGCAGCTAGTGTATAAAATATAAATATTTAAAAGGTAGTATTGTTTCCAAAGTTCTCATTGAAGATTCACACCCATCATAGTAGGTAAATTACCCTAACTTATAGCAAATCATTTTAATGTGGCAACACACCTTGTTGAAGCGAGAGGCACTGAGCTAGCCACGCTCATTGAAAATCTATAGGTAGTAGATCTGTGGGTGAAGACTATTACTATAACCGTGACGTTATTTTCTGTGGCTACTATGGCGTTTTCGAAACAAAAGTCACGTCGCTCGGCCTTTTACTATCCACCAACACTCATGCTCGTTCACGAACACTGTTTAATAATATACCATTATCACTAATTATCAGTAAAAAAACGAAAAGAAGTATTCTTTTACCCCCTATAAAAGAGCTGACAATTTTCAAGTGCTGAACAGATTTTCTTGATTTAGCTAATAACACTCGATCAAGTGACCTTTCAAACAAAAAAAACTAAATCAAAATCGGTTCAGCCTCGTGGAAGCTACGATGCCACAGACAGACTAAGTTAAACTTATAACACCTTTGGTGGCCTGCACCACCTTGTGGTTTGCATTGGTTAGAGGTTAATTATATGTCACGACATGATTTCAAGTTGTCGCCAAAATCATCCCAAAATATTATTTATGTAAATTTTTAGACCGGGGAGAGTAGCATAAACAAAGGGAGGCCTACACCCAGCAGTGGGTCACTCAGGGCTGATGATGATGATGGAATTTTTTTCGTAACTTTGATAAAATCACGTTAAATGACAACTCAATAAAAACCTCAAAAAGTTTGTGGACTCGCATAATATGCTGGCCTTGAGGTACATAAAAAAGTGCTTTAACCAAAACTAACCCAAGCAGATGATCAGTTGATAAGACTTCCTCATATTAATAACTGGTAGGTAACATAATCAAAATTATACTAATCATAATTACCACAAAATATTATTTATATATAATTTCTATTAATACGTATATACCCTGGCAATGTATAAGAAAATCACAATTAATAACACTACAAAAAAGTACAATACTATAAGCCTTGACGGCAACTAGGCATTTGTGGATTAGCATAATATGTGCTGGCCTTGTATTCAATAAAAAAGTGCTATATAACCAAAACTAACCCAAGCTGTTGATGGGACTTCCTCGTATTAATAAGTCGTAATCGTAGGTAGATAAGATCATCAAAATTATACAAAAAAATTGTGCGTTTTTTTTTAAATTTAATAACTTGCGTTTGACCGCCAACAATACAATATCTCTTCATTAAAATACCACAAAACAAGGATAACATAAACATTACAATAAAAATATGATCTAGGCTTTTAACAGGCGGCCTTATCGCTTAAAGTGATCTCTTCCAGGCAACCGTGCAACTCGCCTGATGTTAAGCGATGATGCTGTCTACGGTGGAGCACGCTTGCCTAGAAGAAACCGATTCACTCGTAATTTGAAGACACCCAGATTGTAACTATCGGGGAACACCCATTCAGGCAGCGCATTCCACAGACTAGCAGTTCGCATAATAAAAGTGGAATCAAAGCGCTTCTTTTTTGGAATACCGACCATAAAGCGGTGTCGAATAATGCGTTGTTATTTACTTGCAGGTGCCTGGCATGTCCTGGCAGCAAGGAGACCGCAGTGAATGTTGTGGAAGAAGACCTGAGCTACGACGACCTTGATTACGGAGAGGACGTCGACGCGCAATCTGTGTAATACATTTAACTGCTGCCAACTTGATTCTGTGCATCATGTTCTTAAGCTTAATACATGTTGGCTGACGCTCGCCGAACCTCAGCCATCGCGAGCGTAGACAAATTAAAACAAGACGTGTTATTTTTACAACTGCAGTGCAAGTACCGTTCATATCGATCGACAAATTCGATAGATAAAATGTTATAGAATGAATCATAGTGAGTACGGATCAAATATGGCATTTTATCGAATTTGACGATTTCAACTGTCAAAATTGTCGATCGATAAAGATAGGTACTATATTACCTAAACTAAATACAAGCTAATACTAACACTACAAATACAGTTAGACTGCCCATAGACCGTTGAAGGTCTAAAGACAATCCAAATGCTCAAGCCCACTACCAGTTGGCAGCGTACCCAGCATGCTGGCGGCATTACCACTCTGAATGGCAATGCTTAAAGGTACTTGCACTGGTCACTAGGTATTCGTTTGACCAAAAACTCATCTGATGGGAAACGATGATTTGGTTGAAGTTGTAGCAGACTGGCCTGGGAAATATCTATTCACTTTTTTCTTGAATAACCCCGGATTGTACCATTTCAGAAAGACGAAAAACAAAAGAAGAAGTAAAGTAGTAGAAGAAGTAAGTAGTGTAAGAAGTTCAACACCTCTGCTGTTCTGTTAAAAAAATAGCTTGGAAATTCCAACATAATAAGATAGTGGCGTCGATTCTGTCATACCACTCACTAAACTAAACCAATCTGACGGGACTAAAATTATCTGCCTCTCTTCATTTTAATATGTGAGAGAAGGATGGCAACAATTTTAGAGCTGTCAAATTTAGTTTAGTTTAGAGTACATCAGAATCAATGCCAGTGTCTCCTTGTCGAAGTACTGTTAGTAATGGCGGTTTAATTCCAATAACAAACAAACACGGCCAATGTGTAGAGATAAAACTGTCACAAGAAAGTACAATTTTAAGAAATGGTGCACAGAATTAACTCCATTATTTCACTTAACAATAAATGTGTTAGGTTGATTAACAGCCTATTGTAATGTGTACTAATAACTAAGTATAAGTAAAGTAAGTACCTAATTTAGTCTTATTCTATCACTGTTTAGTAAACTATGCTATGGTAAACGCATTATCATCTGAGTCGTCAGGTCATAAAACATTGTCTATCTCGCTCTTGTAATTTCTGTCTATCTCGCTCGCAGTTACAGGTCTTATGGTATGACGTTTATTGCTCGACGACTCAGTTGGTAACGCGGTGACTATAGTATTGTTTTGTGACTGTGTTCGGCTTAGCAATACACGCGAGATATTTGAAAGCCCAAGCCGATAAGGGGTAATAGTGAGGTACGAACGTTCACAACTTTTTTTTTTGTTCTAATTTTTTTCATGACCTTTTATACTGATTCCTTCAGTCGTAATATTAAACAACTTTACATAGTATTAAATAATGGTAAACAAGTCATAGTCAAATTCAGAATGAAGCAAAGTAATTCAAGTCTAAACCATAGACAAAAGTACTAATTATCGTTCTTGGTCAAGGTCTAGGCCAGTAAAGTGGTGAAGGCTTTACAAGAGGCTTCTATGAAGTTTTGGAAACAACATGAAAAGGCATGAGCACTTAATAAATGATAATTACCATTATTACACATTAACACTCGAAAATACACAAGTTTAGGAAAATAATACAACGAGCCGACATGTTGTTTTTCACGTTGGCGCCCAAACTCTTCAAGGGCTTTATTAAATACGGGCTGTCATACATATCAAAACAGACACGCACACTTTTTGCAAGGCTGTGTGGATATGTTACGTCAGACATGCGTAGGTAACCGCGGATGCGCCAACTAAAATTTTCAAGACACTGTCGTCGATACTTGTATCGCTCTGTCAAGACTAAAACTATCTCCGTCTTGATTATTTTAGTAGTGATACATGATAGGTGAGGTTTAAGACTAACCTCCCCCCAAATCACGTGTATTTTATAATACCTACAAAGAATCTTATTTTTTTTTATATTATCTTTAAATACAGGTATAAAGTATAATCTAATTTTATTCTGAAATTGAGGACCATGACAAAAATGTCTAGACAGAAAGGTTGCAGGTTGTTTTTGATTGGCAAGGTCACACCACACACCACTATTCGGATTAGAAAAAAATTCATACACGTGATATCTTACTACATAACATACTACATAACTACCCCCCTCCTCCCCTTGTGATATTTCGTGATTCTTGTTAAACCCCCTCCCCCCTTTCAAGCCTCACGTGATTAATGGACGGTCCCATATTGGCTGTGTTTTCCGCAAGATTTCAAGTTTTTAGGCATTTTTCTTGTTTTTTGTACCTTCCGTTTTTGTTATATACGACTTACAACGCTTCAGAAATATTAGAATTTAATTTTAAAAAAGTCGTTTAACGTTCTATTTCCTGAATGTAAACCAGAAAGGGAGAATAACAAAGAGACTACTTAAAAACGGTCTCGTGGCAAACACGGCCAATGTGTGTAAACGTGGACTAACCATAGACCTTTTATGAGATAATAAAAGTATGTGGAGGTTACATATACCTAACCCAAACTATAAACGTATTCGGTACGCTTGGACGCCAAAATACCTCGTGCGTTATTATAGTGCTAACAGACGCTCGAACGCGACTGACCTCAACCGCCGTCTGACCAATGGGAGAGAAAGAGAGGGAAATATGATATTCTCACTCTTTCTCTCGCGTTGGTTGGACGGCGGTCCGTCAGCCGCGTTCGAGCGTCTGTTAGCACTATTAGACGAGAAACATTTGTTTTGTTCTCGTCTAAGCATGCGTCAGGAATGGTTCACGTTCATTTATTACAATCTGTAATAAGAACTTATTTAGTTACTTGCTAAATATCGATGTGCCTTTATATCCAGTGCCTTAGACATTATATCCCCTTTACTAAATGTAAGTATAGGTTTATATACGAATGAACATAAGCTTTGCCATATAACTAGTATTTAAGTATCTTTGACAATTCTTTAAATATTGGCTTTAATTTTGTATCTCGTCTTTATTTATTATGTTCCGTCCTTTATTTAGTTGCTAAGTGTAATCTCGAAATATGTACCTACATGCCTAAAAAAGAAAAAAAAATGGGATGTTGTATAAATTTACAATCGTGACAAATCTTTTATGTATCTACGTTTTGTAAAAGAATGTGTTAATACCTCATTTCATGGTATCCCAAAATTTTGCGTCTCAGTTGGGTTGGCTCATAGAAACTTTTAACAGATAGTGCTAGCATAGCTAGTAAAAACCTTATAAAAGAAAAATGAGGTTTTCTTTTATTTGGATAACGTCAAATGTATTGACCAATATAAAATATTGCTTTTATATATATAGATTATGTCATGATATCAAAATTCCCCAAAAATTGCTGGGCTGCGTTCAAGAGGTATGTTCAGTTCAGTTGTGTCCAGAGTGCAACTTTGTTGTTAATAAAGTCCGTCAAAAGAACCGAAACACAACTTGGCCGTTCCGAACGTTTGAGCGAACATCTCGGCTGCAACCGTCGAAATCAATGCTTAAAAAACACTGACATTTGTATATAGAAAGTTTTGACACTCATGTTGACATTTTTGAAACCTAGTTTTGTTTTCATTCCTATGTTCGTTTTAATTTCAAAAACATGCATGGTGTCGCAAAATTGTATATTTAATGCAATAATTATTTTCTCACTTGAGTGATGCTTTTTAAAAGCAGTAGTAATACTAAATTGTGGGTTATAAAACCAACCGGGGGTTCCGTACCCAGAGCTAGTGTGAAAACAGACTGAAAAAACGAACTAAATGTTCCGAACGCAGCCCTGTGCTAGCGCCGCTTTTACAGTTGCCAACCCCATTTAACTTAATTCGAGTCTGTTGCCTTTCAAGTATAACTTAAGGCTCTTTACACATTACACTACTCGTAAAATACGACCAACTTAACTATGCTACGCAAGTCGCTGGTTTATTTTTCATCTGATTTATGCTTGCTAGGTGGAGAAGCAAGCTTGGACACCGTAAGTGTCAGATCAAGGTATTAAATTGACAAAGGGCGTATTAAAACTTTAAAGTTTCTCAATAAAAACTTGAAGTATTAAATCGGACATGTCTGGATACACAAATATACAATCAAAAACGACCGCACTTGCAAACTGTGGTGGTAGTGGTACATGTTTTTGTAAAAACTAAATTTAATCGCGATTTTAATAAACTTGAGAGTAGCCTTTTAGAATAGTTAATCCGTCGTTTGTCTTTGTCGATCGAGTTCCAAATTGGAAAGAAAGATAAAGACGCAACATTGACTAACTTCCAAGGCTACTCCAGATTTATTAATAACTAGTTGCGCCCCGCGCTTTCACAATACAATACAATATTTCTTTATTACACACCAAAAATACAAATTAAACTTTAAATTTTCACCTGCGTGGATTACTCCTTATAACATCAGCTATCTTCCAGTGAAAGTCCCGTCAAAATTAGTCCAGCCTATTTGGAGTCAATACATACACAGATAAAGGGGGGTCCAAATCGCAAAAGCTTAAAAATTACATTCGTGGTGGTACATTTGTCTAGTGTAATGTGCAAAGAGCCAGAATCTAAAATGTTTTATATTTAAGTACGGAATTGGAGATTTTAAACACAAGTGCCAAAATCATGTTGCTTGTACAAAAATATGCCATTAGGCTTAATAATTTAAATATTTAGTCATAAGTATTGATATAGTGCAGATCTTAATGTTGGAAGAATCTCTTCTATTAGATTACTTGTTTTACATCCACATTCGGGAAATTCGTTCGGGAAGTATATGCGTATATGCATTTTGTAATACGGCTCTTAATTAGTTACATCTCATTGTTATCACAAGGCGCTATGTTGCCTTGGTGATATCGTAGATTTACACATAGAAAGATGCGGCGTTCACACATTATTGCGTCTAATTAACTTTATATGAGAGTTTACAGTTCTAAATGTTTTATATCACACTTTTATTGCCGTATATTTTTCTACGCGATTTATGAATGCTTTTTATGATTATCTAAAAATTTTGTATACATTTTAATGAAATAAAAATAATGTATTTTTGGATACACTGTTTTAATAATCATACAACTATAATGTATTTTTGGATATTGTGTCGTAATGTTTAATTTATTACAAATTAGCGAATTGGCTTAGCGAATGTTATAATTAAATACATTAGACATTTAAATTGGATGATTAATTTCTGAGATATCAACGTTCAAAGTTTTTATAGAGAGTGGATGCGCTGTCCCTCTCTCGCAAAGCGTGTGTAAGCATAGCTGATAGCATTTGTCGCGCGCACGGCTTGACGTCTTAACGTGATATAGTGCGCTCTCTGTCTAGCATGAAATTAAAATACTTATAACTTATTTATTTTTATACTTTTAGTTTTGTTTTTGTAGATGGACTAATTGGGCTCTATTTATGATCAGTTTTTCTATGAGGTAATCATTAAAAATTAGGACACAATATGCCTATGTTATTTCTCAAACATGGCATTTATGTGTATATTATTTCAAGAACACGCTTCGAGGAAATTTTTGTTAGACTTAATTTTAGTAGGCGCCGAATTTTTTCTCCTATAATTTTTTGTATTGCGTATTTCAATGCGCAAAGATATTTAATTTACGTTTTGTCACAAAAAAAAAGCAAATGCACAAAAGTATATTATGGAAGATTTCCAGATTGCTAGGGTGCTGTTATTGGCTCATAGTTCCAGCCATATACCTAGTCCCCTGGAAATGGCAATAGTTAACAAAATGGAAATTACCATTAGAATGTTATTTTTTTACATTAGTATCATCGCAATGTTTGGGAAAAGTACTACTATAAGCCTTGGCGGCTTGTGAGCATTTGTAGACTCGCGTACGCCTCGGCTACGCTTCGTACGCTTCGTCCATAAATGCCTCCGATGCTTGCCTATGTAAGATTTTGAGTGAGTAACTTTTAACCAGATTTTTTTTTAGGGTTCCGTACCTCAATAGGAAAAAAATTGAACCCTTATAGGATCACTTTGTTGTTCGTCTGTCAAGACCCTTTATCTCAGACACGCGTAAAGATATCAAGTTGAAATGAAATGTATATCAAAAACTCAAATCTACGGTTTCTTTAAGCTGTGAAAAAATCAAACTTGTAAGTCTACGCGATCAAAATATATGACCGTTTATGTCACATATTTTCGCATATTTTGCGATTCCACAAGGAAATCAAAACCTATAGGGTACTTCCCGTTGACCTTTCTTTAATCATGAAATTTGGCAAGAGGCAAGGTCTTACAGCATATATAAAGGAATATATCCGAAAGTCATAAATTTGAAGTTATATCATTAAAAAATAATTGTTTTGCTATTACAAACTTAAATTTTGTAGTTAGAATGTATAGAAGAACCTTATTGTTCACTACAAAGTTAAGTTTCTCTTTCAATATTTTAACTTTATTGTTGTTGTTTTTTTTGTTTGTCGGAACCCTCAGAGTATGAGTCCTACTCGTACTTGTCCGTTTTTTTTTAAACTTAATAGGGATTTAATTTTAACTTGGCGCAGTGTTTAATTTCAAGTCATGATCGGCGTTTACATAATTTAAATTACATTTGAATTTAAATGAAAGCATTTACGTAGGGATTCGTATCAAACTGACGGAATTACAAAAGTTATTATGTATGTAGGTACAATTCATACCATGCCTACTCGTACCTGCTTTTGAATAACAAACCTACCACAAATATAATTTTACTGCATTCAGATTCAATACCTTTTTTTTTAAATTGAATAAAAAACGAATAGTAAAAAATATTTTGTGGGTACTATGATGGTGGAAATCGCCCAAATAAACGAAAACGGCAATAAAACTTTGCAATTTTTAACCGACTTCAAAAAGGAGGAGGTTATCAATTCGACTGTATGTTTTTTTTTTAATGTATGCTACGCGATTACTCCGGCAATATAGAATAGTTATGGATGATTCCTTTTTTTATTAGGTAGGCCATAAATCATAGGTGGTCCCATATTTTAATAATTTCGTTGATTGTCTTTTTATGCTCATTGCTTTGAAGTAATTTTAATATTATTTTAAACTTTTTAGTTTACATTTGTAAATGGTATAATAATGAAGTCGGTTCTTGTTTTTTCCCCTAAAAATTTACTTTATATTCTGAAGATACATACCAATCGTTTATTTTTTTATTGACATCGCCGTTTATTACCACCTCCTTCCTACTCGGGTTATTATCTTAAATAATTATCATTATAAAAAAACAGGACAAGTACGAGTAGGGTTCCGTTGGACGAAACCCTCAGAGGGCGAGACCAAAAAAAAAAAACTGAAGTTGAAATATTCAAAGACAAACTTAACTTTGTAGTTGACTATAAGGATCTTCCATACATTCCATCTAGTGGGAGGCCTACCTACGCTGCGTCTTCCGATTCGTGGTCTCAACTCCAGAACCTTTCTTCCCCATCGGTTATCGGTTCCTTGAGCGATGTGGCCTGCCCATTGCCACATCAACTTAATTTTAACTGCTATGTCGGTGACTCTGGTTCTTTGGCGAATATCCACGTTCCGGATTCTATCGCGCAAAGAAACTCCGATCATAATAGCTCTCTCCATTGCCCGCAGTGTGACTGAGTTTTTCCAAAAGGCCAACAGTTAAGGACTACGTCTCACTACTTACCATATATATGGTACTGAGACGTTCTGAGGTAACAAACACAAAATATACTGGCCAAGTGCGATCCAGGATCGCGCGCTGAGGTTTCCGTGTCACCACAAAATTCAATAACAAAATTACGAGTTATAACTTTGTAATGAACATAAACTTGACACCGACTTGCACTTCGCCATTATTTATTATCTGTTGTTATACTTTAGAGTGTGTACTATAATCATGCCAAGTTTGACACTTGTACGTATTACCGATTTTACATTAGAGCTAATACAAAAATTCGTTTGTTGTATGTATTGTATGACCCTTTAATTTTTTATTTTTTATTATTATTACCGCTGTAACATTCCATATTCTGTGAAAATGTCAACTGGCTATCTATTACGGTTCGAAAGAAAGTAGGACAGGCAGACAGACATACATCGTAGGCTTAGTAAGAGGGTCCCGTTTCACCATTTGGGAACCAAATACCCCAACCCTAAAAAACAACAAATAATCGAGAAACTACATCTTTTTTGAAGTCGGTTAATAAATAAAAAAATGTGAAAAAAATAAAGAGCGTGACAGGAAACTGGTGATAAAAGTCTGTAATCAAGATATAAAAAATTTCAATGTCATCCTTAATTCCTTATATTTATTGACGATGTAAAAGTATAGTTTTCTGTGGTTTTTATTTACATGTTACCAATGTTACCATACATTTCCATAGAGGTGAGTAAAATAAAAAAATTCTACGGGAGACCAATAGTCCTATGTCCGTTTTCACCAAGGAACTCCCAAGCACTAAGGTTACAACGATCTAAGACAAACGTAGTAGGTATACTATGAAAAATCTTTGCTAAGGGTATTTTTACCTGAGAGACCTAAGTTACTTGGGTGATATATATTGTGTGTAGGACGTCCACCCACAAGATGGACAGACGACCTAAAAGAGACCGCAGGGAAACGCTGAATGCAGGCCGCTTCCAACCGGCCCTTTTGGAGATCGATGGGGGAGGCCTATGTCCAGCAGTGGACGTCCTACGGCTGAAATGATGATGATGATAATATTGTCATTCAAGTAACCGAATTTTCCAGTTATTTTGATATAAAAGCTAAACTACTAAACCGATTTTGATTTCATTTCTAAGGGATCAATCTGAAAGATTATCCATTCAATAAAAAAAAGCTTTTAATCTGAGTTCTGAGGTAATAAACATTAAAAAAACGAATTCAGACCGTTTTAATCCGAATCCTGAAAAATACAGTAATTAAAATTTAGAATCCTTTTTTAAAGTCGGTAAAAAACTAACCAAAAAAAAAATACTTTAAAAGATGTCTGAAAATACGATGGTGACTCTTCCGCTCAATTTACATAGGTATAAGTAGGTCGTATCGTACTGCACTCTTATTTACTCCTTATCGTGAATATACGGCGTTGCATTATCTTAGCGATATCTTTACATACCACACCTGACGATAAGTGAACAACAATCTATACAGGGTTACGCGGAAAGGGTGTACCAAGCTGAAAGGGGTCCGTAGTACCCGTCATTACAAACAACTTTTACTATGGGAGCAAATCTAAAATAGCAAAAGCTGTTACATAGGAAACGGTCATTCACACTCGACAAAATGTATGGAACAGCTTATATTTCTTTCGTGTTTTCATGTTTCATGTTTTCGAGGTTGGTGCCATAGTAAAAGTTGTTCATAGTGTAGGGTACTAATATAGACGGCTTAGTACACCCTTTCCGCTCAACCCTGTATATATAAAAGGAAATAGAAACGTCGAGCGAAAGGTACATATTTTTTACCTAAATGAAATAATACGTGATAAGTCCCGATTAACATTTAAAATATGTGTTCAAATCGCGAAAGTTTAAAAATTACTAATTCTTATAGAGTTTCCATCTCTTGGTGAAAACAGTCAAAAAAACGTCCGAGTGTCATTGTACATAACATTCATTGTATCAATTATAAATCACAATGCCACATTTACTCCAATTTAGACGTTATGTCGCTTGCAGAGTTCAACGTTAGTTATCCGCTATGTAATCGTAGCTGTGGTATCGCGCGGCGTTGTAGTCGGATCGTGGTTACCTTGTAACTAACCAAAAAGTCTGCGCAATTCGTAGCGTGCGCCGAGTTTTGGTTCGGATATTTTTTTGGCACGATTGTGAGTCTATATGTATTTTATCTCGATGGACCTAAAGCTGAAATGTATAAGGTGTAAATAGGGTTATATGAATCCGCTAAGAAAGGTATTTTCGAAAGGGCCGAATTAAGATTGTGAGAAGAGGGTATGAAAATCTACGCGTACGAAATCGTTGACAGCTAATCCTTACTAATATTATAAATGCGAAAGTAACTCTGTCTGTCTGTCTGTCACGCTTTCACACCAAAACTACTCAACCGATTTAAATGAAATTTGGTACACAGATAGTCTAAAGCCTTAGAAAGGACATAAGCTACTTTTTAATGCGAAAAAAGGGTTGAAAGGGGAGGATGAAAAGTTGTTTGGAAGTATCGTCATTTTTAGAGCTTAGAAGCTTGAAACTTATTTTTAGGCTGTTGATTCGAGATAAATTAATATGACATTCAAAGTTTAAAAGAAAAGAAGTTAAGGGGGGGGGGGGCAGTATTCCACACAGACGAAGTCGCGGGCACAGCTAGTAGATAATAAATATGCTATAATCTAAATTATCTAACCAGCCGCATTGTCAAACGACTGGAGATTGGCCAATCTTATCACAATCACAATCCAATAAGATGCCATAATCCACTCAAATAAAATAACTACATGTATATTATTATTCTAAAGATAAGGGTGTTGCGCATGGAATTAAAATATAATATTATATTAAATATAGGAATATTCTTGAACTACTATTTTCTATCCAAAAAAATTGCCGTTTTTTTGCCATCTTATTTTACTGTTATTGCAGCTATCAGGGGTTTTACGGCCAACGGCTATCTCGGTACCAAACTATCGTTAAATCCGCTCAGTTCGAATATATAATATCGTTTATTTACCTATTTTTAGAGATAAAACAAGTTGTTTAACAACCTTCAGCGTATAAGAGAATATCCTTAGATCGCTGCGGCCTGCGACCCCTATTGACCTGGCTGACTTGTTGAAGTGATTAGTTACTAACCGAAAATAGTATTTAGGCGTTTTACTTGTGTTATCACACTTTATCAGCGTTGTAAATTATAGATTACACGACATTTGCGGAACGGGGCGCGTTGTTGGGCTGGGCATTTGAGAAGTTGTAAGATATTAAATAATTATTTTGTCTTCTGACAAAAATACTGTCTTTAAATTATCATGCTCGGTCCAAGCATTTATATGCAACTGCAATAACATTATAAAAAGCTGCATTAAAAAACTAATCTAAGACATGCGGGTCTTACGTTCAAAAACTTAACGAAAGTGATCAGAATTCGTAGTTTTAATTTACTTTTTAAGGTCCGTCCGAATGGGTTCAAACGAGACCCTATTACTAAGCCTACGCTGTCTGAATGTATGTCTGTCTGTCCTACCTTTAAACGGCTGTATCTTTCGTACCGTAATACTTAGATAGCCAGTTAAATTTTTCACAGAATATATAATGTTACGGCGGATTATCTAAGAAATAATAAAAAAGTCATAAGTAAAAAACAAAAGGGGACCCCATTACAACAAACTTATCTTTTTACGTACTTTTGTTTTTGTTTTAATATAAGAATGGTAATTCGTACAAGCGTCAAACTTGGCATGATTATAGTGCACACTTTTGATCAGCAAAGAGAATATAAATACTACGTGTACGCAGTAAAGTAAAACAACAAATAATAAATACAGGCCAAGTGCAAGTTAAGCAACGTAGGGCGTGGTCGGTACTTAGATGGGCAAAGAATATAACTCAAAATATGTAACCACTCGTCATTGTGGATGGGTGACCGCCTGGGCGTGATGTTCTCTTTTTGCACAACTTTTTGTATTTCGTGGTGGAACGGAACCCTCAGTGCGCGAGCCCGTCTCGCACTTGGCCGGTTTTTTATTTATGTTATTGTAGCTGTCATAGAAAATAAATGCTTGGACTGACAATATACTTAAATATAAATGAAGACTCACACAGTAATTATTATAAAAATGTCACATGAAAATTGCAATAATATTTCATAATTCCAATTAATATTATGATTTCTTTAGTTTACGCGGTTACTTGAAGTTAAAACACTTGGCGGTACTTGTAAATCATTTCATATCATTTCTATTCTATTTCATTGACATCCATCATCATCATCTAGTCTACCTGTGACCACGGACACTGCAGTTATCGAAACATCAGAAATTTCAATAATGAAAAATACACACGATGAAATCTGTTTTTCGTTCATGGTTTGTAACTGTTTTCGAAAGAAGTTCTCCTCTTTAGCAACTAGTTACGAAATAACTTGTTTGAGTGGACCTCGGGAACCAAAGATTCGTCATTGTTGGGAACCCAGCGCAGCGTAGGCCGAAAGGGACGAGTCGTGCGGGCCGTGGCGACAGAGCAAGGGACATCGGCACAGTTTAACTGCATTCGTACGATTCCATAATTATTTATAGTGAATCAGCTGATGGAGCGAACGCGCGAGTAGCTCCGCGTCCGTCCCCGCGGAGACACGGCGCTCCACAGCGAGCGGCGGCGACTATCGTGTTATCGTCTCGCATAACACACGTGAAACACCAATAAACCGGCCCCGGCGCTTGTTTACGCCGATTCACACAACAACGAGACTCCAAAGTGAACTGACTACGGACTATCTTGCCTACATTTATTTTTTATTACGTTTTCCACTCAGTGATTAGACTGCGGCAATTAACTGCCCATAATTACGCAATTGAAGCGAGTCAAGAAGGAAAATTGCAGTGATATCTCAGTGATCAGTTTGCAGATATTATGGTATATCTGTAGACACGGAGACGTTGGATTTTGGACGTTATTGCGTGAGTGAATAAATTGAAAATGCGGAGCGACGTGTTGGTGCCGAGCGAGCTGGAGGGGACAGACTACCTCCTCTCCTCCACCATGAGACTGGAGGACAGCTTTCTGCAAATACTCGGTGAGTGGTCTCATCTCATTACTAATTTGCTTATCGATACTTAGACGTGTATAATTCACAACTGGTACCTGTCTGGTACACGTCATCCACTAAAGTAGGTGTACATTTAGTAATAATTGCAGGTAGGTCGAAGTTTATTGAGACATCCGGCTTCCGCTCTGCGGTTTATGACATGGCGCGAACCTAATAAGTAACTGAAGAACCAATTTAACTAGATAAATGATTATATACGAGTGTTAGTTAGGAATTCCAATGAAATTGATGGCTAGCCAAGTTTTTGGTATGGAATTATTTTCGAACGCCGATGCCTAGATTCACAGGTAGAGTACCTACTACATCAAATTTATTTGTATATAACCTAGGTATGTCCTGATAAATGCTGTTTCTATTTTGTTTAACAATATTGTACCTATGCTTATGCACAGTTCTACCTGCTTTTTAAGGCTATAAGGTATATACTATAGCTAGACCTACTATATAGTGTTACCTACGTGGTAGGGTGTACCTACTAAGCCCAAAGGGGTCCGTTCGAAGATAATATATAACCAAATTAGGCCTGATATGGTTCGCATTCGCCACGCACGTATTTTCAGGTTTACACCCTTTCAGCATAACCCTGTTTAGGGTTTAGGTTAGATATAGGTTAGTTATGCTTCTACTACCAAAAACAGCATTTTTATGTCCAAATTAAATTTTAAAAGAATAAACACTAACGAGTAAAACAGAAATCCACGTAGCCTGGTAGAATATTCCGTTTAAAATACCTGTTTAGTTGTAGTTTTGAATAAAATATTGTTTACATTACGGTGTAAATGAGTTCATTCACTCCTTTTAATTTACTTTGCTCAACCTAAGCCTGTCAGTTAACAAGTATAAATTGAAAATTGAAAAGCTTCGATAAAAAGGCTGATAATATTCATCCGGGTGAACAGATTTATGTTTTAGAAAATGAGCGTACGAAAATTTCCTAATTTTATTAATCAACGACGCAAAAAGAGGGGTGTTCTAAGTTTAACGTGTGTATCTGTGTCGGTTAGTGGCATTCTAGCTCCCAAACGGCTGAACCGATATTTTTGTTGATGTTTGAAAAATGACTTGTTCGAGAGTGTTGTTAGCTATGATTTTAGAACATCTGTTCACCCGGTTGAATATTAATCTTGCTCTAAGAACTACGGTATAATCCTTTTTACATAGAAATAACTACAAAATAATTATTATATACTATGTAAAGTTATACCGTAGTTCTCAGAGTAAGAACTGCGATTTACCTTACGTACAAATAACTACATAATAATAATTATATGTATGTAAGGATATACCGTATTTCTTAGAGTAAGAACTACGGTATATCCTTACATACAAATAACTACATCATGTATTTATGTCACAAGATAAATAGTGTTTCCTGTCTCATGTTTTCTAGCCGGTTAATTTGCAAGGCAAAGAAAACCGAGAGCTTGTTAGTTGTTCACATTGTACGAAACGAGATTAATATCTAGTTTGAGGCAAATTAACGTGTTTGGTTACTTTCCTTCTTTGGATTCGCGGTCACCGTTCTCTTGGTGAATGGAAAGACCAAACAACATTTGAGTAAGTTTTACTAAAAGTGTAGTTAGGTACATGTTTTAAATTATTTGTTTGAACATGATTTGAAATGAGATTATGAACTTTACTTTATTTGATAATAGTAGGTAGGTAGGTAAGTAAGGTAGGTTGGTATCGTAAAACAGTGAATAATAACGACCGGAAAAATTTTAATAGAATAATCTATTTCTTCTTCTTATATAATTATAACAAGTGATGTGTGTATGTATAATGTATGGACTTCAAAACGGCTGGACTGATTTTGACGGGACTGCTTTCACTGGCAGATATAGCTGAACGTACCGTATTACCGGTACACCTACCTTTTTTTACTTTTATCCAGTTAAGTAAATCCTCTTTAGAGAGTATAAAAATCAGAAAAACTGACATCGCCTTGCCAATTAAAAAACATTTAAAACTTACCTGCGATGGAAAATACACAACACTAGTAGGTACTTAGGTACATGCGACCTTGACTTGGCCACTTTATGATCACATCTAATGAACACAGCACAATGTTTTCAACAATCAAATATAATTTACTAAAAACTCATGCGCATCACATAATAATTTTAATATTTGGTAGGTAACTTTGGAACGAACAAGTGTATAATATTATTATAATCAAATCAAATAAAAAAATTGTAAGTAATTGACTAAAATGAGGTAGGTATAAAAACTATTTTTGTTCTTATATTTTTTTATCGTTAGACCTTCAATAGTCTATGCGCCCAACCGTTTTAAGGTTCCGTATCCAAAGAGTAAAAACGGCACCCTATTACTAAGCCTACGATGTCTGTCTGTCTGTATGTCCTTCTGTCCGTCTGTTCGGCCGCGTACCTATCTTTCGAACCGTAATAGATATAGGTATAACTAGTTGAAATTTTCACAGAATATGTACCTATGTTACGGCGAATACTAATAAATAATAATAAAATCAAAAAGTAGAAAAGAAAAGGGGGTGTCTCTATACAACAAACGAATTTTTACAATAGCTCTAATGTAAAAATAGTAATACCTACAAGCGTCAAACTTGGCATGATTATAGTAAGTACACACTTTAGTGTATAACAACAAATAATAGATAATGGCCAAGTGCGTGTCGGTGACAAATTTCTGTTCATTATTGTTCATTACCAAGTTATAACTCTAGTATTAGAAATTTGTGATTGAATTTTGTGGTGATACGGAACCCTCAGTGCGTGAGCCCGACTCGCACTTGGCCGGTTTATTGTATAAAGGTTAAACAGATTAGTGTTCGTTTGATGTTTTTTTACAATGGCAAGTGCCATTCAAAATAAAAGCTCACGCCTCACAGGTTTGCTTGTATTTTGGTTTAGTTGATAAAGTCGCTTGCCAGTTATTGATGCTCTGCCTAGGCCCTAGGGCATTCAGATTGTTCGTCTTTTTAACAATGCATTTTGACAGCTTTAGGTACGTACTGTTCGAAAGTAAGTTGTAGATAAGTTGTTAAAAATCTGTTATGACAAAAATTGTGAATAAGGTCCTCAGAAAAAGGACTAAAAGGCCCTATACTTACCTACATAAAAGTTGACACGGAACTAAACTTTTAATTTTATCAAACGTCAGAGTAAAGTTCAAAAATATATTATGTAATGCGGCGATATTTTATATTTTAAATCGGAAACAAAACTACCTACTCGAATGTAATATTTTGGTATTAATATTATTATTTGGCCTATATTTTGGTGGCGTCAATACGCGGCCTGCATTTTGGGCACGTTGCCTGAAATCAGAGATCGTTTGAACCACTGTTTGAACCACAGAAGAGAAAATTTTTTGTGGTTTGAACTATCCATAGGCTTTCGTTTCCTATAGTATAGGCGGTCTGTAATTATATTATAGAAACTGACGTGGTTTTCACACATTTTATTTATAATACACGGTAAATACTCGCGTATAAAAGATTACTTACGTGAGTAAATCCCGTGTAATATAAATAAAACGATCTGGGGCCTTACGGACAACAGCTAATTGCGGCACCTAATCCGCTCAGTTGGAATATAACGCGAACGTGAACCTTATCGCGCGCAGATACGGTTTGCGGTCGCTTGATTTTCCATTGCGGTCGCGTTTAGTTTTTTAGGTTTTGTTTAGTTTATAAGGTACCTACTTAGGTGTTAAATGTTGTTTTTGGATTTTAATCCTCTTTCGTGAATTAAACACATCAGAATGTTCAATATTTCTCGCAAGCTATTTGGTAGGGCATTTATTTGCGATAGTGGCATCCTTACTATTTTCTACTCTTTTATGTAACACTGAACCTGAAGGACAAAACAGCTTATAAAATCCTATCCTCTATTGTGGCCATAAATAAATCGGTGACCTTTACAGTTAGAGATAGATCGAAGCTAGAGATAGATCTGGGTAGAGCAATATATACTATACCAACAGTGTTTTATCGGAGTTCGGTCTGACGCAAATAAATATTATTGTTGGTTTCTATTGCTATGCACAATTGCACATTCATGCTTTAGGGTACCTTGTTCTCCCGAGGAACTTATCACATCTAGATATCGCCAGATATTTATATTCGTAGAACCGCAAGAGAGTGAGAAATTATAAAATTTAATTTCACAAAGTGTTACACGTAAAATTGTCTCGAACTAGGTATCTGCAATTATTAAAGTAAGTGAGTAGGTATACCTATTCCCCAGGTTCAAGGGGATGCATTGAGTTTGTGTCGTAGAACAATAAAGGTCAGGGGTAGAACGAAAGATCAAATACAGAACTCATGTTTTCTCATTAAAATTACGATTTATGCTAATTGCTAAATATTTTGTTTGTACCTCTGATATGAGACTAAAATGTGCGCAACGTTCCTACCTATATTATGATGATAAGATTTACGAATAATGATAACTACCTATATAGATTAGATACATTTTTATTTGCATTATAAGTAGTTCTAGCAAGGTTATAGATATGCATATTATAAGAAAAAATGCTCTACTATAAAACGTATACCTACTTACTTACATATAACCTAGCTTGAGTATTAAAATTTACTACTTACCTACTCCGCGCGGTAGGTAAGAAACGAATGATTACGTAGAAAAATAGTAATAGCCATACATTATCACGGTAACTAATTAATTACATATTCACACCACCTGCTCGACAATGGCTAATTATACGTCATGCAAACCAAACCTAAAGTAAGCAATTATTGCCCTTCGTTCTAGCCGGGCAATAATGCTGTACTGAAATTCATTATTATCCGCTGGCTACGGTCTAGCCGGGCAATAATGCTGTACAATTTCATTATTATCCGCTGGCTACGGTCTAGCCGGGCAATAATGTTGTACTGAGTTTCATTATAACCCGCTGCTCAACTATACATTTACTATACGTATTTACTATTTAGGTATTTACTATATACTATACGTCACATTGCGGAAAATATAATCTTAAAAAAATATATTTTTTGACGAGTGGTGTGTTTTTAGTGTAGTGTTTCTATTGTGTAGTGTTTTTATGTGTTTAGTGTGCTTGTGTCTTAGAATAACTACTTGTAGGTATAATTGGCGGGTGCCGTACCTCATACCAAAATATTTTGATGGGCGATGACTTGCCACTCGCTCAATGGGCCCCCCATAAAAACTGCCCTATATTGGCTCCCGAGGGGCAACATTGGCATAGTAGACATTGGCGTGGGCGGCAAGGTGTCGAGAAGTGTTCTACACTTTCACTGAGTGCTACTCGCGGCTCTAAACTTCCTGGAGGCACCACCACCTTTTTAGTTTATTATTAACACTTCTGCGATATTAAGTAGTGTACGTGGATATTTCAAATTAAAATCAGAGACAGATAATGGGTTTCATTGCTATCATAGAATACCACGCATATGGTATAAATAACAATAACATAAGGAAACTATTATGAACTGTATGAAACTTAACAACTGTGTAAACTACAATTGTCAACCTTAATATTAATTGATTGCCTCTTTGTTCGAAGCATTACCTACGTTACAACTTGGTTATAAAAGGTGACTGTTTACCGAAACAGAAAAAAAAACAAAGAAACAGAAGAAAATGTGTTCCATGGACTGGAAGCAAGGATGCTCTTTCTATTAGTGAGGCGTTAAAACCCACTCTGAAATCGCGATAATAAAACCAGCTGTACCATACATTTTGTCGAGTATGAATGACTTTTTTATGTTTAGGCCCTCAAGCTAAATTTAAATTTTGTCCTAAAATTATTTTTAGGGCGTCGGTATTTCTAAAATGTTTTTATTACATTAATTAATCATCAATTAATTAATGTAATTGTGTAATAAGTTTGGCTAATATTGTATTTTATTTAATTAGACTTTTTTTCGTGAATTTTGTACTAGACTCAACATCCATGATGTAAACCAATATGTTTATTAATTTACTTTGACGCTAACACCTATTTATTATGAGTAGGGCAGCCTACAGGCGATGGGTTCGAGCAATTTTATTCTCACTGGTATAAACGGACGCTAGCATCAAATCATCGAGGGGATTTGGAAGAATTGGATCAATGTCCGCGAGCTTTGTTCAATAAGAATTTTCATAAATATTTTTAACACAAGGAAAATATGAAATATTTTCATAGACAATATTATCCCGATAACCAAGTAAAAATAACTGTATAGGTAGGTAACATGTAATATACAGGGTTACGCATATAGAGTGTACTAAGCCGAAAGGAGGTCATTTTACTCATCATTATGAACAACTGTTACTGTGGAACCAACCTTGAATCCCGAAAAAAAGACTATTCCATACATTTTATCGAGTGTCAATGACCCCTTTTCTATGGAGCAGCTGATATTTTTTTCGCGTCACAATAAATTATCTAACATTTCCCATCTAACAAGTTATGATTTTAGTACTGTGAACTTGGTAGGAACTTCCCTATTATTGAGATACGCCTACGTTTTTCACTTATTAATACCTACGTTATCATAAAAAGATAAGGCTCGCTAGGTGTAAAATAATAAAATGAAGTATTAGGCAATGTAATAAAGTATCTATTACAATGATCACGCAGTTGACAATCTAATCAAAACAATTACGTTACAAATATTTTTTACTAGCTACGCCACGCGGTTTTTCCCGCGAAGTGATGAAAAATGGTGATGTTATGATGATGAAAGTCTATGTCACTTTCCGACCCTTTAACTATACCCATGCAAACAATCAGGTTGATCCGTTACTCTGTTGCAGCGTGAAATAGGAACAAACAAACCAACAAACAAACACACTTTCGCATTTATAATATTAGTATGATATGCCACGTTGTTATTCATCATCATCATCAGCTCTAAGTGACCTACTGCTGGGTATTGGCCTCCCTTTGTTTATGCCACTTTCCCCGGTCTCTCGCTAGTCGCATCCAATCGTTTCCGCCAGTTGTCGTCAGTCTACCTCATCCTCGGCCACCACGTTGTTACTATACCTAATTAAATTACCAACTATAAATACTTTTGATATTGACTTTACCTTGGACGCCCTATCGACCGTTGACCAGTCGCGGTCGGTCTGATCGGCCGGCCCGAAAATGACATTAGATTGAGATATGTTATCTCAAGCTAATGTCATTGTCAATGTAATTTTCATACAATTTCATCTTTCCGCAGGCGTTAACGCTAACAGAAAGTGGGTCTTGTCTAATCCCCCAGGTGTACCCTCTTTAAATCTTCTCCCATCCTCTCTACATAGCCGAGGCAGTAATTTTGTCAGATTGGCTCAGTCCCTCCCACTTGAGTATATTAATTTTCAGTTTTTTTCCTGATTCCATCTCTCTCCTTCATCAAGCATCAAATATCTTCTTTAAAAAATACCTATGTCTCAATCTGTCGGTAGATATTATATAACTTTGTATTTCCACACGATTCCTTTGTGACAAGTAATATTGTTATTATTTACCACGTGAATTATTTTATTATTTATTTACTTCGCTATGTTAAGAATCCGGGTCATTGAGCCTGCTATCTCTCCTTATCAATTCAAAGAGATGATGTAATTGCGTTTTACTTAACTATTTGTTTAAGATATGACAAATCCTATATCCTGCTAAAATATAGGTAGGCTCCTACAAAATGTACATTGACAGCCTGCACATAGAGTACGGATAAAATAGTACTGTGGAGACACAGTGTTGGTTTTAGGGGAGGATGAGCTTTGCGACCGGCCAAGGCGCCAAAACAGATGGCGCGCATGGGCAATGGGCATGTTTTCTTTCAGGGCCTTGCCAGATTGGGCGCTATGTCAAATTTCCTGAAAAGATGCTCTTGACACGAAATAGCTCTGCATTGCGTTTCACAAGCTGCAAGATTGGCAAGCTGTTCGAATAGTTTGTCAAAACATCTTAGTTTTGGAAAGCAGTTTAGTTTTGAGTGTCAAAATCATGCCTAGGTGGGCTACCACAATCTCAAAAACATTTCTATGATAACCTTACTTTGAATGTTGTCTTGCTCTCTCATTAGCCGATTCGAGAGAGCGACATGTAAGATCATTATAAGAATGTTTTTGAGGTCGTGGCGCTGGTAGCTGTGGCGACAGTTGACTGTTATGTAGCAAATTGCAGTTGTCAAGTGTATTAGGTAGGTACTTGTTGAAGCCATGCCTGAATTATCTTGAACGTGAAGTTTTCAGGATTAGATATAATTATATTTATGTGGGGGTTCTTTATCTGTACCTTATCAATATTCGGACTGATATCGAAATCCTCTCTGTAATCCATGGTTTAGATTATAGGTATTTCAACCAACGACAAAATATATTTCGTTAGTGATAACCTATTTTAATATACTTTTTTTACCTTTCTAGCTTTTTAATCAAGCAGGTAGGTTGTGCCCGGCAAACTAACTTGGGGTAGATTCGCGGTTTCCACTCTGAAATAACGGCTACCTCATTGGTATTATGTAGGTAACTTTGGTTCTCTGGCGAATAACTTCTTTCCGGATACAATCCCTCATAAAACGCCGAATCAGACAGCTCTTTCCACAGCTCGCTGAGCGGACGCGAACTTACGGACCACAGGTCCACGTTTCCGCACCGTATGTCATTACAGGTAGAACGCACTGTTACACAGTCATCTACCTATATGATCTATATGATTGTTTGTTTGTTTGCATTGAATAGGCTCCGAAACTACTGAACCGATTTGAAAAATTCTTACCCAAAATAAATCCAATCATCAACTTCTGCAATTCTTTCGTATTTTCTTCTTGTTTTTCTATCCCCGGGTGACATAAGGCTATATTATAATTTCAAAAAAATTAGGGATCCTTACTAAAACTCTCCGGAAAACGCAGCGTAGGAGTCAGCGTCCCACTAGATAGACCGATGACATAGTAAGAGTCGCTGGCATCCAGTGGATGCAAAAGGCAGGCTGTCGTTCAGTGTGGAGGTTAAAGGGGGAGGCCTATGTTCAGCAGTGGACGTCTTCTGGCTGATGATGATGACTAAAACTCCAATAATGTAACCCAAGGAGTAATATTTTTTGTTAAATTCCCGTGCAAAGCCGGGGCGGGCCGCTAGAGTAATATAAAGACTAACGTATTGTAGAGTGAAGTACCTATACCTAATCATAGGCATATACTTATAATAAGTAAAATTGGCGTTGCGTACTTTATTATAAATAACTCTATTTAGGTACCTACCCTTTTCAGGGTTCCATACCCAAATGGTGAAAACGGGACCCTATTACTAATGCTACGGCTGTCCGTCTGTATGTTTGTCCGCCCTACTTTTTACCGGCTGTATATCTTTCGAACCGTAATATATAGCCAGTTGAAATTTTCACAGAATATGTAATGATAACTAAGAAATAATAATAAAGATAAAAAGTAAAAGCTAAAAGGGTGTCCTTGTACAACAAACTTTTTTTAAACGTTTTTTTGTATTTTCTCTAGTGTAAAGCCCCAAACTTAGCATGATTACTTATAGCACGTCACACTATAAATTAAAACAACAAATAATAAATATGGCCAAGTGCGAGTCGGTGATAAATTTCTGTTCACCTAAGTTAAGCAACGTCGAACGCGGTCGGTAGGTGCCCACTTGGATCACGACCGCCTGGTCGTGATGTTATCTTTTGCACTACCTTTTTGTAAAGTTACATGATTATTTACGGGATATTTACCGTGGTTATGTTGTGGAATGAGCTCCCGATATTTCGGCGCAGTTACATGCACCATGTTCACCGTGTTCCGTGATTTCCTTTTTTGTACTTTAGTAATTAACAATTTATGTGGATGGTGGTACGGAACCCTCAGTACGCGAATTGACTCGCAGTTTGCCGGTTTTGTCATTTCAAAATACTCATAACGCGAAAAAGCTGTTGAATGAATTGTGTCATCGGAAAATACCCTGAGTTATAATTGTCGCGGGTTGACACAAGCATGCATCTCTGATGCCAGTGGTCGCCTACCTAACCTATGCCAACGTGCACGCAGTTGCCGTGTGTGCTGTCTAATGGCCATACTAAGGCAGGGCGCAAACGTGGATACTTTTGTGTCTTGTATCAGATACAAGCTACCGATGAATATTTGATTTCTATAGAAACAGTATGAAATCAGCCACTCCCTGCGCAGACTTTGTGTCCTGTTGCTTCCACTTGATTGGTACTGGGTGTGCCGTGTCGGCAACAAAAAGTGTCTACGTTTGCGCAGCGCCTAATACTGCCAACATTGCCAACTGGGACCGTTTGTCGGCACTTGTTTCGGTGTAAGATCGAGGCACTTTCTCAGGCTGGCAAAGAATCAAATACGAGGGATAGGATATTTTTTTTATTTAATAATTGTTTGACCGCTAACTCGCCTGATGTAAAGCGATGATGCGGTCTACGGTGGAGCACGCTTGCCTAGAAGAAACCGCCGATTCACTCGTGATTTGAAGACAACCCAGATTGTAACTATCGGGGAACACCCATTCTGCCTGAATTAATTTTAATTTATTTAATAATAGTTTAGCGTTTGTCCTCCAACTCGCCTGATGCGGTCTACGATGGAGCACGCTTGCCTAGAAGAAACCGATTCACTCGTGATTTGAAGACACCCAGATTGTAACTATCGGCGAACTCAGGTAGCGCATTCCACAGACTAGCAGTTCGCATAATAAAAGTGGAATCAAATCGCTTCGTACGGGTTTTCGGAATATAGGTAGATTATAGATGCATGTAGCCAATGTGACGTTTTCAGCTAGGTCATAAATTAATGAGAACAATGTGACATTTTCAGTTAGGTCATAACATTATGTAGGTCATAAATTAAACTAATTTAACGTTTCTCACAGATTTAGTAGATCTCGTAGTCATAGATTTTTTACTTTTATATATATACTTACATAGGTAGATTTATTAGAGTAAATTTTTGCAAGAAGATTTTTTAGTTACAAGTAAAAAATAAATATATCCAACATCTAAAATTTCCGAACTTTTATAGAAATGTCGGCTTTATGTCAGGACTTTTCTAAATTTTGATATGTCGTATTACATCGCCCAAGCTAAAAAAGGCAGACATGTTACAAAGCCGGACAAAGATCTAATAGTACGGACATGTCCGGACAAATGCGGGCGGGTGGGTGGTATAGGTAACCCTAGTCATAGATATATAGCCAATGCGACGCTTAGTTAGATCATAGGTATGGTAATAGTAGCCAATAATGTGACGTTTTCTTCTGTTGTCAGAAAATATAACTCCTTTCCTTCTATTTGCTGATGTTGGTACACTATACCTATACAGGGGCCTTATGTTACGGCCAACTACCATCGCGGTATCAAACTAACGTTAAATCCGCTCAGTTGGAAAATCACGCGATCGCAAACCGTATCTAGGCGCGTTAAGGTTCACGTTCGCGTGATTTTCCAACTGAGCGGATTTAACGTTAATTTGATACCGCGTTAGCAGTTGCCCGTAAGGCCCAAGATTACTACTTATTATACGTAGTTAGGTAGTAAATGGGTACCTAGTGCCTACCTACACTACCTACTATCATATTATACGTACGTATTATTATTGATATGTACGTATCATCGACCAAAATAAAATGAATGGACGGGCCCAGAAGAAGTGCATTTTTGAAGATTACAAAATGAGTGCCGGCGCTCACTTCGTTTCAGTCGGTCTCTAGCCGTAGGAAGTGCGACACAAAACTATTGTTACATGATAACGAAACATCTAACAAAATTATGCCTTCGTGTGCTTTCCCGAAATGTAAAAACAACAAAAAGCCGCTATCTATTTTTTATAACAAATGTACATAGTTATAATTAGGTGCTGAGGTATATGTCCAACGGTTTGACTCATTTTTACTGAGCATGTTCAATGGTTATGGCCCGTCCTTTAATTTTAATTTGGTCGAAGCACTTAACCTCATCTTAGCACATACCTACCTACACCACAGCCTACATAATAAGATAGTAGGTACTTATACCATCGCCGAGTCTGCCAACCATAAAATGTAAAAAATTGTGAAATTTCATAAAAGTTATTAATAACTTTATTCTTATACCTACAAGATATAATTTGGTCTTCATTTAGCATTGATTACAGTAAACATTTGTTTACACTTTACGGTAGTTTTTATCATACCCCGAAGAAGAACTAGGAACTCGCGTGGTTTACCTTGACTAAGGTAGGTACTTTTTACAGCAGCTAATTCAAAGACGTCATACGATTTTGTGCAGTAAATATTAACATAATATTACCAGGGGCCTTACGGACAACTGCTATCGCGGCCCCAAACTAACGTTTAATCAGTTGGAAAATCACGCGAGCGTGAACCCAGATACGATTTGCGGTCGCGTGATTTTCCAACTGCGCGGATTTAACATTGGTTTGGTACCTACCGCAATAGCAGTTGTCCGTAAGGCCCCTGCCTATCCAAGCTGTCTCGTTCCTAAATTACCTAGACGTCACGACGATTTCGGGGGGCCTTATAGTGCTAACAGACGAGAAGGACTTGGTTACAAAACCACTATCAATGGTTACTTTCTGGCTTTCCTTTGACGTCCAGCCAATGAGATACAATTTTAGCCACCCTTTTTATCCCGCGAGAATACGAAATGGATTTTAAAGCGAGTATTTTACATTATTTTAATATCTGACATATCGAACACTGCAGAAACGTTATGGAATCATTAACAAGATACCTAGGTCCCGCCAATGATTTTAAAGTTATTTTTATAAAGCGGTGCAGAATGCTGGGAAACTAGCGACCTTTAAAATGGCAGAGGTATGAATGGAGCGCGTCACTCCATTACAGATAGCTCATAGAGTGTCATTGATCGCTGCCGCTTCGCTTGCCAACTGCACCGGGCGCTGCCAATGCGCCGCGTCAGCCATAAGTCATGCAAAATGTAAATAGATTTAATGGTTGCATAATTTGGTGTGAATTTATCCACTGATAAAACTTAGTTTAGTTGAAGATTGACTCAGTTTTAGGTTGCTACGCTACAGTGGCGTAGCTTGCCCTAAGGCAAAATAAACAAAAAAGCCCAAAAAAAAACCCTGCCCTGTATCAAAATTTGTTGGGGCCCAAATGAAGGATAAAGATTTTTCTTTTGCCCCTGCTCGAAAAAATCGTAGATCCGGGTCTGATTCGGGGCCCCTGTAGCCCTAGGGCCCCATATTATTGATACGGCGGTATATAGCTACGCCCCTGCTACGCAGATTCCATTGTGAGGACTGCTGCAGCTGCTAATAGTATTATATTATAACCAGTGCTCGAAATGGACCGGAACGCACCAGAACGCTGTTCATGTTCGTGAAATCACCGTTCCGTTTCGTAAAGGAATTCAAAAACACCTCTCTCGTCAAAATCGGTCAAGCCGTTTAGGCAACAGGAGGTACCATAGGAACCCAGAAACATACTTACATGCTTACATAAAACCCAAAAAGATTACCCTCCTTCTTGGACATACGGTTAAAAGTTCGCAAGGTTCCGGTTCGTAAGTCCAATTCGACCACTGATTATTACTAACTATGACATATTCATTGGTGCAGGGCGCTGTCCCGTGGGCTCAAATTCAGCGTCGTCCATGAGGTAAAGCGAGAGGGGCGGTTGCACTATGCGCCAGGTAGCAAAGGGCGTGAAAATACCAAAAACTAAAAAACATAATAGCGAAAAAAATATTTCATACTTTACTCTTTACTACGTATGTCAAAATCTTTGGCGCCAAAACTTTCCCGCTCCGTACGTTTGTGATGATTTTGACTGCATTCAATCAAAAACGTCTGGAAGATGTCCTTGACATAGATACTTTTCCTATCTATAAATATAACGTATTCCAACGCCATCGTTTGTTGTGTTTCTATTTTCTAATTTATTGACTTAGTTATTATGTAACGGGCGGGGACGGAACACTGCTTTCGACTTCGAGAATAGATTCTAATTTCATTCTGCCAATGATACACTATTATGTACGATAGATTGTGACTATTACAGTACAGCGGAGTTCAAACACAATTACGACCTAGCATTATTAGAATTGCTAATAAGTAAATATAACTATGCTAAATACCAACGTACATACGAGTATAATAGTTTTGATGGACATGACATGATGACATCTATGTACGGTAGTAGATAGGTACCTATTTCAAGTGCTTTATGCAAGACTTTAATCTTCGAGTCTTCACTTGATTCATTTGATAATCTTCAAAATTTTATTCTTTAAAAAACAATGAGATTAGAAATTCCGTCTTGTACCGAACTTATTGCCGCCTTGTTCAAATTATGGCGCCTTTTTCCATAGAATTGTGTGCGCCACTCATCACTAGATGGCGCTTACAAGAAACTTGGCATTTTGCATACTAGCAACTTTGAAGTTTTGTTCATTCTTCTGGTTAAACTGTCAAATTTGTGAAACTGACAGCTGTCAAAAAATCTGATGTAGTGTCATGTCATTCCTTGATTGATTCCTTAAAAATTTTTGTTTTTCAACTTTTTTCTTGTTTTTTATAGTTATTAAAACTTATTTGTTTTACTTAAACACATACTGCTAACGCAAAGAGTGCAAGATTGCTGCGGAAAGAAAAATGGGGCTGTGCGACGACGGTAAGTAATAGAAATTCATACTAACCATACAAAGTGGTTAATGGTAAACAAGTTAATTAACCACCCATCTAGCAAAACTGTTCGTACCTATTTTTTCTTTATATTTTACTCAGGAGAAGGTCGCGTCTCATACCATGTGTAGGTATTGAAGCAATAATATGTAAAAACAACAACATTTTCCGTATTACGTCTTTGTTTGTCCTCTCGAGAAATATACACTCGAAGTGGTCGCATGGTGTGATGTGTGTTTTCCGTAAATGTGTTTGCTGTACCTCTTAGCGACCGCTGTGCAAGCTCTATCGCGGAACTAGACAACAGGTTTGACCTCCAAACATGTTACTCAATGTTTATGTGGGGAAGGGTTATCTCTTGTTTATATGGGTCAATTAGTGACTACTACTTGTTTATACATTTATTGAACTAATCAAACATAATTAGAGCAGAATCTTGGAAGATTCTGATACCTATCTTCATAATTTCCTGCGAGCCATGACTATACCTCGAGCTATAACCTATTCATCATCATAATATCAGTCTATGCCCATTGCCCACTGCTGGGACTCAGGCCTTCTCTCACAGACAGAGGATGTCATATGTCTGAAACTTTTGAGGTTCTTGGACATACTAATTTCCTCACGATGTTTTCCTTCACTGTTTTTATGCGATAGCATTGAAACTGCACGTAATTTAAATAGGAGGTACTAAATAAGTTATTGGTGCAGATCCGAGATGCAAACCGGTATAGATAGATAGATAGATAGAAACTCTTTATTGTGTACACCAGAAATAAAAATTACAACATGATAGAAAACGCTTACGAGCTAGTGCCACAAGTGGCGGCCTACCACACAAGCGGGTGGTGGGTGGCGGGTGGGCGGGTGGTGGTATACCTATTATCTTAGAAGTATAATTTTAGTAACTACACAGCTACACTGTTTGACACAAAATTATCTAGTTTTCCCGCATTTTTAAAGTATGAAAAGTATTCTTAGGACGCATTCCGTATCACACCAACAGAGCTGAAGAGAACCAACATGGCACAAACATATTTTTTTCTTGTTCAATTGTTTCTTATTAGTGCCACTGATGTAATTGGTGAATATTTATAATACACCCTCAGTTTGTCCTCTCTCATGTTGCATATCATTTCCTTAATTTCATCAAGATTGATTCTGCGTAAACTGAATTTAATTAAAGTGAAAAAAAAAAGTCTGTAATTTATAAAATTATCCCAATGAGTCTTTAGATACTATTGTTTACCATTTTTATTAGCGAGTAACAATGAATTATTATTCACAAATTGTATTTTACCTGGCCTTCTGAGCAGCAAAGGTTCAAAGAAGGCACGACTACAAAAAAAACTTCAAAGTTTCGCCACACTCTGAATTTTGCCGCCCGTTTATTGGATATTTCTTCCTATTCCCATGGACTTTGGTCCGAGATGATGAATTCAATACAGCGGATAGCAGACAAAAATATGTTCATATCTGCCATCATGATATGGGTATCAAATGAAAGGGTATGCAGAGAAGAATACGAAAAAGCATTTTTTTGAAATAATATTAAATTAGTGTAATGAAAATGAAGACATTTTAAAATAAGAGTCTAAAGTAGTAGAAGTACCAAGTAGCTGGTATTTTACCAAAACACAGTGACCTCTATGCATAATACATGAATCTTAATTAACATTCTTTTAAATAGATATCTTACCTTATCAATATTTAAACATGCAATGCATTACTTATTCTGTTTAATTATTATTCAACAGATAAATGCAATTTGAATTATCCACGTCTTTCAAAGGAAACTTACACCTCTTTTAAAAAAATCAGTGTTAATGTAACAAGTAATTGACCTAGCGAAATTTTTTTAGAGACTACTGGAACCTCAGATCAGACAAACAAGGAAGATATCATCATCTTTTCTATCCTATACTGTTCCTATCATGTTCCCACTGCTGGGACAGGCCTTTTCGGAGAACGGGCTCTAATCCACCATGCTGGCCCAGTGTAGGTTGGTGAATGCCATGTCTTTGAACTTTTGAGGTTATTGGACACACCGTTTTCCTTCACAATTGTTAAGCGATTGCATCGAAACTGCACATAATTAACATAAATGATACTGTCAGATTGTGAGCAGCAGTGAGAAATGTTAAGCAGTGGTCATGGTTTAAATAACCATTCTTCATCATAATTTCAACACTTATAAATCCAATGCTGGCCACATACCTGTTTCTGCCATACTTTCCAGTCCCGGGCTGATGCATGAAATACTTGGATGTTATTGAGACCATTAGACATTATTTATATTAGTTTGTTTACAATAGATGAATGGGCTGTAGCCTAACGACTCAATTAGGTTCAATATCATGCAGCTAGTTGCAGTTGATAGGCCACCTACTTATCTATGTCATACTTGGTGACAGTATTCATAAAAGTACTAGGTGAGCTCTACGTTTGCCTAATCATCATCATCAGCCAGAAGACGTCCACTGCTGAACATAGGCCTCCCCCTTTAACCTCCACACTAAACGAAAGCCTGCCATCTGCATCCACTGGGTGCCCGTTACATTCACAATGTCGTCGGTCCATCTAGTTCTAGTGGGAGGCCTACCTATCCTGTGTACATTTGCCTAATAGAAGAGCCGAATAAAATAAGGCCGTTGGGCTCGTGGGAGATTAGATTTAGAGATTTGATCTCCCCTCTAAAACAAGTCCAGGGAAGATAATGGACCGGCGTGGCTCACGTCGTTGGAAGAAGGGGAAATGCTAAAGCATTTCGGGGGTGTTGCCTCAGGCATTGTGTTTGTTCCTATGCCGACGACAGAGGGTCGTTACCACCTGTTCTACTCTTTGTTCTACCAATAGAACAAGTAGGGAAAATAACCACATTTGTTCTACTTGTGGAACAGATGGTAACGACCCGACGTCAGGTGGTTTTAGTGGGTGCAATCACACATAACTCGCCTACGCCCCAATGCAGCTAGGTATCTTTTGAAGAATCCCCACTGTCACAAATAACGGTGAGAGCCACGTTTTTGTCCGGAATCCTCAGGAATCCAATGTATTTTTTAATTGATTAATAGGTTTATGTTAGAGCGCTACCTCGCCTGATGTTAAGCGACGACGCGGTCTACGATGCACGAACATGCTTAGTGCTTACATAGAAGAAACCGGTTCACTCGCGACTTGAACACATCTAAATTGGAGAAACTATCGGAGAACAGCAGGCAGGCAGCTCATTTCGCACAATAAAAGTGACATCAAAGTAGTGCTTTGATTTATTTTTTTCATTAAATCATCATTAAGCTACCTTTTTTTAAAGGTAGTTACATAAAATCGGTCGTTCTCACAAACTGACAAAACAAAGGATAACATAATCTTTTAGAATAAAATAAGATAAATAAGCAAGTCTGTGTTTCTAAAATCATCATATTGTTAATGAGTTTTATCATTCTTGAAAACAACAGAAAAATTTGCAAATGGTTGTTAATCAGGATGCTTATTGCTTTATTTGACTCAATAAGGTGCTTATTGTGTAATAAATAATTTTTGGAAGTAACTGAGGTCAAAAAAGATAAAATTTGATATAAATCTAAACCATCAACTTTTGCTAAACTATAATGTATTGCTTAAAGTATAGCCAATAGCCTCTATAGGCATAGCTTGTTGGTCAAGTTGGTAGTGAACCTACCTTCTGAGCTTGGGGGCGTGGGTTCGATTCCCACCTAGGACAAACATTTATGTGATGAACATTTGTGTTTGTTCTATATCTGGTAGTTAATATCTATTTAAGTATGTATTTAAAAACTATATATGTATGTATATCAGTCTCTGGCAGCCATATCACAAGCTTTGCTTAGTTTGGGGTCAGATGACCGTGTGTGCAAAAATGTCCTGAATATTGATTTATTTATTTATTTTTATGTAAAGGAAAAACACAGGAATGTCTGAATGGGTGTTCCCCGATAGTTAAAATAAATAATCTAGGTGTCTTCAAATCGCGAGTGTATCTAACTGTCAAGTCGTGAATGAATCGATTTGTTCAAGGCAAGCACGCTCCATCGTAGACCGCACCATTGCTTAACATCAGGCAAGGTAGCGGAAGCCTATTCAATAAAAAATACATCATCAGTCTGTATATGAACTCTATATTATTATTCACAGAGAAATAACTAATATTACATACTTCAAAAGCTTTATTATTCCTCCAATAAACAATAATGCTAGAAACGTAATTGTGCTACCTTAGAATAACTACTCAGAGAAGGTAAGTTTCCAAACAACGCCTTCTCAAAACGTAAGCTACAAATTAGCTTTGTAGCTTACGTTTCGATTGGTATTTTAAACGATTTAAGCAAGAAAATTTATGGATTACCTGTGGAATGTCACACCATAACTCTTATGCTGCTTTTCTGATTTGTTGTGGTACGATTTCACCGCGCAAATTGTAATAGTAAAATTTTATATATTTTTTGGGGTCATATATGACACCATTTGAATGGCTTAAATTTTGCGAATGTACTTGGTTTCTTTGTGTAGTTATTCTAAGGCTATTACCTACTTTTAAAACATATCTGCCTATAGTTATAACATGACTAAGAAAGGATTGACTCAACATAATATTTACAAGTTTTTTTTTTCCGTTTTTAATGCCATATTTGGCAAACAAGCTAACGGGCCGGCTGGTGGTGAGCGAGCGCCGCCAACCGTCGCCAATTTTATTTTATTTTTTATTTAAGTTTAAATGCTTGCTGTTTTTATGCCTATGGATACCTGTAACGCTAGGGGGCATCACAGATATGTTGCCGACCCTTCGACTCTATTAACAGCCCTTTTAAAGAACCCCATTTTATCATTCTCATTCCACAAATTGCAGGCGGACGTCAAAGATGGCGTCATTTTAACCGATTTCTGAGCGATCGTCGCATTTAAAAAAAAAATCGGGACAAAATTATAGGTCGGGACGCGGGACAATATCATCAAAGTCAGAACTTGTGGCAACCCTGGTGAAACGTGTCTTCGTGTTATTTCCAAAACGCCATAGAACAGATTTCACCACTCACACAGTGACTTTCAGTGACAGTGATTTCACAGCGACTTACTTTGCTTGGCTTTAACTTATTTGAAATTATATTCTAACCTTAGAATAACTAGAATAACTGTGAAGTTATTCTAAGATTCTAACACGGGTAGCAAAATTACCCGTGTTAGGTACTACTGGTAGTAAGGCTGGTAGTAACACGGGTAGTCGGGTAACGAAGAAAACAAAACTTTCGACTACTTGAAAATTATAAATTTTACTTGACACTGGCTGACTTTACTAAAACCTTTACAAAAGATGTATGGTACCAAAAGCCTGTTAATCCATTATCTATCAATTTAGTCACTATAATCAAACCTTCGTCAAACTAATAATTTTCAATAACAGGAAAACATGATAGAAATCGCTGGAAAACCCGCGCAACCTGTTTGCAGTAATTGTCTCAAAGAATATAATATTAAGGTGGCTTCTCAGTATAATAACAGATTAAATAGGTATAACTCAGATTATGCTATGTTGCTTCGTCATTGTGATTGTGTTTATTTAGAAACTTTGTAGGTAATTGCGATTCGTTGGCTAAATTGCATAATTTATCATGCAGACGATGCCCCCGCCGGGCTAATAAGTAGGTAAATATACGGTAAGACCTGGTAAGGCCCTCAGATAAGACAAACAAGGGAGATATGCCATAAAGAACTGTTTTAAACTATCACGGATGTTCACTACAGTTATATGATTATCATCGAGATATTTTCCGTGATAAGGTTGTGAATGGAGCTCCCTATCGAACAGTTCAAAGTTAGGTTCGACCTTAGAATAACTACTCAGAGAAGGTAGGTTTCCAAACAACGCCTTCTCAAAACGTAAGCTACAAATTCGCTTTGTAGCTTACGTTTCGATTGGTATTTTAAACGATTTAAGCAAGAAAATTAATGGATTACCTGTGGAATGTCACACCATAACTCTTATGCTGCTTTTCTGATTTGTTGTGGTACGATTTCACCGCGCAAATTGTCATAGTAAAAATTTTATATATTTTTTGGAGCCATATATGATACCATTTGAATGGCTTAAATTTTGCGAATGTACTTGGTTTCTTTGTGTAGTTATTCTGAGGGTTCGACCAACCACCCGCATTCTTCAGTCTTCCCGTGAACATGGTGCATGTAACTGCGCCGAAATGTCGGGAGCTCCTTCCACAACATTACCTCGGTTTTTTAAAAACTTATTTATTTATTTAATAATAGGCTTGCGTTTGACCGCCAACTCGCCTGATAAAAGATAAACAGAGTAATCTAACATTAGTTTGATTTAATGATTGGAACTAGTCGTATTTTCCGGAATACAACCGGAACACTTTTCCGGAACACACTGTCTTCTTGCCAAATATCAAGACTTTGCACGACAATTTTTTTTGTAGTTTACAAGTACTTGCGCATCATCTGCAACGGGTACTAAGCAACTTCCACTGCCTAAGGAAAAAGTGTTGTAGCTCGTTGTAGACGACGCGCATTTATATCTGGCGCGATTAACACTTGCGCGTCGTCAGCAACGGGCTTAAAGGAGCTTGCAGACGTTGCGTAGTAGTAGTAACAAGTAGAAGTAGCAAGTAGAAGTTCCAAGGATAAGTAGCCACTCGCGCGGTGTAGCGCACGAGTGTTAGAACGAGACGAATGATGCGCAGTGGGTGTCGTGTGAGTAGCGCGGGGAAATGAAGCTTCACTTGGCGCCAAGTACCACTATGCACACCGTTGCAGACGATGCGTAGTAGGCACTTGCTACTTGTACTTGTTACTTCTATTCTACTACGCATCGTTGCAAGCGCCTAGCCCACATCGGTGACGCGTCGCTGTCGTCCCGCAAAAAGAAACACCCTCTGCTTTCCCCTCTGTTTTATATTATAGTTATTCCGTATTTTTCGGAATACAAATTATTATTATAATTCGAGCCTGATGATGAGCCAGTATGTAAGTACCTATGGATAGACACCGAACTTACCAAACGTGCGGTACGGTGCGGTGAAAGAAGGCATTTTCAGGGCGTTCTTTACCATCTACCGTGACAGTGCCTTTAAGAGACCCCATTTGCTCATAGTGAGATTGATGAAATCTGAAGGGAAAAAGAAACATGTTTGAAACTATTAGTTCACCTTGAACTGACATTTCGCGACCCCTACTTATTTTCTATCGTTCTTATGATGAACACTCCCTTTTTGCCAAAAATCAAGATAATATATCACATTCACGACCAATGGCAATAAATTATTTTTCATCAGGACTTTTTGTTTTATTATTAACTATAGTCGGAGTAATCGGTGAGTGATTCCCGTGTCATATAAACAAAACTTTTTGTTGTTTAAAACAAACTCGATATCCAAAGTAGGTAGTTCGTAATTCGAAGGAAATATTCGACTATTATATTAGAATATTAGCAATGCATATATAGCTCCGGCCCAAATCCAATGGCCATCAAAATATATAATAAACTACCAGTACAGATAAAGGATATAGAAAATGAAAATAAAGTAGACAAAACCCTAAAAAAACATTGCCAGCGTAATGTTATTATAGCTTAAACGAGTATTTAGAAGACAAATCAATTATGGAATAAATTGATTCGCTCCGCATTATATTGCCATACCCCATCAGGGTCATTATGTGTTACCTACTTTAAACATTCTACCTAACATCTGTATGTTAAATTTATAATAATGCAATAAATTATTGAGTATTGACTAGCCGAGCTACGGAAGCTGTGATCAAACACAGTAAAAAACGCTTTAAAAAATTATGTACCTTCTCTGCAAAGCGACATACGTAATAATTATATTAAATATAAGTGGTTTTTTATTTATTTATTCTGGTTCTGAACGGAATGCTAAGTCGCGGTGTCGCTACTGCCCGTTTGAAAATCATATATTATAAGAAAAGTGTCTTACGTTCATTTATTTCTACATAATGATGTTTGAGTCCAAAATTCTAGATAGCATACCGGACTTTGTACTGTTGACGTCACTCCACACCCTGTCAGATAAATCTCTATCTATTAAATCAGAACCAGGGAAACCCAGCTTTTACACATTATTATTTGCCGAATTATAGAGATGTTTATATTTACTTACATTCGACCTTTACCAAAATATCCTTTTCAAATTATTAATAAACGATGATTTTGCACTTTGACCGATACAAGTCAAATTCATGCCCCAGTAAAGTGGTAGAGACTTCACAAGAGGCTTCTATGGAGTTTTGGAAACAACACGAAAAGACATGTTTCACCTCGTTATCACTTTTCCACACTCGAACACGTTCACGAGCCCGTAATAAATAAAAATCCACCATTGTTAGACACACTCGAAAATACAGAAGTTTAGGAAAATAATGCAAATAGCCGACATGTTTTTTTTTTCACGTTGTCGCCAAAAACCTCTGTCAAACAAAATAGAGCTAATAGTTTATATTGTTGCCAGTGCGCCTGCAAATCAGTTTATGGTTATGCATTGTATGTTGATACATGGCTCTAGAAACATTGTATTCTAACAAGTTGGTAGGAAGGTACTAGGTAGAGTCAATTCTAATTTCTAACGGCGAGCGTTACATAAATCGCGGCAATCATTCAATTGACCAAGTACAACTATCAGTTGGACTTTGTACTTAAGTATGACGTCACAAATAACGAACATACACGTAATATACAACAAACACAGTTCACTTCGACCAGACACTTAGTTACTACTTTTGTTTTTTAACTGACTTCAAAAAAGGAGGGAGTTGTCAATTCGGTGTTTTTTTAACATGTTTCATTTATAAACTGATTTGTAAAATTCTTGGTTGTTTGGTTTTTAAATCGAAATAAATGAGAAAATAATTATGTCATCCAAATAAACGAAATTGCGTATTTACAAATTTTGGAGTCGGTTTTTTAAATTGAACCATTGGTTGCCTAGTTGTCGACATGGCTGTGTCAGCGAAAGTAATACATTGCAAAGTTCAACCTCGCAATTTCCTGTACCAGGTTTATTATAACTAAGTGCAGAGTACGAGAGGACAGGTCATTAGCTGATAAGCGCTCCACGTTTCCAAACAATTGCAGGCAAAATACTGAATTGCAAACGTAGTCTGCACTGGACTTCGCAGCTTGAGTCTCACGGTTCTGCAATATTTTTCCATACAAACTATCGAGGCCTCTGAATTTTAACGCTTTATAATTATTATATGGAAACAGAACGCACTTTGACTCCAAACTAACTTACACAACTAGCAAATGTATGCCAAAATTACTATATAGTAAACGCATTATCATCCGAGTCGTCGGGTCATAAATCATCATCATTGTCTCGCTCGCACTTATCGAGTAATTAACTGTCTATCTCGCTCGCACTTACAAGTCTTATGGTATGACGTTTATTGCTCGACGACTCACTTATAGTGCTAAGAAATACGGTTCATTTTGCCACAAAAAAAAAATTACGTCCGTGGTTTTGCCGATCTCGCGTTACCATTTGATGATTTTGCACTTTGGACCCAGATATAAAACTAGATTTGCGGGGTCCAAAGTCCAATTATGATTAGGCAAGAATACTATTTAGTGGCAAGAACTTGTTTGGATCACCTCAAAATACTGCAAGTCATCGTGATGGCTCATCTTCAGCCAACCATCAGGCTTTACGTGGTTCCACTTTTTTTATCTCAATCAACCAGGATAAGGAAAATAGATGGATTTCTGTTTATTGATAAAGTATGGAAACAAACATTTAAAAGATTATTTTAATCTTATCTATATTATGTAACACTTACTGACTTCACATAAATAAATACCAAATAATGTTGCACCATGGTAAGTTTTTTTTCAATGACGATTGATGATGATGATGATGACGCGAAGAAAAGGCGCACCGGGCCATGAGATAGAAAAAAGTAAAGAAAAAAATTACGTTAGTAATTAGTTGTTTTTGATAATACACATTGACATTAAAGTTATATAATCATATATGATTATTTACGGGATATTTACTGTGGTAAGGTTGTGGAATGAGCGCCCGATATTTCGGCGCAGTTACATGCACCATGTTCACGGGAAGAGCACTTTAGTTAACAACCGTGATAGTTTAAAACAGTGTTTCACATTGTCATTTTTCTTTGGAACAACATATTTTTTTTCTTGATATCATGCTTGGTCCCAAAGTAAAAGTTGTTTATAATTATGAGTACAATGATATGATATCCTTGGACATGTCCGTCGTCTAGACTAGAGATACAACCCGTATTTACCCTACAATATACGACAAATATTTACATGGCCCTAAGATAAAGCACAGAATAGGTTATGCAAAAGGATGTAAAGCACCTAATGGGCGTGCAACATTGATGTAACATTATCAATCACAACGTTTATCGCTTCAGCCTTATATGGATCTACCTCGATCATATATACACGTGTTGTTTCATATTGATGTATGTATGCAACTCATCAGCCTATCATGTTCCCATGTGAATGTCATGTCTGAACTTATTGTGGTTCTTCGACATAGATAGATAGAAACTCTTTATTGTGTACACCAGAAATAAAATTACAGCAAGATAGAAAACACTTACGAGCTAGTGTCACAAGTGGCGGCCTTATCGCTAAAAGCGATCTCGTCCAGGCAACCATTGTATGGAAAGAATTTACGTAACAGAATCGACTCCCTCACGATGTCCCTCCCTACTGGTTTCCTCACGATGTTTTCCTTCAACGTTTTAAAGCGATGGCATCGAGACTGCACATAATTTATTTCAGTACTAAATAATTCATTGGTGCAGGGCCGAGGATCGAACCGGGTGTCGTCAGATTGTAAAGCGCACATGCTACCGCTCGGCCACCATCGCTATCGCTTTATGCAACTCACACTTTTATAATTAAACTAAATAAATTACGTCAACAGTCTCTTGTAATCTGATTGAAGACACAAGTCATGTACCTAATCTTAAAACATACGTATTCTTCTTCGTCGTGTTAATTGTCCAAAAATTTCAAATCATTTCAAAAATTTGTTCCTCACCTAGTATTGTAAATTAAGCATTTGTAGAATATGCGGTGACAATTTTAACATACAGAAACGCTTTATTTCGCATAAATTTTTAAGTTTACAGTATGTGGACGGACTATGAAATTAGTTAGATTTTGTTTATAGGGACCTTGTACTCCGTGACGCATGTTTAATATCTATGATATTTAGATTACATTCTGATAAATTTAAGCCCCACGTTAGCTGATAATATCTCCACACCTGAGTGCCCAAATTATTACTATGTACATACATAATCTAAGAAATATTTTGGTATCATTATCTCGGCCCGCTCTGCGCGTAATGAATTTTATTAGCTCACAAACATTAGGTTAGGGTTAATTCTATTGTACCATATCCTAAACTAAATTGACAGCTTTCATAAGGTTGCCATTCTTTTCTCACACATTGAAATTAAAAGAGACGCATATTTTGGTACTGAGATTTTTAACAGATCTACACCATTGAAGTACTAAACAGAGCGTTGCCAAAATGTTATACTATTGTAATCGCAGAAAAGAAAAGAATGTAGGTGTGCGTACTCCAGCGGAAAAGTGTCGAATTTCATGATTTGAGTTTTTTAAATTTGTGTGTCCAGCCGTTTTTTATATATTTGCGAAAAACACTTTCCACTTGTCGAACGTACCCCCCAAAGGCACTTTTTTCTTTGTAACGATTTGTAAATTCTAATATTATAAAAGCGAAAGTAACTGTCTCTCTGTTTGTCTGTTTGTTCGCTTTTCACGACTAAACGGCTTGGCGAATCTTAACGAAATTCGGCAGGATGATAGTGTACATCATAAGGAAGGACAAGGCATACTTTTCCCACCCAAAAAATGCGGAAAAACTGAAAAATCGCGGGTAACACCGCGGGATTCAGTAGTTCATAATGATAGATGTCAGTACTTTGAAATCAAGGACGTTATAAAACCTTGTTTGTTACGTCGTTGAAATGCAGAGGACGAGGCAAAAAAGATATACGGACGCTCAATGTGATTGTAACGTGTATATTTGCTAAACAAACATTATCTACATACTAGAGAGGTTACATAGGTATTATGAATCATGTTTATTACTCAGTTTATGGATTTGTGTTGTAACTAAGCGACACATTAAATTTCAATAAAATAATAGTAATTTTATTTATGGCAGTTCCTGCAGTTACTATGACGTACGTCGAAGCATGCAGACTGCCTACTGGAGACCACAAACCTGTTGCTAACATTAAAACGTTGTCAGATACTGACTCATCCTTTATGACAAAACCCTTTATAAAGGTTTTATAAAACTTCTTATACTGGACCAAGGGCGTCGCCAGCCCATGGCCCAAGTTAATATTATGGAGAATGAGAAAAATATGAATTGTAGGTACAGTCAAGTTTTGACGTGCCGGATTTATCGGCAAAGCAAGACAATTGCACGGCCTTAGGACTTTGGTTTCTTTGCAGTTGGCTAATTTTTTTTAATCTCTAGTGGGGCAGCTTCCCCTCCCCCTCCCTTTTAAACTTTTTTTATTTGTTTAAAAGCTACGGGCGACTCACTCTTGCGTGATTTGAGTGGTGGTATGGTGGTACTAACTCATATACCTAAGTATTGGCTCATGTTACGTAAGTTTCCTTTTTTATATTCCGCAGGTGTCAAGGACTCTTCGAGTAGTAAAAGACGTCATACGTTTGTATTAAGTTTAAACGCCAATATCGCTTACCTTAACACAAGTAGTTGACGTAGTTACACGCGTCTCTTTGATATTATGATAATTATGCTTTCGATGAGGTTAATTTCCTCGTCATCTTATGACGATATTTTACATCCTTATGAATTTGTGATCAATCTTAGATGTCAATCAGGTGTAAAAAATATCATCATATCAACCTATCATGTTCCCACTGCTGGGGCACAGGCCTTCTCTCAGAGAGGATGTGCTCTATCCACCATGCTGGCACATGTTAGTGCATGTCTTTGAGCTTTGAGGTTCTTTGACATACCGGTTTCCTCACCATGTTTTCCTTCACCGTTTATGAGCGATGGCATCGAAACTGCACATAATTTATTTAGGTAATAACTCATTGGTGCATGGCCGTGGATCGAACCGGTTGCCGTCAGATTGTTAAGCGCACATGCTACCGGTCGGCCACCATCGGTCCCTACAAAAAAATACTAATATTCAATATATTTTTACTAACATTTGAGCTAAAACAAAAGTTTTTATAGTACATCCCTGCAGCGGCAGGCAACGGAAGCATTTCACTGACTAATGTGAATATATGGGACTTGGTGTGTCCAAGGCTGAAACTCGTAACTGAAATAAGTAACTGGAGCGATCTAAACTCAGTACTTTTATCGTCTATTGTTAATAATCATTTCCATTGATAAACTCGTGAACGTTTAGATATGGTATTGAAAACTGTGAAAGGTGTATGGCTTAAGAAAATTTTGCTATCGAGAATTATTTATACAATCATATTTTCCAAGCGATCAGTAGTAGACTATAGAAGCAAAAAACACATATTATCCAGAAACAAAGGCCTAGTTTACATAATTAATGAGATGCAAGGAATAGAAAACCCGCATTTTTTTCCACTGACCCCCTTAAATGCTCAGTCGCTGCTAATGGTTGTTAGTGTTTTTCGTGAACATTGCGTGCTTAAAGATGTGTATAAATATTTTTGTGTAAAGATAAAAATTGTTTATTTTCATACAACATGAGAAATTTTTTGCATTTCTATGCACAAAAGATGTTAAAATATTAAAAAAAACCTAAATCACATTGTGTCGGTTAGACGTCCAAATGTCAAAACGGTGGCACTATGCTCATCTGTGATGCTCATACAAAAATTGAACAGTAATATTTTGAATCATAACTATAAAAACAATGTCATAAAAATAAAAATGAAAAACCTATTACTGTCTAGTGTTTATTATGTCTTCTGTGCTAGGCTATTACTATGATAAAACTTACCAGAGTCACCGACATAGCTGTTAAAATTTGCAAGTGGCAATGGGCAGGCCACATCAGATTCAGATCAGATTTAGATAGCCCGTTGGTCCAGTTGGCAGTGAGCCTGCCTTCTGAGCTTGGGGGCGTGGGTTCGATTCCCACCTAGGACAAACATTAATGTGATGAACATTTGTGTTTGTTCTGTATCTGGTTGTTAATATCTTTTTAAGTATGTATTTAAAACTATATATGTATGTATATCAGTCTCTGGCGTAGCCATATCACAAGCTTTGCTTAGTTTGGGGTCAGATGACCGTGTGTGCAAAAATGTCCCGAATATTTTATTTTTTTATCGCTTGTAGAACCGATAACCGATGGGGAAGAAAAGTTCTGGAGTGGAGACCACGAACCGGAAGACGCAGCGTAGGTAGGCCTCCCACTAGATGGACCGACGATATTGTGAGAGTCGCTGGCATCCAGTGGATGTAAAAGGCAGGCCTATGTTCAGCAGGGAACGTCTTCTGGCTGATGATGATGATGATAAAACTTCAATAAAAGACTGCAATGGATTTGACATTAGCGTCAAATTATTCACATGTCAAAAGATCGTACATATTCTTGGTTGCCGACACAACGCAGCAAATCTGCACTCACCTTGAGATCATAATTAGTTATATAACTGGTAATTACTTATTGCCGTTCACCTAACCCCTCTGCTTCCGTGTTATTCGCCGCTAAATCTGGTTGCCGTCATTACACACCATTAAAATATTCCATAAAGAAACAAATAAACAAAAAATACTTTGTTGTTACTTGATATTTTTGTTTCTCAAAGATGATTACACGAACATGCTCATCATAATGCTTATTGCTCAGTCTTTGTGGTTGTGTTATTTTATCTGTTTTGTACCATGAGTTGGGAAATGTGCGTACTCTGAAATGGGTAAATATGTTGGTTATTTTATCACGTAAAAGGCCGCGATAGACCAACTCGGCTGTTGGTAAGCGACGATGCGATCGAAGAGTATATAAGCACGCAAACTTACATTCGCTAGGTAGCCAATTGCCGATTAGGAGGAAACCGATTGGCCATTATCTTAAGAATAACTTGTACTTGTATGTATTCTGTGGAATAACATTATATTTTTTATGTATTTTCGTTTTTTTTAAACCCTAAAGTTTTTAATCAGTTAATTTTTATCTTCAAAAATTTTGAAAACATGCTAACGCTATTGCCCGTTGAGCGCAGAGCTCGGCTGGCGCCTAGCTAGGCTAAAGAATGAGTTTGGCCTGCGTGGCAATGTCGCTTTTTGGGTACTGCACGACTTTAACACGTGTTTTTTATTTATTGTTTAGATATTTTATTTCGGTTTACCCAATTTGCATGGTTCGGTAAGTAATTAGGTATTGAGTTATGTTCTTTCAGTTGTATGTCGTCAGTTTATAAATAGTAGGTAATGGTCGAATTACTATGCAAATAATTTAATAAACGTAATAATAGCTAACTCCGCTTGTTTACCGGCTGTATTTCGAAATATAAATACTTATTAAGTAGCACGGGCCAATAACGTGACTCGGAAATAATCAAATAAACAGAAATGTAAAAGAATTTTCTTAACATTTTTACAGAATAAATCAAAGTTGCGTATTTTTATCGATATAGTTGCAAGAAAATATTACTGGAACGTTTTGTCCGGAGTAGGACCTGTTTCCCAAACTTTTCCATTGACGCACCCTATAACACAAACCTATTACAATCAGCAGCTTTCATATTCTAACATTCACCGCGGCATTGATAAATCATAGGAAAAGAAAATAGGCATTATAAATCACTGTACTTCTTATATACTATGGCGACGTCAAGACCAAACTATATTTCCATATCGAGGGCATAAACAAACTAATTATCCACTCGGTATGCACATAACTCGCATAAGACATTAATATTTTCCTTTGATTTACTTGTAATTAGGCGATTAGTTTAGACGACTATAATTTACAATAATTAGGTAAGGAATCGGTTCGAGTAAAGATAATTATCGTCATTGGGTTCGAGGCAGCGTCTCGTCTGGTATCGTGGCTAGCGTCGCAATACTTAATTACAATTAGATAGGTGCGACCTCAAGACCTGCCCTCTGATATGTGCACTGATACAAATACAGTCGCCCACTAAAACACCCACTACCATTGATAGGTTTATGGAAATATGTGTGTTCTGTATTGCCTTTTCTTTTATTTGGTCTAAGAATACTCTTCTTGGTCTTCCCGGTCCACTGTTTCCTTCTGAAAGAGAAGGCAAATGTCATGTCGTACAGGGAGGTGAAAATGCTGGCCTAGAAGACCGTCAAGCCTTAAAGTTACTCCACCCACAAGAGCTACGCTCTTAATTGTTGAATGAATAAATATTCTATTGAACGGTAATATCCGAAATATTATCCAAATATGATCCATTTAAAATGGGCCATGCTAGCTGAGCAGTTGTTTACCAGATCTATATACTACTTGATTTGTAGTTAGCGCACTACATTAAACAAAAATATGGTTTTATTGCTTCGTTGTTGTTTCTCAAGAATGCCTTTCACTGTACCACCTTGTACGTAAATGAGGATGTTGCGAAAACGGTGAGATTTTCTTTAGTTGTTGCTTTGATTATTTTGTTTGTGAAGACATCCATATGCAATTTGTAAAATGTGCATAATGCACATTTCTTTACAAAGTATAAGCTGCAAAACATGCATATGTAGCCAGTTTTGATACGTAAACACGTAAGTGATGGTTAACTGGAATGCTCCACACTACAGCCACAGCTGAGAGAAGCGCTGGCCTGGACTCTTATCAAATTATCTCTGGTCCGCTAACGGAATCCTGGTCGATAACCGAAGCGGGCGGACCCGCACAATGGAAACACATGGCAACAAAGGAACAAAGCGAGTGCCTGTCACAACACTCACAATCAATTAGTCATCCGGTCATATTGTTTACTTACTAGTATATGCTGTTTAAGGCCAAAAGCTTCTGTTTGTCAGCTGCATGCTACCGAGCGACTTGCATTCGACATCCGTTGCGCTTCCGATAAATTGTGAGTCAGCGGGAGTCGCGGCCCCCTACCGGTGGTAGCGCACGTTCGCTGATCTTCACATATTCGAGCAGGTCATTCATATTGGCAGTCGTAATCGCGCGGTCAGCGGATCGTCATCGTGGCGGATGTTAGGTGTTGTGGCCGGCACACGGCTGTCAGTGTCAGTAGACACGACAACGCGCTCGCGGAAGGTCGCGTCCCGTCTCGTAGACCTTGTCATCGTCACCCGAAGCCGGCGTGATTCTCTGTAAACAACCCTATCGCAGCTCGTTTGTCAACCGTTATAAGTGATAAAAACGAAAACATTACGCGGAAACGTCGCAATAGCCGATCCTATTGACTGTACATTACGAAATGATTTGTTGACAAATCGCGCTGCTTCGGCGATAAGAGCTGTTGGGACAATATTTAATTGGTGATATTAAATCACCTGTTGGTTGACTATCGGACGTTATCGCAGGCGCTATCTGTTGAATTCAGTTCGGTGCGGATATACAGTTGGTATTCAGAAGTGTGACAGTGCGGGTGATCGGAAGATGCCGGTACTCGGCTACGACGATATGAGTTCACAGGAGTATTGTTCCATGGGCTACGGTGCTCCTCCCCAGTACATGGTCCCTGGCCCACCCCCCGTGTGGGACAAACATCCAGTCAACCATTTCTCTGGATATGTACAAAGGTGTCCCACGGAGCCGAATCGTGACGCCCAAACGACCTATGGCAAAGAAGGTTTGTTGGTACCCTCACGTTTCTACATTGGTGACCTTTAATGTCCACCTGTGACCTATGTTATCTCTGTGTTACTTAAATATTTTGTTATCATACTAATACTTACCTATACTGAACTTTAAATCCATTTCAGTAGACGTCAGATAAATATAATCATGCAAAAAATATGATATTACCGGCAGTTTTTATGTACCTACTATTGGGTTTTTGTTATATGAGTGCTGCTTACGCAAGTTAATATACCTATGATGTGCACATTTTATGATGTTTTGCAAACCATGAAACTAAATTGTTTACCCGGCTTCTCGTAAATTCCAATGACAAACTCCAAACAACTTCCTTCCTCTACACATCTACAGAAATCATCACGCAACTTCATCATCATTATCAACGAGCGCATTCGACACTGATTGTATCTTTTAGATATAAGTTTTTGTAAAGGTGTCGAATAAAATTTATTTTCTTTCTTTCTTTCTATCATCTACAGCCTTCCTTATCCCACGGTTGGGTATAGGCCTCTCACTTGCTATGCCACCTGGCCCCGTCTTGTGCTAATCTAGATCAGGTTTGACTTGAGGTGACAATATAGTCAACCTGTCTTGCACCTGATCTGGACGACCAACGCTCGCTTACCATGTCTCGGCCGCCACTTTGTATGTCAAAACCTTATTCCACCTGTCAGCATTACGCCTTACAACGTAGGACATTTGCTCGCCCTGCTCCACTCAAGATTAATTACCGCGTTTCCAACGTCTGGAATCTTAGTTCTTTGCCGGATTTCGGTATAGCGAACTCGGTCATGAAGTTTCGTGCAAAAAAGGGCGGCAAGGTCGTCTGCCGGGGGAGTTCGACTAAAGGCATCCAGACTCATTTAGATTGGATGTGTTCGCACCCGTCACGCCACCTTGCCATGTCTACCTTGTTTGTCTGCTCTGAGGGATTTCTCAATGATCATGTAACAAACCGTGCTAATTCTAATTCTAAATCAAAGTGGGGGTGATAAGACCTGCACTGGCATCCTGCTTGGAGTGTATTGTGCATTTGCCCCTGCTAGCCAACCCAAACCAGCCGAGCTCCCTAAAATAACGAAGCACGGCTTTGGGTCGCTGACTAAACTGCTCTACCCCTATTTCGCCAGGTGTGGTATTGGAGACTTGTCGTTGTTGAATTTCTTCAAGGAGTTTCGACCTTAATCGTATATCTTCTGCTACTGTGCTAATGTGGTTCAATAATAAAAAACTTATTTGGCAATCTAAAAATTTGCATTGCCCGGCTTGCTCCAAGATCCGACGCTGTATGTTGATTATCGTATTAAAGCGCGGTACAATCGCGAAATTAACCAAAAGAAGTGTTTTTAAACGCTTAGTGTGATGTGATGAAATTAACTGATCAAATTCAAAAAAATACTACACGTAGAAAAAACTCCTGTTAATAATCTTAACCGAATTTTTTTTTTTAATTATCTGGATTCATAAAAAAAACATTACAAATTGTGCAACAAAAATAGCTTCTGAATTGAAGTACTCTGAATTTTCAGCGACAATATATATATTATATATTTTTTATGAACTGTGTAGCCAGACTTGTGTTTTAAGACTTTAACCAGTTAATTGTTAAAATAATTTTTTATATTTCGATAAATTAAATAAAAACCCTCAGACTAATATAAACACATGCACAAAGTCATCATCATCATCATCAAATATGATGATAATGGCGTGAGCGAGTAAAAAACTAATTTGAAATCGTGATCAGACCGCGCCTTAAGCTGCGCCTCCTGGCTCTTTTGACCCAATATCCCATTCATCCGCTGCGTAGTTGCAGGTAAAAAGCTTATTCTAATAAACGCATCTGTTTGTTACAGACAGCGACATGCAGCTAGAGACCAGCAGTAGCGAAGCCAGCGCTGCCAGTTCCACATCCCTCTCTCAACACTGTGCCATATGTGGAGACCGCGCCACGGGGAAACACTACGGAGCATCCTCCTGCGACGGCTGCAAGGGCTTCTTCAGGAGGAGTGTTCGGAAGAACCATCTTTACACATGCAGGTAAATTACATTACCGTTTTAAACATTGGCGGTTTAATAAACCACCCTGGAAGAGATCGCTGAATGTTGTCTGGAAGCTCTTAGCGATAAAACCACTTCGTGCTTATATTTAATGAATTGTTCTTGTAATGTCCTTTTTGTGTTGTCAAGAAAGAGCTATCGTAAAATATAATTAACAAACCAATAGTACATACATTAGTTTGGATTTGGTGTGGAGGTTAAAGGGGGAGGCCTATGTTCAGCAGTGGATGTAGTTTGGCTGATGATGACGAGTACGTACATTTCGAATATTAATGTTCAGTGTCTTCAAAGCACTGTGCAAGTAAATTTGTAAATATGAACCAAATTAATGATGACCTTGCAAAGTTACTGAAGCTCGAAATAGATTTAGCAATTTAGTAAACGGAATCAGAGCCAAGGAATTTTTAAATAAACCGATATAGGTATTATTATCAAAAGAAAAATGTGATAATGTGTCAACAATAACAGTCAAAAACTGACCTAACTTGACCCAAAACTGATAGTTACTGACACGTTTACACGAATAGTTTATTGATAAGGCCATGCCCTCTCCCAAAGTCAACAAAAATATAAATTACTCACTTAAATCCGTATTTCGGAAATTTCAGTAACATCGGCGTTTAGAATGCAGTTTTGATAATAACTCGTAGGTTGTCACTTGTCTTAGTAATTATACTGTTAGTCCTCTTCATACTAAGGTTGTCTGGAAGAGATAACTTATAGCGATCAGACCGTCAATTGTTTCACTAGTTTTTAAGTTGTTTTTGTTTTATGTATGTAGTTTCTGGTATGTTCTGGTAGAAACACTTTACTTGGAAATGGTGTACTAAGCTGAAACGGGTCCATAGTACCCATCGTTATGAACAACTTTTTACTATTAAAAAATATTCACTCGACAAAATAAATGGAACAGGTGATATTTTTCGCAATACCAGATTTGTTCTCATAGTAAATTTGTTCATTATGAATAAATATTGGGGACATTTTTGCACACACGGTTATCTGACCCCAAACTAACCAAAGCTATGGCTGCTAAAAACTGATATACAAACATATAGGTATATTTTAAATACATAGATATTAACACCCAGGTCCCAGATATAGAACTAACACAAATGTTTATCACATGAATGTTTGTCCTAGGTAGATAATGATGTCTACGATGGGGCCCTTTCTGCGTAACCCTGTAATATTTTTGAAGACAAGTGCAATGTTTCACGAGTATTTAGCTACCTAATACTTATTTGATATAATTATAGAATACCTACGTGATAACAAATGATAATCTTTAATCTACAAAACACAAATTAATAAGAGATACTAACTACAAAATATAATGTAGTACATAGGTATAATGTGTAGTATTTTACATTGTATTAAAAAGATTTAAATCAACTTGTAAAAAAATTCTTCTCAGTGCTACAAATGAAAAATAAACATTCCATATACCATCACTATTCCTTCTACCACTATGTTTTGAAGCTTTTTGCTACTAGGGGCTATTAGTAAAAAGTTTGATAGTCAGTGTTTTAACATACATTTTGTTATGTAATATAGGCATCATACGTTGCATCGTGATTTCGTTTCTTTTCATGATTCGATGCGATTTAAATTGTCCCCGGGGGTTTTCAGTATTATAAAAACTGTATAGCAATTTAATGTCAGACGCCTTTTGGCCTTTGGGCGACCAAATATTATTTTTTTCACCCTCGTTTATGTGTATCCCTCTAGAATAGGCACGATGACTAATAATTTTTATTACCTCTTAAAAAAGCTGATCATAAATAGAGCCCATTAACGAAAAAAATATTAAAATCAGTTCAGAAATAAATAACTTATAAGTATTTTAATTTCATGCTAGATAGAGAGCGCACTATACCGAGTTATGACGTCACGCCCCAAGCGCGCAATACAAATGCTATACTAACACACGCTTTGCGAGAAAGGGACAGAGTATCCCCTCTCTATCCCCACCTTAAACTTTGAACGCTCATATCTCAGAGATTTATCAGCCAATTTAATTATCTTTTTCAGTATGTGTAATGCATTTAGTTATATTCATCGCTTAGCCTGTTATTTGTAATAAATTAAACATTAGGACACATGCCTATTCCCTGTATTGGGGATGCTATGAAACACACACACAAAGACTCTGACGACTAACACCAAGACCTAGAATAAATATTTAAATTCATCATTCAAACATTGCCCGACCGGGAACCGAACTCGAGACCTTCTGCTCATGAGGCAGACCACTGAGCTAAACCAGTCATTATTAGGGCTGTCTTCAGCCTGTACTATCTCACTGAATTATTTATGTGACTTTGACCAAAAGTGCATTATTCAATCCAGTTCTCGGATACATTTTGGCAATATCACGGCATCTGCGATTGGTTCGTTATGACCCCGCCTCCTAAGAACTTTCATGTTGGCGCGGCGCCTGAGCCAATGCATCGCTTGTAGGCGTACAACTCACCTTCTGTCACGTCCTGAGATTACGTCAATGCCTTGTTGATTGTTATGTCAGCGGTTTTCCGTCAGACTGCCGAAGCTTCCCTGTACAGTTCCTTCCTTAATTTACTCAGTTATTGATGAATGTGTTATACATTATGTGAACAAATGCGTCAAGAAACCGCAGAGGAACATACCCTGCTGTATGCCTTCAACGGATTTTCAATATTACACGTAATTTCCCGGTCATACGTTTTTTTGTTAGGGTACGGAGTTGACAGACCAGATAGCCAGGGGCCAGATAATGCTGGTGCAGAGAAATGACATTCATTTGGGTACAAATCGTATCGGTATATCGGAAGCCAATGCTCAATTTCTGTCGCTGTGCCAACTTATACATAGGTAACTATCTGCGCCCCGCGGCTTCGCCCGCGTGGCCATTCCAAATATAAGGTATATATCTATGGGATATAAAAGTCCTATGTCACTCTCCGGCCCTCCAATTATCTCCATGCAAAGTGAAACATTGCAAGTTGTCATAACTCATCATCATCATCATCAGCCAGGAGACGTCCACTACTGAGCATCGGCCTCCACCTTTAACCTCCACACTGAACGAAAGCCATCCATCCACATTCCATCTGCATCCACTGGATGGTCGCGACTCTCACAATGTCGTCAGTCTATCTAGTGTCATAACTATCGTCTATTAATACATAGTACATACTTATGCAAATCTATAAGTCATAATAAATAATATGAAGCAAATTTTTCCTCACACGCCCTATAGTAATGCAACTCTACAGTAACTTCTGTTTAACCTGTGACTGCGCTTGGGTTGATAACGTAATGTCAAGGGGCTGGATCTGGAAGATAATACAGTAATATGGCTGAGTAGTTAGCTAACTGCGTTGGAATTGAAACTGCTGGGAACAGAATTTAACTAAAACATAATTATCGGCCTCTGATACCAAATTTGATGGTTTTAAATCAATTTTATTCAGTTAAATTACAATATCTGAGCTGGAAAAAAATACATGTCACAGATACATCTGTGTTCGAGTTTATGATTTGGTTCAAAACACGATAGAATAAAAATTCCTCGATCAAAAAAAAAACTGAAACAAAGTCGATTTAGTTTTTTTTTTAAATGTTTTATGCTTTAATGAAAGCTCGTAACAACCTGGAAATTGCATGTACTGAAAGGCAATCCTATTCAAAAAAAATTGGATTGGATAGATTTTTGATAGTGAATAGTTTCGTTTTTTAGTGAAATTAAAAGCGTAAAGAGGTCGCGAGAATTTGCGTGCGCCGCGCTCATTACAGCGCCAGGCGTCATCGAGGTCGGACCTATGTTTGTTTTTGTCGTTGCACTCCCCCCGCGGGCCTCCTGACTCTTGCGTGGCAAAATACATCGTCGCTTTAACTTGGCGGGGGCTGAGGGAGCGTTTTGTTGCCTACGCGACTCGGATAGCCGGCCGTTAAAAACCGATTTCACAAAATTTGTAAAACACGCAAATTCGGTGATGCTTGGATGACCAAATTTTCCAGTTATTTTGATTTAAAAGAAACCGACCGAGCTGAACCGGTTTTGATGAATTTTTAATAATTTACCAAATCGCTACATGATATGTCCAAGAACCTCAAAAGTTCAGTCTTATGACATTCGCCAACATGCACTATGCCAGCATGATGAATTATGGCCCATCCTCTGTCTCTCTCTCTCTCTCTCTGAGAGAAGGCATGTGTCCCAACAGTTTGAACATGATAGGCTGATAAGGATGATTGATTGATTGATTAACTCTTTATTGTTCACACCATAAAACTTGATACAGAGGACAAAAAACTCTGATGATGATGAATAATTAAATTATGTGCAGTTTCGATGCCACCGCTCAAAAACGGTGAAGGAAAACATCGTAATGAAATCATGACATGGGGTAGGGCCAGTGGTCATTAACCGGAACGCATCTCCCTTCAAACCTTGCGAACTTTTAACCGACTGTCCAAGGAGGGTAATGTTTTTGGGTTGTATATAAGCATGTATAAGTATGTTTCTGGGTTCCTGGTACCTCCTGTAGCCTAAACGGCTTGACCGATTTCGACGAGTGAGCTGTCGTTGGATTACTCTTTTTTACGAAACGGAACGGTGATTTCACGAATCGGAACGGCGTTCCGGTCCATTTCGAGCACTGGGTAGGGCAATGTTTAGTGCTGGCACCCTCGAGTCTAAACATTATCGCCAAGCAGCTAACGGTGTTCTGGCAGCACTACTTGAGCCAGTTCCCATTCTTGGCAAGGCGTGTCTAGCATATTTGCCAACACCGTCGCTTGACAGGTGTTCTATTTTCAAACGCGTAGCCGGTTAGTCTTATAAAGATGAAAAGGTTGAGTTCCTCAGATCAGACAAACAAGAGAGATATGCCTTGGTACTATTATCGTTCATGTTAAAATGAACTATTTAACAATAAACTATTGTTTGCTGTTTCAAACGGTTTATTGACAAATGTAAGTAACAATGTGTATTAGAGATAAATAGCTTTCCATGATTTTGTAAAGAATAATAATCAATTTGCGCTAATTATCATGATTGTTTACAATAATTACTCAGCCTAGCTACAAGGACAAACTGTTTGAAATTTGAATTTCCCGCCATAGGTAAAACTGCTGGATCCTCCGTATATCCCTATAGTTTGACGTACGATTTTTTTTAAGAGCGCAAACAATCTTGTCCGCCTGGTGATAGCAGAAAATCTCCCTGATATAAAATATGTATCTTACGAATGCTAAAAAAATATGTATTTTGTATTTCAGATTCAGCAGAAATTGTGTGGTGGATAAGGACAAGAGAAATCAATGCAGATATTGTAGGTTAAGAAAGTGCTTCAAAGCCGGCATGAAGAAAGAAGGTAAGACGACATTACATTAGTACTCGCTCCTTGCGGTCCAAATTTACAGATATAGATTATCCGCAAATCTCAGGATTTCTTTCCTTTCATCGAGATCGGTCAGTCAAAACTAAAAGGGGGGGGGGGGGGGGGGGTCGGGTCGGCGAGTCCTTACACAACAAACGTATTTTAAATGTAAAAACGATAATACGTACAAGCGTCAAAGTTGGCATTATTATAGTACACACTCTAAACTATAACAACAAATAAATAATGTCCAAGTGCGTGTCGGTGACAAATTTCTGTTCATTACCAAGTTATAATTGTGTTATATGTACTCGAGCGCCTGTAGCAAAATAATTAACTGTGTGGTAATTCGTTACTAAACTTTATTGTGTTCTTTATCGTTAACTTGATTTATTGTGGTGGTACGGAACCCTCAGTGCGCGAGCCCGACTGGCACTTGGCCGGTTTATTTTTCTCGAAGAGTGTAAATAATTATGGGATATATTGAAATTAAATGTATTTTACATAATTTTATTTTCTGACGATTCGAACACTTTGCAGTGTTCGTGGTCGCAAGCAAATCGCGTCGCCCTAAGAAATCTTTAATTTATAGTATAAATCTACATATTATTATAAGCCTCATACTCACTCGTTTACTCACTCACTGATTAATCACGAAATCTCAAAAACTATTTGACTTACGAAGCTAAAATCTGGCAGGTAGATTCCTTACGGGGTGTAGAGGTACGCTGATAAATAATTTTGCGAAAGGGTCAAATTAAGGAGGACAAAATGGGATATAAAGTTTATATAAAAAGAACACGTACAAAGCAACAGCTAGTAGTCTATATTATATAAAAGCGAAATTCATCTACTCACTCACCACGAAATCTCAAAAACTATTTGACCTACGAAGCTGAAATTCGGCAGGTAGATTTCTTATGGGGTGTAGAGGTCTGCTAAGAAAGAATGTTGCGAAAGGGCCGAATTAAGGAGGGTAAATGGGGACTGAAAGTTCATATAAAAGTCTACGCGTACAAAGTCGCGGGCAACAGCTAGTATTATATATTTACATGTTGTTACAGTCCACTTTGTTGACAAATCATATTTCATCCTTGTTTCATCATGGTACCACAAAAACTGTTTACCGGTGTTGTTTCTATTAGCACATCCGTAGTTGTTATGCTTTGATGTCATAATTTTCTGTCAATTATTGAAAAACGTTCAATCAACGCTAATTGCGTACCTAATCTCGATAAAAAAAGGATACATTCTGTGACGCGTATAAATTGACGTAGAAGGTTATGAGACTATATTCGAATTGTGGCACCAGTGGCGGATTTACCAGCAGGCTGAGTAGGCAGGAGCCTAGGGCGGCAGATTTGAGGCCACATTTATAATATACTTCAATGTTATTACCCAAAACCTATTTCTTGTGCAATCTTATCTAAATCGTTGGGTTTTAAAAATAACATAGCAACTGGCACACCGATCCCCTAGTACACAATAATAATATTAATTACTGGAAAAAGGTAGTTTAATTAGAATGATAGTGCACAAATCATAAAGCGACAATTTCATTGAAATTTTAATTTGTGAATCGGGGTATCCAAATGTAGAGGTCAGTAGGGGCGGCAAAATTTAATTAGCCTACTGGCGGCAAATGTGTAAATCCGCCACTGCTTGGAAGTCTTCTTGAGTTATTGAATCAGTAGAGACCGAAAAAAGTCTGCCAAAAACTGAAGGGGGCGAGGTAAACAAACGCACACTTAACTACGGCACACAACTGCAAACGATATGCTTAAAATATTATCAAATGGACAACCGACGCGACGAGGGGATAGTAAGTGCTAAAGGGGAAACTATAAGAAAGGCTTCAATTTTTTTTCCGGGAAACCCTCATTTAAATGCAAACGCTAAGTGACGTCCTCGATAACAGATAATGCGAACGATAGCAAAACTTTACATTATGTGTTTATTAATTAAATCCGTAATTAGTTCCTGGTACTTATCTGTTTTGTTGTGTTCATATGAATCTCGAGTAAATAAATATACATCCTATTGATACTTTAATTGGTTGCTTGTAAACAGTGCTTGGTAATTTCTTAATTACTAGCTGAATGCCTGCGGCTTTATATGCCCAGGGCTCGGCCTTCGGCCTTGACAGTAGATATCATTTTCTAACAATATCTCTTAATGCTCACCTACGTTTGTGTAAGGAAAATTTTAATCCCTTATTTAGCCCCCTTAGGGGATATGAGTTACCAAAAAACGATGACAACTACCTTCCTATAAACAGAAGTAGAAGTACCAACTTCCACGTTTTTAACTACAAAATGGCAAACTGGTTTGTATGGAACAAACTTTAATACTTTTATACTTAAACTGTTAGGGGAAGAAATATTTAAAAAAAACTTTAATTCAAGATTTTTATTGAGTAGAATACCAGTACCGTCGCAGTTTTATAGGAATGTCCAAAGCCTAATTTCCGCATTTTTATAGTGGTAATTACATAGAGTTATATGTACTTAACATCGTACTACATTTACATCGCATCGATTCTGTGTTATTCTTATAGCGACTCTAGTGGCTATTCTACTTACGCCACAGAATACATATTAGTAATTTACGCTTACGGGCATGTACCATGTACTATGTAGGTACTTTCGTTAGTCAATATAGCGGTTAGATTATTACTCGCTGCACCCCGCAGTTTTATTTGGACATTTGGAATTTATACAAGAAGTTTTTGAGAACATTAGTGAAGCTGTGCTCTTTTTTTATGACTTTTATTTTATTTGGTAATTTTTTATATATTTTTACGGCCATAGATGTAGGGCCAGAACTATGTACAGTATAATCTCACTAATCCGGCACTTCGATAGATCGGCACGTCCAATAATCCGGCACCCTCCGCCCACGCCTCCCTTACCCCTCTATACGTGTGCGCTTTGGTCGCTGCGTCATCGACTAGCAGTCTAACCTCAAAACTTATCACGTGCTAACGTATTGTTTCTTTCAAGTGAGACATGTTAATTCAATTGTTCCATAATACATTACATACATTTATTCTCTCTATGAAATGCTTTATTTTATTTATTACCTATGACTTTTTCAGTATAACCCAGTAATCCGAACATTCCAATAATCCGGCACCCTCCGGTTTTTAATAGTGCCGGATTAGTGAGATTACACTGTATTACTAAATTAGACTTCGGTTCAATAATTTTACTAACTTATTGTTTGCTACTTGTTCACACTAATATTATAAAAGCAAACGTAAGCAAACTCTGTATGTCTGTTTATTTATGAATTTACGACACGACTATTCTCTGAACCGTTCTGTATGAAGCAAGCCAGTAGTGTGCCCCATAGGATAATAGAGTTCTTTGTTCCTATGAAAAACGTCGAAAAAATAAAAAAGGACTAAAATGATTCTGGTTATAATAATATATTGCTTACCTCATTCTAAAAAATCTTTATTAATTAATGCGACGCGTAACAAAAATGCTGGCGTGTTTCTGGCTCAACGCATAAGCATTGCCATTCAACGTAGTAATGCCGCCAGCATGTTGGGTACGCTGCCAACTGATAGTGGGCTTGAGCATTTGAATTGTATTTAGACCTTTAACGGTATATGATCAGTCTGTTTTTGTAGTGTTAGCTTGTATTTAGTTAATAACGGCACTTGCCTAATTTAAAAAAACCTTTGCTAAAATTACTTGCTTATCATTACTTTTTGAAACCAAGTATTTTACTTAGTACAGAATTTACGTGTTTTGTTTTCCTGAAAGATTTCTGAGTATATTACGTAAACTATGAATCCAATAAGAACGTATATAATATTAAATTATTAAACATAAACACAATAGGAAATAATAAACATTAATTGAGCCGAGGTATTTCCCATGTTTTTATATATTTTAGACTTCCCATTCATATCATTTCAGGGAAACCAAAATTACGATTAAAACTGTATTAATACAAAACAGTATGTCATTTGTACTATTAAGAAATATTATCTATACAGTGCCTTGACTTGTGTTGCCAGTGATGACATATGGTACTGAGACGTGGTCCTTAACTGATGGCCTTTTGGAAAAACTGAGTGTCACACAGCGGGCAATTGAGGGAACTATGCTCGGAGTTTCTTTGCGCGATAGAATCCGAAACGTACATATTCGCCAAAGAACCAGAGTCACCGACATAGCTGTTAAAATTTGCAAGTTGAAGTGGCAATGGGCAGGCCACATCGCTCGAAGAACCGATAACCGATGGGGAAGAAAGGTTCTTGAGTGGAAACCACGAACCGGAAGACGCAGCGTAGGTATGGACCGACGACATTGTGAGAGTCGCGGGCATCCAGTGGATGCAGATGGCAGGCTTTCGTTCAGTGTGGGAGTTAAAGAAGGAGGCCTATGTTCAGCAGTGGGGTCACATTTTGTCACATACAGATTTTTTCGACATACAATTAAATATTTTTGTATAAAAGTAAGCAACTCGTCAAATATTATAAATTATTCTTCAACACCATAACTCTACACATAACACTATAAAAAACTCAGACTTTACGCATCAGCCAAATCCATCAGCCATAATGCTAGGAGAAAATAATAATCAATTAAAAAAACTGACTTCTTAATTTTATTAGTAAGCGCTCGAACAAAATTATTAATGAATTATTATTGGAACTTGAAAACAAAGTCAAAGTTAATGATTTTTTTGTGAGGCCGAACGAATAATTTTTCTACTTAAAAAAATCACATTTGTAAATTGGATTACAAATGGCAGATTACAACAAAATTGGCCGTCACGGGACGACCGGCAGATGTAAAACACGTGGACATAAGAGAGCATATATGACGTCACGTTCGTCACGGCACACAAGTCGGTTTTACTGCCAAGGCGCGCCAATAGATATTCACCTCACGGGGCCTTACAGTTACGACTTAACGCAGGCTCGAAACAGCGCAGTGCGAAAAATCACGCGAACGTGAGCCTTAACGCATCGTGATACGTTTGCGGTCGCACAAGTTTTCGCATCACCTAAAAAGAATCGCTTACAGGTAAAACAGGTAGCCAAGTCAGCCCCTTAAGTCTGTTAAAGAATCCAAAAATATAACACAGGTATTGCATTATTGTCGACAGCCGTCCAGAACGAGCGCGACCGCATCAACTGTCGGCGGCCTTCCTACGAGGAGCCGGCGCAGGCTAACGGACTCTCGGTGACTTCGCTACTCAACGCTGAGCTACTCAGCAGGAAGGTCATAGATGAGGTGAGATACCTTCTTACTCTACTTTTTTTTTTTTACAAATGACTGTAGCTAAAGTAAGAAAGAATAAAAAATTATGCCCAATCACTAAAAGTCATAGGTGATAAAAGTCATAAATCGGCCCCAAATCAGCATAATGCCGGCTGTGAACCAATGCTGGTCTTCCGTTGGATCCGTTTGGTGATGCCTTATTCTCGATAGCGTGACCGGGCGGTTGGCAAACGCAGAGGCCTTGGGCGACTGGCACAAGGGGCACCTCTAAGGTATGAACCTCGGCTTGGGCCGTCGCCGGGAGTGGGGAATCAGACTTGCCCTGGCACCTCAGAAGGGGTATGCCCCGGAGCCCTAGTAGGTTGAACTGGTCGACTATTTGGAGAGAATCTAACCGATCTTCTGACAGAGCCGGGGAGTCCTTGACTCCGGAGATCGGTGTGTGCCTGGAGTGGTCGGTTCGGTACTTTATGGTTGGCGTAAATATTGGTAATCAAATCGGGTACTCCAGCGGGTATTTGGGTGATCCATTGTAGACAGCATTAGGCGAGATGACGGTCTAACCCAAGTTTTTTTTAAACCGTCTTATTGTAGAGCTGAATAGCGGTTTGCACCCTGACTCCAATCTCCTTCTATCCACAGACAAATAACACATCGGACGCGGAAATAAACAACCGCAAGCTGGCAAAGATCAACGACGTGTGCGACTCCATCAAGCAGCAGCTGCTCATACTGGTCGAGTGGGCCAAGTACATACCCGCCTTCACGGAGCTGCATCTAGACGATCAAGTGAGTATCCTTTTTTTATGCCATAGGTGGCAAACAAGCTAACGTGCCGCCTGATGGTAAGCGATAACCGTCGCCTATGAATAGCTGCAACAATAAGGGCATCACAGATATAAAAACTTTATTGGTCTGTGGAAACTCGGCGATTAATTTTGATCAGAAGTGGGATTCGTTTAAGTATAATGTGTTGTTTGTTTGTAGGTGGCGCTGTTGCGCGCGCACGCGGGCGAGCACCTGCTGCTGGGGTGCGCGCGCCGCTCGCTGCACCTCAAGGACGTGCTGCTACTCGGGAACAACTGCATCATCGCTAAACATAACATCGGTACGGACTCAAACACACACGCATGCATGCGGGCGTCCACCTTCTGCTTAGCAGTGCTTAACTGTACTTGCCGTGCGCGACGCCCTGCACCGCAAGTGGCTACGATACGACAGTGGTACTCCCTAAACATAGCACGTAGAGAGTTTATCCATCACTTGTAGTTGTTTTCAAATAGCTTGGCATTTGACAAGTGGTTTGACAGTACCATAGATGCCATCTGCCTCAGTCCTATGCTAATTGAGTCCAGTAGCACTTGCTTTTTGCACTTTGATCTTGTAACAAATATCAATCTTATAATTCCTTTATCTGTAACTTTTATTTCTGGTTTACACAATAAAGAGTTTCTATCGAACACAAAAAAACGTCCGATAGTCATTAGCGAATCATGCCTATGAAGAAATTATTTACATTCAGGGGCCTTATTGTAAGGGTCTGGCGAAGATGGTGATCGCGTGCTATCTCACTTGCACCATCTTACTCACACCATGCGCGAGAAAGGGATTGTAGTAGAAGCGCGAAGCGGGCAAAATATTGCCTCAAACCAAGTGGGAAAGTAAAGGGGCCAGGGTTGCCCGACTCGTGCGCTCTCATTTACCGCCCACCACGATATATATAGTCCTCATCTATAGCGAGTTGCAGTTTTTATGTCTATACTTAATATTATGTTGTATACTGTTTGCAGACCAGCGCATGGACATTGACATCAGTATGATCGGCATGCGCGTCATGGACGAGATCGTGAAGCCGCTCAAAGAGATCGACATCGACAACACAGAGTTCGCCTGCCTCAAGGCCATCGTCTTCTTTGACCCCAGTTAGTATCATACCAGATACTGTTATACAAATAATGGGACAATGTCTTGCGCGAGCTTCAAGCCGCCGACTGGTAAAGGACTGCGTTCTCTCATGTCGGGGGCCAAGACACTTCGGATCACTGTGCCAGCGGAGTAAATAAGTAAGGGAATAGGGGCGGGGACCTGTCCCTAAGTCCTTCCCATATGTGTTAGTTGTGGCAAAGAGCAAATACAAGCAGGCATTTTAGTTGTAAAAACAAGAATCTCTATGAGACTAAAAGTAGTTACAATGCAAGTCCCACACGTCCCGCGACGCAGTCGCTCGCTTTGTTTAGCACTCCATATAAATTCATACTGAGCAGTGGGTCGCGCGACGCGCTCGCAGCCGTCGGTCGCGGTCGCCAAGATCGGAATGCTACATTTATACTTTTCCTGCAATCTGCCGTGAGCGCGCGAAACCGTTCTGTCAGATCTGACAGATTGCCACAGATAAGAAAAGTGACTCTCGAAACCACGCCACAATGGTGTTCGGTTAGACAACAGACGTACTTTCGGTTTCAGTACAAAATTATGAATAAACAATATGTAAACAAAATACTTAAATATTTGACCGAGCCAATTCGCCAACAGTGACTAAAATTATTATTTCGTTTAGTTCTGACTCCGTGTCAAGTCTCCATCTATTTGAATACTGACACAATTAAATCTACTCACAAAATGTATTCTATTCCCTAGACTTATCATAATCTGTTTCATCCTCAGACGCAAAAGGCCTTTCCCAGCCCCAAAAAATCAAGCAACTCCGCTACCAGATCCAAATAAACCTAGAAGACTACATCAGCGACCGACAATACGACGGGCGCGGCCGCTTCGGCGAGCTGTTACTGTGCTTGCCGCCGCTACAGAGCATCACCTGGCAGATGATCGAACAGATACAGTTCGCTAAGCTGTTCGGGGTTGCACATGTAGACAGCCTGCTTCAGGAGATGCTACTTGGAGGTGAGTGCTACATTCAGAAGTGGGATCTTCTACTGGGTGACTAGTTAGACAGTGGAAATATTTGGGGATATCATTATGAACTACTTTTACTATGGGACCAACCCTGAAATCGCGAAATATTATCGGCTGCTCCATACATTTTGTTGAGTGTCAATGACCTTTTTTATGGAACAGCTGACATTTATTTTGCGGTTTTAGAGTTGTTCATAATGTATTCTATTCCCTATGTTATAAGGGTGGATCGTTATTTTTTAATTTAGTTGTAAGTGAAGAGATCATGGTGAAAGGTCGGTTTGCCATCTTCGTTAGACCGCATCCACATTTGGATAAATCGTTCAGTCATCATTAATCATTAACCTGCGATTCGCGATTTTACCCGCTATTTTAACATGTTGTCGTATATTAACCTACTTCAAAAATTGAGGGGGTTCTCAATTCATAGTTTATGATTTGGTGACATTTAAAACTTTAATCAACCATGTTCATTCCAGGTGCATCAGCCGAGACCATGATAGAAGACCCCCCGGCCGAGGCGAACGACGTGTCCTCCCCCCTGTCGGCGGCCTCGTCCCCCCCGCTCGTGCCGCAGCTCCCCCTGCCCGACACCGCCTTCCTCGAGCCCATGCCCTTCAAGCAGGAGCCTAACATGTGAGCTCCTAACTGCATCGGTTTATGGCCTATTTTCGTCTAACATATGGTGTGTGGTAAATTTGTGAAAATGAGAGCTTGAAATACCTTGTGAACCTTTGTGCTTTGTAAACCTTACTTCGGCAGGTTATGGTCTATTCTCGTGTAACTTTCTTGTGGGTACTTTTATCGATACAAGAGTGACTTGTGAGCAATCTTACTGCAATGTTACCGTCTTTCCATGTCATTGAAATTCTGGGTAATCCTAATTAGCTGGTACAGAATGGAATCCATTATGAAAAAAAACCAGCTAAAAAGTATAGTTGCGTTTGCACGTTACTTTAGCTCTGACCAACATATCTGGATAGTGAACTCACTGGATGGGAGCCCAAAAAAAAAACAAATGATAACTTCCCATGGAGAACAGTTCCCTCAAATGACAGACACTCCACATATGTCTTGGTCGCACTTCAATTTCTAGAATATAATGTTGGCATTTTCATTGTCGGTGATGGGTAGCTAAACCATAATAGAAGGAAACTGATTGTAATGTTTTTTGTAGGAGTCCTGACCGCGACTTGGTATTGGCGAAGGCTGTCGACATAACTATGTTATAGTGAAGTACCAAATATGTATGCTGCTATCTTTGATACGTACACTATGTAAATGTATTTTAGTTACTATACCTTTTTACTCTGTCCTTACAACCCTTTTGTAAGTTTGTAGGAGATACTTCTGTACTTTTGTAAGGTTTTTGCTACATATAGCTATAATTATACAGGGTTATTGATAATTAGTTAACGACCTCTCGCAGGCAGCTTCCGTACATCATACCTAACAACTTAAGTTCATGACTTTCAATAACTCGACTTTCGTCCGCACGAAATCAAAAATATTTAAATTAGGCAATCAGTAGTAATAACATTACGCGGTCTCTGTGATGAGAACGAACGTACGTAAAATTTAATTATTTTTTTTTAAATACACTTGTAAAGCAACCTTCTTTTGAAGGCAATAAGCTTCATTTTGAACTGTTGTTTCAACTTTCAAGTGACACGTATTGTGTGGAATGCGCACTATTCACGCATCCAGCCTCACAATTTTTCTTAATTTGTTAAAAAGTTGGGGTATCTTCCGTTTAAGCCTCCTGGAAGACCTACTGTTTTTTGTTTTTTTATTTATTTTTAATAAAGTAGGTAGGCTTGCCGCCAACTCGCCTGATGTTAGGCGATGATGCGGCCTACGATGGAGCACGCATTAACATTATCATTAAAAACTTTGCTAAATCATTTGGATGACTGCAGTCGTTTTTGATAAGTTAGGGCGTTATTTCTATCTTCATACAAAATTTAAAACTTTTCTTCGGGAATGTATTGTTTTCTAATAAGTTATAGAACTAAAGTTGTTTAGGGTGATGTAGAGACGCTACCTGCGGGAGATTGTTAGATACAATAACCCTGTATACAAAATGTATTTTTTTTAAATAATTATGTGAACTAAATTTGTAGTAAATGCTATAGTAACTAAGTAAAATGTTATTATATCAAGTCAAACTATGAACGCATGATGCCTTAGTATAGTAAGTAAACGACTAAATAGTTATTATATAAAAATGAATATATTGTTTTGATACTTTATACTATGTTTAATGAGATAGTGCCTGTATTTTAAAGTTTATATTTCTATAGGTGTAGGTAGGTGTATGTTTTGCCAACTAAGAGTTATGCTATTTATATACATTTATATATTCTAAAAGTAAGTTATGACACTCGAGTTAAGGGAATGGCTGTGTCATTAAATCAAATTATTATATCTTTGTTGACATATCGTGATAAAAGTGAAAATTTGTTGTTACTATTTAGAAAAAGATAACTTTATGTATACTAGTAAATTTCCAGTATATTTCAATGTTACCCTAATATGTTATATAGATGAAGTAACATGATCATTGGGTGAGGTTTGAGTTTTAGGAAATTATGTACCGACAAACTTTTATTGGAAAAGGAGTGAAATAATCGCCCTAGCATTTTATCTCGATTAATAATATACGAACATGAAGAATCAGGTTTAGATTTGCCAAAATTCTTTCTCTATTCAAATGCGAGTTAACTTATAGTGCTAACAGACGTGTGGATTTGGTTGAAGGATCGCCGTCCAACCAACTGAAGAGAAAGTTTTTTTTTCTCTTTCCATTGGTCTGTCAGCGGTCCGTCAGCCAAATCCGTCACGTCTGTTAGGGCTTTTATAAGTTCGTTTAATTCTTTTGGCACACCAGTTTAACAAATCGAGTTTTGAGGTCAACAAAACTGATTCTTTTTCGTTCAATGAATATGCTCAATGTATATAATCTTGATTATTATTTATAATGGTTGGTGATAGATCAGTTTTAGTGGTGAAAGTTATTTACGGACGAAGTTAATGTTAGAAACATTTAATTGGTGTGAAGCCGTTAATGTTACAATGTAATCCTTATAGGTGCCTTATAATATTGTTGAGGTGTACTGTTCGAAATGTACATACTATGTTATGATTTTTAGTAGAATATATTTTTGAATAAATAATGTTACCCAATCTTTTGTGTTTGTTTTATACTTGTTCTTACGAATATGTTAAATTAAGTTTACTTTCGACACGTATAATTAAATATAGTTTAGATCTGTATATACTGATAAGGTAAGTTAAAAGGTGCAACAAAAATTAAATAAATAAAAAATAACTCCCTCCAAAAAGTCAGAAGAGCTAGGATTTTCTTGGGGGGAGGGTCTAGGTTGGGATGTTCTTAAACGAGCGCTTACCCACCTGCCCGTACCTGTCAACGCCCTTGGGTAAAGGGTAGTTATTGGTGTTCCAAGTCCGTTCTAATACCTACTTTAGACAGGAAGGGAAGGATAAAAATTTGTCGGAAATAGGAGAATCCAGAAGTATCGGGGCGTTTTTATGTACGTGTATTACCTACTGACTTAAGAAAGTCGTCGGTCCGATCGCGAGGCTGGGGTCATTAACGCGAGACAGCGAGAATAAACGGCCAAACGTTCCTCGTGGGCTTGGCCACGTAAACCATACCAAACACAAAACTTAAAAAATTAAACCAATTTGAAAATCGTTTATACTATCTATATATAAGCAACGGATGCCTAATAGTATGTAGTTCAAACTATCTCTAATTTCAGGCAGTGCCCAAAATGCTGGCCGCATGGCCTAATAACTTTAGACCAAAATACAGGGCCAACATTTTGATCACCTAAAGAAACTCGCCTCCCCAAACGAATCGGGGTAGGGTTTTTTAAGAAGTGACGTAATTTGGGTTTTTTTATATTACTGGAAATGTGCCCGAGATGAGACTAATAAAATTGAGGATCTAGGTACTGGATCACTAGAAGCCCTACCACCACAGATTTTTAAGTGGAGTATTAAGTACGGAAACGTACTTATCTCTTATTATTAATATCGATTTTAATATGTAGCACAGAAAAAAATATCTTTTCTGTGATATGAAGACTAGATTACCTACATAAAAGGTAGGTACATCTATAGGTAGGTACATTAAAACATTTATTCCCAAATATCTCTAGCAAACAAGCAGCACATTAAAAATACTTCTCCAAAATTAACATCTGATGCGTTGGAGTCTAAGGATCTTCTCTGCAGGAAGGTTTCTCGTTCACGTCCATATAGCCCTTCCGTCTGTTGACTTGGTTTTTGCAGTAGAGGAATATCACAGACATCGCTGACACTGCCAGCATTATCACCAGTGGTATGCATATCGGAAACAGTTTCATCAATGATGCACTCTTGGGTTTGTGTATGTAAGGAACCTGAGAAATGCTGGGATTCAGACATTGAGGTGATACAAAAATCTGTCAACAAATAACAGTTAATCTCTTTGAAGTTTTTGACAGTTATGATCAAAGAAGCTACATAGAATAAATGCGCACAAAGTAACCAATCTCCTTGCGGCACCTGGGATCTCCTTGCGGCACGCGAGCCATGTTTGCATGCCTGCCAAAACGGTACATCAGCTGTCAGAAACAATAAACAGCCCTCAGAAAAAAGGATGCTATTCATTATTCTGTGAAACATCCCTATTTTTAGAGAAAGCATGTGAAATACGCCTTTTTAACAGACTTCAAAAAAAGGAGGAAGGTTCTCAATTCGACCCATATTTTTTGAGTAATTCAGGATTCGTGATCCCGTAGATCACGAATTACCTACTGGACGAGACAAGAAAAGGGAAACGATTATACCGTTAGTAGCGCGGAAACACGCTTTGCGTACCTCTTTAATAGAATTAAATATGTTAATAAAAAAAATATTTTATTTCCACACATTTATTTCCTTACATAAAATCTTAATTATTACTATTAAAATAAACTTATATTGGTTCTGGTTCCCGTCCATAAACTTGCATCATTTTTTCCATTATCTCCCAGTTCTTTTCTTTGTGCAGATCTTTGGTGAACACCTGAAATTAAGGGAGGAATTAGCTTAAGGGTCTTGTTGGTGTACATACATTACTGTTGCAGCAAACAAAAGAGGTGGGCTAACCAGAGGCACATATAACGCGAGTTCATCAATGCACGATTGTTGCAAGGCTTTTATAAATCGCTCCACTTGACCACCATCCGTAAAACATTAATTTGGTACCCTCTACAGAAAAGTTGGTTGCTCTGTCAGAATGACCTAAATTATGGTGGTTTTGAACTTAAGATCCCTAAATGCAATCAAGCCTGATTTAAGCCAGATGCATTCTCACCCGCTATGCCACCTTACCATAATATCTCTCTTGTTTGTCCGATCTGAGGCAGCAATTTACGCGCAACATGCGTGTGAGCGGGATGGCAAGCACTCACCATCACCCCCAGTCTTATGCAATAAGCCCCCCCCTCATTGGCATCTCCCTATACAAAGACTGTGCAGAAAGTGGAAATGCACGGACATAGTCTCTCTTAGTGTCTGGTTTTGAGCTTTTACTCTGTTACTCTCAGTTACTCTGAAAATGCCCGCTACACAAGTTTCACAAGTTACTCTGATCTGTCCTATATTGAAAACAAGGCTCTATTAGTTGCCAAAAAGCTGAGTATCCTCTCAAAGGTGCAATACTTTTTCCACAAGTAACAAGTCACATAAAAAAAATATATAATTGGTTGATTAAATTCATATACACATTAAAAATATAATTATTGTACAACAAATTGATTTTCACAAAAATGCTTGATATGTTTTGAATCTGTTATTTTACTAAGATCAAGTCTATCGAAAAAACTTGGAAGAACCATTCGAATTGCAAAATACTCTACAGTAGCTGAATAATCTACTGTTCTTAGGAAATGTAAGGGTAATGCACAATTACGGATATACCTATATATAGATTGGTGATACCCAACTCAAATAGTAATATTTAGCTTACATTGCTGATCACATTGTAATATCTTTGATGTTAAAAATACTTACAGAATACCAGGCGGCATCATCGTCTAATGTAGACGCTAGTGGAACAGACACTCCCAAAACATGCAGAGCTAGTGTTAGACTAGCAACGGCAATATGTGGCGCTCTGAACTCGAGCACTGCAGGGGAATGGTGGAAGTCTTGCAGGAAAGCCATCGCTGTACGAGCGACAGGAGCAGCGCGCCATGCCGCCTCCGGAAACCATTCCTGCAACGATCGCAGGTAGTGCAGCAAGTATCGATGGGGAGACGGCGTATCCAAGTTGAAACCCAGCAGTCTAAGCACGAGCAGCTCTGCCTGGGCAACAGCTCCACGCCAAGACCAATATTCTTCCCCTAATTCCAAGGGTCCAGCGCCACGGTTGATAGAGTTATGAGCGACGTTTACAGCATCTCTCAGTTTCACTGGCTCATCTCTAGACTTTCCTGCTGCACACAAACATGCTGTACATATCACGTAGCAATCGTAGTCGTTCTTGTCGGCTTCCTTAAAGAATTTGTGGTAGAAAATAGCAGCCGTAGCGACCGTTGCCGGTTGCAGGCCTAATTTTATTCCACACTCGAATATGAAATTTGTAGCCAAGCTGTGACTCGGAGCGCTACGATAATCTGGTAGTCGTCTCTCACGTCTGCTCTGTAAAGCCATTACGTCTATCACGTCTTTCATAACGAAATAACACAAAACAAAACGTAAACAGAGAAAAATCAACTGATATTATGATAAGTAAAAGTCAAACAAATTAAACGATTTTTTTAGGTTATCCATAGACTACAGAATACAGATAGAACTTTTTATAAGATCATTTTTACAACAACTAAAACAAAAAGTTCGCACATGAATAGTATGGCTGCCACAAACTACATATGATCCGATATAACTATAGAGATAAAAGCTCTCTATCATGAATGTAGTATCACATCCTACTCCCTATTGTTCTCTACTCTCTATTGTGTACACCAGAGAAAATTACAAACAGATAGAAAAAGCTAGGGCGGCATCTTCTAGACTTCCTTCCAGGCAATCATTAGGTACACTGGCAAATGTATAAGACGTGGGATGCCAAAAACCCTCTATATCTCTCTCTCTCTCTAGGAAAAATTGATATATTTGTAGGGTGCACACCTGCAGTGCAGCGGTTACAATGTACAATGGTTAAAGGGGCTTTACGGCCTAACGTTACGTTACTAACGCGGTATCAAACCAACGTTAAATCAACTCAGTTTGAAAATCACGCGACCGCAAACCGTATCTGGGCGCGTTAAGGTTCACGTTCGCGTGATTCTTTTAACGTTTAGTTTGATACCGCGTTAGCAGTTGGCTGTAGGGCCCCAGTACAAGTAAATAGCATCACCAAATCGATCTACATTATACCTACTCTAGTCAACAGCGTTTTTGTTTTATTTGGTTATTTATATCATAACAAGCACGTATTTCTAAAAACGAATGAAGTAAAGTTATTGTTACTTTATTAATCAGCAAAGATCGCTGTCTATAAGTCTACGTCAGTGGATTAGTCCGACACGGTAGTATTTATATTCTCTTTGCCGACACGATCCGAGGTATCAACGGCAAGCCGGTGGAGACTATAAAAAGTACTGTGGTGGTGACTGGCGTCGTCGGACGATCGACAGTGCGGCGATACGTGATCGACTCAAGGAGATTCCGCGTCGGTGTGATCACTCGCTGCACTCCCATGAGCGATTTTGTCACAATATTTTCTAGTCCATCTGTGTTATAAAGAAGGAAGAATTAACACTTCCTTTACGTTAAACGGTTTGCTTTGCTATCTATGCTAATAAGAGGAAAGAGATTGTTTGTTTGTTTGCATTGAATAGGCTCCGAAACTACTGAACCGATTTGAAAAATTATTTCACTTTTGGGAAGCTACACTATCCCCGGGTGACATAGGCTATAATCTATACCCGTGCGAAGCTGGGGTGGACAGCTAGTATATAATATAATTATGTAATATTGTCAGTCATTAGTGTAATTGGTGTTTGAACCGTGCTAATTGATTAAATAAATACAAAAATAAATATTTTGCTCTATTACCTAGAGATTCAGGGGGGCTACCACAACCTCAAAAACATTCTTATCTTACATTGAATTTTGTCTTGCTCTATTATTAGCAGAGAGAGCAAGACAAAGCTGTGGTAGCCCCCTTTGTAAGATATACCTTAAACATAAGCATCCCAGCATTTGAAACCTAGTGTTATAAATGTGTAAATAATGTTTTTGAATTTATTTTAGGCAATATATAACTAGGAGCAATACAAATAAGGATAGGAATTCAAAGGTAAGAAAATAAAACTAGCACATTTATTTGAACATAAAAATTAGAATATAATCATTTTCAGTAATTATTTTAAAATTATACACTTAAAGTACATTTATAGTAAATTCAATAAAAAATACCAGTGCAGACGAGATACAAATAAGAGAAAATATTGTTTATTACATCGTTGGTTAAATACATCGCTTTCATTAAATGCAATACAAAACATAAGTCGGAAATTAACGAAACCAAAGTTCAAGATGTCACTCGATATAGAAAAATAAAGATAAGATTGAATCACATTCAAAAATTACCCACTAGTGACTAAAAATTTTACTTTCTTAAACGTTTGTTCAATAGAAGGATCGCCCGAGACGCGCGGCGGCGCTCCGGCGGCATCGGCCAGGCCTCGCGTCTGGGACGGTCCCTCGCACGCGCTACAAATAAATGTTTACATGTTCATCAATTCTAAATAAGATATTCTTCAACATTGTACTCTGATCAGTACGAATACGACTATACTCGACGTCGGGGCTCTCTCCGCGCCTCGGCGCCTCCGCTCCCGCCCCGAACCTCACATAATTTAGTTATCAAAGAACATACAGTAGGTATAAATAGTGAGGTTAGTAATTAACTTTGGCAAATATGAATGAAGCATGGTGATATCGATTCAAATCGACGACGTCGTGACGAACACTCGGCTAATATTAAATGTCGCTCCATTGTCTAATGTCGATATAGATAGGGGTACTCGAATGAACTCATGCCACACCACGATTACGATCAGACGACCATCTCGATTCCGATCACTAAACTACTCGATAAAAAACTGCAATAAACCTCCCCGTTTGGATCTAATAAAGCGCGAGAACGTTTTGAGCCGCAACAATTCAGTCTTCGAATAAGAAGCCTCCGCACGGAGCGCGCGGCGCGGGTGCGCGGGCGCAACGCGCGCGTGCCATCCTTTGTGCGATCGTCGACTATTTGTGCGCACGTTTGTGTCAGACAATACAAGTAACATGGGCGTGTGCGGATCGATCACTGTCGTTAAATCTTATCAACTAAATGTGATTCGAGCGAACAAACAATGCGGCAGTGTACAAAATTTACATCACATTCACTCGAAATATTAAAGCATACAAGTTAAATGTTCTGCGGCGGAGGAACACATCGAAATGCGAAACTGACGACTAACTAGATATCCTAGAGGCGCCCACGGGTCGCTCCGCCCGCCCGCCGTCACACAGCCCTCGTAGTGAAGACGTCACACTCGCTCACCATTCGCGCACAAATAAATGTTTATGTAGTGTGAAGCTTACTTAAATGTAGGTTTTGGGCTGAATGTAGAACTGCGCTAATATTAGTTTACGTACACATATTGTTACATAACAGTAAAAAACCTACCTAGCAACAAGCGAGCGCGGGCCGACCCTGACCGACCTCCCCTCGACTACAACATGGGACTGCGCTCCGACCACGCCCGGCTGCTGAACAATCATCTACTCGGTTCAAACTTACTTTCTGAATTTGAATACTGCTTCTCTCAGACTATTGTTAGTGTATAAAATAGAAATGGAATAGAATCTTTGGTGTAGCGACATCGCCGAAGCGCTGCTCGAGGGTGTACGGCCCGCGGTCACGATGTAGGCGTCACATTCATTTAATCACTTTTTACATACTCGATAAACGTAAAATGAAAACAAATCACCTAACTATGACAATAGTAAAGGTTACTGTCTAATTGCATTATTAATTAATGTTTATTGATACAATTACTGTCCTAATGCTTAAAAGTAAGATTTTTATTTTTATTATTAATAATAAATTATGTTATATAGTATATATAAGTGTTTGATTACGCCAATTCGTGAGTGTATGCGAGATTATATACTCACATATCTTACATGCGTGCGGAGTGCGTCGCTCCAGCGCACTGCGGGTAGTTCACGAAACTCGTGACGTGACGTCACGTGGGTAGATCCTTACTAACTCCGACCGCCTCACATTATCGCCGAGAATATATTGATACATTGGTTAGCCATTAAATACAAAACTAAACATGAGTTTACATACGACCTTTAATAGCTTAGTTAAAAATAAATACCTATCGTGATTTCCATTATTGAATACAAGAATAGTTCTTAAATGGCTACAATCTTAAGGTTAACTGTAAAACGATATAGAAAATATATGAACACAAATATTAGAAAAAACTGTATATAGCATAAAGAATGCTCTCAATGGAACAAATATAAATTTGTGCGTAATACAATGCTTAACTTAAAAGAACAGCATGATTAGGAAGGGTTACAGGTCTTAGCTTAATGTAGTAGGTACGTAACATAACGCTTATCTCGATATAGAGCAGTTACTGTGCATCAAAAGTTTATAAAAAATAATTTCTCAGATATAATACTTAACAATGGAATGATGTTGTAGTCAGTTTAGAGTAGGCCTGTGAACTTGTTAATGCGTCTCACTACCGTGTTAATTAAATATTGGTTCCTTTCTGTTTTGGTCCGTAAGAGAGTGAGTATATAAGCGGTCTGTTACCGGAGCTCGTTACGCTCCGCACGCGGCCAACTAAAACCTTAACACGAATATAACATAAATTGTTCTGCGCACGCATCTAGCGGCCACACTAACACTCACACCAACTCGTATCTCAGATCATAAAAACCCTTGATAATTGATTACCTACATCAATTTTATTTTATTCATTGAAGTACACAAAACATAATTTAGGAGATAAAATCAGAAACTACAGAGCCCTGATTCCGTAACTTTACGCAGGGAACGCGGCGCGAAGTTAACCTCTAAAAATTTGACCTCTATTTCCTTAAGAATAAAGACCAACTTTTTTAACTTAACGCACTTGTTTGAAGTTATGGAATCAGGATCCTGATCCGATTTAAAAAACTGTTTCACTAATAGAAAGCTACACTATTCTTGAGTTCCATTGGCTATGTTTTATAATGATAAAAGTATATTTTCTATACCAAACAACCGTATTAGTAAAACAGAATACAGTCTTAATCAGGGGCGGATTTCCCTATAGTGAGAGTGTGCCCGTACTTGGTGTAGTTATTTTTTGGCAGCCGCGCCCTTGGTATATACTCGCACGTCTGTGAACGCTAAAGACACTAAGATAATTATATCATTTACAGGCGTTATATATTTCGTTGTTGGTGTGAAACATGTTGGTGTGAAACATCTACTGGCGCGCCTTGGCAGTAAAACCGACTCGTATGCCGCCGGCATACATTATTACGCTCTCTTATGCCGTCATGTATCACATCTGCCAAGCGTCCCGAGACGACCAACTTTTTTTTCTCAATTCTTATTGAATTATTCAATTTTTCGTGCTTTAGAGGGGAGTAGGGGGTGCGTGCTTCCATAGGTCTAGGCAGCCAAGGTATCAAATCCGCCCCAGGTCTTAATAGAAACTTAATTAATTGTGTTGACAATTATGAACTAAACCATATCCCAAAACATGTATACTCATGGTTATTATAAAAGCAGTATTACAATATTGAAATTGGGTTAATAATAATAGATTTTACTTTCAGTTAGCTACATTCACGATACGCCGTGAATGCAACTTTCATAATGTTTCTCTTGGATTTGGGTAGACTTTGATCGAAAATGTCTATAGAGCTATAAATACTTATTTGATTTTTGATTAATTTTGAAATGCAATTTTAAAGTTCTATAGGTACACTTTAAAGCCAAGAAAGAAGAAATATTTCTATGTTTGTGTTAGTAGTCAAGGATGACTCGGTGGTTAGCCTCCAAATAACTGGATTTAACTATGACCTTAAAGTACATTAGAAAATTAGTTGATAGTGCATAAGACCTTGTACGTATTTCCAAAAATTCCACAGACATTTTGATGTGCTTTAAGCAAGTCCCAGAAAAAGGGTATTTTTGTTCAGTAGATGTTTTACTGTTCCTATGTGACCTCCTGTTGGATTGACAGATTTTAGAGTCGTTAGTATCTTTCGTCTCTATGTCTGGAGTATCGTACTTAACCCATTGTTTGTAGTCGAGTTTTTTTGTTTTTCTTTCAATTTACTTAATCAGCATTGGTGAGTGTACATCGGATGATCTAATTCCCTCCTGCCCATTTTTCTATCCTACTGCCAGAGTGGGCATGAAAAATCAACACCGCTATATGGTTGATATTCCGAAAACCCGTACAAAGTGCTTCGATGAAATGCGCTGCCTGAATGGGTGTTCCCGATATTTACAATCTGGGTGTCTACAATTCACGAGTGAATGGTTTCTCCTAGGCAAGCGCGCTCCATCGTAGACCGCATCGTCGCTTAACATAAGGTGAGGTGGCGGTCAAACGTAAGCCTATCACTAAATAGAATAAAACGTGTGTGCTTAAGAAGAACACACGACATAGAAGTGAAAACTTCATCAAGGTTGACTATCTCTCTCGCTCCCTTAGTCGACTCGAGCCGACTTTACCCGAACGAATATGTGAGCGTGACGGTCACACGAGTGCAGTGCTTTTCCCCATCCCAAAAGTGCCCCACGTGCCTAGAGAAGTTTTCTTGAAAAAATACTTATTAGAGGAATATTGTGAGTGTTTCAGAGTGTAACCGCTAGGATCATGGCACAGAGTATGCCACAGCGGAAGTGTCCCGCGTACGGAACCACAGGCGGGCGCGCGACTAGAACCGCCCGACAGAACCCAACTACGTACATCGCCTAGCACCAAAATTTAGAATCAAACGCTAATCCATATCAAAATCTGTCTAAACGCGACGGGCACCGCCGGCAAATGAAACGGTTTATATTACAGGGGAAATGAAACTACACGGCTCGGTGCGCCGGCCGTCTCTCTACTGCTCTTTTCTTAGCAATACAAATAAGCACACAGACCAAAGATTGACACATACAGTCATGTGAATCAATAATGACAGCACTATTAGCATGGAATAGTACAAATCCGCAACAAGAATGAATATTTTAAGTGCTGCTTCAAAATCTACGCGGACAACGACGTTGGCGGCTAAAGTGAAGAGATTCGAAATTAACTGATTGCGTATGGTCAGGTTAAGGCCCAAAATATCGCGCGCCGTTAGTCCACTCGCACAATCGACGTTTTAAGAAAAAAATACAAGAATAAATGAGAAAACTGTTTATCCCAGTTTTTGTGGTCATAATAAAAAATAAAAAAATAAAATTGTTCTAATTATTTTGAAATATTAACTTAGCAAAATGACCGAAGCACACTTGTCAAAAGTAGACAGTAATTTTATATTAAAAAAACATCAAATGTGTGAAATCACTGCACCCAGTATTCTGGCCCTTAAATACTGATCAGTTTGGCATTTGGTTTCTGATTAGTTGGACAGTCTGCCACAGTTGCTTATATGATTCTGATTGGTTGACTGTCTGCCATAGTTGCTTACATAGATTCTGATTGGTTGACTGTCTGCCATGGTTGCTTACATAGATTCTGATTGGTTGACTGTCTGCCATAGTTGCTTACATAGATTCTGATTGGTTGACTGTCTGCCATAGTTGCTTACATAGATTCTGATTGGTTGACTGTCTGCCATAGTTGCTTACATAGATTCTGATTGGTTGACAGTCTGTCATAGTTGTTTACATAAATTCTGATTGGTTGACTGTCTGCCATAGTTGCTTACAGACATTCCTAAGAAAAAACACAGTACAAAGATTTATGTCGGGCGCACGAGCGTCCGAGCGGGGTCTAGTCGCGAGTCAGTCGGAGCGTCAAACACACATGCCCCAAGCCCGTTGCACATCGGCGCATATAATCCAGTAAGCTTATCAAATAAAGCCGGTCACTCACATGTGCACTTGAACTTACAACTGCCGTCATATATGACGGCAGTTTATGACATGCCTAACTATGTCACATATACTTTAGAACATGCCCAGCTGCATCACATAACAAATCATGTCTATAAATCAGCAGTTTTTTATTTATTTGAAACATTTGTGTCTTATATAATTTAGAACATTTACACAATGCCCAGCTAGAACACATATAAAAAGGCCTAGTTGAGTGAGTCTTCTTACTGCTTGTAATTTGTACTTGACCAGCTATGTCACAGATCCTAACTGCTTGTATTTATGACATTCTTAGCTGTCACATTTAATTTAGAACATTCCTAAATGTGTCAAAAATCTGCTATTGCTGGCATTTAGAATACACTCAGCTGTGTCACTTTATTTAATTTTAGAACATGCCTACATATCATTTAGAACATGTCCAGTTGTGTCACATATCATTTAGAACATGCCCAGCTGTGTCACATATAATTTAGAACATGTCTAACTGCGTCACAGCACACATGAGTGACCGGTGTACAAATATATACGCGTAGCTGCTGCCCTACGCCGGGTGTGATATGTGCGGCTCACTAGTAAGGGTCTAGTAGAGGCCGCAGCCGCGCAGGTTGTTGGCGATGATGACGTCAGTGACCGCGTCGAATACGAACTGAATGTTGTTGGTGTCGGTGGCGCACGTCATGTGGCAGTAGATTTCTTTAGTGGTGGACTTGTTCTTAGCCTCGAACTGGGCCTGGATGTAGGCGGCTGCTTCGCCGTACTCTTGCGCGCCTGGAATAAATAAATAAAATAAATATTTGGGACATGTTTGCACACACGGTCATCTGACCCCAAACTAAGCAAAGCTTGTGATATGGCTGCCAGAGACTGATATACATACATATATAGTTTTTAAATACATACTTAAAATAGATATTAACAACCTGATATAGAACAAACACAAATGTTCATCACACAAATGTTTGTACTACGTGGGAATCGAACCCACGCCCTCAGGCTCAGAAGGTAGGTTCACTACCAACTGGACCAACGGGATATCCACACGGGAATACGCAAACGAAAGGAAAATAGTAAAGGGACTGAATCGGGTGGCACATATCACGCTTACAATATAATTACCAATAGTTTTATTTTATGCAACTGCAATTTTATACATAAGCTAAGTACAGTTAAAGAATAAATTGCAAAAACTATAGGCATCGCCTGCTGACACCAGCTTGACAGATTGCTTGGCTGCTGAACTCATGGAACAAAGATACAAGTCTTTTTAGCCTTTGACCAAAGGGTCATCAAGAGAATACAAAAAAGGAGATGTCCTCACTGGAGGGCACACTTTACGCGACATACCCTGCTCTCAACACATCTACCCAAAAGAAATATGCATCTGGGTGACAATATGAGGAAGTTACTCGCCAAATGTTAATCGTCATATAGAACTACTAGCGGTCCGCCCCAGCTTCGCACGGGTATAGATTATAGCCTATGTCACCCGGGGATAGTGTAGCTTCCCAACAGTGAAAGTATTTTTTAAATCGGTCCAGTACTTTTTGAGCCAATTCGTTACAAACATACTTATATACAAATCTTTCCTCTTTATAATATTAGTATAGACAACAATTCAGTGAAACCCAGAATTTGTAACAACAACAACAGTTTAAAATGCTAAGCGGAAATGCAGTGCGTTTGTCGCCCTGAGATATTAAATGTTAAGTACTTTTATGCCCTAACTGAAACCTATTTATAAATGTTAAGTATTTTGTACCCAGGTATGTCCTAAAACTGCAACCAGAACCACCGGAGAATGGGAAGCAGCGTCCTACTAGTACACGGTGAACGTACTGAGATCCCGAAGCCGCCTGCCAAGCGTGGGGATTATGGCAAAACCCTTCTCTAACAGGGAGGCGTTTGTCCAACAGTGGACGTTAAATGGCTGCTGATGATGACTTTTATGCCTTGTAATTTCACTGAAAACATTGCCCTCGAATACGGAATACTGTAATGTTTGGTATAATGGTACTTCTCAGGCAGAGTAATCACAAAAAAAATGTCTCTTTGTTTGCAGTTTATATCAAAGAGGTAGTGAGCGTCATGAGGATAAACATACTTAATATACCTTTTATCTCCGAATTACGATTTGACGATTAGAGCCACAAGGAGAAAGTAGTTTTAAAACTGGCAATGGATACTCCGATTTTAATACAACTGCTGTACAATAGGTTAGTTGTTTCATTTATTACAAATAACGGGCTTAGCAAAAGAGATAATTAAATACATTACACATTACACAAAAAGAATTTAAATTTGTTGATTCGTTTCTGAGATATAAGTATTTAAGGTTTTTGGTGGGGATTGAGAGAGAATGCTCTGTCCCTATCCCGCAAAATGTGTGTTAGTATAGCATTTGGATGGCGCGCGCAAGGCTTGTCCTCATAACTTGCTATAGTGAATAACTTATTAATAAAGTTATATGATTATTTACGGGATATTTACCGTGGTAAGGTTGTGGAATGAGCTCCCGATATTAACTAATAACTAATCATATAACTTTAGTGAACAACCGTGATAGTTTAAAACTTATTAATGTTTGAAAAAAAAAACGTTGGCTCTATTTATGATTAGTTTTTTATAAAGTAATAAAAATATTAAATTTAAGGAAGTCATCTTATAAAACTTCCCTGTGCCCACATATGTATCAATTATTAGTCATACGTATATAATCTTTGGTAATACTTATGCAGCACTGAATGCCAGAACTGCAAATACACAAATGTCATGCATAATATATTCTTTGTTTATGCATAGTGACTTTCACGTCACACTTTCATCCTGTTAATTATGCTGTGATGAATATTTATGTGCTGCTTTAATGTGTCGCTGTAACAACTTTATCAGAGTCACGGTTCTATAACAAACATATGCAAGATACAAGTGAGCGTATTTCATCAATCCAATGCTATTAAACTTCACAGTGTTCATCAATTGCTGTTTTCAGATATCCTAAAGTAATTTATTATTTGTGGTAATACGATATAATCATGCCAAGTTTGACGCTTGTACGTATTATCGTTTTTACATTAGAGCAAATACAAAAGTATGTTTAAAAAAATACGTTTGTTGTTTGGTGACCCCTTTTGTTTTTACTTTATTATTATACTAGCGGTCCGCCCCAGCTTTGCACGGGTATAGATTATAGCTTATGTCACCCGGGGATAGTGTAGCTTCCTAACTGTGAAAGATTTTTTCATATCGGTTCAGTAGTTTCGGAGCCTATTCAATGCAAACAAACAAACAAACAATGAAATCTTTCCTATTTATAATATCAGTGTAGATATCTTAGTTAATCCGCCGTAACATTTCATATTCCGTGAAAATTTCAATTGGCTTTTTATTACGGTTCGAAAGATACAGCCTTTAAACGTAGGACGGATGGACGGACGGACGGACAGCGTAGCCTTAGTAATAGAGTCCCGTTTAAGCCCTATGGGTACGGAACTCAAAAAAAAAAGGATTGGCTGCAGTGGATACATACCGCTGTATTCTGGAAAGCATATGGTGAGCGGCGACTTGCGGATCTTCTCCTCGAAGAGATCCTTCTTGTTGAGGAACAGGATGATGCTGGTGTCCGTGAACCACTTGTTGTTGCAGATCGAGTCAAACAGCTTTAGACTCTCCTGCATACGGTTCTGGAACATACAAAATAACACTGTTCAGCATAATTTTTATAACCAACTAGCTGCGCCAGGCTGATCAACAGATAGCGGATAGCGGTTTTGGAAAATGAGATCAGGAGTACCCCTGGCAGCGGCCTAAGAAGTGTTGTCAATTTTAAGTTTCATTTAAATTCTGCCCCTAAAACCTGCACCCTTGGCAACTTTTGCGAGGCTAACGTTGCCGAAGTGTCTGAGGCCCCTTGCTGGTACAAAGTTTTTTTTGTTATATTGAACCGCTGACTCGGAAAGAAGAATACTAAATTTAAAGTAAATTTTAGTAAAGTTTGTATTTTTAAATGAAATTTTATTTCTGATGACATAACTATTTGACGTATTAATTTTTATTTGTGACTTTATTGTGTGTGATATGTGACCTGAATGTTATTAATTGTGTACTGTTTTGTTGTATAAGGGTTATAAGTACCTGAAATAAATGTATTTTTTATGCCAAAGATGGCAAACAAGCAGGCGGGCCGCCTCATGGTAAGCAGTCACCGTCGCCTATGGATACTTGTAACACCAGAGGCATCACAAATACGTTGCCGATCTTTAAGGACTCTATTAACTCGCCTTATTAATTGATAAATGTAATATTATTATATAAAATTTTGTTACCGTTGTTTCGTCTTCGTGCAACACCTGGTCGTACTCAGACATCGCAACACAGAAAATAATCGCAGTGACGTCTTCGAAGCAGTGGATCCATTTCTTTCTCTCGGACCGCTGCCCGCCCACGTCGAACAATCTGAAACATGACGATACAACTCGTGACCAACAGAATTAACCAATAGAAATTATTTAAAAAAACCCTGTATCATAGAGTATTTGACCCAAAAACTTTAAGATGTATCCGGTCCCTAGTTTCCTATATTAATAATATTCGGAACATTTTTGCACACACAGTCATCTGACCCCAAACTAAGCAAAGCTTGTGATATGGCTGCCAGAGACTGATATACATACATACATAGTTTTAAATACATACTAAAATATATATTAACAACCAGATATAGAACAAACACAAATGTTCATCACTTAAATGTTTGTCCTAGGTGGGAATCGAATCCACGACCCCAAGCTCTGAAGGTAGGTTCACTACCAACTGGACCGGGCCATCTTATGACGCTATTGTTTCCAATTTGGGGCACACAGGGGTGGAATTAAAGTCTCTGTCTTTCTTTGTCCCTCTCTCTCTCTCGCGCACGCAGAATTTTTCCTTTGCATGTCCTTCTCTCACACACGGTTTCTGAAAGGCTGATCAATACAAACATTTACTAACACGTTAAATCTCATGTCGGTGATTGCTTGAACGAAAAAACAACAGCCAATCAAGCCACTTAACATGAGTTTTGACATTAGATTAAATTCAACAGGCTTTTTAGAAACTGGGTGTATGAGAGTTTTTTGGGGCTCGTCGACTAAGCTCTGTCCTGGCATTCAGATACATATATTGATTTTTGAATAACACACTAAAATAATGTAATCGAAGAAGCGAGTGACCAACAAGACCAGTCATTTTAATTGCAGTTTTTATGTCAGTGCAGACAAAAAACAAAGCCGCATAAATGTTTCAAAGTTAATGTGACCTCTAGTACTAGCCTGTTTGCAATAACAATAGAATTTGCACGCAATATTGTGACTAACAGCACTTAACTTGAATTACTTACAAGTGAACCGACATTATAATGTCAATTATTTTATCTTGGCACTGCTTCAGCCAAGTTTTTGAATTGCCTTTCCAAGCAATATCTTAGATGCAATCTGGATTATCTTGATAGCATTACCTGTTAGTATGGAAGGTATCTGTGGTGATGGCGGACCCGGGTATGTCCTAAAACTGCGGCCCGAACTATCGGATGATAGGCAGCAGCGTCCTATTAATACACGGTGTACGTACTGCGATCCTCAAGTCACCTGCCAAGCGTGGGGATTATGGCTACACCCCTCCACTTAAGGAGGGAAGCCTTATCTAATAGTGGACGTTTACTGGCTGATGATGTGATGGAGGGTAGCAGTTCTACGAACGACAAAGTCATCGGGAGTCTCCGGGAGTCAGTGAAGTCGGCTGACTTGTGAGCGCCCCGCCGAACATTTGGTCTGCCGTAAGAGCGTGGCCCGGGGGGGTTTTGGGGGGTTCAAACAATATTCAAAATATTAATATAATATTGAAATAAGGAGAGGAATGCAGGTTGAATGATGGTGGATGAACGCGAGGTTTTGATTTCTTGACCCGTATGCGATATGCCATACAGCTCAGCTCCACACGGCTCCAGCTGAGTCCCACACGGAAGCGCGGTGCGCGACACTATAATAAGTGTTGGTAAAGATGCTCAAATCTTCAGCACAGATAAGAAGTACATGGCCTTCTTATCTGTGCTGAAACTGTGTTACTTACTTGAAATTAAGGTTTTTGAAGGAGAAGTGCACTTCGACAATGCCAGTGGTTTTGACTCTAGTCCTTAAGATATCCTGTTCGGTGGGCTGGTAGTCCCTCGCACCTAACCGGTCCAGGTCGTCGAGGAAACTGGAAAACAGAAAATATACACCATTTAATACACAATACGTATGAACTTTTACCTAAATAAAAAGAGGCAAACATAATTATCAATTTTAAAAACCGGCTTCAAAATTTGTTAATACGTGATTTCGTTTACTTGGATGACATATTATTTCCAGTTATTTTGATTTAAAATCCCAAACTACTGAACCGGTTTTGATGAAAATTGTATGGGACCAATCTGGAAGTATATCCTTTCAAAGAATGTTCTAAGACAGTTTGCAAATTACGAAGTTCTGAGGTAACAACCAAAAAAATACAACCGAAACGTGAACCCCTCTCTTTTTGAAGACGGTTAAAATGAGAGCCAACAAGACATAATAATTATAGAAGGCTCTGATGGTTGATAATGAGAAGAGAGATGATAGGTCAAGGATATAGTTTAGCGCCCAAAGATATCTGTGTTATCATACTTTGCGCTTTATGGAATAAATATTCCTTTCTTGAGTCAGGAAAAGTGATTGAACGAAAGTTTTCGTCTGCTATGTAGTTTTAATAAAACTAATGTGGTCGTGAAACTACACATGGACCGTCTCATAGATTACGTTTTGCATAACTAACTGAACGACACGTACGGCCAAGAAGATGAAAAATAGGAGCGATGTACCGCAAAGACCGTATCTTAGAAAAATTTATTCGAAACGCAATTGACTTGTCCCTGTGTGTAGGTAAACTACGTCATTAGATTTCTTGAACGGATAAGACAAATCAATTACTAGGTGCCATTGAAATAGGTTAAGGTTCATAAATTAAATGTTTAGAAAAACCATGTTATGAGAAACTAGGCCTGTATAGTAGCGCAAGGCTGCTGATTATATCAAACATGATTCATTATAATGCAGAGTTATTAAATACTAACCATTATAGTTAATAACAAAACCTGTGAACAAAACACACATGTTCATAACATTTCACTAATAGGTTAGTTTATTACGACAGAATTAATTGATAATGATAGTTACGGCGAAATGGTAGAGAACCGTACATTTGTATGACGGTAATGCGGCGTGCACGCTTTCAAATATTTTCAATATTAATTTTTCTTTATTTTCTACAAATAATCTTACGCTTTTACAAAAACTGCGACCACTAAAGTATTTGAATGATTGTTAGGATAATACACAATTTTTTTTTGATAAAAATATCTTCTGTAGAATCTGAATGAAGTTGATTCAATCCATTGAAGGGAACGTAAAAACGGGTGTTTTTTAGGAAAGTTTACGATTTTTTCTATCGAGCCAAGTTTCTTTAATCGTGTGTCGGTGAACACATCCGAATAAAATATTTCAAAAACATTTATTAAACATAAAGAAATAATGTCAATTAATCGATTTTAAAGGTCTACTTTTGAATATTCGTGATGACGAATCGTCAAAATTGAAGCACATTTTGACTATTCTAGTAAATTAAGTAAAAATTGACATTTCAGGATGCCGAGTAAGAAATATGTATTCATTTAAAGTAAATTTAGGCTTATCTCGGCCGGTAAAAAATATTCGTGAATCGGCCAATCAGTCGGTGATTAGACTGCGAGGCTCCGGTCAACTTGAGCGCAACTAGGCTTACCATCTGTCCGGACTTTTAAACCCATGTCCGGATTTATAGACCTATGTCCGGCTTTGTAATTTATCTGGTTTATTTAGCTTGGGCGATGTAATAGAAGTAAATCTTGATTAACGTCTACCCAACATAAAATAAAAATCATCTCTTAAAAATAACCAATATACCTACTAAAATGTCCGCCTCTATGTCAGGACTTTTCAAATTTTGATATGGTAATCCGAAGCGCAACGCGCCGCGCCAGACCTTTTAGTCTGCCTTGTAGATTATTTTCGAAGCACAAAAAGTCACCCGGACTTTTGGCACACATGAACGCATTATGCGTACGTGCTTCATACCATGCCCTATTTCTAAATCCATAAACGAACTCTGCGGTTTGGTGTACAATAGAAACGGCGTGCGTTAAAATTCATAGCCACACGATACAGGCGGCAAATTCTGTCTACGGGTCTATATTTAAGAACCCTAAGTCATAAATTAGTACACACTGTTTTCGGTATCGACGTAGAACGAAAAGGGCAAACAATAAAAACTTTTATCATCCAAATTTAATGAAAATATTTTTAGACACTATTTTTAAACACCGAGACTACTTGCAGACGATGCGTAGTACAAGTAAGAAGTAGAAGTAGCCACTCGCGCGGTGACGCCTCAACTCGCGTGCGAGTACGTACTCGCACGAGTGTTCGAACGAGACGAACGATGCGCAGTGTGTCGTGCGAGCAGGGCGGGAAAACGAAGCTCCACTTGCGCAAGGACAAGCGCGAAGTGCTACTTAGCACTTTCAGTAAGCACACCGTTGAAGATTGCAGACGATGCGTTGTAGGCACTTGCGACTTCTTACTTCTACAGAAAGAGCCGAGGATCAGGCTGTAGGGTTGCCACTTTTTCCTTTTTGATAAAAAGTCTTACAAAAACGTCGCATCATTGTGCTGCGAGTCTCAGTGTACTAAGTGGGCTGATTGACGATGATGGCATCCGTCGATATTATATTTAACTAATTGTCCTCTTCATGTGGTTCATGGTATCAGTAGTGGGAAGGACCCATCGATTCACAATCCCTCAGTGAAAACAGTCAAAAAACGTCCGAGCGTCATTGTACATACATTGTATAAAGTTCACAATGCCACATTTATGTCGCTTGCATAGTGTTCAACGTTAGTTGTCCGCTATGTCATCGTAGCTCTGGCATCGCACGGCTTTGTAGTCGCGATTACCTTATAACTAACCAAAAAGTCTGCGCAATTCGTAGCATGCCCCGAGTTTGGGTTCGGACATTTATTGGCACGATTGTGACTCTATATATGTATTGTATCTCGATGGAAGTACCTAAACATTTGCGCTCACATTTTTACATGACGTCATGTTAACAATAACAAAATAGGACGTGTTTTTAAAGTCCTTATCAGGACACGTTAACGATAGCCAAATATATTTGACTGTAAATATTGAACTCATCTGTATCATTTCAATCAACATGATGTTGACCGTTATAATCGTTAGCTCAATCCGCCCATCGCATGCAAGAATTGTTTTGTCCCTCTGTCGCCAATATTGTACGGATTTTTTAATCAGCATATCGGGATAAAATCAAGCTAAAAAGCTAGTTCTAGAGGAGCTTATAGTGTGCGATTTATATAGGGTAAGACTTTAGATCAGACAAACAAGGGAGATATGCCTTAGTAAAATTATCGTTCGTGTTCAAATGTATTTTTTTTTTTTTTGTTTTTCTCACCCACTAAGAAACTTGCAGCAATACTATAGAACGTTAGTTCATTAGTGTGTCCAATAGTCCACATGCAAGAAAAAAATGCGGGCAGCAGTCGTCTGCAGGGTGAGTCCGACTAAAGGCATCCAGACTCATTTAGACTGGATGCGTTCGAACCCGCCTCGCCACTTTACTACATCTCCCTTGTTTGAATGATCTGAGGGTAGGACTAACTTTGGCCACCAACTCGCGTTATGGAAAGGGACATTATGGCCGAAAACAGCATGTTTTTTTGTCACGGATAAGTCCGCGATTGACCAACAACTCGCCTGTTGGTAAACGCAGTAGTGGTCGAGGATGAAGCACGCAGACTTAGAAGATACCTATTCACTCTAGCCTTAAAAAGGTCCAGATTATATCTCTCAGGAAACAAGGAAGCCGGCAGGTTGTTCCAATCCTTGGCCGTACGGATCAGAAACGTAGAATCGAAACGTTTGGTACGTGATACGTATCCAAGTTAAAATTTGCAAGTCAAAGTGGCAATGGGCATGCCTCATCGCTCGAAGAACCGATAACCGATGGGGAAGAAAGGTTCTTGAGTAGAGACCACGAACCGGAAGACGCAGCGTAGGTAGGCCTCCCACTAGATGGACCGACGACATAGTGAGAGTCGCTGGCATCCAGTGGATGCAAAAGGCACGCTGTCGTTCAGTGTGGAGGTTAAAGGGGGAGGCCTATGTTCAGCAGTGGACGTCTTCAGGCTGATGACGTATCCAAGGAAAATCCACAATGTATGGGTGGTAGTGGATCGATTTCCTGGTACTTATTTCTGGCCTTGAAGATACCCAAATAGCTTTAGCTGCAATGAATTAAATCAGCTATACAATAACAATAAACACTCGGTCCCCTTAAAAATTTCGTCATCCGGCACACAAATCCTAAAGTGTCCAACTACTTCATCTAACCGCAATACAAATTCGCGTCGATTGTTTTGCATCGAGTTAAGCGTCCAAACAAAATAAGTTTGCATGTTGGCTTGATTAATTCAGGCAGCAACTCGTATTCGTCCAAACATCCGGTGTGGTGGCTTCGGAGCCACTAGTTGCAGTGGCCACGGACCGAATATAAGGAGGAGATGGTATAACAATAATTTTCTTACATGAATGCGTGATACTGCTAGGGGTAAGAGGGTCATAGCACCCTGTCTTCTCCTACGAGATTGTGGACACATTTTATCATGTTTATTCCATGCAATAAGACGCCAGCTTTTTCATTAGAAAAAACACCGGTGCAATTACTATGGTTTTGAAGAGCCCGTCTCCCGCCACAAGCTACTTCGATCGCGCGTTTTCAAAATGTTTCTTTAAAATAACACAACAAATGTTTTAAACCAATTCTCATGATGATATTTCTATTTTGCAGAAGAAGAAAAACTGAAAAAAGTGATTTTTCCTATTCCTTCGCCAATAAAGAAAATATAAGCGTCAGGATTGGTTTATAACATTTTTAATTACAATTTAATTTAAAATCTTTTTATTTTTCTAACTTAGGCTGGGAGGCCTACGAAACCCTCTACTGTTAAATAATCTTATGCCTATGACGTTGACAATGTTTTTTGACCTCATTAGGAATTACGCTCGCGGTGCAGTTTCGTATGCCACCTCTTCTTTGTATGCTCTCCGTGGCCGGGACGTAGACGGCATACATATTAGCGAGGCGACGTAGACACGCGATTCTTGAACATTACAACGCCAAGGAGCCCTCCGGTATGAGTTATGATGCAGTCGTGATGCAGCTCAAGTCATGCGTTTGATCATCGTCGTTAGGATTTACATGTTACGTAGGGATTTGAAAACTTTAAATCCGCTGTTTTGATTATGTATCAAACGAAATTATTATTATAGTTTCGTTTGGATACCGCACTAATTTCGTTTTATCTATCTTATTTTCAAATCGTGATAAAAGGGTGGTACTATTTTTATTAACTATTCTCAGCAAAGTGCAGTCAATGCATTATACGTATTTCGTAGAAAAATTACTGCTAATGACGGCACTCCCTTTCTATACAAGGCTACTGATAATCAGTTAGGATCCTCTTAAGGGCGGCAGAGAGAAATTCGAAAAAAGGCACTCCATCATCGAGATAAATATCTCGATGCTTTCTATACAAAAAAATAATTCACTATATGAAACCGCTGAATTTTTTCGCGAATATCTAAAAGTCGCAGAACAAAAGTTGTTTGTTTCGACGTATTGAAGCCACACCTTTAAGAGAATGCTAACTGATTACCAGTAATCCTGTATCCATCCATTCATCTTGAAATCCTGGAATCCACTGAATACATTACGATGTAATAAAAACGTTTTATAGTGGAAGTAACAGCATGAATTATGCAGATTATGCCAGTGCATAACACGCAGCAAAAGAAGTCAAGTATGTCGAACTAAATACGAGACTAGCAAGTGCAAGAGTAGTCACGCAATAATAGAATATAAAATCAGTGGTATAAGACCCTTCATTAAAGAACTTTTACTAATGTTTCATTATGTAAATGCATTGTTAATCGAACTTCCTGTCACTAAAAGAGCAATAAAACACACAATGCGCTTCGTATGTACGGATGTTTAATAATTGGGCAAAATCACAATAAAATTAAGCACTAAAAAAGAAGCGATTTCATGACTAACAAAGTTTTTTTTTTTTATTGTCTTGCGTTTGAACGCCAACTCGCCTGATGTTAAGTGATGATGCTGTCTACGGTGAAGCACGCTTGCCTAGAAGAAACCGGTTCATTCGTGATTTGAAGACACCCAGAGATATTTAACAAAGTAAAAACTACATACTTTCTTTAAAACTGTAAAAATTGTGAAAGAATCTGCTGTGAAACCAAGTATAAACTAGAAACTTGCAAGACTGCATTTTTCAAGTTTTTGTGCGAAGCCACCTGTAAAAGTCGTATTTCGATTCTAGGTTAACAGGGTTATAGTTATACTTACCTAACTCAGTAACCAATGGACTTACTCGTACTATACTCTGTGAATAAATGAATTGTAGGTGTGAATCAGACCTCAAAGAACAATGGAGCCTGATAACAGAATTATAGGACAGCATAATGATGGAACGTGGAAAACAAAGCTTGAGAGTAGTGATTTTTGGAATTCACTATGTCAAGCCATTTTATGGGCAGAAAAGTTAATTTTTTTTTGTTTAAATTAGAATGGCTGTCATGACATTTTTGTAAGAAATTTGTTGTTGCCATCAGTTAGCAACTGTGTTGCGGACAAAGAACTTTGAGACCTATCCCAAAAAGGTAGGGTCCAAGTTCTTTGGATGCTGAGTTCGACGCGTTGACATAAATAAGAATGTTCAATCAATGCCCTGTCATAATGCCTGGCGACAGATTCTCCTTCTCATTTCCGTTCGATTTACTTCTCTTTTCTGTGGTATTACGCCTGTTGTAGAATTGATAAAAAACATCGTACAGGGTTATATTATAAGTGTACTGAGTCGAAAGGAAATCAGTGTTCTCAGCATTATGAACAACTTTTACTATGGGACCAGAATTACCAGAAAAGGAAAAAAAACCCTGCTGTTGCATAAATTTCGTTGAATGACATTATTCTATGGAACAGTTATCTTTTTCGCTGTTTCAGTTTTTGTCCTATAATAAAAGTTGTTGATAATGATGACCACAATAACCCTGTAGAAAACAACAATTTGTGTCATAAAATGTAATAATGATATAAAACTTATTCGATTTTATTCGAATAGCAAAAAAAATATTACGAAAAATAGTAAAAAAGATTTTAATACTGGTTTTATAGCAATCCAAGATGATTTTAAAAAGCTAATAACGCTGGTAGCAGTAATTTTAAGCTTCACAACAGCTACAAAAAAAAATATATTTACTTAACTAAAATATTGTTTTACAATGCGTTTTATTAATGCGGGCCAAATTAGCCAACAATTTTTTCCTCTGAGATAGTGGCTCTACAGTAGGCCTAGCACGGGCCGTGGATAAACTGTCTATCCACTGTTTTTATCCCGCGAGAAAGAGACAAACGTATAACGTAACGTACGTATACGTGTAACGTATTCTAGCTTTGTCGCGTCTAGGCGTGGATTAAAACGGTGGAAATACAATTTGTCCACGGCCCGTGCTAGGCCTGCAGGTAAACTTGTCGCGCTATACTGCAATCCGTTGTTGAACTTTTCTCTTTTCCTTGATGCTCTCATGGTTAATGAATGGAAAATAAAAGCATTATTCATAAGCGTTAGTTAGTAACTGGCCTTCGGAGATATTGGTCCACGGGACAGTCTCTGAATCACTTTGACCACAGACTGCGTCATCACTTCCGAGTACGGTGACTTTTAGCTCCCACATCCTAAATAGTATGACTCGTCAAATAGAAAACTTTAAATGTACCTATAGAAGGAGATAGTAGACGGTTCTCAATCTATCTATATACAGGGTTACAAGGAAAGGGTATGATAAGCCGAAAGGAGGTCATTGTACTCATAATCATGAACAATTTTTATTACGGGACCAACCCTGAAATCGCGAAAAATATATCAGCTGCTCGATAGAAAACGGTCACTGGCACTCGACAAAATTTATGGACCAGCAGATATTATTTTCGCCATTTCAGGGTTGGTCCCATACTAAAAGTTGTTCATACCCCTTTCGGCTTAGCATACCCTTTCCTTATAACCCTTAAAAAATGTACCGTTAAAAGGTAGGACTGACAGACGGACAGACAGCTTAGTAGGGTCTACTAGTAATAGGGTCCCGTTTACCCCCTTTGAGTACGGAACCCTAAAAAGTATACCAATTTTCACGGTAAACATCACGTGAGCACTAATTTCAGTAAAACTGCACTTTTAAACAACTGGTACACAGGTACGCCACACATATCACAAACACAATACCTGACCACAAGTGCGTCGAACCGCGGTTGGTGTCAGTTACAAGTCACAACTATAATATCATTTCATAGCCACGTGGCTAAAACACTATCAATAAACAGGAAAAACAGCACGACAAAGAACTACTATGACGATTTTTTATATAAATCGAGTGATTAGGTACTTATTTATTTTATACGCGTATGCTACATGCCAATTCATAGTAGATTGTAATAAGACGATAAATACCTATCAATAAAAATACCCATGCCAATCTGCATCTTGGCTCTGACACGCGTATGGAGAAACCTATGAAATGTCACCCCTTTATGACCTGTCATTAATTATGCACGGTACATAACTGAATATCCGATTAGACGATCAAGGAACAAAATGGCGTGGTAACACCGGCAGCATGCTGGGTACGCTGCCAACTGATAGCGGGCTTGAGCATTTGGACTGTCTTTAGCACAGACCTATATCCAAGACATAGGTCTGTGATCTTTAGGCCTTCAACGGTCTGTGGGCGGTCTAACTGTTTTTGTAGTGTTAGTATTACCTTGTATTTTGTTTAATTAATAAAGGCACTTGCCCTATAAAAAAACCGGACAAGTACGAGTAGGACTCGTGCTCTGAGTGCTCCGTTGGAAGGAACCGTCAGAGCGCGAGTCCAAAAAAAAACTAACTGAAGTTGAAATATTGAAAGACATACTTAACTTTGTAGTTGACAATAAGGTTCTTCCATACATAACAACTACAAAATGTAAGTTTGTAACTGTAAAACTTTTTTTTTTTATATGATATATCTTCAAATTACCAACTTTCAGATTTATTCCTTTATATGTGCTGTAAGACCTTGCCTCTTGCCAAGATTAATGATTCTAGGTTAACGGGAAGTACCCTATAGGTTTTGATTCCCCTGTGAAATCGCAAAATATGCGACATAAACGTTCATATCTTTTGATTGCGTTGACTTACAACTTTTATTTTTTTACAGCTGAAAGAAACCGTAGACCCAAGTATGTATTTAGTATAAATTTCAACTTGATACCTTTACGCGTTCTTGAGAAAAAGGGTCTTGACAGACGGACAGACGGACAGGCGGACAACGAAGTGATCCTATAAGGGTTCCGTTTTTTTCCTTTTGAGGTACGGAACCCTAAAAAAGAAACAATATCATATAAAATATATGATACCATTATTGATACCTATTAAGAAGATACTGAGAAGCTACTAATCAAATGGCTTAGAGCCTTAGATGAAGAAATGAAATTCGATAGCAATAGGTACAGAAAGTCACACAAAGACGCGCGTCGACTATTCTCCTGATAGTTTACAAATTATACGAGATATTGGTTCTCTATTTTAGGTCCAGGTCGGGCCTTATCTACCCTGAGCTTATACAGTGCAAGTTTGAAAGGTTCCGCTCGATATTAGCTAATTTTCCTTAGTGTTCATGTACGATAAACAGTTGATAGAATGTTCCCTAAGTGAGTTAAGTGAGTGCACGTTAAGTGATTAGAAGTATGAGTCATCTACGTGGATCGATCTCAAACAGCCACCTGGGATCGTTTAAACATTCAAGACGACAATCTTCGATAGCATGGTCGGAGTCAGTAACAGATGTATGCAATTCAAGGGCAATCCGTATAGATCGAGCCAGCCGCTGGAAGCGTGCCAGCTAAAATCCTAGACAAGCCTCCACTTAGACGGGCTGGCAAGGTCTAGACCAAAAAGGTTGTTACGAAACGCGGTCGTGAATTCACCTCGCAATTCGGCCAGTTCGGATAGCTTATGCAACTCATTCAATAAAAAGCTCTATTGTAGAAACTGGCGCAAAACTGTTGCCAACAAAATACGGTTCATGGACCGAATCTGGATTCCAGAAGACGTGGCGAGAACAGCTGTTATTTACGGACAATAAGATTGATTATGCGCTTGTATACTACCGCCCAGATAAGCAGAATTTGTAATATGAGGTGATCGTCTAAAACGCCACTAAAGCCTATAGCACTTTTTTAAGAATCAAAATATTCGTATTTCGTATGACGAAACAATGTATTTTATCACCACACAAAGCTGGTCAAAATGTTGGTGGTTCAAATGGTCATGGTAACGTGGCTCGACCGCTTAGTTCATGGCATCCATATTCTTTTATAGAACTACTAGCGAACCGCCCGCCCGGCTTTGCACGGGTGTAATTTACGTGCGAAGTCGGGTCGGGTCGCTAGTTATATATATAAACCTTCCGTGAAAAATTATGTAACTGATGGTGAAAACTGCTTCAAAATCCGTTGCGTAGTTTTAAAGATTTAAGCATACATAGGGACGGACAGACAGCGACAGCGACTTTATTTTATTCTTTATTCTTTATTCTTTATTGCAAATATGTACACTTTCTTCCTCTAAAACTAAGTTTTGGAGTACATAGTGTAATATACCCTGCATAAAGGGTGCAGCAATGGTTAATGTTGTGGCTGGTCACAAACCAGACCACAGACATTGAATATACTTAAATCTTATAAATACACTTTTAATTACGTCTATTTTACATAATAATTATCTACTATTTAAACTTAACTTAGGATGAAGTTGTTTTACTATAAATATTTAATGCGATAGATTAGGTAATATTTGAAATGGAATGCAAACAATACTAAACCTAGGATGCTACCTTCTAACTAAACTTAAAAGATCGATATTAATATTCTAATTATAATTTAATTTTATCATTGAAAAAATCATCTATCACATAATAACATTTTTGACTTAGAAACTTACGTAATTGGTTCTGAAAAGTATAATTATTTGTTTCTTTCTTTATTGCATCCGGAATTTTGTTATATATGTTTGTTGTCATGTACAGAGGGCCTTTTTTGAATATTTCTAATCGCGGGACTGGTAATTTGAGTTTATATTGTCTGCGGGGGTTAGTATCGGGTGTGTATAGGTGTAGATGCTTTCTGACAAAAATAGCCGCTTCATAAATATAGAGACATGGTAGTGTTAGCATTTTTTGTTGTTTGAAGTGGGGTTTACAACTTGTGCGTTGGCAAATGTTGAAGATAATACGCATGCATTTTTTCTGCATTTTGAAGAGTTGTACAGCATCAGTACTGTTACCCCATAATATTATCCCATAGCGAAGCCACGAATACGCGTAAGCATAATAAGCGGTGAGGGCAGTGTTTGAGTTGCTGTTGATTTTTAGTGTTGCTAATGCATAGGTAAATTGTGACAACTTGGATTTGACTTTTTCAACATGCTCTTTCCATGTTAGATTAGTGTCTAGATTTAGGCCTAATAAAGTGCAATCGCTTATTTCTTTTACGTCAAGACTCTTTGCAAGTTCAGTTAGTTGTAGTGGCTTTTTTTTGTATGGAATAAATTGCATGAGTTTTGTCTTATTTGCATTTATTTCCAGATTGTGTGAAGCTAACCATGATTTTATATCAGTAAATGTATTTTTTATGTGTCTAAGTGAGTTAGAGTCAGGTGTACATTTAAATAGAAGCGAGACATCATCAGCGAATAAAATACACGGTGAATTTGTTACTTTAGGTAGATTATTAATGTAAATAAGAAAGAGAATACATCCTAGTACACTGCCTTGAGGGATAGAGTCATTAATGGTGTGTATATTTGAGTGTATATATTCTATTTGGCCTGTGTCTTGATGGTAGTATTCGATTTGGACAAACTGTTTCCTATTTGAGAGGTAAGATATCAGCCAATTAAGTGGTTTGCCCCTAATCCCAATTTCAGATAATTTTTTGATAAGTATACGGTGCGAGACTCTATCGTACGCCTTTGACATATCAAGTAGTAGCCCAACAGAGTAATATTTATCTCGCATGTTATTTAGGATTTCTTGTACATAATTGAATATTGCTAATGTTGTTGAAGATTTCTTGCGGAAACCAAATTGATTTTTATTAATGAGCTTGTATTTTTCTAAAAAACTGTGTATACGATCAGAAATTGCGCGCTCAAATATTTTTGAGATTACCGGGAGTAGTGCGATTGGCCTGTAGTTGCTGACATTTTTAGCTTTACCGTCTTTTTTGAGAACAGGTTTTACTTTTGCAATTTTGAGTAGTTCAGGGAAGCATTCTTCTTCAATCGATTTATTAATTAATGCTGTTATGATAGGTGTGAGTTCACTAGCGCAAGATTTAATTAAGGCAGGAGGTATATCGTCTACTCCGCAACTAAATTTATTGGGTAGCTTTCGAATTATAGCTAACACTTCTTTTTCCGTAACTGGTGATAGGAACATAGAGTTAGCCAGAGCGGGTTCAGAAAAGTTATCATTTATATGGGTGGAAGGAGTTGGGTTTGTTAAATTATTTGGTGTTTTGCCTATTGAAGTAAAATAATCATTAAATACGTTTGCAACTTGGTGAGGTTGGTTTACAATATTGCTATTCTCATTAAGTTCAATGTTTTTTATTCGTTTACACGTATTTTTATTTGTATTTTCTTTTATTATTGTCCACATTGTCCTTATTTTATTTTTTGATTGGTTCATTTTTTTTGCATTGCTAAGTCTTTTTGATGTTCTTACACAATTTTTCAAATTTTTTGCATATTTTTTAAAATATAATTTAAGGCTTTTACTGTTTGATTCGTTGCATAGTGTTTTTAATATTCTTTTATTTTTACATGAGATTTTTAGGCCTTTAGTCATGCAATTATTTTTGTTTTTTTGAAGAGTTTTAATTTTTTTATAGGGTATATATTTATCTAATAGCTCTCTTAGTTTTGAATCAAAGTTATTATAGTTCTCATTTATATTTTTGTCAGACTTTATAATTATATTCCAGTCAGTAAAGTTCCTAAGTGCTTCCTTAAAACAGTTAATATTTTTTGTGGAATAACATCTTTTTTTCATAGTAAGAGTTGTTATTTTTTTAGTTTTTTCTATAGAATTAATTTCGTAATATAGAGCTTTGTGGTCCGAAATTCCATAATCATTTACAGCAATTTTGCATTGTTCATTGGAATAATTCGTAAATAAAAGGTCTATGCATGTAGCTGTTTTGAATGTTTTTCTAGTGGGGTCTGAGATTCTTTGATATAGGTTGAATTCTAGCATGGTGTTTATTAGTCGCTTGTAGTGGATAGAATTTTCGTATATATTTATATTAAAATCTCCACCTATAATTACGCGTTTCTTGGATATTTTTGTTCTAATTTTATTTAATAGTGTGTCTAAGAAGGTAAAAAATTTTTCAATTTCATGGTCATTACGGTATACATCAATTAATAATACATTCTGTTTGGGTATTTCTATGGCACAACATTCTACAATACATTCAACGGAAAGTTCTTCTAGATCTACTCTTTCTATGAACTCGATGTTTTCTCGAAGTAAAATTGCAACACCGCCACCTCTGTGCATTTTCCTGTAATATCCGGCTGCAAATACAAAATTAGGGATTTGTATCAAACCTTTTCGTTTCTCTCTGATCCATGTTTCGGACAAGCACACTGCCTGGATTTGGCTATGTTCTTCTAGCAAACTTTCTAATATATGGGTTTTATTATTAATACTTTGTGTATTTTGAAAAATGGTCGTGAAGTTAGGGACGAAAAGTATGGTTTGAGGTTGTTGTGTTGGTAGTTTTTGTTTGAAATTTTTTTGTATTTTTTGGTCGGTCGACATCATTATTGTATTTGTCTTGTGATGAATTGAAGTCTGCAATAGAGAAGCTGGGTGTCACCTGGTTCTTGATCTGTTTCTGCTGTAAATGGATTTTATTTTCGGATAGGTCGGTGGTATATTTAGTATTCGTTATGCGTGAGGTGATAATCGTATTATCAGTGTCAGTGGCTGTAGTTGGGTTTCCTTCTTGCGTGGTTATGGTGCAGGGCGAGCAATGTGTATTATTGTTCTGAGGCAGGATTTGTTGGTCTGATTGGGGATATTGCGTTGCGTTTTTATTTATGTATTTTTCTTGTATATCTGTGTATTCTTTCCCTTCTACATATAATTTATTATTTCTAATTATTGCGTACTTTCCCCTTTTTCTTTCCTGAATTTGTATTTCTCTAAGTTTTATACTACGTAGTGATAGTGATATAAAAGGTAACTGAAATAAAACAAAAAAAATGATGATTCAGTATTTGGGAAACTTTAGAAGAGCCAAGGGTTCAGGTTCCAATGCCAGTAGAGCGTTCATTTTGGCATCTTGCCAATAGATACAGGCCTCCTGCGACCCTTCACAACTACGGCATTTCAGAACAGAGACCAGCTTGATTACACGCAAAAGCCGCATTTTCCCGACTTGCTAAATTAATCGAGCTGAAATATCTGCAACCTAAATAAACTCGTAGCAGCGGTAATTAAAAACGTTTGAATGTAATCATTCCACGACAGCGGGAGAAACGCGCAACGAACTAAAATTGATAACACCACCTATCTGCATGCCGTTTGATACCTATACGAAATTACTCAACACATTTTGTGAGAATAATATGGAGATTGGCAGCTGTAGCACCTCTGATAACCCTCTCATCGGGAGTGGTATTATAATTAAAACATACTATAAACATATACTGGTTGTTTTGCGTGACCCGTTCTAAAAGAAAGTGTTTATGGTAGTGGCGCTTTTTCGAGTCGCTTCTAAGCGCGCTGACGTCAAGACTCTGTCAACATTAACTGGGTCAGCAAACATGGTAGAATTACACTCGGAAAAGAAGAAATCATATCTTTTGGCCATTTGAACGACGGTCGCCTGTTGTTGGACGTTAATATGATGGCTATTGACAAGAATATTGACCTAATTATCATTTGAATAGCTCATAAAGCATTTTCAGCCGTCGAAAAAATTATGATATGCAAATGATGTTAAATAAAATTGTATCAATAGGCTATTGAAAGCAAAATTAGTATTTAACCTCGTGAACTAAAAGTGTTTTATTTTTTGACTAGATACGAACAGTATTAAGAAGCTGATATGACAACTACATCAATCTACATCAAGATCCTAACTTGGCATCCGATGCCGACAAGACTTGAGTCTTGTCTTAGGCTTAACAAATTGAATCTGGTCCAGTGATCCAAGTGGATTCAGTTGCAGGTCCAGTGTGATCGTATGCACAGGCCCGGGTAGTCAGTTCGGCAGCCGCCCAGCAACAGGTCGTGGCGGCGATCAATACGCCGCGCCGCCGCGCGAGCCCTTTCGAGTTTCGATAGGCCCGCGCCCGTTGCGCCGCCGCCCGACCGGCAAACGAACCCGCGACGCAATCCGACGTCATGACACGACACGCATAAACGCTCCCGTGGAAAGCCAGAATGAGAGGACATGCTGCGAACTGTAGCAGCTCAATCTGTAATCGATGCAACTCGTTTCAGCAAGGTTCACATCAACGCAAATGGTTGATATTGGTTGATAATGGTTGATATTATAAACCCGTACGTAGCGCTTTGATTCCACTTTTAGTGTGCGAAATGCTAGTCTGTGGAATGCGCTGCCGGAATGGGTGTTCCCTGATAGTTACAATCTGGGTGTCTTCATTTCACGAGTGAATCGGTTTCTTCTAGGCAAGCGTGCTCCATCGTAGACCGTCACCGCTAACATTAGGCGAGTTAGCGGTCAAACGCAAGCCCCTTATTAAAAAAACATGCGCTTCATGAACAACTTGGAAATTGGAACGACGTAGATATGATTTCAAGGAGGTTTTTGTAGACTTGATAGACGAGCTTGTGCAACAGGCTAACGAACATTTCATCACGTCTCATCTGAACGATAGTTATTGTAGAGGTTCTCATAATTTTATTACTATATCCATAAAAGCTGCCTTTATAATCGCAATAGTTTAAAACAAGATGCATGCGTGGAACTCAAGAGTACGCTGTCATCCTGCCAACTTGTTTTTAGGGATAGGCTTGCGTTTTACCGCCAACTCGTCTGATGTTAAGCGATGATGCGAGAACATAAGCCTACAATAACTCCATTGATTTGCGTGGGTATTAGAGTTGCTTAATTTCTACGTACAAATTATTATTTTTGTAATGCATGCCAGTTTCAACAGTTCCAATCAATAAACATCACACTTTATTTTTGCTACACGCGATATGCTTTGATCTTGATTTCATAAAATGTTTTATCTCCCGCTGGGTATATGATTAATGATCAGTATGAAAATATGGAATTATAAGTCAACAAATGCAAGGAACGCACTTGAGAGTTCAGAAAAAGGACGGATCGATGCCTTATCCAGTTACATAATCAAGGCATCAAGGTCGCTTCTATTGTGAGAGCGAGGAGGCTCATTACGAAGTACGAGGAGCGTATTGATGGCGTTACTGTAAGGAGTTAAGGAGTCAGAGACGTTCGCTTGGTTGGAAGGCAGTTTGATAGTGGTGTAAAGAGTTTCCTGAATTAGCGCAAGCGTCATGAGATCGGCGCATAAATCTGTCGCCACGGGTGTTTCGTTCGCCGCTTTGCGACGTGGGCGGTGAAGCTGCAATACCGGAGAACTAGAGATAGCATCGCAATCGCTTTACGACCCGTGTAAGACACCGCATTACCGACGCTTCCACATTCGATACACTCGTAACTGCTGAACACTTTGCCGTCTCGATTCTTGTTACTATCGAATCGATCATTGACAAACACTGTTCCTAATCGAGCTTAAATGATTTAGACTAAGACTCCATCTGTGGTTGGTTGATAATTTTAAAACCACATCCCAAGGCCATTAATTAGAACGAGACATACGTTTATGCGACTCCGAATTTTAATATCTTGAATATCAACGAGCGTGAATAAGTTGTCGCACAAAAAATATCAAAGATTAAAGATCCCAAATACACTGTATCTGTAATTCTAAACTTTAAAGCATAAATGGGGATTGCTAGTAGTTATTTAGTACAATTGGCAGGTTCCGTGACGGCTGACAGCCCTCTGAATAAACATTTACAAATTAGAGATGCTTTTCAGAAGCTAACCCCAAAAATTGCCGTAATTCTAAATCATGGTTGCCATTACAGTTTTGACGCCTTGAACTACTTTTTCAACACGCAACACGATTTACATGGAATATATTAAACTCTTACCACGTTACTGGCTTTTTAAACGACGAAAAAAGGAAGAGGTTATCAAGTCAACGCGTTTATTTTTTTATGTATGACGCATGATTTTTTACAGAGCAAACCAATTTGATGATTCTTTTTTTTAGCTGCATGGTAGGAGGTGTCACCGGAAAAGGGCGAACCAAAAAGTATGGATGGACTTCGTGAAAGAGGATACGGTTGTAGGAGAGTAAATGTAGAATTATGATGACAGAGAACTGGAGAACATATTCCTCGTTCTGTACAGACAGAGTCCACATATAAAAGCAGGGTAAAACGATGATCATTGCAAGTTTAAGTGGCAATGGGCAGGCCAAATCGCTCGAAGAACCGATAACCGATGGGGAAGAAAGGTTCTGGAGTGGAGACCACGAACCGGAAGACGCAGCGTAGGGTGGCCTCCCACTAGATGGACCGACGACATTGTGAGAGTCGCGGGCATCCAGTGGATGCAAAAGGCAGGCTATCGTTCAGTGAACAGGTTAGAGGGGGAGGCCTATGTTCAGCAGTGGACGTCTTCCGTCTGATGATGATGATGATGATGAAAACGATGATGGCAATCTTCGTTTCTAGCAGCTGGGCAGATTATAAGTAAATTATTATAACACCAGCTTGCACTCACGATGGTGTACGCGGGCGACCGTCACCAGAATCGCGCGTATTCCCTGAGGAAGGAGCTCTAATGACTCCGAAACCGGTCGATCGTCTCGACCGATTAAACCGATATCATCGTGAGTGCAAGCTGGTGTTATAATAATTTATAATGAATCCTCACGCGAGTTTTGATGAAGAGATTATAAGTACTTAAATGTCCCATAAATATGAAAATAAATAAGCAACATCAACTCATGATCTCGATGCAAATTTTCCAAGAGCTCTCATAACCAACAACATTGCATTCTCGGAAAGTATCGTAATAACACCATTGCCAACCACCATAAACAAAACCGCAGTGTTTTGTTCCGCAAGGAATGCAATCAAACAAGGAACTGGCAATCAAGACATGACACAACCAGACGTTTTACAGGTAAAATAAATTCACTTATGTGGAAACCAGTAGGCAGCAGTCTACTTACTTCAAATATACTTGATTCAAATTAAACTAACCTGAAAACATTGTACATTAAACAAACTATTGGAACATCTCAATTTCATGCCTATGAATACATTTTATTGTAATGCATTTTGATTTCATAATAGGCAAATAAATAGATACAAGCTCTCTTTTTTTTTTCACACCAAAAATTAAACATAGGACATAGGCTTAAAAATTGTGTATTATTTTTGTCTGTCTGACAACGACTATAAATAATAGGCTTGCGTTTGACCACCATCTCGCGATGATACGCTCTACGTTAGAGCACGCTTGCCTAGAAGAAACCGATTCACTCGTGATTTGAAGACACCCAGATAGTAAACTTACAGAGGCTTTATTTCAGCAGCTTCTGATTGAAATTGCATAAAACGATAGCTATATTCCTCAACAGATCTCCAATGGACATTTTATAACTTCTCATACATCACTTATTAGAACTTAGAGTACTACATAAATCTTAGAGATTGAAAGAATAACGCACAGATTTGCTCCATTCACGTCTACTTGGCGCCATATTAATCGGCCACGGGTAAGCCACGGAACAAAGAACGCTTGTAAGTGCTGCAAACCTACAGCATCCGTCGACCATACATACCCAACTGCAGTATAACGAGAATGACTACCACTATCGGGTTACTGAAGATCTAAATAGCACAAACTGATGGACTCTCTATCAGTTTCAACGGCAAATACTTCTGTCTAAAAAAATAAAGATAATTTTGTTCTACCCAGTTAGTACCTTTGTTATTTATGTATGTTCAAATATTTTTAGGAAAAAGGAATATAAAAAACGGAGTACTTTGATAAAGGCTAAAAATGTTTTAAAAGTAAATTAGATACAGCAAGTCTCGGTTCAAATAGAGCTAATGAAACTGGCTAATTGAAACGAAACAGCCCGATTGACGAGATTGCGGAAGACAACACAGCGCATGAATGTGCGGCGACCGGACGAGCCAATCGACGCGAGCGCATCGCTCCCTGCCGGAGGGTTCGGATGTTACAACTCGTCTGTGATGTGAATGTGACGTCACATTGTTCAATTACAATTGCTATATTCAGCAATCAAAATCGGCTGTGCCACTAGTGACTATAATGGTATAGCGGCTTTCTGGAAGTTTAATTTACATGATTTTGATCAGGGGAAATATTGAAACCTGATCAGGTTTATTCAACTGAATTTGATTGGGAATTGTTACAGGACTACCTTTCGATTTGATAGGTCACAAGAGAAAACTGCACACCTTGACCAATAATTCATGTGATTCAATTGCGTAAGATTGTATTTGTATTATGTTCATTTAGACAAAAGTAAAGAACATATTCCATAACTTTGTAAATATACGAGCAAGAAATATGCGAAATCCTAAGAATGACTTGCAATATTTGAATTAGTTTCCAGCCAATATTTAACAGGAGTATGTTAAGTGATGTCACCATATGGTGCGTTTTGTGGGGCATAGGAGTGGTGTCGTTATGCGAGAGATAAACATGGTACGAAATAATATTCTAGTTATAGCCATTGACACTTTCATCACACTTAGTGGGTTTCGTAAGCGTGCGTGTAATGTATTTTTTATCAGTAGTTTTATTTTATTTTATTTAGGATTCTCTGCTAAATCCGAATCAACAAACTGTAAAGCTGTATCAAATTTTCCCATGAAATGTTCACAGCAAATTATGAATTCAATGCGAGTAAAGTATGAACATACGTCATGTACATACAATACAGTGTACAACAAAACGCAAAAAAAAAATGGTTTCAGTGCTTCTACTCGCGTAGCCGCTTCGTTATTTATTTTGTAATGGCGGATGATGCAAAAACTGAAAAAAATTGTATTTTGCTGAATCACAAACTAGTTTCACATATACATTGTTGCCAACTAACAAGTTCCAAAAGTATTGACAATGCCAATTATGTCGTGTTTGCCTCTACGCATGCGTGAACAGCGGGTCTGCCTACCCAGTTGGGTCAGTGAAGCGGCACGGGTTACGACATAGCTGTAAACGCAAACCAGATGACCGCCCCACTGCCTCCAGCCATACGACTTCAGGGGCTGCTGCCACCATTGACAATTCAGCCATCATGAGCAGCGCGCGGTGCTACGCGATGATGCCGGGTCCCAAGCCCCTGCCTTTACTAGGAAACTCATGGCGTTTTGCAATCGGCAAGAAACCTTGGAAAACCCGAACTCTCGACGTGACACTATGGTTTCTTAGAGCTTTAGCCGGTTCAGGCGGAGCGGCAAAAGTCGCAAAGCTGTTCGGACATCCAGATCTGGTGTTCCCATTTTGTGCTGAGGAAACAGCGAGGATATATCGCCGAGAAGATTTCATGCCATACAGGGCAGTTGCACCGTGTCTCAAGCATTACAAACAAGAGTTGAGGAAAGACTTCTTTGGGGATGAGCCTGGTTTGATTGGCGTGTAAGTAAAAGCTGATCTGTAAAAAGTTATTCGGTGTGTTGTATTTCGACTAGTGTGTGACAAAAGTGTCTTTTGGCAGGCACGGAGAGCCTTGGTCGAGGTTTAGATCAAAAGTCTCCAAAGCTCTCGCGGCCCCGGAGGCAGCCAGAGCCGCAGTACCTGACTTGGATTACGTTGCAGATGACTTTGTTGACAGGTAAATTTTTCAAATTGCTTAAAAGTTTGCTATCAAATTGTTGAGATCAATTTACTAGTTGAGTCTCACTGTTAAAAATGATTAGGCACGCATGAATCAGGTTAGGTGTTCATTACCTGTTAGCACGTGGTTTAGTTAAAGTAAATGCATTAATTGTTAACACAACCTGGCATGCATTCCATAGCCCGTGTGAGTTACTGTCCAAAAAAACGACTAGGTTTGACTACTAGGCGACTAGTAAGAGATGTTACTTGAGGATTTACAGTGTTATCTCTTTCATCTGGGCAATAACGATCAAAGCAGTGTTGCAAAGACACAAAGACCAAAATGGTTTATACGAAACAAGCAGTAACAGCCCCAGTGATCCGCCACTACCAATCTGACAGTAGAATCAAAGTTTAATGACCACATCCCGTTTTTAAGAACGACGTCTGCGCAGTTGTTTTGAGCGAAGACCACTGACTCATTGCTAGGAACAACAAACCTCTTTCAATGAAAAACGTAACGTTTCGTTTGAGCGACTTTTAACGCGGAATATTTAACGCTTAGACGAGTTTAATTGGGTTTTGGGAAACGTAATTAACATACAGCTTTCAAATGAACCGCCTTTGATTGCTAACTAACAAGCCATAGTTAGAGGTAGCATGACAAGTGAATACAAATAAATTTGGGTTAACAACGTGAACGTGCAATTATGAACGCTGTGTCATCATATTATACTTTGCTTGTAGAATGGAACGCATTGTCGATGAGGACCGAGAGCTGCCCAAAGATTTTCTCACTGAGCTTTATAAATGGGCTCTTGAATGTAAGTGATGCTCGAGCTGCTGTGTTTTGCTTGCCAGCTCTTTGTGTTTTTTCTCTACAGTAAGGGACAATTTTTCAATAATTTTTATCTTTTTCAGCGGTGGGAGCTTGGGCCTTGGGGACACGACTAGGGTGTCTATGCGATAATGACACGGATGCAAAGGAGATAATTAGATGTATTCATGGATTCTTCCATAGCGTTCCAGAGTTAGAATTATCAGCACCTCTTTGGAGATTATACTCGACACCTGCTTACAAGACTTATGTGGAAGCACTCGACGCTTTCAAAACACTGTGTTTGCAAAGACTTACTGACAAAGGGGTATGCGCACAAATAGCTAAGGGCTCGGGGGAGAAAGTGGCGGCAATATTAGCCCTTGACTTGATGCTAGTAGGGGTCGATACAACAGCTGCCGCAGCAGCAAGTACGATGTATTTACTCGCCAATAACGATAGAGCACAAAGAAGACTACAAAACGAGCTCGACAATCATTTGCCTATTGATAGAACAATGACCAGCAAAGATTTAGACAAGCTACCGTACCTCAAAGCTTGCATAAAGGAATCTCTACGGTGAGTTTACATTTCCATTTAATCACATAATGGAATTATTGGCATTTCATTATCATTGTCCAACATTAAAGATTCGAGTCGAATTTGAAATACCTTTCAATTAATTCGAACAAAGCCTAGATTCAATCTGAAATTTTTGCTTGTATAGCGTTATGAAAAGTCAGTTTCTGTAATATGCCGCAGCCATAAAAGATGATGCAGCACCGCACCGCAAACTAGACTATCTCTGACGTGAAGCCAGGGAACGGCACGGTGGCAGTTTGCATAACATTTGCATCGCAAATATATATGTTCCTGGGGTGAGGTGCAAATATTGGTCGATCCTAATCTTACCGTGCATATTTTAGTCAACCTCTTGAGATATCTTTTGAACCCTTGGCGACGTTACAATAGCAATTTTCCTTCATGTCTTTAAGAGCCGTAGAAAAAGGTTGTGCAAAGTATCGTGTTAGAAGGTATCTAAATAGGACACGAGCTTTCAACTGGCTGAATGTTAGATCGAAAATGTTATAATTGTAGCGCAAGAATTTCGTTTGCTTGGCATACATACTATTGTACAAACCTACATAATATAAAATATACATATATACGGCAAGACCACAATCAGACTCCAGGCGCAAGGAAGCATCCCTTCATGCCTATTCCTCTAGTTCAATTCAATCAATTGACATAATTTATTCAAAATCTTTTCCGTCGGGTTTCTATTTCTATGTTTAGACACTACAAAGACTCGTACATAGGTTGCTAGGCCTCGTTTAATTTATGATGGGACTTTGTAGACTAGTTTCGACCGGATTAAAAATTCACGTCTACAATTCCTTTCAATTATATGCTTTAGAACTTAGCTTTAACAAGCCAATTTTAGTCTAGAAGTACCGTTATGTATTCTGTTTATGTTTACCTACAAAGCAGAGTATAAATGTATCGCCTTAATGTAACGCGACCATTGATGGTCAGCTTCGAATTACATTGCACCTGACGTCGATTTTATAAGCTTGAAACTGATGCCTTCAGCGATATTGTATATATGTAGATCTTTATCTGGATGAATACGTTACGTTATACGTTGGAAAAATACATATACTCTTGCCAATTGAAAAATAATCATTAATACTTAATGCCAAAAACAGAATAATATTATGATGAGAATTCTCCGTTTTAGGATCAAACCAGTTATACTGGGAAACGGAAGATGCATTCAATCAGATGCAGTCATATCCGGCTATGAAGTTCCAAAGGGGGTATGTTAAAGCTCTTCAAACCCAACGTTTTAGGCATAATGATATGCATTTAAACTGTAAAATCTCTTTCAGTCTCACATAGTCTTTCCGCACTTCATAATGTCGAATGAAGAGAGGTACTTCCCATCGCCCCAAGAGTTTGTCCCGGAGCGATGGCTTAGAGATTTCGACGCAACAAAAGCCAGATGTCCACATACGGAATCAAAGAAACTACATAATCTGAACGCAGAGTCAAAGAGTGATTATTTGTACAAGAGAGAACAAAAGCACGAGTGTGCGGACAAAGCGGATAATATATATGAAGTGTGTCGGAAGCAAAGGACAGTGGGGATCCACCCGTTCGCTTCGCTTCCCTTCGGATTCGGTCGACGCATGTGTATTGGGAAGAGATTTGCTGAAGCAGAGCTGCAACTTTTGCTAGCAAAGGTACATGGTTTAGTTCAAGTGGTTGAAGATTAAACGCTATTCGTCAAAAACAGAATGGAATTATAAAATCGAGAATAGGATCTTGTTTATAGACAAAACAAGTTTAGAAGGAGTATTGTTGGTTGCGACAAAATGCTTACTTTTACTTAAAGCGGGAAACAATTCATGACACAAAGTCAGTCTTACAGACTTTGTTCGTAATAGGTAATGATTTAAAAAAACCATATATACAATAACTTTTATGGTTATATACAAAGACATGCATTTTGGGTCTAGTAAAAAATGCAAGAAAAAAAATCCTGCGTTTATCTGTATAAATGTAAATATAAACACCGACAAACTAATTCAAATTCTATGACGTTACCACAATGTCTAATTTAGGTTGTAACAGATACAGACTAAATGCACAGACTACCTTAATATAGGGACATTTTTGAGCGCTGACCATGATCCATGCACAGTTTTAAATATCTTTGGCTGATGCATGAAAATGTATCAGGAAACCAAAACAATATAATATTTGCATCCCGTACAAACATTCACGATAACGTCCTTCGCTCACCGCATTTATCGACAGCGCGACTGATCTCGATAGTGTTCGATAGAGATAAGCTAATGCTGAGCAAATATTCCAGATATTCCGACGATACGATGTGAGCTGGCGATACGGGGAGCTGACATATAGCGTGACGCCCACGTACGTGCCGAACGAACCTTTGCAGTTCACGCTTGTCAAGAGGGAGGAGGATCAACGCAAATTAGCAGCTAGAGTGTAACTTAGAAAGACTTTTAGTTTAGCTCTGCTAACAAGAAACCTTCGGGAGGTCGCGGACAGCACAATGTTAAGTTTTTTTTTCTGTCAGATCACCTGCTTCCAGGTTCCAATGATGAATAGAGAGAAGCTCGAGAGAGCCTAAATATACTTGTTCAATATTTTTTGTAGCTCAGAACTCCGTCGAAATATATATATTTTTATTTGAAAGGATATAATATCGTTGTATATATTTTCAGATTAGTCCCATAGAAATTTCACCAAAATAAGTTCAGTAGTTTGGTAAATCAAAATAACTGGAAAATTTGGTTACTTGGATGACATAATATTGTCATCCAAGTATTAAACGAAAATGCGTATTTTACTAAAATTTAAGTCTTTTTTTTTTTAGTTGGTTATCTTTTAATATTATTTCACTGTAGTATATCGGCAACCAGCTATACTATCTTCGAAAACCTAGCAAAAGTAATCAGAATGTACTTTTATCATTAAGTGTTATACAATCTACTGTAGTTTTCTTTTCAGAGCTAAAGGAAACTTGGACTGGTATAAACTGAATGTTGGTACTGGCGTAGCGCGTAATCATAGTAACTCAACATAGAGTACGTTAGGATTTATACGAAAAGTCTGATGATGATCATGATGAAGAAACGGCATCAGCACAATTTTTATAAACTTTTGTATAATTTTATTACTAATAAATTACTACCATAGTTTAGGTGGAATTGAAATGACGATGTTTGTGAGTAAATTAGTGAATTATTGTATTTCATTTTACCTCGAAATTTCCGTGAACAGTAAGCAAATTTAGCTAGACTTTTGTAAGCTAATTTAGCGGCGCGCCAATAACTGGCTATGATTAGACGCGGATGATTAATTCAAGACCAACCCACAGTAAGTCTAATGAACTACAAGCCACACCTTTTACTTTGATATGGATGTCGTAGGTGCCGGCAAGGTCGCATCGCAGGTCTCGACTCCTAAAATCAATGCGACCTATTGTGCAAAACACTAAATTTAGATGCGTAATTTCGGTCAGTTAATGGTGAGGTTACTGGTTACACAAGTCAGTGGTAATCTGGTGTATTACTTTTTAAACTGACCTAATCTGCCAATCTGACCTAGTCTGATATATAGTCAATTCTATTCTATATTATATAGGGGCAAAACAGTTTAATCAGCAACCCAAAGCCGTGCTTCGTTATATTAGGGAGCTCGGCTGGTTTGTGTAGGCTGGCAGGGGCAAATGCACAATGCACCCCAAGCGGGATGTCAGTGCAGGTCTTTTCACCCCCACTTTGAATTAGAATAGTCCAATCTAAAGGCACAGCGAGAAACGGCCATTGACCTAGGTATTTATGTTAGCACCGATAGAAAACTATTATGGCTCTTTTATAACTTCACTGTCTAGAAGTAGTACTTAAATAAATTACGTATAACTTCGATGCCATCGCTCAAAAACGGTGAAGAAAAACATCTAAAGGAACCCGCTATGTCCTAGGACTCTGAATATACATAGGTATGACATTCGCCATCATGCATTGGGCTTCCTCTCTCTCTCTCTCTCTAAGAGAAGACCTGTCCCTGCGGGGGGAACGTGATAAGCTGATGATGTGTCCAATACGAGTAATAGATATGGATCGGTATTCGGTACTCACTATTTGGCGGAGTCGTTGAGCTGGTACTCGTTGGACCGCCCGAAGCACTCCTGCACGCCGGCGTCCGCCCACAGCCTCTTCATGGCCGCGAGCAGCTCCTCGCTAAACGGCTCCGTGTCCTCCATCCGCTGGATCACGTCGAACACCATCTTGCCGTCGCTCTGTGCAACACAAACAACAATCATCCATTACAAATCTCGATAAGAACAGTTATATAATTATATAACAGTTATAAAATATAACCGCTTTAAATATTAATAAACCAGCCAAGTGCGAGTCGGGCTCACGCACTGAGAGTTATGTAACACCGCCACAGAATACATATTAGTACAAGTACCACCCAAGATTTGTTCCCCCGAAGTGCCTTAGGCAGTGCATGTCTGCGTAAACAAAACAGGACCGACGCGCCATAAGCAGTAAAGGGGTGCGTAAGCAAATGGCTCTCATTCTCAATTTTTTGCCGCGCGATCGATCGGTCCATCGACAATTTATGTTCACTAGTCTGTAGCAAGCTTCAATAGCTACGGGTTAAAACTACAAAAGTACAAAAAAGTAGTACAAAAAGACAACGTCACGCATTTCAACTGGGCTACCCTTAGATTAACTTATTCTAAGGGGCTACCTATAACGGTTCGAAATAGATAGATACAGCAGTTAGAAGATAAGACGGACGGACAGTCAGACATACAACGTAGGCTTAGTAATAGGGTCCCGTTTACATCCTTTGGATACGGAACCCTAAAAAGGTGCGTTAGCTTTCCATGATATTGTAATGAATAATCATCGATTTTCGCAAACACCCGTGATCATTTACAATACTTAGGTAGGCCCAGCTAGGACAAAAAAACTGTTTGTAAATAGATTTTTCCGCCATAGGTGAAGCGTTCCATCTTAACATAATTTTTTAATATAGGGTATTAGAAGAAACTGCGACATAATATAACTATGACAGTGATAATCTTAAAATTCTTCTTCTTTGTACACGGAGCCACCTTGTGTTGGTGGCACATTTAGTTCAATTAATTTAGCATAATAACTACATTTTACGCGAGCGCCAAAGGTTAATGTTCCCTAAATGGTAAAAGTATAGATAAGTGTTCAACGCGAAAACGTTGATAGAAAGTATTTCTTATCTAAGACGATACAAATGTCACTATTGATGACCACGAATAAAGCGAAAAGAATAGAAAATTAAGTTGATGTCGTTTACGTGCCCCATCCGAAGATTGCGATCCAGGGTTAAAATCTTGTCCTGCCAGTCTATTCTGCATACTAAGTGACCGCGCAAATGAGGTGATAAACAAAGAGAACGTGTATTTTATAAGCCTTTATTTAACTTGCTGTGTTAATGTGTATGTGTGAGACAAAATCTTGAAACTGAATTTTAGACAATTTTTTCCCCAACAGATTGAGCTGACATTTTGCATACATGTTTAGATTGGATGACAATGCATGGTTAGCTAAATGACAGCATTTTTATACACTCCCATTTTTATGGCTATCAAAAATGAAAGCGTTTACTGAGAAGAATGCAAAAGATGTTGTAATTATTTTAATTATTAATAATTTTATTTATATGTTTTTTTGGCTATATCGCTAAACGGTTTAAAGCAAAAACTGTAAGTACGCCTCACTTACTAATTTTTCACGCACACTAAGAAACTTATAACGACACCAACGAACTAACGAATAATCCAATCCACATGCAAAAAAGGATGAGAAGGTAGTCTGCTGGCTGAATCGACTAGACATCAAGCCAGATTTAAGCCCGGTGCGTTCGCACCCACCACGCCACCTTACCATATCTTCCTTGTTTGTCTGATCTGAGGTAATACCCGATCATGTTCGTGCCATATCGGTTGAGGCAGAGTTTACTGACCCCCTTGCTCGGGGGTACGCTAAATCGATTAGCGATATTTATCGGATGAAGCGCTCTAACGATCATATGGGTTTCGATACGCATCTCCACTTTGACGTACGCAGATGGAAAGCTTTAAAGTTAGCGGTATGCTATAAAATTCGTGAGTCAGATACAATACAAAGTATCTGCAATGACCTGCAATGACTGACAAATTATTATTTGTGAAATTAATATATTATTACTAGACAAACGTGATCCATCTTCCATCGCGTCATCGCTTTCCATCAGGTGAGATTGCGGTCAAACGTTAGCCTAGTCCGATGTAAAATAAATCTAATCAGATTTCAGTAAGTATTTGAAATCCGACGAAGAATAAAAGATTGAGACGTCGAAATTTGGAAAAGACCAGTTAGTAGGGCTAGGTGATGACAGGTGGAGTAAAGCAGTGATAGGTGGACTACGCTATACAGTGTTACGCATATAGACTGTACTAAGCCGAAAGGAGGTCATTGTGCCCATCATTATGAACAACTTTTCTTATGGGACCAACCCAGAAATCGCGAAAAAACAGCGTACTCTTTTAAGTTGTTTTACGCTCTCTAAAAAACTCGAAATCACCTACTATTCTCGAGGAATCGCTACAAAAAACATTACCCTTTTAGTAGGAACTAATGGTAATTGGTTAAACCAAGGTTGAACCATTACAAACACGCGAAAAAGTGATAATTCAATTAAATCCGTGCTTACTGCGGCTACTGGTCAGCTCAGCAATGCGGCACAAAATGTCATACTAAAAATAATTTAATACTAACCTATAAAGGCAGAATGGCTAGCCCTGTTGTTAGTTTTTAGGCCGTCTGACATGGCTGTGCGGTTGTTGTTATGGACCGAATACCCGGTAATTATAATTATATTTTTTATTTATTAATAGTAGGCTTGCGTTTGACCACCAACACCAACTCGCTTGATGTTATGCGATGATGCGGTCTACGATGGAGAACGCTTGCCCATAAAGAAATCGCTTCACTCGTGATTTAAAGAATTCAGGCAGCGCATTCCACAGATGACCGTGTGTACAATAAGGTAATAAGGTTGCCTGGAAGAGATCGCTTTTAGCGATAAGGCCGCCAGTTGTTACACTAGTTTTTAAGCGTTTTTTGTCCTCTGTATCAAATTTCATCGTGTGAACAATAAAGAGTTAGTCAATCAATCAATAATGTCCCGAATATTTATTATTTATTTATTTTTACAGACTAGCAGTTCGCACAATAATAATTATGAGGAATCAAAGCGTTTCATATAAAGCGGTGACGATTTATCGTGTCCACCACAGGTTCCCACTCTGGCAGACCGATATAAAAATGGACAGGAGGGAATTAGATCATGTAGATCCGATGCACACTCTCCGAAATGTAATTTACATTGTCATCCAACCCACAGCAGCGCTCAGTTGTAAATGCCACTTGCGGTCACTCATTCGAAGACTGACCGTGTTACCCGTTGCTTAACTTCGTTGATCGGTTAGAATCACCTAGTCAAGCTACACTATGACCGCTATTCAGGGTTTGTATATTTCTATTCGTGACTGCGGCGCGTTAAGTTGGAATAAAGTGACATTTTGCAGTTTGCGAGCGCGTGGATCTGCGCATGCGTGGACCCCGGCCACTGGAGGCTCCGGTCGCCATTCATTTCTCCCTATCCCACACCACCCAGAGGCACCCTCCCTCCGGCTAAATACACACATTGCATATTCATTTAAACACATTCGTGTCCATTTGCCGATGATAGGGCCGACTCAGCGTTTTAACTACACTGAAAATGGAAATTATCATTTCATTTCCCACTTTAAAACCGTAGGTAAAACGCTGGGAGCGGCTCGAATAGCTTTATTTCCTTTCTTCAGTTCGTTAATTTTGGTAATACAGATGGTAATGAACGTGTATTGTTAATTTACAGAATGTGGCAACATTAAAGATACCCAGTTTTACTGGTTATTTACACGTAACTCAATATATCCTTTTGCAGAAATAATTGGAACGTTAACCTTTTTTAGTGTGACGACGCACTGAATAGATAGTATTCGTAGTCCAGCTTTCTGTAGAGTTGAATGGGGGAGACACCTACGTATTGAAACTGACTTCAAAAAAGGATTATTCTCAATTATTAGTTTTTTTTTTAATGTTTGTGACCTCTGTTACGTTACCTCTGACCTCCGTCATTTGTGAACCGAGTTGGAAAATTCTTTTTATTTCAAATGATAATTATACTTTCAGGTTGGCCCATAGTAATTTCATTAAAATCGGTACAGTAGTTTGAATTTTAAATTAAAATAATGTAAACGAAATTGCGTATTTTACTAATATAGAAATCGTTTTTTTTTTTTGTATACTTAATTATTACATGTAATAATAACAACAGACTCCACGACAAGTTCAATAAACGGGTTTAATTACTGAATTAATCCCGTTTATTGAACTTGTCGTGGACACAGGGAAGGATTAAGTGTGCCGTATAATTACGTTTTTACCTTAATATCGTATAGTGAAATGAGTGGGAGAAACACGGATAAATTTGAATACGAATAGTATATTATGAATAAATAACGGATTTAAAGCGAGAGTTATAGATGAATCACAAGCAAGTGTAGGATTCTACAGACTGAATGACGACCGTAGGGAATGATTCATGATGATTGAAGCACGAGCGTAGCGAGTGATTTCAAGTGTAATTTATTCTACTAAAGCATATCTCTCTGAGGTAAGGAACAGTTTGCGCGCTGATCAATACTTTCTATTAAATATTTTTGCTTCAGAACGGTGAAATGACAACTTAGCAACGGACACCCATTTACGTAAATCTACCAAGTTTCAAGAATTTACGTGAAATAAAACACCCTCAGAGTGTGGTTGTATTATCGACATTGCTCAGAGTACAGTGCGACCAACATATCAGTAAGGGAACAAACGGTGGAGCTACTCTCCCTACTCAACTGTAGAGATATGTTGGTCGCTCCGTAGGTGTCTTTTGTTTCAACTTTCGTCGTTCATTTCCATGTCGTGTCTGGTCTTGGCTAGGTTGTCAGGCGCTTTCAAGCCAATGATAAGGGCAGCGATACATGTTGAAGGGTTATTGACGGCGCCATTGGCACGGTGACAATGGCCCGTGACTCACAGATAAATATTGTGGGGAACAGTCACATTTTATGTACTAGTTAGTATAGGGGGCGGCCTGGCTGGTATGAGGGATCTGCGTCATATCAAATGAATAAATTAGGTAGCATAAATCGATTTTTTGCACTCTGTTTACGCATATACGGATAAGAATGGATGCATTTAGCAAAAACTAATAAGAAATTGTTTTTATACGTATGCTAGTTTATGATGTACATATTTATGTATAGGTTCATATCGGCCTGTGAAACATCTTTGATGTAAAATCTGACTGAAAAAAAAATGATAACCAAAAAGATGCCTATCATCAGTAGTTGGTTGTTTAGAGCTGATGATAATTGCATTCTGTAGCAGTAATGCTGTAAGCCGCTTGGTAAATTTTTGATCGTTTAGGAACTTCGCAAAAGAATTTGCGACGGTGATGCCACTATCTGATAAACTATGTGACAAACAGCTTAGTCTGTGCGCTTTTTCATGCTGACTGTGCAAATCCACGTCATAGATGCCGAGTAATCGTGGCTATCTAATTTATAACAAATCATATTTACTCTTCTATTACCCACCGCTAGGCAAGATACGTAAACTCCCTTTCAGCAGCTTTCTAGATTGCATGCCAATTTTATCAGTGACTATTATGTGCCAGAAGTCAACAGTAGCAGAAAGTAAAGGTATCATGGCAAAATCACCTCAGCATCTGTGCGTCATCGCGTGATGAAATAATTGATATCAACTACAATGTTTCTAGATCCTAATCATCTAATCTACTTTAAAATTTAATGTGCATTGCGTTCTGAATATGATAATGGAGAGACTTGAGGAAACTGAAAAAAGTCGTAAATGTCACGCCAGGGAACAACGCCACGCCAGAGTTACACCTAAACTGAATCGCTTAAAACACGTGACGGTACGACCCATGTAAGTCTCTTGGATTTTTATGAAATTAAATAAGGACCGAAATCAAATCTACATTTTGTAAGCCAGTAAAGCCACGTTGTTACGAAACTGATGCATCCCAGGATTGTGAGTACTAAAATCTAGGCCAAAATAACATAGTCAAGCGACCGGTAGACAAAAGTTGAAATAATGACATCGCTAGGCACTAAGATGTGATCTCTTTAGGACCAGAAAGAATGTTGTGTTAAACAGGAGGTCTTAGTCCAGCAGTGGATCGATAACCAAAAGCCTAAATGGTGATGAGAATTGTGACCAAACCAAACTAATCAAGCTTGTCAAATCTTTTCCTTACAAACCAGAGCCTGCAAATAACAAGTTCAGAATAAAATGGGTGAAATTAATAGTGAAAAAAGTGGGTGAAACACCACACTTGAACACGAGCGATAATTTTACTAAGGCGTATCTCCCTTATTTGTCTGATCTGAGTTGAAGATACACTATCAGAGTTGTATTGTACAGATTAAACGTTAGTTACCTGTGTTATGTAACCGAAATGAATTGACAAGACGCCGTCAACAGGTACAACGGAAGAGCGATACGTTATCGCGGAGCCACTGCGACCGTCGCCGTTGTTTCAACAGATAACATGATATGAAGGGTCCTTTACGAGACAAGATTGAGCATCACCTGAGTATACTTTAAAAGAAATTGCTTCCAGAAAATAATACGTTGCTTAAGATCCTTGTAAAGAAAAGTGTATCTGAGGACGATGTCGATGACAGAACGAAGTGGCGAACTAAGATAAGGAAAATTAACCTCACCACTTTGTTTATGCCACTCTCTCCGGTCTCTCGTTAGTCGCTTCCACTCGTTCCTGACAGTACTTTTAATAACTGTAATATTTGTTTATTTTGTTATTTTAATGTTATTAATATAACAAATGTTAATATCAGCGTATTTATTTCGCTGGTTAATATTAATAACTAGCTGACCTGACAGACGTTGTCATGTCTTAGAACTGTCAAACACGCAAATCTTATTTTATGACACCTTGGGTTACATTATTGGAGTTTTAGAAAGGATCCCAATTTTTTTTGAAAATATAATATAGCCTATTTTACCCGGGGATAGTGTAGCTTCCCAACGGTGAAAGAATTTATCAAATCGGTTCAGTAGTTTCGGAGCCTATTCAATGCAAACAAACAAACAAACAAACAATCAAATCTTTTCTCTTTATAATATTAGTATAGATTAATAACGAATGTTATTTATTTATTTTTTCTTTCTGGTAACTTTTTTATTATCTCTTATGTTAAAGACTTCGAATGTTTGTTTTCCAATTACTATTTATATGTATATCCAGGCCCTAGTTGGTGTTGCAACGGGGCATTTACAGTATTTCTAGTTTGTATTAGTGAAAACATGTTTTTGGCTTTTGTGTAACTGTTTATCTCATATCTACTGTATTAATTAGCAGCTGTAAGTTTTCCTTGTAAAATAAAATAAAATAATAATGAAGAAAGAACATATTCTAACACCTAAAAAAAGAATGCTCAAGTTTATAAAAAGAGGCTTTATCGCTAGCCAGTCATTTCAATAGATGAAAAGGGGAATTTTTCTATACTAATATTATAAAGAGGAAATATTTGGTTGTTTGTTTGCATTGAATAGGCTCCGTAATTACTGAACCAATTTGAAAAATTCTTTCACTGTTGGGAAGCTACACTATCCCCGGGTAACATAGCCTATATTTTTTTTTAAATAGGGATCCTTACTAAAACTCCAATAATGTAACCCAAGGTGTAAAAAAAATAAGATTACAATTTTTACTTTGCGTGTTTGACAGTTCTAAGACAGGACAACGTCTGTCAGGTCAGCTAACATATACTTAAAAAGAGTGGCAAAATATCATACGGTCCGCCTGATGAGGTATTATTTCTTGACAAAACTTGTATTAGGTATTCGTTTCGTGGACACAACACAGTGGAATAATCCATGAGTGCACGGTGCACCGACCGCCGGCAGCACAACAGGCCAATTTCATGAATAAGCAATAGCCAATATTGATCTCCCTCCATACGGTGCGGTCATTTTGCAGAACCACTCGTCACCACTTGGGACGAATAAAAATATTGATTTCCATTGTATTTTCTGTTAGGACTGCTGACGCAAACGCGGCTCTATAGGTGAATTTGTAACGCGAAATCCTGAATATACGAGTATTTTCTGTTTTTGGCAAGTTATGTTTTTGCCGAAACCGCCGAATTTTCTCGAATGGAGACTACGGACCGGTAAGCGCAGCGTAGGATCGTAGCGTCCAAACTCACAAGATGAACAGACGACCCAAGTGACCGTAGGAAAACGCTGGATGCAGGTCGCTTCCAACCGGCCCTTTTGGAGATCGATGGGAGAGGCTTATGTCCAGCAGTGGACGTCCTATGGCTGAAATAAAGATGATGATGTTTTTTTCAGAAGTGAGATTCATCATCATCATTATCAGCCTTTCATGTTCCCACTCCAGGGACACAAGCCTTCTCTCAGAGAGATGATGGGCCCTAATCCACCATGCTGGCCCACTGCATGTTGGTGAATGTCATATGTCTTAACTTTTTGAGGTTGTTGGACATACCGGTTTCCTCGCGATGTTTTCCTTCACAATTTTTGAGCGATGCATAGGCATCGAAACTTCACACAATTTATTTAAGTACCAAATAAGTAATTGATGCAAGGCCGAGGATCGAACCGGGTGCCGTCAAACTGTAAAGCGCACATGCTGCCACTCGGCCGCCATCGTTCCCACATGCTAGTGCTCGACTAGGAAGTGCAACACGTGTCTATTGTTACGTGATAACGAAACATCTGACAAAATTATGCATTCGTAAGCTTTCCAGAAGTGTAAATACACAAACAAAACCAGTTTCTATTTTTTTTGTTACAAATATACTGTACATTTTTATAATTAGGTGTTGAAGTACCTGAGATATTATGTCGGACGGTTTTGACTCGTTTTTACTGAGCAAGTAAAATGGTTAGAGCCTGTCCATTCATTTTATTTTGGTCTAAGCCTGGGGCCTTACGGACAACAGCTAATTGCGGCACCTAATCCGCTCAGTTGGAAAATCACGCGAACGTGAACCTTATCGCGCCTAGATACGGTTTGCGGTCGCGTGATTTTCCAACTGAGCGGATTAGGTGCCGCAATTAGCTGTTGTCCGTAAGGCCCCAGGTCTATGTGCTCGTCCGCCATTGCTCCAGAAGTGGGATTAGAAAAGTAATAAAAATAATAATAAAGCCGATTATATCTATTACAGTAACTACCGTACAGTTAGTATTACTAAAACACACCGTTATTAGTAAATAAGAGACTTTGCTTTTTCTGCATAGCTCCCCGCAATTACGGTTGTTATGAATTCGTGCTACAAATGCATTGTACGGAAAACGTGTGGACTTTTAACGAATTGTTTATTATTCATATAATCAACTTGGCAAATACAGTTGCCCGACCCCTCAGGGCGAGGAAAATTATGCCAATTGGTACCTACACCTACATACTACCCGTTTATACCGGTTCATAAACAAAGCGAGCTACAATTTATTATGGTTACGCAATTATAAAAACAAATATGATTAATCAACCATCCTTTCTATGCAATGAATCATCGTAGAATGCACGATACTCATCAGATCGAGGTTTTGGAAATTCCAACTAGTTAGGTCAAGTCAAACTTATGAATAAAAAATAAGAGCAAATACGTATTTGCCCTTCTTTATTTATTTATTGCATCAAATTTGCGATGTAGATGATCTCGCTCACTCGATCTGCGCTCGGGAACGCAGTCGCGCTACTCGCCTGCGTGTAAATATACACCATCCCTGACAATAAGATCATGCACTCATCTCATGCGCGCATAACCACGCGTGCTCGCCCCTAGATCGATATGCTACCATAAAGTCTGGCGCTTGAAAGTGTATATTCGCGTCCGGACGAGCCCAGCGACAGTCGCGCGTGCGACCCAATATGAAATTCTACTTTCCAATATATCCAAGGAAGCTTACCTCACGATCTTTATTGCCATAGGTGATGCCAAGGTTGGGCATGGCGCGCAAGATGGCCACGAGTGACTGGATCGTGTTGCTGTACACCACGGGTCTGTACTGTTTGAAGTCTTCATTTGTGAAGCCACTTTCGTGGATAATTCTGTGGACAAAACATTTCTGGTCAGCATATTATTGTGCGGAGTTTCAGACATGTCCACGTATAAGAGGGTACGTGTTAAGAGGGTGTCTTTCGGCGAGGAGTTGGATCAACGTATTGCCGGAAACACATTTGAGACTTCTGTAATAATATTCCTTGTTTAGATAGGTACAAAAATAAAAAGAGAAGCACCTAATTTTTCTTTAATTTTCATTGCTCTACCTAATTTTTCTTAATTAATCACGGCACCCGATTTTCTACGGGGCGTGCCTCGCCTATATCCAGCAATGGACTGATTTAGACTGAATGTGATAGTAAACAACAAGCAACCATTTCTAATTCCATCAATTATCCGCCAATCACAGCGAATAACGTCACGATTATGCGACAATGTCTGCGAGTGTCTGACGAGAATAAAAATTTGTAAAAAAAAATATACTCAAATATTCTGCAGAATCAAGTTGTTTTTTTTTGGAAATAGTAGATGCGTAAGAACATTGTAATTATGTAATAGTTTTTGAAAATGAGTCATCACGTCTATTGTTCTTACATTACGTAAGATAAGAACATTAACACTATAGGTACTTTTAGTGATTGTCATTGAGAGAACAACTTATGGGGTAAACAGTACGAGTATTACTCATTGATCACTGTGCGAGTGAATCATAGTTCAATTGCATTTAACCTCGGAACAGGTTTTGAATTGTTGCTGGAGGTCGTTTCAACATCAATGAGACGTCAGTTCCTTATGTCTTATTGAGACATTTTAGATTACAACTCCACCACTTAAAATGAATATACTTAATACTATTTAAAAAAAAACTGAAGTTCTCTTGACGACTACGTATAAAAACTTTACCAAAGTTGCCAGATTCGGTAAATTGAGCCATCGCTCTTTGAGTCCAAAAGAACTAAGTCGTTTTTTGAAGTCAATTTAATTGAATGTGAGCATAAAACTTGACTAGATATGTTTTTCCTTTACTCCAGCAAGTCAAACAATGAGGCCATGGCATGCGTAGATATGTGCAGTACAGCATATAAGGCACAATACATTTCAATACCATGGAACTGTAACGATGATGTCCAGTTACCAATCTCAATTCTTAAAAAAAAAATTGCTGCTGCGTAATTCTGAACATACAATTCTGAGAATTAGGTATTTGTAGAATTATTCCTTTGAAATATCGACGACCGGCGTGGCTCAGAAGTAGCGCGTCTGCCTTGTGACCAGAAGATCCAGAGTTCGATTCCCATCAGGGCAGATGTTTTAATGATGAAATATCTGCTCTGGGTTTGGGTGTTCGTTTTCCTTATCTTTGTGTATGTTCCATGGCATCCCATTCCACGTGGGGCTCTATAAAAGTGATGGGTTATTTAATGAAAGAATACAATCAAGAGCTTTCGATTAATGTGAGAACTCTGTACAAACAGTACTAAAAACACGTTCCCGGAGTGTTTAGACTGAGTACCCTTGAAGGACTAAAATGATGGGTCGCAGTCAAGCGATCAATTTGACGTCATCCGTCTGGCGTTTCATAGATCTCTCGCATGGCCGCATCCGGGACGTTGTGACGTCACCATCCAACGTCTAGTGAGAATTATTCAGATATTGATTAGTCACTGGCCTGGGGTCACAGCACCCCTTAAGTCATATTAGCCCTGTCCCTAGCAGTTTAACACGTAGGGGTTAACGGATAGAAATTTTTAGCTTAGCATATTTATAATGTTATTGTCTGATTCGGATCCTGCCCATTTTTTATCGGACTGCCCGGAATGGGCACGAAAAATACGCCGCTTTATGGTTGATATTCCGAAAACCCGTACGAAGCGCTTTGATTCCACTTTTATTGTGCGAACAGCTAGTCTGAAATACGCTGCTAGAATAGGTGTTTTCCGGTAGTTACAATCTGGGTGTCTTCAAATGACGAGTGAATCTGTTTCTTCTATGTAAGCGTGCTCCATCGTAGACCGCGAATTGGCAATCAAACGCAGGCTTATTATTAAATGACTTAAAACATGTTTTTTTATTTATTTTTTTAAACAGAAAATATCCTAATAAATATATTCCTAATAAATATATACATTTATTTTTATTCTTATAAAAATAAATGTATTCTTTCTTTCTTTCTAATATCAAAATTCCCATAACAATGGTACAAACTATGCTAGCGCCATCTTAACAGTTTCCTAATGGATACCTTCATTACGTATCGGATGGGAGCTACATCTTCTATGAATATGAAGCTCAATATTAATTTAAAGGTTCATGCATTGTGGCCGAAGTGCATTCCAATGCCCAAACGGTTTAAAAAAATCATAATAACTCTGACTGGTAATAGCGGCCTTAAGGCCCAAAAGCGACGTGACACAATCTGACAAATCATCAAATAACGCGTGGCAAGTTGCAAGTTACGCATTAGGGTTACGCTCTAGGGAAAAAAATCAGATCTGTCAAGTCACTTGACCTATCAAGGCCCGAAACCTATTTCGGGCCTTAAGATAAGATTATTATTTAAGAGTTAATCCGCAGTAACATTACATATTCCGTGAAAATTACAGTTAGTTGTTAGAAGATACAGCCGTTATAAGGTAGGACAGACGGACAGTGTAGGCTTAGAAGGGCTTTACACCCTTTGCGTACGGAACCCCAAAAACTCTCAGCGAGTCTTTCGCGTGCTGTTTGTCTGTAATGTGAAAGAGTCGTTACTGTCAAAGTTAATTCATAAGATAGTTTACTTACAGAGCAGTATTGCTGACCTATGGCGATCTAAACCATATTAGTTTGTTATTATTAGTCATAAGTTCGTGTCGTGCCCTAATCCGTAGTTATCGTGATTTGTTGATGTAGCTTGTGTACATACTATGATTAGATTACACCAAACATTGGGGCAGTTCCGGGAAATTGAGAAACTGACATCGTTCATGCATTTACGTGAGAATATGTCAAACTTTTCCTCTTACGTTGACTTACGTATTCAGTATTCACATTGATATTGATCACAGACGCTCCGAGCGCTCTAACAGCTAAGCTACGGTCACTTTCCTGTCGACCTCCAATCTCTTGAGCTGTATTTGCAATTAATCTAAGCGTTGGCTACACCATATATAAATCTTGATACATGCAAGTAACTACTCAACTAGAACATATACAAGCCTCGGAGTTGACTGAGACTGCTTTCTAAGAGTTTTTACAAGCTTTTATTTAACTTGGTAGTTATCATGTATGTGTGGAACAAATCTTACAACTGAATTTTAAAACAGTTATCCCCAACCGTTTGAGCTGAAATATTGTATACACGATTAGTTTGGATGACAATGCAAAATTGACTATTAGAAAAATTACTTCATTCTAATTATTAAATCCAATATGGCGGACTCCCAAAGATGGTGGATCAGTTATTTTTTATGCACCCCCATGATATGGGTATCAATGTCGGTTTGCCGAGAAGAATACGAAAAATAAAATGTCGTCATACTGAATTCAATATGGCGGAGAAAATCTTCTTATCTACCATCATCATAATTATGGGTATCAAATCAGAGGGTTTGCTGTGAAGAATGCGAAAAGCTTGTAATTAAAAAGTTACATATTTAGTTAATTTTATTTTGTTACTATGGCGCAATTTGAGATTTTTGAATTGACGTCTGACGTGCCAAGACGGCGGAACTTCGAACTGAATTATGCGGCGTGCTAGTTGGAGCAATGATCCAACTTTAGACATTCAAACTAGGCGAACTCGTGATGTCTATACTGGTAAAGGTCCGTGTGAGAAACTGACATCGTTCATGCATTTACGTGAGAATATTTTGAAGTTTTCATTACATTAACTTACTCGTATCACGGTGTTTACATACATCATTATCTATCAGCCTTTCAAGTTCGCAGTGCTGGGACACAAGCCTCCTTTTACAGATAGAGGGTGGGCCCTAATCCGCCACGCTGGCCCAGTGCATGTTGTCTTTGAACTCATAAGGTTCTTAGACATACCGGTTTCCTCACGATGTTTGCAACTTCACCGTTTTAGAGCGATGTCTGCACATAATTTACTTTAGTATATACTAAATAAGTCATTGGTCAGGGCAGAGGAACGAACCGGGTGCCGTCAGATTGTCAAACGGACATGCTACCCACTCGGCCACCATGGCGATATATTGAAACGATATATTTAACCCGAATAGAGCTGCTTGATAGGTAAGAAAGACTACCAATCTTAAATCCAAAGCGAAAGTCGACCTTGACCGATTACCGTTTTGCATATAGCAGACGTCTATGATTGTTTTACGTATAGCTAGAACGTCACAAGGAGCCATAGCTGCGTAACCATAAGTCACGGGTCTCGCACGTGACGTCAGAGCACTATCTGCCAGACAAGATGGAACAATGAACAGATCACGTTAGACACGTTAGGCAGCTACTGATAACAATAAAATTAACACTGAGCCCTGATTCCATAACTTCAAACACGCGCGTAACGCGGCGCGTTAAGTTAACCTCTAAAAGTTGGCTTTTATTCCATAGGAAATAGAGTTCTATTTTTTTGAGGTTAACAGTTACGGATGGACCAGATCTGGCATTTCCATTGTGTCCTCACGAATTTCGGATTTATAATGTAACCCTACTATATTTAGTCAGTCTTTAGGGTTCCGTACTCAAAGGGTGTAAACGGGATCCTATTACTAAGCCTACGCTGTCTGTCTGTCCGTTCATCCGTCCTACTTTTTAATGGCTGTATCTTTCGAACCGTAATAGATAGCCAGATGACATTTTCAAAGAATGTGTATTGTGACAACGGATTATCTTTTAAATAATAATGTTACGGCGGATCAACTGAAATAACCTAAAATGATAAAGTAATCCCTATACAACAAACTTTTTTTAAACATATTTTTTGTTTTGCTCTTATGTAAATACGGTAATACGTAAAAGCGTAATTCTTGACATGATTATAGTACACAGTACACACTCTAAAGTAAAACAAAAAATAATAAAAATGACCAAATGCGAGTCCATGTCAAATTTCTGTTCACCACCAAGTTAAGCAACGTCGGGCGCGGTCGGTACTTGGATGGGCGACCTGGGTGCGATATTGTCTATTAGCACTTCTTTTTGTATTTATTGGTGATACGGAACCCTCAACGCGCGAGCTCAACTCGCACTTGGCTCGTTTATTTAAAGTATAATAAATTATTAGCTCCGACTTCCGCAGTAGATATAAAAAAAACTAAATTCTTATCACTATTTCCTGCTCTTCTTCTTTCGAGTCGATGTTCCGCAAAATACAATTCTATTTTCAAATCAAGTTTCTAGACCAAAACTTTGCCACCTCAATGGCATTTTGCGTGGCTTCATTCAGGTCGTCTTGTGTGCAAGTTGTAGGACACGCTGCACAGTTCATCAAGTGTGTCATTGTCTGAGGGTTCACACCACAAAGACATTCGGTGTCAGAGCCCTTTATATAACCCCACTTTGCCATATTATCCCGACTTCGGCCCACTTTGGACCGAAGTCGGTTCAGTGTTTTCCAAGTGGGCCATGGTTCTTTATGGCCTGGGGGGAGCTCTTCAGCAGGGACAATGTAATTTGGAGGTGGACTGTGCAGTTCTTGCCACGTGGCAAGTCGAGCGTCTTTGGGGTGACCTTCCAGAGCTATTGTATGGTTTAAAAAACTTCTGCGGCTTTTAAGACGGCTGTTACATTTATCTACGTTAAATAAGGAGTGGCGGTAGTCTGCTTCCTGACGATGTTTTTCAGCGGCACAGGCAACACTTCTGCGAGCTGCTGGTGGTGCGATGCCTGCAAGTGGGTACAGTTTGTTAAGAGGAGTCGGTTTCAAGCACCCTGTTATTGTCCGACATGTCTCATTTAAGGCTACATCTACCTCTTTTGCGTGAGTAGAACGATGCCACACTGGGCATGCGTACTCTCCAGCAGAGAAGCAGAGTGCCAATCCGGTAGTCCGGAGAACATGTGGAGCAGCTCCCCAGGTTGTTGAAGTGAGGCGCCGGAGGAGGTTGTTTCGGGATTCAACTTTCATTCGTGTCTTATGGCAGTGATTTCTGTATGTCAAGGTCCTGTCCAATGTAACGCCTAGATAAACCGGGTTGTCGCAGTGTAGAACTTTGGTGCCTCGCCACGAAATGTTAAGCTTTCGGTTAGCTTGGTGGTTGCGCAGGTGGAAGGCACAACACTGTGTTTTAGATGGATTAGGTCTCAAGTAGTTCTGATCATAATATGAGCTGAGAGAATCCAAGGCTTTGCTAAGTTTTTCTTCGGCTTCTTCAAATGTGGAAGTTTGGACGGCTAGTGCAAGGTCATCGGCGTACAAAAATCTTTCTGTGTCAGGGGGTTTTATTTGGTCGTTGGTGTAGATGTTAAACAGGATCGGCGCAAGTACACTTCCCTGGGGTAAGCCGTTCTTTTGGGAGCGCCACCTACTTTTGTTGGAGCCGAGATGAACTCGAAAGCGCCTGTTACGTAGCATTTCACCCAGGACCTGTGTGAAGCATTGGTCTTCGGTGATTTGTTGTACTTTTGACAAAAGCCGTTTGATGTTTACGGTATCGTACGCAGCTGACAAGTCTATCAAGGCTACACCCGTTATTTTATTGGCTTCAAGTCCATCTTCGATATATTGGGTGAGTCGAAGTGTTTGACCTGCGCAGGATTTTCCTGGTCGGAAACCGGCCTGTTCTGGGATAATTTTAGGGTCAATAATTGGAGTGAGGCGTTCAAGGAGGAGTCTTTCGAAGAGCTTGTATGTGTGACATAGAAGAGAAATTGGGCGATAGTTCTTAGGGTCTGTTGGTGATTTCCCTGGTTTCAGCAGTGCAATAACTTTGGCTTTCCTCCAGATCTTAGGGAGTTTGGCGCTATCTAGGCATGAGTTGAAAAGGGCCAGCAACCAAGACACGGCTACAGGACCGAGGTGTTTTATTTGATCTATACTGATATCATCGAGACCAGCAGCCTTGCCATTTTTTAGCGATTTTACTGCAGGGATAATATCTGATAAGGTGAAAGGCTTGCTAATGTCAGTAGGATTTCTCGTGTCTTTGGGTAGCTTAGCGGTTTTAGGTAGGCGGTTGGGTGTTTCCTGCTGTGAATAGGTGATATACAATAGTGAAAACTGAAATTTTTTTTGTTCATCGTACAATGCTATAGCAGCTGAAATAAACTTGGAGTATATAATTATGTACCAATACTTAACTTATATATATATCACTCACTATCAAAAGCAATACTTTCAAATGTATGAGCTGCTTGTCTTAGCTTTTAAAGATAACCAAGTAATTAAATTGGATTACAGCAATCGATAAGTTTATCGTGTAAGTAAAACATTTGGCCGATACCTCGCCGATATCAAGTGCATGCGACATTTCAACCTTGATATCACCGTTAATATTTATCGCCGAAATGTAAAGCTTGCTGACAACTACTCGATAAACATATAGGCAGATAAGGAACAATCGCTCCGCGATACGGTGTTATTGATTAAGTTGCTTGTATTACGATTGTCTATTATCTGCTTTATCTTGGAGCATCAATCACACGGAAAGACCCTTCAGATTTTCTTCAGTCTTTTGATACAAAAGAATTTGAAGAAAATAGGAATTATTTGGTAGGACAATTAGTTCTGATACTTACTTCATTTGTTTGACTATTGTACTCTTCCCCGATTCACCCGCACCTGTGAACAAAGGTCAATGTGAATACTTTTATTGAAACTGAGCAATTACTACTACTTACAACACCTTTTTTTTTTAATTACAATTTCTCTTAAACTTATTACAATCTAGGCTCATCAATATTTTTACTACAATCTAGGCATCTTCAAGGCTTCTTCTAGATCAGCGTGTTACATCCTCGGCCACACCATCGCTTACCATCAGGTGAGTTAGCCTAACGTATATCTATTCAGTATTAAAAAAACTTCTAGGATTCTAAACTTTCATGTCAGGTAAATACTTTTCTCGAGCTTTTTTCGATCTTCACCAAAATATGAAAACACAACAACATGCAAATTGGTTTAAAACATCTAAAATGTTATTCTAACGGTAATTATAAAAATCGGTTTGTTTTATTTCACATTTAATAGTTTTTGATCTTCAATAAAGTTCAACATGTGCGAAAGAGAACCCCGATCGGGGAGCTAGCTCTTACGTGTAAATGTTGAGAATTAACATATAGGCAAAGTGGTATATAGGTATAAAATCGTCTTCTTCCAATCAAACAGCTCCGCAGCAAAACCGTCAGTGATATAAAAACTTTAATTACCCGCCTAAATGTAAACCGTTACAGTTAACATTATGCACGTCTTGTTGGTGGAGTGAAAATAGCACCAAGATATAAATTTAAAATGCTCCTGAGATCACCTCGCACAAACAAGGTTGTCAGCTGTGAAGTCAATATTTCATCAGAAATTAATTTCCACCGGAGGTTCGACGATACGCGCTCAAGTCTATTAAAGAACCCCTTGTTTAAAAATGCTTTCTTACGTTCTGCGCTCTCTCGCTCGCACATTCTAAATTTTTTGGGTTTAGTAGAAAATTAAGGAACCGTTACAGTTCCTGTGTCGTGCCGGGTACTTATATTTAGAAACTATAAGGATTATTGTGATGTTTGATACACGTATCTAGATATCTATATTAACCGTTACTAAAGAAAGTATTGATGTGAAAACATTATCCGTCTTACCACAAAAGATTTAAGCATGCTTTTTGTGTTTAGCATATTTTTCGCAGTGAAACAATTGCTAAACACATGTCTAAAGCGTTCTTAAATCTTTTGTGGTAAGACGGTATATGGTTAGCTCGTGGACCACATAGAAAGTAGAGATATGAAAAAAAAAGTTTTGCAACTGCCATCGAGTGCAATATTGTAGAAAAGACAATTTAAAATTATCGTGAGTTTACCTTTTTTACAATTTATGCTTTTGAAATATTCAAATCCAAACCGGCATTTTTTTGTTTCGGTCAAGTTATCATCCTGAAGGCATCAGTAATTATAAATTACTAGCTGCTCCCCGTGGTTTCACCCGCGAGTTAAAATTGTCGTTAAGTTTTCTGAAATTTTCCAATATTCGGCGCAATTTTCGACTTTTTTTCTTTCCGGATGAACCTTCTACAAAGTATTAGAAAACTTTAAAAAAAGTCGGAAAAGAAATGAAATCGGTAAAGTCGTTCTCAAGTTATAGCATGACCAAGGTAAATAGGGATTCATTTATATATATAGATAGATAGATTTAATAGAGAAAATGTATTTAAACATTCTTCAACATCACCCACCCTCGGCGATTTTATATTCCTTAAAATATAGAACGTGCGAGCGAGCATGTCTCCTGTACTGTGAGTACCTAGTTTCAATTATCTCACATCATGCCAGTGTTATCTGCTAAAAGCTCATGTCACAATCCTACCTGAGCGATACAAGATTAATGTTTTGTCAATTATGTCTGAACAGTTCTTGCAACGCTGTCCTCAATTATTGTAAATGGCGTGGGTGCAAACACGAACCCTGTCAAATACCAGGTTGCAAGTGGCACGACCCCAGTTAATTCTAATTGGCTAGGCGGTAGCGCGAATGGCCGATCTTTGACCTCCAGATACACATATCACCTATATTTGTAGAGACAAGTGCACTTCTGATTTAGTATCTGGCTGACTCGTACGATTCATTTCAGAATGCCAATAACAAGTAAGCAATATTTATAAATCATGCAATCAATAATCTCACGCGCTCTCAAAAATGCATAGACTCAAACGCCTTCGATAAAATCGTCGCTTAGGCATTTTAATGGCTTAAAATGTATGAGAAATCGAGTAAACCTGTTGAAAATGTTTCGTAAAAATATTCGTGGGTAATTCAGAAAGAACCTTTTTGTATTGATCGGTTAAAAATGCAGCGTTATGACTACGTCTCAACTGTTACTTATTCTGTGACAACGGATCGAACATTACAATAGTAAAAATCATTTAAGTTATTGCTGAAGTGGAGGCAGCCCACCTGCTGCGTTTACTCTAGTTTCACACCATAACCTTTTACTTTTAGAAGGTGATACAATTTCCCTGAAAAAGGTGTATAAAATCGTCACATGCTTGACATTCGTGCTCACTACTCATAGAACTTCCACAATAAACTGGGCGGCACTCGCGTGTCAAGGGCCTATTTCCCGGCGTCAAATGTAATCACTTTCAGAATCATCCTATTGACAAGATTAGTTTATTATGGGAATGTTGAAAGAGTTCATTTTAGGAGTTCTATAAACTTTTTGAGCTCAAGCAGTGCGTGTTAAAGAAGTAGCGTTCGTCGTATGGTCGGCTAGTTTCGTGTCTACATACAGTATTTTTAGCTAGTCATGTTTTGTTGACTGTAACTCTTCAGCACAAGTAAAATATTAACATGAATTTCATATTTAAGAACACTGTAGCATTTGTGGCATAGCATAGCTGAACGGCAACGGACAATCCGGTCAGTCTTAGGGTGGTTGATCACCCATCCGTAGACTGCGAGTGGTATTCACAACTGAGCGCAACGGTGGGTCAGATGACACGTTAAACTATGCCCCGCTTCCAATCAGCCTATCTCCACCCACCGCTGGGTATCCTCTCGTTAACGCCAACCTTTCCGGACCTATGAGAGCCTCTTCCATTGCCTTCCAACATGCTTGACAATGTCGTCTGACCATCAGACTGGTGGTCTGCCTCTGTGATACGTCGTCACTCATTTCGAGGCAGCCTTGGTCCACCTGTTGACATCCCGTCTAGCCAAGTGACCTGCTCGCCTCCACATTATGTTTAATATTGCAAAGCAACGTCGAATTCCCAAGTTTGGGACACGATCTACCAAGCGGATACCTAGGTTCCGCTTGTTTGTTCCATAATAAACAGATAAGCTATGTTGCAGGCCTTCGTGTAGCCAAAAAACGGTAACTTTTTAATTTATGCGAACTTTTTTATGAGGTACGTATATCGGATCACCAAATTATGGCAATTTTGAATTATAAAAAAACTCAAGATCAATCAAAATAGCGTAACTGGTAGACGAACGGGAGTGACAGGTGAAGTAAATATTCGATAGTCTACAGAGCTAAGGGGTGGATTTCGCATCATCATCGCGATAAAATCGTCGCGTGCTGCGCCGCGCTTGTCTGATAAACCTGTCCGCAACGTCTCGCCGACACGGCTTCATCAATTCTGGTAAGCTCTTGAACATGAAACACAATTTTATTGACGTAGTTCTCAACTCCGTGGCACTATACCGGACACGCTATTTGCCGATCGATCGAGGTAATAAGTTTTGGCGCATATTTTATCTTGATGTGTCGCTAAGACTGTCATGTGACATCAATCTGTCAAAATATGTTAATTTGGGCACATAATATAATAATAATAATAATAAATTTATTTATTTGGTTATCATAATATGCAACTTATGCTATCTTATTATAATAATTTAACAATTTTGCAATAGATTATAATTTTTAAAAACAACAATACATACTTAACAACATTAATATACTTAATACTACAAGTATCTAAGGAGAGAAAATGTCTTAAATGGATTTTTAAATCCGGTAAATATCTAAAGAGCTTTAAGTAGTAGATTTGTTGAGAGTATGTACAATATTAGGTAATGTCCATTAATATATGTATTCATGTGAGCCGCTCTCTATAGTTTTAATTCATAAGATTTGCACCATATAAAAAGTAGTTGACAAACAAATGTGTCACTTTATTACAATTCTGGCATTTCTAATTTTAGTAGTGTTCAAATATTTTAACGAATTCATCGCACATTTCAACAGCAGAGAAAGTTAAAAAAATATCGCATTTAGTATCTAGTATGTTTTAAAAGCAAAATGAGCCTATTTCAATAACAACCACGAGACTAACTACTTATAATCGAACGAGTACAATTAACAGTCATATCAATCAATACAACGATCCCACCATATGGCGAGCCATAAGCCATAAAGCATGTTATTCACAAGCAAAAACTTGTTGCCATGTAAGGAACGTGTATAAAAAATTGCTGGGCGATTGCACAATCATCACGATCATACCAAATACGCATGTGGCATGTATGTCAACTGGATGCCTTGGTCTTGCGCTGGTTAATTGATGTGTCACGTCGTTACTGATGCGTGAGCATTGGGCGCGTGCTTGACCGTGAATGCTCAATGCTCATGTGATACAATGGACACAGAAGTATTTGTTTAAGACGTGTTTATTCTAGTTTTTGACTTGTCTTTTTCCTCGGAAGTCTTCTTCACTATACTATATTGTACTGTACTAACTGAACGGTGCAAAAAGCTCGAAGGACTAAATAATTATCACCTTTACAAATCTTAGTTCAGATAAGAGAATAAGATGGGATCCTGTAACTAGTTCTATGGACTTTTATATCGGAAAATGATTTTTTTGGTTGGGATAAACAAAAATGTTACAAATCTCCTCTATTCATTCTAAGTCAATGGCTTCATTTGAAATCACGAATTGCTAGAATAAGCTATTAATTACTATTCATTAGCATACTTAAATGGAAACCATAAAATGAATGTAGGTGGCTAGTACTTAATTATAACTTTTGTTGAATATAATGTACTTGCAAGCCTATTGAAACGGCCACAACAAAAGAGTCGATAAGAGATTTTTTTATCGTGCGAAAAAGAGATGAAGGTTCGTTCATAGTGTTGTCTCATTTGCCTTAGGCTTAAACAAAAATTTGTCGTGCCGCGCATCCTTAGCTAGCCGGCCGGCTATTCTTTATGCATGAAATATTGTTCCTATCCTCGTCGCACTTATAACAATCTGTATGAAAACTAACATCGCAGGTCGAAAAATCACCAACCACCTACATACAGACACACTATGTCCTAAAACTTCTCTATTCGATTTTGAGATATCTACTAACATAGATTAATTGGAGACATCTTGATGTCCATAAAGTATTCCTGATGTGCAATTAAATATTTCCTATTATGAATGCATACTAGAACTAAGTAATACACATTAATGTTAATTAGAAGGTGATCCTAAGAGTTTTGGAGGCTAACGGGGAAAAAGTCGCCTCATTGTAATATTTTGAGAGTTAATGCGTAACATTGGTGGATTATTATTTATTAAGTGATCATGCATGAGCTTGAGTGTAGATAAGTGATATAATGAGGTAAAACATGTCTTTTCATGATGTTTCCAGAACTCCATGGAAGCCTCTAGTAAAGTCCTTGCTCTACTTACTAAATCATGACTTAAGACTTAACAATGACTTACTTTGCTTGAAGACGCTTGCAGACGGCGCATAGTACAAGTAAGAAGTAAAAGTAGCAACTACCTACTGCGCATCGTCTGCAACGGTATGCTTATGAAAGTAGCAGTGAAAGTGTTTAATAGCACTTCGCGCTGGTCCTTGCACATCGTGCCTCTCGTTCGAACACTCGTGCGAGTACGTACTCGCACGCGAGTTGTGGCGTCACCGCGCGAGTGGCTACTTTACGTTTGAACTTCTACTTCTACGTACTGTACTACGCATCGTCAGCAAGCGCCTTTACTCTGACTGTCACTATGACTTGTTATGATGATATTTAATTAAACTTGAAAATACTTCTAACACTTAATACTTGACACGTGCAATTACACAAAACATGCAACGTTAAAATCCTATTAAGAGGGGAAAAAAGTTATCCTATATGACCTTGTTTGTTAATGAAAAACAGATTCGCTGAACAATGTATCTGACCTGTGTGAGAATTAAAGCCGAAAATGCATACAAATAAGCTCATGGGGCATGTTAACTAGCAAACTGCACCAGGAACGGTCCGGGGCAGCCAGAGTTTTTATTCGCGATTTCAGGATTGGTCCCATAGTAAAAGTTGGTATAATAATGATGAGTACAATGATCTCCTTTCGGCTTAGTACAATCTTTATGCGTAACCCTGTACAAACGATGCACTAAGCATGCTGTTATTACAATCCTGAGGCCTTACGGCCAACTGCTAACGCGGTATCAAACTAACGTTAAATCCACTCAGTTGGAAAATCAGGCGACCGCAAACCGTATCTAAGCACGTTAAGGTTCACGTTCGCGTGATTTTCCAACTGAGCGGATTTAGCTTCAGTACTACAGTTGAAAGAGTGAGCTGCTGTGTCAGATTGCCCCTGTTTTTGCAAGACAAAATTATTTGTCATAACATATTGCTGTTTAAAAACAAAATAGACTTTTTTGCATAAAACAGGAAAGTAAAAACAAGTGTTCATAACGTAAGTATGCGCGTGCGTAAGAATGCCGCAACGCAAACAACCCAGTGTAGAGTGTACGCCAATGATCATTCCAATGTCAAGATCAAGGTAAATCCAGTTAAAACTGGCGCATAAAGTATTATCGTTGTAACAACTTCCTTTTTAATAATAAATCGCATATGAACTTAAAATAGTTACTTCATAACTACTGTGAAAGTGAATCTAGCTATAAGCGGGACCACAGACCTATATCCAAGTAGACGCCACAAGTCGACCTACTTAGCATGTCATATTTCCAATACAATTATGATTAATCGTCATAATTGAGTCTGGCTAAAATCAGTATGCTCTATCGGTGCCGCGACAACACATGTCAATTTTAAACGAAAATGGGTAATTGTGCATTTCTGAGTTGTAAGAATACCGGAAATAAAGTTGGCCGACAGAATAAAGATATTTGTTTACACTTTTAGGTATGAAAATTTTGACACGCTTAGTTTTAATACAGTTTGGACCGCATGTGAAGTCTACTCAGATATAAGTCTGTGAGAGGGTCACACCAAAATGTTCGGGACCTAAATACATTGGATTAAGTTACAATAAACTACGTAACTTTAACTTTTCACTCGTAACTTTTTATTACGTGATTACTACACTCTTCTTGGGATCGTAATGACATATTTTTTTATTTTTTTTTAAAGAATATATATGTCAGTTTAAAGTCGACAAGTCAATGAAGATAATGGAGCTCACGCATGATGATTTTCGCACAATAATTTATAATAGTTTTTGCAGAGGGTTATCCCAAGAAGAACGTCTTGTGAGCTTGTGTTTGTTTATGATATTGAAGCACCAAATCACAATATATAACTGGTGTTCAGAGTTTTGGTGAGGTCGTACCTCTCAGCACCATACCTTCTACAGGTTGATCAAAAATAGCAGTAATACCTAAAAATGTTGATGCTGTGCAAAACTTCATACAAAATGACAGTCATATATATGACATACGAGCGATTCGTGCAACTCTATTGGTTTGGTATGCCTGCAATTCAAAGTATTTTACATGGTGAACTGGTTGTCAGGAAGCTAAGCTAGTTGCCCATAATTTGTCCATAGAACACATGGCGGCTCGCGGTAATTGGTTCGGGTTTTCTCTTCAACAGGTTCAATGGAGGGAAGTCAAATGCCGTATACTTATAGCATCATCTCAGATGACGAATCATGGATTTATTCATATGAGCCGGAAAGAAAATGCCATTCAGCAGTTTGGGTCTTACAAGACGAGGTCAAGCCAACAAAAGTTCTGCATTCTGACAGAAGGTCGAAGAAAATGGTAGCTTATTTTTGTATTCAAATAAAAGAATGTTGCCACAATTCCATTACAGGAACACAGAATGGTTAACACTCCATATACAACATGAAATCTAGTAATCTACACGTCTAGGCAACACGAAATGTCACATCATCCTTCATCATCACAGCGATAGCTCTTACACCATTTAGCAGATTGAGTCTTATAAGTAGGATAAAAAGTTGCCAGTCACCAAATAATAGAATTTAAAAAAAAAAATTGATTGTTCAGCTATCCTACGTGTAATCCTGACCTGAGCCCTTTTGCCTAGACTGAAAGATTTATTCTATGGTCAGCAGTTTGAAGGAGCAGTACAAGCTTAAAATTTACCATTTTGTCAATGTCTGCTTCAGACTGGAATTACTGTTTTAATGATAGCAAGAATGGCCAATTTTTTATTTTTATGAATGAGATGTGTATTTAAAAGACTGACAATGACTACAATGAAGATTAATTGACAAAAGTGTTTTTAAATGAGTTTTAATTTAAACAAAATTTAAAGTTATATGATTATTTACGGGATATTTACCGTGGTAAGGTTGTGGACCACCCGCATTCTTCAGTCTTCCCGTGAACATGGTGCATGTAACTGCGCCGAAATATCGGGAGCTCATTCCACAACCTTACCACGGTAAATATCCCGTAAATAATCATATAACTTTAGTGAACAACCGTGATAGTTTAAAACAGTGTTTAACAAAATTTAAAACTCAAACCAACAAGTGTTTACTAAGAGACAATTCCAAATATTGGCAACAGTTCAAGAGAAAGTCAACAGGTACAAATTGAGATGATTCATTTTGTACATTTAATGGTTTTGTTCATACACCTATTTAAGAGAATAATTTTGATCTAATTGCCCGCTCTGGTAGTCCAATAGAAAAATGGGCAGGAGGGAGCCCATTTTTCTATTGGACTACCAGAGCAGGCACCAAAAATTGACACTACTTTATGGTTGATATTCCGAAAACACGTATGAAGAGCTTTGATTCCACTTTTATTGTGCGAACTGCTAGTCTGTGGAATGTGCTGCCTGAATGGGTGTTCCCTGTTACAATCTGAGTGTTTTCAAATCACGTGTGAATCGGTCTCTTCTAGGCAAGCATGCTCCATCGTAGACCGCATCATTGCTTAACATTAGGCGAGTTGGTGGCCAAACTTTCAAATTGTCTTCAAAAGACATTGATTTAAAAACGGATTTAAAAAAAAGCCATATTACAAACTGCAAACGTTCATTTTATCTGAATTTTCAGGCATGTAACGAAAAAAATAAATCTTTCATTGTCAAGACGAATAGGTATAAAACAAGTAAACACTAAACCATAACATTAAAATTGATTATTTTGTCAGTAATTTGACGAAATCCAATCTCAAACTTTCCTTCTTAGAATTAAACAAAACTACTTATATGTAAATTGGAGGTAACAAGTTGATATGTTGAGTTTTTCTATTTGAAGCCAATATTTTTAATTAATAAAATATAAAGATCTATTCATAACAGAAATTGTATTTTCTATAGATCTTTCTACTTGATAGAATCAGAATGCCAAAGATCCAGTTTCCATTGCTTTTTTTGTCAAAAAATGTGATAGGGCTCTTAACCTTTAAATGTAGGTCTTCTATCTATATCTATACTAATATTATAAAGAGGAAATATTTGATTGTTTGTTTGTTTGCATTGAATAGGCTCCGAAACTACTGAACCGAGCCCAACCACTGTTGGAAAGCTACACTATCCCCGGGTGACATAGATTATAATCTATACCCGTGCGAAGCTGGGGCGGACCGCTAGTATTATATAAAAATGAATCCATATTTACCTTGGTCATGCCATAACTTGAGAACGACTTTACCGATTTCAATCATCTTTTTTTAAAGTTTTCTAATAATTTGTGGAAGGTTATTACGGATAGAAAAATTAAGTAAATTGGAAAAATTCAGGAAACTTTACATTATCTTTGCGCATTTGACAGTTCTAAGACAGGAAAACGTTAGTCGGGTCAGCTAGTTTCTAATATAAACATCAACATACCAATATAGGTAAGTGACACATAACATGTTGAAGAGTAGTGTTTATACAAAAAAGAGGAACAAATAACCGGAAAATACATTCATGATTATCTCTCAATTAATCAATTCTGTAGTTTTGCATTCCCACATTTAGTCATTTCATTGGAGAATTTGATAGGTACAACTCTGTTATTAGTAATTTAGAAGCTATACTGTCAATACATGTTGGATTGGAATGCAAAACATTACTATTTATGAATTTAACACACTGGTTTTTTCTGGTCACAACCTTCAACTGTTATCACGGTAAGTGTGCATAAATGTATAAAAACTCAGGCAGAGTTAATAGATAAAAATAAAAAAAACAGACATCTTACTTCGAATAGATCTCATAACTTTTTAGCCACTGGGCAGATTTTCATTGAACATAGCTAAGACGCTAACTATTGCAATTAAACTGGTTTTCAAATAAATAATAACACACACATCAATTTCGGTCCAACTTTGTCTGAGAAAAAATACACAAAAGACACACAAACACTAAAAACTGCCTTTTACCCAAAACGCATTATCTTCTTTTTTCCATCATGCGTAAAAAAAGGAATTGTATTTTTTTCCCCCAGCATCAATCGGTTAATAGGGTAGTTATCTCAATAGGTTAAATAGTATCTACCTAAGTAGTACCTCAGCTAATAAAATAATAAGCTAAGGAATTGAAATATAAACATACTGAAAACTATAATTAACAGAGTACAGCTGAGGCGTTGATAGTTTTTGAATAATATAGATAGCTCTTTCGATGTTTATCAGAGGATATTTAGATTCACAGTGAACCTTGAACCCTGTTCTTAGGCATAATTGAGATAGCTATTTTCACAGGCTATGACTGTTGAAATGTGTGTATCATTGTTTTAATTGTGAAGGAAAAGATTACCATAAATTAAACCTATTTGTCATCTACATTTTTCCATTACAGAGTTAACTAATTTTATTGGTTTTTGTCAACTTGACTAGAGCAGTTTTTGATTGTGTATTTTACATTGTACAACTCTAGTCAGTCACTCTATACCTATCACATTACAATGATTAGTTCACACTAATAGCTACTTCCCTAATGTAATACCTCAAATTCGAACTTTCGCTTGCACGAAACTATGGCAAATTTGCACACCCAAAACGGGTAAACTGTTGATACACTACTCCAGTTATTAAGAACATCTTTTGTACAGTTTTTGCAATAAATATATTCTGATTCTGATGCCACTTACAAGCTTATCGACGAGTTTTACTACAAGAGAAAGCTAGATATTTACAATCGGACTAGTTTGACTGAGTGAGGGAAATTGATCTATTGAAAAAGTTTGGGTATTTTGTAGGTACTCCTCAACGATGGTAAAACATCGATAGAGGCGCACGGAAATCAATCATTTGCTATGATCTTATAAGATGGGTGCGGCCTACGTAACAAGACGTTAAACAAGCACGGCGTACCTAGCAGAAGCAGCTTGATATCTTTGGAGGCCTGGATACCATCCTCCTTCAGGTTCCTCTCGATCTGTCGGCTGCGAGCGGCCGCTGCGCGCTCCTCTGCCGACTGGGCGCACCCCATGTCGGCAGCTGTCCTGTGCTTCGGCCGCCGGCCGCCCCGGTCCCCGAGCCGGGCGCGCTCTCACCGCTCCCTCTGCATGCGCCTTACACGCGTCCTGCAGCTCCGGCTCGACCGGACCCACCCTTCACAACGTTAGCACCCAACACAGTAACCTAAATGTACCACTATTACACTGTTCCTACGCTTCGATACAGCACTGATGTCCTCAGAACGATATGACTGTTCGAAATTTCGATATTTTATGCTACTACCGACACTAAACACACGCAACAGCAGTGCAAAAATTAATTGATTTTGTAAATCCGTTTATAACGCGAGATAATGGCGGCCGGATGACAAGCTCCAACTTCGCTCCGTGACAGCGACCGCGCCCCGCTCGACTGACGTTCGGCTGCGTTCGGAGTTCTTCGTTCGGCCTCGCTCACACATGCGTGAATGGATATCCATACGCGAGAGAGAAAAGAAAACCCAATGCGCTAAAATCAAAGACAATTTTTTTTCTTAGCGGTAAAATTTGAATTGTTTTTATTTTTAATGGAGATCTAAAAATAACAAAACCACAAAACTATCAACAAATTCATGATAAATACTATTGACCTATATTGCTGCTGTTAATTATTATATTTCTCTATCATCCATATTTTATTAACTAACGTAGGTAAGTATCGTAATTTTATTTTAGAAAAAATACTACGTTATTTAAAAAGGTACCATAATACATGCAAATATTATTTATACTTGACCTCCACATCGTGGAGGAAAGGACTACTTACAACTTAATACTGGTAAATGCTGGAAAAATGTGATGTTAGTTTTTGACATAAACAAAACACTATTATCTTGTTCGTGTAATAAGAACAAAATGAAGGCTTTCCGGCACCTATAACCGTACGAAACATAGCTATAACAGGTACATGCATATCAAATCCAAAGTATAGTATGAAAAATCTTTGATCAAATCCTTTTATTATTATGCTGTGCTGCAGCTTTGTTCATCGTCAAAGTGCAGCTGCTGCATTGAGAACTTTTTGTAGTAGGGTATCTTAGATAAGGTACATGACATGAACCATGAAATTAATTTGTCATAGTTAGGCAATGATCTTATAAGGTAGGTAGGTATGACATAAAATTGTTATTTATGATACAAGTGCGGTAAGTTGGTTATTACAAACGAGTAGACGAATGTATTGTAATGCCCTCGACTTCGTCTCGGGCTTACCATAGTCACGAGTTTGTAATAACCAATCCGCACGTGTGCCATACAACGTTTTACAAAAAAAATTGCGAGAAAAAAACAAAAAATGGAAATTATAAAAATACCGTAAAGTACACGCACGGTGCTATACAACGGAGCGTGCGGTAAAATTCATTACCGCACGCTCCGTTGTATGATCCGTAATGTTTATCTTTCGAACGATGTATACAGGCTTCGTAAGTGCACTTTTTGAGCAAATGTGTAGTAAAAATAATTTCAAAGTTGAGTCTTTAGTAATTATACCAGTATATTTTTTTATTAAAAATAACGGCCTAAAATTATGGGAAATTTTAGCAAATCAAATTACAATCCAATTTACAAAAGTATTTTTTCGAAAACTCTTGGTGATAAAGTTTTAGAGGGGATTTTGATAAATTACTGACTTAAAATAAACAATTATAATGTTATGGTTTACTTGTTTTAGGTATAGGCAATAGGTATTCGTCTTGACAATTACGGCTTTATTTTTTTCGATTTATACCCGAAAACAAAGGTACTCTTTGCCGAAAACCCAGGTAAGTACCTAAAATTTAACGATTGCATTTTGTAATACTAGTACTACAATCAAATAGTTCGCCATCATCATCATCATCAGCCTATCATATTCCACTGCTGGGCTGAGACACAGCTAGGCCTCCTCTCAGAGAGAGAAGATGGGTTGGGTTGGGCCCCAATCCATCATAGTGGCCCAGTGCATGTCGGTGAATGTCATTTTTATTCATCATCATCATCATTCCAGCCATAGGACGTCCACTGCTCGACATAGCTAAGCCTCCTTCATCGATCTCCAAAAGGGCTGGTAGGAAGCGGCCTGCATCCAGCGTTTCCCTGCGGCTCTTTTAGGTCGTCTGTCCATCTTGTGGGTGAACGTCCTACGCTGCGCTTACCGGTCCGTCCTGGGGCCTTACGGACAACAGCTAATTGCAGCACCTAATCCGCCCAGTTGGAAAATCACGCGAACGTGTACCTTTTCGCGCCCAGATACGGTTTGCGGTCGCGTGATTTTCCAACTGAGTGGATTAGGTGCCTGTACTATCAGTTGTCCGTAAGGCCCCTGGTCTCTATTCCAGAACCTTTCGGCCCCATCGGCCATCTTTTCTGCGTGATATGTGCCCTGCTCACTGCCACTTCAACTTGCTAATCCGGTGGGCTATGGTGGTAACTTTCGTTCGTCTACGGATCTCCTCATTTCCGATATCGTAGAGAAACCCTGAGTACAGCCCTCTCCATAACTCGTTATGTGTGACTTTGAGCTTGCTTATGAGGTCTATAGTGAGAGACCACGTTTCAGTGTCGTATGTCATCACTGGTAACACACACTGGTCGAAGACTTTCGTCTTAAGGCACTGAGGTATTTTGGACGAGAAGACGTTGCGAAGTTTACCGAACGCTGCCCAGCCGAGTTTGATTCGCCGATTGACCTCTTTCTTGAAGCTGGACTTACCTAGTTCGACTGTTTGGTAGGCGTACGCGTCAACAGCTTCAAGAATTGAGTTCCGAACTGGTACTGGATTGGGCACAACATGGATATTCTACATGACTTTGTCTTGTCCATGTTCATCTTAAGGGACCTTGTTGGGATACTCGATTACGGCCTTCGAGCATCATGCTGAGATCTTCCATCGATTCTGCCATGACCACAATATCGTCGGCAAACCGAAGGTGAAGGATGTACTCGCCGTTGATGTTGATGCCGAGTCCTTGCCATTCCAGGAGCTTGAAGGCGTCGTCCAGTGCAGCCGTGAACAGTTTTGGAGAGATAATGACTCCCTGTCACACGCCTATTCGCAATAGAATTGCCTTCGAACTCTGCTCCTATACCTACTCGGACCGACACGATGGCGTTATTGTACAAACACTTCAACACTTCGACATACCGATAGTCAATACGGCATCGCTGGACAGACTCGAGTACCGCATGTCTCTTTCTCGTAGTCCACAAAGTTAAACATAGTGGCAAGTTATACTCTTCGGGCTTCTGTATAACTTGCCGTACCGTGTGGCTGTGGTCTATGGTACTATAGCCTTTTCGGTAACCGGCTTGTTCGGTAGGCTGCAAGTCATCAAACCTGCGATCGAGACAATAGGCATGATGACAATTTTTTTTTATTACCTCATAAAAAAGCTGATCTTATATAGAGCACATCAACAAAAACAAAATTAAAATTAGTTCAAAAATAAATAAGATAGAAGCATTTTAATTTAATTTAATTTCATGCTAGACAGAGAGCGCACTATACTGAGCCGTGACGTCACGGCTCAGGAGCGCCATACAAATGCTATACTAACACACGCTTTGCGAGAAAGGGATAAAAGATAATATTAGATAATATTTTTGTTGTAATTTTTATGTTATCCTTGTTTTGTGGTGTTTTAATAAAGAGTTTTTGTATTTGTATTTTTGTATTTGATAGAGCATCCCCTCTCTATCCCCACCTAAAACTTTAAACACTCATATCTCAGAGATTTATCAGCCAATTCAAATTATTTTTTCAGTATGTGTAATGTATTTAGTAATATTCATCGCTAAGCCGGTTATTTGTAATAAATTAAACATTAGGAATCATGCCTATTCATGACCTTTAAGAAAGAATTCTCTAAGGTGATGACCCTCGAAGAGCTTATTACATGGCTCAGAAGCGAGATGGGTCTGTAATTCTTCAGCAAGGTTTTGTCAACAGACACATTTTTAAATCGGCTAAAAATCATAAGCAATAATCAAGAATTTCAATAATATCAAGTTTCCTTGTGTGTATTACCGTTTTAAGGGTTCCGTACCCAAAGGGTGTAAAACGGGCCCTATTACTAAGCCTACGTTGTCTGTCTGTCTGTCTTATCTATCTGTATGCATGTCTGTTTGCCTGTCTGTCTGTCTGTCCGTATGTTCATCTGTCCGTCTGGTCCGTCTGTCCGTCCTACCTTTAAACGGCTGTATCATTCGAACAATAATAGACACCCAGTTGAAATTTTCTGCGTAAGGAATTAGATACCTACTAAAGGTATCTAATTCTGTCGTTTTCGCTTGATGTTCATTTTCATCTTGGTTAGCTTCCGGTATGTTATAATGTTAAGTTTAGGTTTGGATCTGAGTTTCGTTTTAGGTTCTTGTTTTGAATCTGTTGAATTTGTTTTTGATGTCCTGGCTTTTTTCGCGGGGCCTTTGGATACAACTGATGACGAAGATTCCTTTTATAAAATTCAATCATTATCAAATTAAAATTCCGATTTCAAAATTAGTTAAATATTCAATTTCGATTCCATAATGACCTGATAAGGTCGTCCAAGTAACCGAATTTTCCAGTTATAACTTGGTAATGAACAGAAATTTGTCACCGACTTGCACTTGGCCATTATTTATTGTTATCGGCCATTGTTGTTAGTATATTTAATTTAGAGTGTGTACTATTATCATACCAAGTTTGACGTTTGTAGTACCTACGTATTATCGTTTTTACATTAGAGCTAATACAAAAATACTTTTAAAGAGTTTAATATTAATAGTTAATAAAATAAAAATTTGTGTAGGTTTATTACTATTTTATTTTAAAAATACGTTTGTTGTAATGTACCCTTTCGTTGTTTTTTTTTGGATTATTTGTTGGTTAGTCCTCCGTAACGTTACATATTCTGGACGGACGGACGGACAGACAGACAAACAGACAGCGTAGGCTAGTAATAGGGTCCCGTTTACACCCTTTGGGTAGGGAACCCTAAAAAGAAGGACGTCCATAACAATTGGTTCAGTCTGCCTAGATTCTCTAGAGTAGGTACCCAATGCGCAGTGTTTTATGATATCTAATATATAGGTAGATAACCATCAATAACCTTATCATATCTATACCTACCATGAAAATAAATCACCTAAAGGGAATATCGTGAAAACGAGAGTTCAATAAAAAAAATATAGTTACCAGCACTACCTATTTAAACCTACCGATAAATTTTATGCAGCCCGCCCGCTCTTCATCATGGCCTAGACCACCGACATGGTCTAGGTCAAATCATATCCACCTAGCGAAAGTGCCGGCTTGGCATCTCAGTCAATAGAGCTATAGGTAACTGCGCGCGCATTTGCTACTTAAAAAAGAAAGAGACAAAAGCATGCTCCATTACCAAGGAGCAGCAGCTTGATGTCCTTGGCAGCTTGGATACCATCTTCCTTTAAGTTCTTCTCGATGAGCTTGCTGCGCGCAATGGCAGCGCGTTCCTCGGCGGATGAGGCACAGCCCATGGCGATGGCACGCACGGCCTGGGTCGCTACGCGCGGCAGTGCCGTGCCTCTAGCATGCTCGCGGCCCGTCGTCGCGCGCAGGTAGCGCCGCGCACGCGCTCACTCGCGCACGCGTGCTCCGGAAATAGTGGAACGCGCTCAGCGCCACGACACCACAGCGATGCGACTGCCTGTCGCTTATGGCACACCTCCACGCTCGGATTTCTGCGTGCAGGATGTTCGGACACCCCAAAGCGTATGGTGCGAGCTGAGCGAGGTGGCGCCGCGGCGTGGACCCGCGTACGAATGAGGGACCGCGCAGGCTTGTTGTGGCGAGCGTAGTGCGCAGACTCCGCCACCGCCTCCGCCTCGGTGGGTTGGCTGGTGTTCAGCAAACCACACCACCCAGTGCCACCCTAGCATATTAATTACACATTTACACCCTACATCAACCGTGCGCGATTAGTCGCCTTTTCTCGCTCACGCTCATCAAAGAAAACAAAGGACTTGAAATTATTGCAATGCTTTGCGTGAGGGCTTCGAAACGTTATATAATTAATTGATTTATTAAATTAACTAGGTATTTCAAATTTTACAGAATCAATCTGATATATCGTGCTATTTTTCAACAAGTTTTGTGTACAAGGGTACTTATGTCTTCTGTGGTACAGCATACATGGAATAGTATGCAAGAACCCCTTTATATAAATACGTACATAGGGATCCAGATGTTTTATTTTGGATCAATAAAATATTCGTAGGGCGTAACGTGACAATAACTAGTTCATATTAGTTTTGATTCATTTTCTGACATAAAAAATACTGTGTCACTCTTCGTCCCTCCAACTATATTATAAGCGAATCACGTCAATCAGTTGTTTTGTTGCGGCGTGTAGGAGGAACAAACACACATCCGCATTTATGATATTATGATTATGTTGTTATACCTACTTATGGCGTTTGCAACCAGTTTACAAGTTAATCATGATGTACGGACCCCTATGTTTTATGACTTGGTATATACATCTATTGTACCTTCAAACCTAAACTAACAAGTAGAAAGTAATATTTTAATATGTTTTATTGTCTGTACTTATTTTACCTGTCTTGACCAGGTTTTGAAAAAACGGGCCCAATTTAGAACATTACTTCTTTTTAAAAGTTGGTTTTAAATGCTCAAAATGTTCGTTGAGCCTTTAATATGTTACTTGTCTTATAAAAATTGAAATTTTTTATCTATGGGCAAGTATTTTCACCATGACAGTGACAGCAACGGGAAGAAGTCACACTTTTTTATGTTTTTCGCCCATTTCTAACACGCTTATACTTCGCTACACGCAAGCTAAAGCTATTAAGGCCATGCCGCCTCATTTTCCGTATTTTACCTACCATCTAAGATAATAAAGTTTGGATCAACCTTAAACTCGAGCTAGTACCGAAAAAATCTTCCAAAAACTGAAGAGGGCGAGATAAACACATATTGCACACACTGACATATTCTTACTAGTTCTACAAACACACACTTCAATATTGAGCGGCATACAATCTCTCAACTGCAAACAATATGCTCAAACCTCATCAAATGGACGACCAAGTGGCTGCACACGTACGGTGTAAGTAATAAAGGGGAAACTATTTACTTCTTTAACACTTCTATTTATTACAAAACACTTCCATTCTTTTTTTCAGAGATGAGGTTAAACGGCTTGAAGATGATAAATGCGCTAATCGCGCAAAGGGAAAAATTGGTTGAATAGCTGTGTGAGTTTTGTTTTGTTTGTTGACTTGACTTCAGGTGGTATGGCCTTAAAAGCTTTAGCCTACCCGATAGGCGAACACAAAAAAAAATGACTTGACTTTGTTCACTTCAAGGACTATTGGGACTTTTGGCGCCAACGCTGAAAAAACATGTCGGCTTGTGCTATTATTTTCCTAAACTTGTGTATTTTCGAGTGTTAATGTGTATTAAATGGTGAATTATTATTCATTAAGTGCTCGTAAACGTGCTCGAGTGTGGGTAAGTGATAAAACGTGTCTTTTCGTGTTGTTTCCAAAACTCCATAGGAGCCTCTTGTAAAGTCCCCACCACTTTACAGGGGCATGAGTTTGACTTGACCGTGACTTACTTAGCTTGACTCTGACTATGACTTGTTTGACGCTATGAACACGTTCGTTGCATTACGAGATCTATCAGATCTCTTGCAGGACTTTTGTATTGTGCGTTGACTATAATCGTGTTATTTCACTCCTTGCGGGAGGCTCTAACGTGTGAAGTTATCTAAGTATGAGTAAGACAAATATACATATTTGCTTCCTACTTAAAGGTAAATTCAAAACATAAAAAAAACTGTATTTTTAGGAGACCGATTAGGTCTCAAACGCACCAAAGGGTAGGTTAGTTACGAGATCTTTTAGGTCTCCAAAGCACCAGCTGAAAGTTCTTTGAAAATGATGGCGCAGTGAACGTGTTAAGACTATACAAAACAGATGAACAGGCGGTATGACCTTAAAGGCTTTAGCCTGCCCGATGGCCGAATAATAAAAAAACAAAGACTATTGTTGGGTTGTGTAAATCAAAGAGAATATAAATACTTGAATACTACGTATAAAACCCATCCAATCTACTCGAATAATTGCTTAAATCGTTTTTCAATCTTATTAAAAGATTTTCAAATACCTGCATACGATTTCAACGTGCATACTCGTTAGCGCTAAGGAAACCCCGAAATTCTTCATTATGGATTCTGAAGATGAATATGAAGAATCATCATCGTATCGAGGAGTTCCCGCCACAATTGTTCTGATCAATGTTTTCAAGCCTTCAAGCAAAACGGCGCAAGTCGCTCATGCCGCTACTTGTTCCACGGTACGCCAATACTTACGACAGTCTACATCCCAGTGCGTTAGCGTTTGCCTCTTTGGCACCGAAGACGCCGACGACGTCTCTAAGCTAGGCGCCAAAGGTGTCGTTGATGTATTTCCTCTTGCACCTCCTACCCTAGATGACTTTAAGAAGCTCCAAGAAGTTAATACAGCAAGCCTCAAGCAAGCTAAAGAACTAATCATGTCCGATGCTCTTCTACACTGCAGTAAAATGTTTGCAAATTGTAAGAAAGTGCTCTCAACCCGAACCATTATTATACTATCCAAGCTGGACACTCCACCCATGCAAACTGACCAAAAACCGGCTTTGAAGATAGTTGAAGATTTGGTAGACTCAAACGTTGATCTAAGACTCATAAATATTGCAGAACAAGATTACCAAATAGACCAGTTCTACAAAGACTTCCTATTAGAAGCAAATAAGGGCCGAGATATATCATTGCCTACTCCAATATGGTGTGAGAAAGAAATAGAAAAGTTGATCCATCAGCACTCACATAGACACTTGGCAGTCGCAAGGCTTAGTTTTGAAATCGGAAATGGTTTAAATATTGGAGTCGGTGTTTACAGCCTTATGAAGTCCCATGGACAAGCCAGGCATAAAACATCAAACTTGGATAGAGAAACTAATACAATATTAACAAGTGTTACCAAAACAGTAAAGGTTTCTACGAAGACTGAAGATGGGAGTGACATGGATGTTGATGTGGAAGCCCAGCCTTCAAATCAAGTGCTATTACATAAATCTGAAATAATATACTCCCAGCAGTATGGTGGAGAAAGAGTTGAATTCACAGCTGATGAAATGAAAGCCATAAAAAACCCATTTGGTCCACCTATGTTAAAGCTCCTTGGATTTAAACCAGCTAGTCTATTGAGTAAAGAGAAATGGTATCTTAAGAAAAGTTACTTTCTGTTTCCCAATGATGGCTTGATTGAAGGGTCCATTGTAGCATTCAAAGCTTTGCATCAAGCGTGTGTTGAAACTGGAATGGTTGCTATTTGCATATTGTGCACTCGAGTAAACTCAAGGCCAATAAATGTAGCCCTTGCACCGTGCACTCATCCTCTTGGACTAGACATTGATACTGGGTTTGATGTGATATGCATACCATTTGTGGAAAATGTGAGGAACATTCCGAATTTAGACGACGCCGATGGAATGGACGTATCATTTGGAATGACAGTCATGAAAGAAACTGTAGGAAAAATAAAGTTTTCTTATAGATCAGAAATGTTTGAGAGCCCCAAAACTCAGTCAGAGTATAGAGCGATCGAAGCCATCGCTTTTGATGATACAGAAGTTGAACCATTTGTTGATACTACAAAACCAAACTTTGAAAAGTTCAAAGATATAAATGAAGAACTCTTTTACAGAATATTTGGGCCTTTCAATGAGGGCCCTGTGAAAAGACCGGCGTCATCTGATGATGGTATCTCCGCCAAGAGAGTCAAAACGGTAATTGATGAAGGACTTTTGCAAAGTCGTATTGAGAATGGACAAATAGGTCTCTATACAGTATCTGACTTAAGAAATATATTGCGGTCAAAGGATATTCCAAAACTGCCTCCTTTAAATGGTCTTAGGAAGGCAGAGCTTGTTAAATTAGTGTTGAATAATTTTTGAAAAGAAAACATCTATCAGGTCACAGCCTTAAGTATATTTTAGTTAGAGACAAGATATTCTAAAATTAATTACCTTAAATAAAAGCAGATCTCGTGAAATTTGTGCTAAAAGTTAAAAACTATTTGAAAGGATGGTACATCAGTTAAGTCATAGGCTAAAATTATAGTCATTGATAGTTAAAACAGTATTTTTGTAATAACCTTTTTTAATATACAAAAAAAACTTTTGAAACAATTATTGACTTTTATTTATAGACTTTTCCTAATTATTCCTATGAGTAAAATTAAATATACAGTGACCCATCAGCAGGACCAAGGTGATGAATTCCTATGAGCAGAGCATCTACAAGGGTCCAGACCCCCAGTCCTCCAAAACTAAACAGTTTTCCAATACCCTCTTGCCAATGGCCCAGGTAAAATCGGTCTGCTCCAAAACCACCAAGTGTCAAGGCAAAGATTAGTGCAGTGCCCCATCTGGTACCAGCAGTCCATGTACATCTAATCTTCTTGAGAAACCTTCTTTTGCCCAAGCAAAGGACATCATCAGAGACTGTGCAGTTTGTTCTGAAAGAAAATAAGTACTTTAGAATCATCATTTCACAACCAGCGCTATGGATCCAAAGGGTTAAAGGTTTTTCTTAAATTTAATAATAGGATTGCGTTTGGCCGCCAACTCGCTTGATGTTAAGCAACGATGCGGTCTATGATGGAGCACCCTTGCCTAGAAGAAACCGATTCACTCTTGATTTGAAGACACCCAGATTGTAACTGTCAGGGAACACCCATTCAGGCAGCACATTCCACGGACTAGCAGTTCGCTAAATTTGCACACGCAAAGTGGAATCAAAGCGCTTCGTAAAGATGTTTTGTGAAAATTAACTTGCTTCTGCAGGATTTTGAGTTTACTTTGGCACAATTTGATATTTTTGTATTGACATCTGGAGTGCCAAGAGGACTGAGATCAAACAGAATTACGGTGGAGCACTGATCCAAAAAGACACGATAAGTAGGTGAACTTGTGGCATCTAATTTGATACAATCTGTGGTAGGTAGGTATTTAGGACATGTTGTGTTGGTATAAACTTACAAATAATACTTCAGTGGTGATGCTAGTGAATTACAATTAGCTTTTTGCTCACACCTATGTTCCCATTTATCTGTTTGATAACAAAACCTGCACATGGCTGTTCTGTTGAATGTCTTCAAACCCTAAAACAAGCACATTTTATAGAAATAGATAACAAGTAATACAGGGTTACATGGAATTGTGTCATATGAGTGAGGGTTCCGTACCACCAAAAAATACAATAATTATCAATTAAAAAAACCGCCTTCAAAATTAGTAATAAAATAAATAAATATTCGGGACATTTTTTCACACACGGTCATCTGACATTCAGTAAAATGGCATTTCGATTCAGTGAAATGATAAGGTCGTCAAAGTAACGAAATTACCAGTTATAACTTGGTAATGAACAGAAACTTGTTACCGACTCGCACTAGTCTATTATTTGTTATTAAACTTTAGCCTATCATGCCAAGTTTGATGTTTGTACGTTTTACCGTTTTTACATTAGAGTAAATACAAAAATACGTTTGTGGTATGGGGACCTGTTAGTTTTCACTTTTTTATTATTTCTTAGTTAATCCTCCGTAACATTACATAATCTGGCATTCATTCATTTCAACTGGCTATCTATTACAGTTCGAAAGTAAGTAGGACAGACAGACAACGTGGGCTTAGTAATAGGGTCCCGTTTACACCCTTTGGGGATAGAACCCTAAAAACTATGGGTGCAAAAATCACGACCCATGAGCACCAATGTTTTTTTTTTCAATTTCAGTGTGGGGTCCCATAGCAAGTTGTTCATAATGATGAATACAATGACCTTTCAGCTTAGTACCACGATTCTGTCTAACCCTGTGTAGATGGGAAAGTTTTGTTTGAGTGCATTTGGTTCAATACCATAACAGCTGAAGGATTTAAATTATATCTGATGTGGACTGTGAACAAAGCTAATCTCGGACTAACTTATAGGCTCCAATAAACAGGAAATCATATAGAGCTGGCTTGATAGGTGGTAGAATCAGCTTGTATCCTAATGTTTCACTTATTACAAATAATAGCCTTAGAGAAGGATATAATTAAATTCACTACACATATTGAATAAATATTTTTCTTTCAAATACGTAGTAATGTTATCATTAATCACTACAAAACTGATCACAAAGGATATATTTTTTGCTTAGAACCAAAACAGTGCAGAAATGTTATATGAAATCACATTGTTGCAGAGTTTTAAATTAATGCACTGTTTTTTTATTTAGTTATAAATTTACCACAGAGGTTTAATGTCTCCCATTAAGTTCAATATAAAATGTTTGCGTAAGACCAAAAAGATACTGCCTGAAAATATAAATCGGCGGGATAAAACCGATATGGTGAAAATAATTGTAAGTTTTAAATGTTTGAAGAGAAGATGAATAAAATTTTTTTTTGCATTAACTTGTGTTTTTATTTAGAGTAGGTTTATTTTATCACGGTAGGTAGATTGGTATTTGAAAGAAACATAACACTTGTGCATTAATAACTCACTTTGCGCTCTATGCAACAGTCTACGATAGATTAATTGGCTGATAAATTTCTGAGGTCATCATCATCATCAGCCAGAAGGCCTCCTCCTTTAACCTCTACACTGAACGACAGCCTGCCTTTTGTATCCACTGGATGCCTGTGACTCACAATGTCGTCGTTCCTGAATTTCTGAGGTATAAGCATTTAAAGTTTTTGGCGGGGATTGAGAGCGGATGCGCTGTCCCTCTCTCGCAAAATGTGTGTTAGTATAGCGCGCGCATGGCTTGACGTCATAAAGTGCTATAGTGCACTGTCTGTCGCATGATATAAAAATTTATATAATATTTTTGAACAGATTTTAATTTTTTTAACATAGATGGGCTCTATTTACGATCAGCATTTTTGAGGTAATAAAAAATATTAGAACACATGCCTATTGTGGGTGTTGCGTAAAAACTTACATTACAAACCACTCTGGGTTTCACAGTGCAACTGTAGTTATCCATGCCTCCGTACCGACAGTCAGTACTTAGTGCACATGTAATACATGGATAGTTAAGACTAGCACACTCTGCAACGTTTTCTTGGTCTGCAGAAGGGCAGCTTTTTAAGTATTCCTCATTTTCACTGAAGCTTACGCTCCTGTCGTTTATATCATCTTTTGGTTTTCTTTCTTTACTTTGCACGTCCATGTTGTTATTGGCTGCAATAAAAACAATTAGATGTGCCGCTTAATTGTTTAGTAGACAGGTAGAAAGAGATTATTGTAAGATTTTCTAACGCATTTTAACTTACCCATATCAGTTATGTGAATCGTATTGAAAATTACTAAAAGGACTAAAACCAAACAGTCTTTAATGTTTATTCGTAATGGCAGATTTCGTGGCATTGTTATTGTGTCACATTTTACGGTATAAACAGCTTTATAAATTTATAGTTCACAAATTAATCTCAAATGAAATCACATAAACTTTCGTCATAATCATAAACATTATTATCCTGCAATATGACATTGACAGCCTATTATATTTTTGTATTTTTCGTCCATTGCTGAGCACGCTTAGGCCATACCGCCTTGTCTACTATCCCCAGTAAAGATAGTTCTCTTCTCTTACGAAGTTTTGGAATCGACATGAAAAAAAAAACGTCACCCCATTATATAACTTTACCACACTCATTATATTATAATAATCCATTATTACACATTAACACTCGTAAGTAGGTAAACAAGTTTAGGAAAATTATACAATGGCGGTGTTTTCTAGGTTGGCGGCAAAATTAAATACCTATCATTTTATTTCTAGCAGGCTAGCAGCCATCTTTTAATGCCATATCGCCTCGTCTGACGAACTATGTTATAGTAATGATGTATAAATATAATGAAATATAACTTTCATCTGACACCTCATATCACACTCGAACACATATACCTGCTACTGTGTCACTGAGTTTGTCCCGATTAACTTCGCGCGTAGTAAATCGAGACTGAGGCCAGAACCATCAACAGGTTTGTTAATCTATAGCCTGCATGGACCATGTAATCAGATAGACGAGCCCAGCCCGTATCAAAGAGCCCGTAGGGTTGGAGGCTGATAAAAGAAGCTCTATTTCATCATTCAGGTCATTGCAATAAATAGGTAAGTACAGCTAAAATGGGGTGGCTAGAAATGGGAACTAGACCTACGAAATGCTAATTTGTTCGATAAAAAACTAAGTTGTCTATCCAGTAGAACTAAGTTCTAATTACCCCATTTTACCAGTACTAGAAATGATGTTTCTCATTAATTTTTTATTAGAAGTGTTCCCCTAGAGATTATACAACTTTATTAAACTAGGTATAATTTACAAAATATAATAGTAACAAAACCTTAATATGTTAATGGCGCACAGCGCATACGAAGACGCGGTATCAGCTAGTATTATTGCAGCACACTGATGCAAATTCAAATTAACATAGGTATATTAGAATATACTAAACACATGGAAATAATTATATTATCTCGTGCATATTATATTGTATTCGAGTTATCTTTCATTGTATTTTTTTTTTACTATCTAATGTTTTGTTAAATGTATCAAAGCTCGCCAAGAGTGTGGTTTTATACATATTTTTGATGATAATTCTGTTGCATCATTTTCCAAACTAAACTAAATTCGACAAATCTAAAATATTGTCATCCCTTTCTCACATATCAAAATGAAAAGAGGTAAAGTTTAGTCCAGTCAGATTAGTTAGTGACACAACGGAATCGGCGTCAATATCAACATGAAGTCTATTACTTACGGCTGCCTCTTAACGCGGGCTCGAAACAGCGCTGACATAGCGCAGTGCGGAAAATCACGCGAACGTGAACCTTATCGCGCCCAGATACGGTTTGCGGTCGCGTGATTTTCCAACTGAGCGGATTAGGTGCCGCAATTAGCTGTTGTCCGTAAGGCCCCTGTACTATTTACTACAAATATATAAGCCAATCGTTTTGAAACAAGGCACCTTTGGACAAATTATCAATATATCCAAACTAAAAAATAATATACACAAACCCTAATTCATATACTTTACAAATCAGACTTTTCAAGTTTCAAGACATAGGTTAAGTCTAAGCAAAAAAATTATATATTTTTGGTATCAAAGTAAATTGTAAGGGTTTTAAACGAAAGAAGACGAGTCCATTCTCAGAGCGGGCGACTTATTACAAAAGTTTGATTGTGATCGAGATTGCATGCCGTCTCGTTCACATCTACTTACTCGCACCACGCGCGTGAGTGAGATCGCACGCGATCGCGATCACATTCCGAATCACGAAAATAAGAATCTGCAGTGCAAGTACCGTTCCTTATCGATCGTCAAATTGACAGTTGAGGTCGTCAAATTCGATAATATGCCATTTTTTTTCACTTGCACTGCTGGTCCAGCAAAACAGAGTCTAAACGACACACTCCACCAACACTGTCTCGCTCGCAGGAACATTCTAGCATATCACGCTATCCTTGTCATCCGGGGGCTTAGTCCCAGATTTGGTAGTTTTCGAAAACTTTTTCGTTTACGTTTTGTTCCATACATTGCTGGGCTGAAAGGTATTCGAAAACTTTTTTCGTATTAGAGTGAAGCAATCTATACCGCCGATTTTAGTTCCTCCGCGTTTCCGCTGGAGGCGCTTTACTAAAATGTATGGAACAATACGTAAACGAAAAAAGTTTTCGAAAACTATCAAATCTGGGACTAAGCCCCCAGTATGCCTAGCCGTTTCAGTCGGGGAGTTTCGAAACCATTTAATGTGAAAGGAACGTCATTCGTCTTCCTCTGTATGAAACCATCATTCCTAATAAGGCACATTTTAATCTCAAACTACTTACAATAAATCAAAACATTTCTACAATCTATTATGAAATCAAAACAGACTGTGAAAACATCTATTCTGCGCATCATCGCTAGTCTTCCTACTGTCTTCATTTTCTCTCGACATTTCAGAAATGGTGGACAAATTTGGCACGGCGCATGCGATCGGAAAGATTTGATTGAGATTTGAACCGAAACTGGCGAAGTTTGACGCAGAGTCCGGGTTAGTGATGTCTTCATCGAAGAGATACCACTTTGTCGGCTGTTTCGGAGGAGAGTTAGAGAGGTCATCGGTTAAAAGACTGTTGTTGGAGGCTAAGGGACTGTTGTACATTGTTTCTGAACTTATGAAAACATGGTCCGGTGTTCTTGCTTCTGAAAAAAATTACTTTTTTACTGTTTTATCAACAAACTAGCTGCGCCCCGCGGTTTCCCCCGCGTAAAGAGGAAAAATGGTAATGATGATGATGATGATGATGAAGAAGATGATGAAAAGTAGTGTATGTGTTAATCCAGGACATAAGCTATCCATATTCTAAATTTCATCTAAATCCGTCCAGCTATTTCAGCGTGAATTTTGTTACTCACAAACATATACACAAATACACACACACACACACACAAAACAAAGTTAAGCATTTATAATATTATAGTGTGATTAGTGTAATGAGGTTTGTAGTCATTATAGATCGCTGTTTTACATAATTACACCGCGATGAACGACCTAGCTGGTGGTATCATCTATTAATGGATTATGTAAGTGGTTTTTATACAACATAATAAAGTACTTATGTTGTGCAAAAATAAACTGGCCAAGTGCGAGTCGGGCTCGCGCACTGAGGGTTCCGTCTCACAAAATACAATAAGGTCGTTCAAGTAACCGAATTACTAGTTATTATAACACCTTCCAAAATAGTCGAAGCAATTGCTATGCACAGCCACAGTTAATTATTTTGCTCGAGTATAACACAATTATAACTTGGTAATGAACAGAAATTTATCACCGACTCGCACTTGGCCATTATTTATTGTTATACTTTAGAGTGTGTACTATAATCATGCCAAGTTTTGACGCTTGTACGTATTATCGTTTTTACATTAGAGCTAATACAAAAATACATTAAAAAACGGATGGACGGACAGACAAACAGAGATCGTAGGCTTAGTAATAGGGTCCCGTTATTACCCTTTGGGTACTGAACCCAAAAAAAAAACGACAAAAGCTGATGCTAAGAACAAGCTTGATCACGATCACCTTCCAAACATATTTTTTTATCAAAACCAGTTTATCCATTTTGGAGCTACAATGCCACAGACAGACACACAAGTTAAAGTTATAACAACCCTATGTTTGCGTCGGGGGTCTATAATACAAATTTGTCATTTGAAATTGTCTGTCGCAATCATATCGCAATGCCAGCTAGTTTCATTAGGAACTAAAGGCCATTATTTAGAAAAAAAGCAGAGGCGACAAGTACAAGTTTGACTTGTAACTATGGAGTTATCAATAAAGAATTGTATTGTATTGTACATAAATATGTTTACAACACATTTGCTCAAAAAGTGCACTTACGAAGCCTGTATACATCGTTCGAAAGTTAAACATTACGGATCATACAACGGAGCGTGCGGAAATGAATTTGTCCGCACGCTCAGATGTATAGCACCGTGCGTGTGATTTACGGTATTTTTTTAATTTCCATCATAATTACATAAAAATTCCACAAAAGAGTTTCATATTACGAGAATAAAATAAGCTGAATGATCAAACCTCCTTGGAAGCGCTTTTGCTCAATACGTTTGTCTCAGTTTAATACTAAAGAGAAAATGAGACGAAAGATGTAGTTCTAATTTTCACCACGTGATAGTGGCGCTATTTGCATGTTCGCGCCATTTTCTTATTATATTAAAGAAACTATTGTTGTGACTAATATTAAGTTATAAACAAAAATTGTTTCATTTGTAGCCTTTTTTTCTCGCAAATGTGTTGTAAAACGTTGTATGGCACACGTGCGGATTGGTTATTACAAACTCGTGACTATGGTAAGCCCTCGACTTCGTCTCGGGCTTACATTCGTCTACTCGTTTCTAATAACCAACTTTCCGCACTTGTATCATAAATAACTATTACAGTTGTGTTCTTACCTGTAGCTATGTTATCCTGGTTGATTGAAGTCTCTTCGGACAAATTTGGACCAATTTCCTCGCTGCTTAGTGAAATTATAGACATTGGCGAGTTTTGAACAAATTCTACGCTACTACTCCCCATACATTCGTTTGCCAGCAAACACGTTGTTGAATGGTTGTGTATCAGATCCACAGTACCATCTCCTAGCACCAGAGAAGTAGCTTCCGTGTCCTTTATGCCGCTATCAGTGAAGTTTGAACCAACACTGCCAATCCCAACAGATTTTGCTCGAAGATTCATCTTAGATCGACTCTTCGGTTTCTGTATTTTTATTTTTATAATTTCTTTCTTGTTTTTAACTTTATCTTTTACAGGGTTGAGTGTGAGATCTGAGCTGTTATTGGCGTTTTCGTCAACTGGGATGAAAGTCATGACAGGGGGACAGGATTTTCTGCCCGCAGAACATAATTCCACATGCTCCTCTTCGATTATTGGATCTTGAGGAGGTTTCGATTTCGGAAAGGCTTTCTTTTTCTGGGGAGTAGAACTCCTTTTTTTAGCTCTCGTTTTCTTTGTAGTAATTTGAGTCTCGTCCACATCCATACGCATATCATCTTTTTGTTTACGTTGTCTAGTTTTCTTTGCAGTCACTATTGTTTGGTCAACTTCCATAATGGTTTCCTTATTATTGTCTGTTTGGGTTGGCTTTTTAGTGCTTTCAAGTAATAATTCGCGCAGTCTTCGGTCAAGTGTGTCGGACATTGTTAAGTTCACTGTGCAGTCTTTTAGTTGCATACTGTCGGATACAGTTAAATTCTGCGCTGAGGCTACCTCGTCAGTGGTTTTCCGAAGTTTACATTTTTGATTCATAAGTGGTATGGATACATCCAGGTTGGAGATCATGTACTCACTACAATCCATTATGTGACTGTTCATATTTAGTTGCACTTCATTTATTGTCGGATGGGTCGCGTCTTTGATCATCTCCCGACTTATGGACATCTTTTCCACAATAGATATTTCTGGAGAAGGTGGTAGTGAAATACTACTAGAATTTCTTAATTCTTGGCTAAAGTCAGAGTCAATGCATTTTTGAGAATCTTTGGAAACCGAATTGAAATGTCTTATATTAGAATCGAATTCAGCTAATGCAGTATTGTTTTCGTCGATGCGATCCAATATTTTGAATGATAGCTTTTGTTTCGGCATCAATAACTGGCAAGAATCTGATCTATAAACTTCTGAGTTAAGACTCGACATTGAACTTCTTACTGGGATAAAATATGAAGAATTATTGAAATCAGACGATGGGCCTGCTGTCAATACTGGACAAGATCTTCTTCGAGTTAAGCGTTTGTTCATGTATTTATTGCGAGCCGTAAAGGTGGCCTTTCGTTTTCTTTTTAGCAAACAAAGTTTCAGAGGGCTTGGGTCCGAGTCTTGATACCCATGGGTACTGTCTACCGAATTGCCTGATTCTTGTGGTGGTACAATGTTAGTTTCCAGCAAGCTACAAAAAAAGAAACGTGCGTTTGTTACAGCAACGACAAGCGGACAATGGGTATCAAAACATAATGGATATGCAGGGATGAATGTGCAAGTTAAGCAGACAATGAAAATTAATAATTTAAGAAGCTACATGCAAAACTTAATGGAAGCAGGTATTTGATGCGTTGTACAACGAAACTTACCGTCTTTAGCACTGAAATAACTAATCGTAATTTAAAACTTAATTTAATAGTACTTTTTAAATAATACACAAGTTTACATCAATCCAACTTTATTTTCTGTAAATACACCTGCTCCCATTATTTTATTTACAAGTCTGTTCAGCTTCTGATTGTTACAACAATAACAAAAAGTAATAGATAATATTTTTAAACAAAACAAAATGTATTACAATTAAGCCTTAGTTTTTGACGTTTTATTTAGGGGTAAAATATAATTGTGGTAAAGCCGTAGTCATGTTTGTGCATTTTGTGGCATAATCAACTTCGTAGCACATGATACGATTTTTGTTAAAAAAATATGTGGACACGCCCTTGGAATACACTTTATTGAATAAAAACACAGAGATTATAATGAAACATACATTTAAAAAAAAATACTCAAATCTAGAACATTAAAGTTACAGTACAGTACAATAAGTGCCGGGATAATCCAAGGATCTTATACCCAATTGGATTGCGTACATAAAAAAATCCTACTAATATTATAAACGCGAAAGTTTGTATGTATGGATGTTTGTTCCTCTTTCACACAAAAACTACCGAATGGATTTTGATGAAAGTTTACAATAATATAGCTTATACATTAGAATAACACATAGGCTATAACGAAGCCGAAGGCCGAGCTCTAAGCGTACGAAGTAGTGGGTTTCAGCTAGTACTTTTATAATTGCGAGTCTGACACAGGAGGGGAAAAGCGGACACGCTGAAGTCTAGACCTATATAGCAGTGGGTGGCAAATGGTTGATAAAGGTGAATGAGTCACATTTTATTGACGGTAAAGATCACAATAACTTTAATGGAACAGCCATAAGTGCCGGGATAAACCATAGATCTTATACCCAATTAGATTGCGTACATAAAAATCGACTTCTATAATCGCAAGACTGGCACAGGACGGGATAAGACCGGGCGGGAAGAGACCTATAATACCCAGCAATGGATGGAAAATGTTTGATAAAGATGAATGAGCCATATTTTAATGACGTCAAAAATCAAAATATTATACAGAAATATAGAGATACGGATGCTTAGACGGTTCAGACATATAGAGAGGATGGATGAAAGATAGACGAAGAAATGTGGCGAAGAATGTGGCGAGCCTGAATGGGCAAGCTTCGTCAAAAGTACCCATTACCAAAGAGCTCGTATGAAAACACAAGATGTGTGTCAGGATCGTAGCAAGTGGAGAGATGTGGTCTCTGCCTAACCCAGAGGCCTTGAGAAAGAGGCACGAATATGTATGTAGTAAGAGAACTGGCTCACATGCTCAATACAATCTGGCCTAATAGCAATGTAGTATTTTGATTACTCATTGTAATTTTATGCGAGAAAAAGATCACAGTGCTTCTCGATTGTTTGACCAAAATTAGATTTCACGTTCGCATTCCAGCTTAGGTATAAATTTCTTGGGATAGACTCTTGTCAAAAAAGTAGGCTGTGTGTAGATAGATACTTTTAAAATTGCCAGATTCGTTTCAACGATTATTTTAATTGTGTTTTGCACCTAAATCAAAACAGAATATATAGTAGCTAAGTTACTACATGAGAATAGGTCTTTATATTAAAAAAAACTGACTCAAATATTTTTTAATAGGCATGATGACTAATATTTTTTTATTACCTCATAAAAAAGTTGATTATAAATAGAGCACATAAACAAAAACAAAATTAAAGTTAGTTCAAAAATAAATAAGATATAAGCATTTTAATTTAATTTAATTTCATGCTAGACAGAGAGTGCACTATACTGAGCCGTGACGTCACGGCTCAGGAGCGCCATACAAATTCTATACTAACACACGCTTTGCGAGAAAGGGATAGAACATTACCTCTCTATCCCCCCACCTAAAACTTTAAATACTCATATTTCAGAGATTTATCAGCTAATGCAAATTATATTTTCAGTATGTGTAATGTATTTACTTATATTCATCGCTAAGCCGGTTATTTGTAATAAATTAAACATTAGGAATCATGCCAAATAAATAATATAGTGATTTTTAATCCACGGATCACGTGACCCGAATCACCAATCACAGCGCGTGACATCATTGTACAGACGAATAGAAAGAAAAAACACTTTGCTGCCAAAGCAACACCAATGTCGAACGAAATTCAAAACTTTGTAGGGATTTTAAGGTCAATGAGAAAAATAAAGTCGGTACTTTCAAAACCTTAGTTACTGATTAACAGTAACTTTAAAGTTATATGATTATTTACGGGATATTTACCGTGGTAAGGTTGTGGAATGAGCTCCCGATATTTCGGCGCAGTTACATGCACCATGTTCACGGGAAGACTGAAGAATGCGGGTGGTTGGAGAACAGTTAAAAAGTTAGGTGCAGACATAACGATCTACCCTCTTACTGTAACTGTACTGTTTGTCTGTCTGTACTGTCTTACTCTTAACAGTAACTTTGTTTTTTGTTAAACTGCCTTTAGTTAAATCTCACCACTTTAATGGTGTTTACATGCGACTACTTTTCTTCAGGTTTACTGTGACTGTGAATGCAAAACTTGAAATTACCGACTTTTTCAATACCTCGACATTGGCTAACTGTGGCATTTAGAACAAACAGTTTAATTTTTTATCGACATTTTAAGCAAATGAAACAAAATGATCAGTATTGTTTTTACAGATATGTCTGAATCTGTTTATTTATTTATTTGAGTGTTCTTGGAACATCTGAAATATTTTACTTTAATCAATTTTTTTATGAAGACATACCATTGTACGTCTTCAATGGCGTCGATTCTGTGATGCCACTCACTAAACTAAACCAAACTGAACGGACTAATATTATCTGCGTCTTTTAATTTCGATATGTGAGACAAGGACAGCAATCGTTTTAGAGCTGTCAAATTTAGTTTAGTTTAGATAATGATATATCAGGATCGACGTCAGTTTTTTTTTTATGTAATTAAAATCAAGTAGTTGTTCGCCCAGATCTGCGACTTCACAACCCCTATATCTTAGCAACCCCTGGACTTTTCCCATATTCGAGCTTATAAATGGTAATTAAATGAACTAGTTTCATACAAGATTTCATGCGGATCGTACGTATTAACGGTACGCTAATTATCGTTGAACAAAAATAGAAACTCACAAACATACATACAATCGCCAATCTGTTCGATTCTGAGATCTTCGACTCACTCAATCAAAAACCCACAGTCTTGGCGTCTGTGAGGAAATAATATTTTTACATGAACACATGGAGATATTTTTCGGTATCACTTTTGTTATTCTATGTACAAGTACAACCAATTAAAAAAGTTAACAGAGCAGACAATGGTGTGCCGCTTTACATTCATTAACGCTGTAAGGCCCGATATTTAGAATGCGCTACCGGACGCATATTTTTTTCTTGTAATAATTTTTTTTTGTTTGTTTTGAAAACAAAATTAAAATGTGTAAAATTAAGGAATACAAGCAATTTAAAGTCTTGCTAAAGTCCGGTCGCGAAGCGGGAAGAATTTCGTACAATGACATTTCATTACCTGTCTCTGTCGCTCCCGCGTAAATATATTACGTGTCACTCGCATAGACGGCGGTCATTGCACCTGTGCGAGCGCGACGCATTATATTTACGCGAAATTCTCCCCAATCCACGGCCGGACTTTAGACAGAAAACGCACAACGCGTCACATTTCTGGTGGATATAATGCCCTATTATCCAATGTATATTCATCTGCTTAGCAGATCTATGGCTAGGTAATATGATAGTATTATGTATAAAAAATTCAACATATAATATTATTAAAGGTACATGGTTCAAGTTTTTTTGATTGTAAAAAATAATGAAAACATATTGATTTTATCCCTTAAAATATCACTTTTGCAAAAGAAAATAACAAGATTTTAGCTGGTAGCCAATATACTTAATAAATATACTAATTAATTAATGTTTTTAACGTACAAGTCCCGTTTGACTACCAATAAGCCCGCTGTAAGTGACAATGACAGCTTTTTTTTAATGTTCTTGCAGATGTCATGGCAAAAAAAAACTTGGACTGAGGTGACTTGGTGAATTTATTTTGAAATAGTTGTTCGTCAAGAATCCATTTAACTGTGAAAAGGGAATCTCTGATTGAAGTAAAATATAGTAAAGCATAGGTATACAGTACAATACATTCATAATTTTTATATCTAATCATAATTTTATTATCATCTAATATTACGGTCAATCATCTGTGAACTTATACTTTAATGATTTGAAGATCTATATAATCTTGAATAACAGAATATTTAGATGTAATCTAGTTCTTAAAATCCTAATTATTATTTAATCACACACCCGCCATTATGGCTCTAAGCCCATCATAGCAACTCAACACCGGACCAACTAAAAGCAAAGAATTGAAATGCGAGTGGTGAAAATCTATTCGAAAACCTGCTATGTGAGACATGTTATAGGGCTCATATTTCAATGCTTTGTTTTTAGTCGGTGTACCGTGTCCAAACATTGGCCGTGTTTACCCCAACATCGTTCTCGAGCGATTTGCTTAATTTTTGTAACGTTAACTTTGTCATCTCCCATAAAACATTCTAGAAATAAAACTTTTGAAGTAATACTATGAAATTTAGTTCAAGAATTTCGAGAGCGTTTAACTAGGTTGGATGGGTAGGAAGGTACAAAAATATTAGAAACACGGTCAATGTGTGGATGCAGTATTAGGTGTCACAAAAGTTTATATTCCTAATTCCGAAATTTTGATTTGTAAAAAAATTCTGAAGGTAGCATTCCAATCTTGGCAACCGCGACCGGCGGGAGTGGCAGCGTCGCGCGAGCCACTGCTCAGTATGAATTTATATAGAGTGCTAAACAATGCTAGCGACCCACACGTCACGCGGCGCGGTCGCTTCATACTGAACAGTGGGTCACGCGACTGCTGCCGCCGGTCACGGTCGCCAAGAACGGAATGCTACCTTAAAATATAGTACATTGTATAACATACTTTATTTAAAAAAAACAACTACCTTCCATTCTTCTTTCCTGTGGATTTTTTGTAATTGTTCGCGGGCGGGAACATATACCGTGCGTTGTCGTCTTCTAAGTTGCGCGAGTCTATTGTGTCTTTGCTCCTCTTCGACCGGAGCTTGACGTCACTGGCTGACGAGTCGGTATCTGGAGATATCAAAGTAATACGTACATTTATATTCAACTAGCGACCCGCCCGCCCCGGCTTCGCACGGGTGTAATTTACGTGCGAAGCCGGGGCGGGTCGCTTGTTATACATATAAACCTTCCGTGAAATGTATCTAACTGATGGTGAAACCGCATCAAAATCCATTGCGTGGTTTAGGAGGAGTTGGCGGCCATACAGACAGACAGACAGACGGGGAAAGTGACTTCAATTTATACGATAAAAAAAAAGAAGAGATAGAGATAATATGCAAGCGGCGCAAATATGCTAACCTCGGCATTGGTTACATATTTGAGCAGTTTGGGGTCGAGACATTGGGCCCTTTAGGAACGGGACCTCATCACATCGTTTTCAAAAATCTTTCAGAGCGCCTTTTTAATGCGACGCGTGACCAAAATGCTGGCGCGGTTTCGGCTCAACGCATAAGCATTGCCATTCGGCGTGGTAATGCCGCCAGCATGCTGGGTACGCTGCCATCTGATAGTGGGCTTGAGCATTTGGATCTTTACACCTTCAACGGTATATGGGCACTGTTTTTGTAGTGTTAGTGTTAGCTTGTATTTTGTTTATCATGCATCAGTTTTTTATCCATATAATAATTGTGTGCAAAACACAAAGCCGATTTTGTGAAAATAAAAAGAAATATAATTTAGATAAGAATCACATTGTATAGCAACACTGACACAGTGCACTTACGTGCGGTTTTTTGGCGCCAACGCGGAAAAACATGTCGGCTCGTTGGATTATTATCCTAAACTTGTGTATTTTCGAGTGTTAATGTGTACTAAATGATGAATTATTATTCATTAAGTGCTCGTAAAGGTGCTCGAGTGTGGTAAAGTGATATAACGAGGTGAAACGTGTCTTTTCGTGTTGTTTCCAAAACTCCATAGGAGCCTGTTGTAAAGTCTCCACCACTTTACAGGGGCATGAGTTTGACTTGACCGTGACTTACTTAGCTTGACTCTGACTATGACTTGTTTGACGCTATTAAGACTATGTAAACTGTGTAAGATTACGACTGAAGGACATTGAATTCATGGTCATGATTTTTTTTTAACAAGCACTTACGTGCACTGTCAACACTGTGTCAGACACTTACGTGCAGTGCGATTGCACTTACCATATTTCTTAGGCGTCGTAAGCAGTCTCGCTGACATCCTAGTCCCAACAGCTACATTATCTTCTAAGCTACTAGTATGCTCGTTTGTGTCTCGCTTTGACAAGCGCGAACTCGATCTTCTATCTTGCACTTTCTTGCCTATGTTTTTATTTTTTTCAGGAACTTTTTTTGTTGGTTGTGGTTCAAGTTCTTTTTGTTCTGCGTTAGTATCTAGTTCTGCCGTTTTAGCTTGTTCATTTTCATCTTGGTTAACTTCCGGTATGTTAAGTTTAGGTTTGGATCTGAGTTTTGTTTTAGGATCTTGTTTTGAATCTGTTGAATTTGTTTTTGATGTCCTGGCTCTTTTCGCTGGGCTTTTGGATACAGCTGATGATGAAGATTCCTTTCTAGGCTTACCAGGCTTTCTGCAATTGAGAACAAATCTTTTAGTTGTAATCCTACTGTAATGTTAACTTTTTTTTATTGAATAGGCTTGCGCTTGGCTGACCGCTACCATGCTTGGTGTTAAGCGATGATGCGATTTATGAGAACACGTTTGCCTAGAAGAAAACTATTCACTCGCGACTTGAAGGCGCGCAAATTGTCATTATCAGGGAACACCCATTCAGGCAGTGCTTTCGAGTCTAACGGTTCTCACAATAAAAGTAGAATTTTGATTCCACTTGTACTAAGCCTATTATACTCATTACAATGAACAAAAAAAAAAAAAAACTGCTTCTGCATACATTTTGTCGAGTTTAAATAACTGTTTTCTTGTGAACTTTTCATGATTTCAGGGTATCTAGTAAAAGTTAAAGTTACACATGAAAAGTTATACACGATGATGGCTTTTATAGACCCCTTTCGGCTTCCCATTAAGTTGTGACCAGCTAAACTGATTTTGATGAAATTTGTGAATAATGATGGCATATGATTCCCGCCTAGGACAAACATTTATGTGATGAACATTTGTGTTTGTTCTATATCTGGTTGTTAATATCTATTTAAGTGTTCTAAGAAACTTGGTGTGCTCAACAAGGCGAAGCGGTACTTCACGTCGAGACAAAGACTCTTGCTTTACAAAGCGCAAGTCCGACCTCACATGGAGTACTGCTCCCATCTATGGAATGGAGCACCCAAGTATCAGCTTGACCCACTCGATGCATTACAGCGTAGAGCTGTCAGAATTGTCAACGATCCCAAGTTCACTGAACACCTTGAGCCACTCAGCATGCGCAGAGACGTTGGGTCTCTTTGTATCTTTTATCGCATTTACAACGGGGAGTGTTCTGAAGAACTGTTTGATCTGATGCCGGCGTCGCGGTTTTACCATCGCACTAGCCGCCACCGCCTGAAGGCTCATCCACACATCATAGATCAGTGGAAATCGCACACTGTGCGATTCACACGATCCTTCTTGCCTCATACCTGCAAAATGTGGAATGAACTACCTTCTACGGTGTTTCCGAGAAGTTACAACATGGGGTTCTTCAAAAGGCGAGTTAATAGAGTTCTAAAGGGTCGGCAACGTATTTGTGATGCCTCTGGTGTTACAAGTATCCATAGGCGACGGTGACTGCTTACCATCAGGCAGCCCGTCTGCTTGTTTGCCACCTATGGCATAAAAAAAAAAAAAAAAAAAAAAAAGTATGTATTTAAAAAACTATGTATGTATGTATATGCTCTGGCAGCCATATCACAAGCTTTGCTTAGTTTGGGGTCAGATGACCGTGTGTGAAAAAATGTTCCGAATATTTATTTATTTATATTAGGACACTTTAAAAAAAAAAAAAATTGCAAATGTCTGTGTTAACGACAATAATGACAGGCCTTTATGAATTAATAGTCCGGTAAAAAATTATTCAGTCAGCAACTAGTGTACTGCAATAAAAAAAATTGGCGAATATACAACTTTTACTGAGACTGATGGCAGTAGTTACCTTTTATATTATAACAATCTGGAAATTACAATCTATACATATTACACAGCAGAACAAATTATTTGGAGGAACAACATTTAAAAATATAAATAATTATTATTCACACATTTATTTTTCTTCTTAAATAAAAGTTTTTTTACAATATCTATATAAAAACAAAATATTATAAAAAAACTTAAATCTAGGGTGCCGCCAGCAGCGGGGCAGGGCCCAAGCTACCGGTGGTTAGGGCTGCAGAGTGAGGAACCTCCTGACAATACGTGCCGTGTCAAGGATTACCGCCTTCTGCATCTGACCCTTGACCCAACCATCTAGCGAGAGCCTCTTAAGGTGTTGGTCGAGGCTCCTCGCTATAAGACCGTTCACCGATACGACTATTACTATTTTTTATTTTTTTTTAAATAAAATAGATTTATATGGATTTAAATTGCTGCCCAATTTAACTTTTCTCAGTGACCACAATATTTTTGCTGCCCAAAACCTAAATATACTTCTGAGCTTTTAAATCATAGCCCTTTTATTTGGTGAGGGTTTTTTTTTCATAGTTTTTGAGTTAGCAGCATTTGAAGAAGACATCAGGATCGCAAATAGTTTTGACCACTGATCTCCAAACTTCAATATGAAGATGGCACTTGATGATGATGGGGTATTTTGGTAAGTTGGTGGTTGGTGGGGTATTTTGGTAAGTGGGATAGCCCGTTGGTCCAGTTGGTAGTGAACCTACCTTCTGAGCCTGAGGGCGTGGGTTCGATTCCCACGTAGGACAAACATTTGTGTGATGAACATTTGTGTTTGTTCTATATCTGGTTGTTAATATCTATTTAAGTATGTATTTTAAACTTATATATGTATGTATATCAGTCTCTGGCAGCCATATCACGAGCTTTGCTTAGTTTGGGGTCAGATGACCGAGTGTGCAAAAATGTCCCAAATATTTATTTATTTATTTTATTTATCAAAAGCCATACCTTTTAGTGACATTTTTGCTGCCTGTATCAGTTTGTTTGACTTCTTCCTCCAATTGTTGAGCTTCTAAAGTTTTTATTTCATTGAATATTTCAGTCTCCATTGCATTAACTTTTGCGTGTACCTCTGAAATAATACAATTGCATAGATTTAATTTTACAATCTATATAGTCTGGTAAGCTAACTTCAGATGAAATATCTCAGTAAATAATGTATTCAAGCTTGTACCCGACTGTTTTTCTATTCAAATTTATATGATCTCGAGTTCATAAAAAATGTCCTAAGAAACTAATGTTTGAAAAAAATATGGTATATTTTATTTTCTTTAAAAATCCCTTTCCATATAAGGCTAATTTGTATTATAACGAACATTTTATAACAAAACAATAGCCAAATTGATTCAGCCGTTCTCAAGTGGTGCGCTTACCAACAAACAGCATTTCATTTTTTTTACATAGATACATCCATGGCAACCCCGACACAGTGATCTAGTTGAGCTATGAGTGTCTGTAATGCGAATCGAAAGGTTCATAGTCTGAATTAACTCAACAGGAGCTACCATTTGCACCGATTACGAAATAGGTTTAAAATCTGTCCGACTTAGAGCGAGAGATGGAGACTTTTCGCTGACTTAAAAGTTCTGTTTCGTCTGTATGCGTTGATTCTTACACAGTCATATTGGTGCTTTCCAAAGTCTACACAAACCTGCATCTACTACAGTTGCTACGACAGGTGTTGTGGCTCCGCTGGTGTCTTCCACTTGTATAACTTTAGGTTGGTCGCCAGTTCCATTTATTGGCATTCGCTTCCCAGTGTCTGTATCCGTCTCGCTTTGGATCATTCGCACCACTTGGGGCATAGCATTGCTGATTTGGTTCCAGCCACCTTCTAAGCAATATTCCTGCAATGGGATAATGTATGTTTTGAGACTGATCGCGAGATAGCGCCCGCGCTGCTAGCCCATATGCAATTATCCACCGTAATCATCTAGCAACATTCGATTGGAGCTCTCGTTTTGTCTAATTGCGCACGCAACGGCGCGACCAAATCGTGCCAGTGCGTGTCGAGCCATGGGCGACTCCGACCGCCAACGCGAAATGAAGAGCTTGGAATGAAACATTCCATACCGTGCAAGACAACGTCAGCGAGTCAGTGCAAATATTGAGATTATGGTGTGGTAAGCAAAGTACATATGGTACTGAGACGCGGTTCTTAACTGTTCGCCTTTTGGAATTCGGGCAATTGAGAGTGCTATGCTCGGAGTTTCTTTGCGTGATAGAATCCGGAACGTGGATATTCGCTAAAGAACCAGAGTCACCGACATAGCTGTTTAAATTTGCAAGTTGAAGTGGCAATGGGCAGGCCACATCGCTCGAAGAACCCATAACCGATGGGGAAGAAAGGTTCTGGAGTGGACACCATGAACCGGAAGACGCAGCGTAGGTAGGTGTCCCACTAGATGGACCGACGACATTGTGAGAGTCACGGGCATCCAGTGGATGTAAAAAGCTGTCTGTCCCCAGGGATAGGACGAACAAAATTCCCGTAGCCGGTCCCAGTTTACTGACCCATAGTACCAGACAGTGTTCTGCCCGGTGGACGAGGGCAAACGCACTTTAAAGATGGCACATCGGAACAAACAAGGTCGGACTTGCCCATGAGGCCTCGGTAGATAACCAAAATCGTTCCGGTTTTGAAGTCAGCAGAAGGTCCAAAAGAGGAGTATGACTGGCGATCACAGGAGCTCTAGTTATAATAGTATCAGTTGACTGAGTCCTGATAACATTCAAAGAAGGCTATCTTACCAAACCATTCTTTCCAGCAATTTTAAGAGTCATTTTATCATCTTTGGCTTCTGGTTTGTTCTCAACATCGGATGCTGTGACATAGTCTTTACCTGAAAAAAAATATTCAAAGATGATGACAAATATACTCCAATTCATTAAAACAATTTTGACAGTAGGTACATAACATAGATATTACTTATGTTTTGATTGTTTCGAGCCAATGTTTCGTGCGTCCTTTAACTCGCTCGCGCATTTTAACATTTTTGAAGATATTAAATTATTGAATATACTTATGTAAAATCTAAGGGATATTAATAAAGAAAATAACATTACAAATGTTTAGTAAAATTTTGATTTAAACAAGTTTTCATACTTAAGATGGATGATGGTCCAACGCTAGGTTGTCAAGTGATTGCTCTAAACTCGTTATTTTTAGAAATATATTTTTACGCTCATTTGAAATACTTAGGTTTTTAATTATAAAACAAACACAATAGCTATAATCATTCCTTCATCAATGTGATAATATTGTTACTTAACCCACAGCTCAGTAGTTAAGGATCAAACATAATTAAACACGACACGAAACTAGATCCTGCAACACAGGCTTCGCCTAGTGTAGGGTCTAGGGCACACCAAGTAGTTTTTATAATCTAGACTAAGTTTAAAATATTATTTAAGTAAACATTCTTGTCTTACTGAATTAAACTTATACTGACTTAAACAACTTAAAAATCATCTGTAGTACATTTTTGATGTTAAGTGAAGATGCGGTATACGATGGAGCACGCTTGCCTACCAAAAACCGATTCACTCGTGATTTGAAGACACCCATGTGTAACTATCGGGGAACACCCATTGCATATTCCAGTCTAGCTGTTCGCACAATAAAAGTAAAATCAAAGCGCTTCGGGTTATCGGAATATCAACCACGAAACGGTGCCACCTTTTCAATGATACAATGACTTTATTGGTCTGTGAAACTAGGTAATAATATATGTTACATAGGTGTCAAAACAGTTGTATGTGTTTCGAGCCCACCTTGGCCATCCCATACAACTGTGTTAGCACTCCCACTCTTAAAACTGTGTTAATGTGTATTATGGACTTACTATTCCTATTTTGCGCGGCCTTCTGTGAAGAACAGGTTTCTTTCGAGAATTTTGTGTTGTTTCTGAAAATAACGATGTGGAAATGTGGTGAAAAGTTGGACATCGGACAAACCGCGCCAAATTCATATGAGCTACCTACATATACTTATCTGTGACAAATAATCATTGACGAAAACAAACGTTTGGAGCTAAACTTAATAAAATAATAAATGCATTATATACATTTTTTGTTTTTTTATAAACGGCTCTAGTTGGGTCAACTTACAAGAAGTCTCCCTCTGTTTCTTTTTCGCCAAAGTAATTCAGGGAACGTACCCATACTAAGTGACCCGTGTTTAGGGAGGGGGGGAGAAGGTCTTCAAAATACTACACGAGGTATCTTAGTCTTGGCATATAATACCGTCATGGTGAGGGGAGGGTTTTTTTTAAAATGGGTCACGTGTTATGTGTACTTTCCCTTATCACATTTATTAGTGTTTTGAGCGGAAACAGGCATAGTCCGCGGAAACAGTTAACTATCTTTATAAGAACCACTAAAGCAAGATTGCAATTAAGAAAGTGCACTACAAGCCGACCGACTCAGTTATCATGGTCAAATAAAGGAACTGAACATTTTCGCCGGTTGGCTATTACTTTTCAAATGACCATAATAAGGAACTTTCTTTTTAGAAATTGACTGTTTTTTTGTTGTATAGTTAATACAAAATGCACACGCAGCAATGCCGCGGCAGCAATGCAGCCGCAGCCTCGGAATGTAATCTATACTAATATTATAAAGAGGAAAGATTTGATTGATTGTTTGTTTGTTTGTTTGCATTGAATAGGCTCCGAAACTACTAAACCGATTTGAAAAATTATTTCACTGTTGGGAAGCTACACAATCCCTGGGTGACATAGGCTATATATTTTTTTTTTTAACCAATATTATATAAAGGAAAGATTTGATTGATTGTTAGTTTGTTTGCATTGAATAGGCCCCGAAACTACTGAACCGATTTGAAAAATTCTTTCACTGTTGGGAAGCTACACTATCCCCGGGTGACATAGGCTATATTATATTATTTTTTTATAGGGATTCCTACTAAAACTCTAATAATGTAACCCAAGGTGTAAAAAAAATAAGACTTACACCCGTGCGCAGCCAGGGTGCGTTGCTAGTCTCATAAACCTATAGAGAATGTACGGGGACCAGTAGTGCTGCGGCAGCACTGTTGCGGCAGCACTGCTGCGTGCTGCCGAGTTCGGAATCATACCTTTAGACAAATTATAAAAAACTTACCTCAATGTCGAAGCCAATGTAGATTCATTTATTTGAGCTGCATTATTTTTGTGCGTGTCTTTTAATAACCTAAAACAGTATCATGTTAACTTTTAGTATCCTAAAACTATAATATGGGTTTGTTTATAGACTTTATCTATATAATATATATATATATTACAGGTTAGAAAAAAATACATACATAGTTATTTTATAGATCATGCACGACTTTTTTAAATATTCTACATACATACTACTACATTTAGCTGTTTTTCACACTTACTTTCTGACCTCTTCAGCTCTCTTTTTCTCTTCAATATATTTCTGCCTCCAAAAAGATTCTTCTTCGTCTGAACCACCTAAAAATTTGAAATTAATAGTATTTCATAATAAACACACTCATAAAATTGATAATAATAATGTTTTATAACCACTGTGTACATTAAGTCAGTTTCATTCACAATCCCGACAACAAGCTGACCTAGTGCGCCGTAGATCCATGGCCGTACTGAACTCTGATTGGTCAGTTTAATGTCACAATCGCGATACTGGCGTGCCATTGGTTGGCCCCAAATTGTAAGCGCTATTTGCGCATTTGTGTTGACTGGAATTATTTGCCATATACATTGTGTATTTACAAGGAGTTTTTGTTTTTAAATATGAAGTGTTATAAGCTTACTATCTGGTCTGTAGGTGAGAAACTTCTTGACATGTTTTCCGTTTTTCACTAGCGGGTAGATGTTTTTGCCGAATATGACATATAACATCCCTTCTTCTGGGTCTTGCAGTATATGAGATGACTTCGGTTTTCTATAACAAGATACCAAGAACAAATAATGCACCTTGGACTTGGTATTACAAAAGTAACAAAATTCAAGATTTTATCCATAAAACAATTCTCAATCTGAAATCAAAAGCCACAGGTTGTGATGACATTGGCCGTGTCATGTTAATGTACATCCTAAAACATATTCTCCCTGCCCTTGTCCATATAATCGACTAGTCCTTATCATCCGGACAATTTCCTGATATATGGCGTAAGGCTCACGTACTTCCTCTTCCCAAAACCCCCAACGCTCTTTTACCCAACCAATTTCGCCCTATTTCTATTCTTCCATTTCTTTCGAAGGTCATTGAGTCAGTGGTTCACAAACAAGTTACCGAGTTTCTGACGATGGCGAAACTGTTTAACCCACTTCAGTCAGGGTTCAGATCTGGACATAGCACTACTACCGCTTTATTAAAAGTTACTGAGGATATGAGGGGAGCCATGGAAAATGGCCAAGTTACTGTTCTGGTTTTGATTGATTTCAGCAATGCCTTTAACGCAGTTGACCATGATCTCCTATTGGCAGTCCTGCGCCACTTAAATTTTTCTAGTACCTCAATCGACTGGTTTTGTTCATACCTTAAAGGACGTCGGCAGGCGATTCGTGCCGATCAGACCTTGTCAGATTGGTGTGAGTTGATTGCAGGGGTCCCTCAGGGTGGCATTTTGTCACCCTTGCTCTTTTCTTCGTTTATCAATATGCTTTCGACTCTATTGTCTTGCCGTTATCACTTTTACGCTGACGATCTCCAACTGTATCAACATACTAGTGTTCAGGACTTGGATGTAGCTATTTCTTCTCTTAATAATGACCTTATTCGACTTCAGTCATGGTCAAGGCGTTATGGTATTCAGGTTAACCCGGAGAAATGTCAAGCGATCATAGTGGGTAGTTCTCGTCGCCTCAACAGTGTCAATCTTACCACACTGACTCCACTGAGTTATAACAACTGTGTCATCCTATGCTCCACCACAGTTAAAGACCTTGGTATCATAATAGATTCAAACTTGACTTGGCATCCTCAAATTAACGAAGTTTCCCGCAAGTTTTACGCCTCCCTTCATTCCATAATTCGTTTTAAAAGATTCCTACCTATCGATACTAAAATTTCCCTAGTAAACACCCTTCTCTTGCCAATCATCGATTACGCTGACATAATTATGCTACCTAGATATTACTGAAGAGCAACTTAACAAGCTTGAACGATTACTCAACACCTGTATTCGCTTTGTATATTGTCTGCGTAAGTATGACCATATCTCTGAGTATCGGTCTAAACTTAGGTGGCTCAAGATTCGCGAAAGGAGAAACGCCAGGATTCTTGGCTTACTGTATTCCATCTTAAATGATCCTAAATTACCTTCCTATCTTATAGACTCCCTTACCTACTTCTCGGACGTTCGTATCAATCCCTCTAGAGCTAGTAGTACCTTGCTTCTCAAAACCCCTAGTCACAGCACTTCGTTTGTAGGTAACTCTTTCAGAGTTGTAGCAGTGCGACTGTGGAATGAGATCCCTCTAATTATTCGGCAAGCGCCATCAAAAGCGGTTTTCAAGCGAATTTTACGTGAACATTATTTAAAAGCTCATCTATCATCTTAAATCACTCACATTATAATTTTTATTTATATGTCTAATATTAATTATAATTTATGTAATAATATAATAGTATAATTTTGTATTTAAGTTAGTTTAAGTTAGATTTATATTTATTGTAATTTGTTGTTTTGTATATTATCTTGTAAAACTTTGGTATTTCTATTTATTTCTGTTTGTCTTTTATAAGGTGTTTTTGATGCACGCCTACCTACCATTTGTTCCAACCTGGTGGATGACTAAATATATGAATATGAATATATATATATATATATATATATATATATATATATATATATATATATATATATGTATATATATATTTATTATAATTTTTAATTATATGTCTAATATTAATTATAATTTATGTAATAATATAATAGTATAATTTTGTATTTATAAATTATTTAAGTTAGATTTATATTTATTGTAATTTGTTGTTTTGTATATTATCTTGTAAAACTTTGGTATTTCTATTTATTTCTGTTTGTCTTTTATAATGTGTTTTTGATGCACGCCTACCTACCATTTGTTCCAACCTGGTGGATGACTGGTAGAAAATGCTTAGCATTAAGTCCTCCAATTGTACATATCTACTTAATTTGTAAGTGTGCAATAAAGTATTAAATAAATAAATAAAATTGTGTTATTGTTTACTAGTTTCGCCTTGTGGATAATCCTTAAATTACTGTAATAGTATTAGTTCTATGATTAACTGTTTTTTTTTTAAATACAATGTATAATAATCAGTTAATCAAAGTTATCTCAAATGCACACTACTCTATGCCAAATATCACATCAATCCGTTGCTGTTGCTATGTGAAAGAGGAACAACACACACTTTCAACACACTACAATAGGCAATCAGACTTGCGTTTGATTTGTTAAAAGAAACCGTACAAGTACGAGTAGTACTCGCACTCCAAGGGTTCCGTTGGATGGAAACCACAGAGCGCAAGTCCAAACAAAAAAATAACAACACAAAAGTTGAAATATTGAAAGACAAACATAACTTTGTAGTGGACAATAAGGTGCTTTCTTATATACCAACTACAAAATGTAAGTTTGTAATCGCAAAACAATATTTCTATATGATATAGCCCCATATTGGTGGTTAATATGACAAAAATACCGAAGTGATCCGGTATTATGCTCCGGAGTGCTTAATGGGCTGTTGCGAGAGCAAGATACTCTGCCTTACGGCAACAAATGTCTTTATCGGGCAATGTTTGGCAATTTTGGTCACTGACCCCTGTGTAAAGCATAATTACTTACAAGTATTTCTTGGTCTGTCTATTTCTGCGGCTGCCATGGGGTGGAGACACATAAGACTCGGAGTCGCTTTCTGACGTCCACTCGCTTGAATTTGAATCCACATTTTTACTGCAACAAGGGCGGACATGAAATTCAGAAAGAGATTTATGAAAGACAGCTAATTTGAATATCTACTTTATTTGTCTGATGATAAGATTCATAAGAGACGAGAGCTGAATGAAACAGTCATGGTCTAGGTCTCACCCCAATATGAATACCCACTTTAGGTTTAGGTGCATAGTCAATATCCGTAGGGCGGGTTTTCATTAATCGCATTGCGATTGAACTTTGACGCAAAGCAAAATCGCCTTGCTGATAGTATGATAAACAAATTACTATAGTCGTATTATAATTTGAAGTTTGTTCTTTAAGCATACCTATGACGTCGGTGATGGTAGTGGGACCGTCTCCGATGGCTCAATTGTCTTTTTCGACTGTTTGATGCAACATGACCTAAAAATAAAATAACATCAATATTACTAATTACACTTCCCAGTTTTTTGTACATTTTCCTCTTTCATTATGAATGTCCTTTGACAATCTGTAGTTTTGGCTATGCAAAGCACCTTTGTCAAGCAAAATTGCAATGGAGTTCTTCACCAGAGTAACTTACCATGTCCAAATCCAAATACATTTGCTAAAGCTCTTTCTCGTTGTAAGATGACAGCTGCATTAACGTTTTTGTTAACCTCTCTCTGATTTTGTGGTTCAAAATCTGCACTAGAATCTAGATTATTTTCCGCCTTTTCGTTATAATCTACTGCCGTTACCTCTTTCGCCATAATAACTTCTGCATCTTTCTTGTCTCTTGCTTTATGAGTTACTTCTGCATCTTTCTTGTCTTTTACTTTTTGGGTTGCTTCTGCATCTTTCTTATCTTTTGCTTTTTGAGTTACTTCTGCATCTTTCTTATCTTTTGCTTTTTGAGTTACTTCTGCATCTTTCTTATCTTTTGCTTTTTGAGTTACTTCTGCATCTTTCTTATCTTTTGCTTGTTGTGTTACTTCTGCATCTTTCTTATCTTTTGCTTGTTGTGTTACTTCTGCATCTTTCTTATCTTTTGCTTTTTGAGTTACTTCTGCATATTTTTTATCTTTTGCTTTTTGAGTTGATTCTGTATCTTTCTTAACTTTTGCTTTTTGAGGTATGTCATTAGTTTCACTTAATTTATCAGTAACATCTCGAGGAATGTCCATGTTTTGTTTTTGCTTAGTAATATCATCAGAATCACTCTCATAGTATTTCGCGTTTTTAAATTGTTCATCAAACAAGCTGACACTCAGTAGACAAGGGTTTTTATCGGCTATATCTTCCACTGCCGAAGTGTTTATTTCTTGGTTTACCGCAGTGTTAGAAACATCTTTTTTAGTGTTTGTACTTGGTTTAGTAACATTTTCCGATGATTGTTTTGCAAAAATATTAAACTGTTCTTCCGTATCATTATCATTTGTTGTTGGGGAGTCAGAACTGATTGCAATGATTCCTGTGTTTTCATTGAGAGCCTTTTCTTCGAGATTTATTGTTGGTAAAGTTGAATCAGCAATATCAAGTACAGATATAGACGCATCATCAATATTGATTTCTTTTGATTTGAAATCATACAGCTTTTGTTTTTTGGTTTCTCTATTGTCTGTTGAAGATGACCTCTTTCCAAGCCTGTTTTGTTTGCTTTTTGCATTGTCAGCGACATCCCCAGGTTTATCGTGTTTTGATTTCTCAGTGATTTCCACAGTTATATCATGTTTTGCATTCTGTGTTTCTTTTTTAGAACTATCCAGACCTTCCTGGTTGTTAGGTAATAATGAATCTGGAGTAGTGTGTTGTGTTGAATTTCCAGTATTAGCAATGCTATTGCAGTTTGTATTATTTTCGACGGTATCTGAAGACTTTTCAAATGTTTTAGCATCCGATTCTGCAGTCACAAACTCAGTGGTGTCCTTGAGGTTGGGCTCAGTGTTTGTGATTCCATAAGCTAGCTGGTTGTCATTCTCATGTTTATTTCCGTCATTATTATTGTTATGTTCATTAATGTTGCCTTGAGAGTTAAGTTCTTTATTTTTATCAGACTTGTCACTCTTAGTTCGAATCTGCTCATCATTTGAATTTTGATTGGTCTCTGTGGAATCCATGTTATTATCATTTATTTCAGTACTGATAACATTATCTGTATCAAGGATTTCTATTGTAGAACCAGCGTCATTATTTGTCATGTCATTTTCAAAAGGTATATTTTCTACTTTTATATCTTCAAACACATCTTCTAATACAGCTTCAGACTCAGTATTATTGGTTTTCGGCAGATCTTCAGCAATTTTTAATCGAGGCTCTGAATCAGATGTCTCAGATTCAGTTTCAAAATCATCTAGTAGGTCTCGAACAAGTGGTGTTAATGGTGCAGTGTATTCGAAAGTTAACATTTCTTTCAGAGATTTTGTTTTGGCTTCTGTGTCATTTATAGGAGATTCCAAAACTCTTTGGACATCCTCAGCATTTTCGTATTCAAGAACGAGTGTTTCGGTAGAAGACCTGGATCGAGATGGTATCTTAGCAGCTTTGATGTCCTCACCTGTAACTATCTCCATTTCATCATCAATGCTTATGGTTGGTGGTTCATTGTTTATGTTGGTTTGTTCTTTTTTTTCATGACTTGTTGTTGGCACTTCATTGTCTTTCATTGCAGTTGATAGCCCATTTTGATTCTCAGCTGGGAATTGAAGTAATTTATTGTTATTTAAATGCCATTTATTATTATTATGTGATTATGTGAAACAGTTTTAATTAAACATCATTTGTAAGATCCGAAATCAACATATAACTCATTAATTAAACATATATTTAACACTCAACGCAAAAAGAGAAGTGTTAGTTATCAGTTTGAAGCATAATATAAGCATTTGAACTTAAATAAAATAAAATAAAATAATATATGTATGTCTGTCTGTGGCTTTGTAGCTCTGGGTGGACCAATTTAAATGTGGCTTCATCGGGGCACTCTATTTAGTTAGTCAGTTAAATTTATAAGGTATCTACTGATGCAGTTTAGCTATGTGTATCAAAGGGACTTTGAACGGATCCAAGGATCAATTGAAGAGATCAAGTCGTATGTGTATGAAGGGACACATACGACTTCGACCGACCAGGTGACTTTTTTAGGTCTTGTACGAAAAAATAATTCTAACTCATTTTTTTATCGGATGGCTAGGGCGGGCACCAAAAGGCGACTCCGTTTAATGGCAGATATTCCGAAAACCCAAAAAAAACTCTTTGATTCCACTTTCATTGTGCGTGCCGCTAAACTGTAGAAAGCGTTGCCTGTATGGGTGTACCTCGATAGTTAGACCGCATCATCGATTAAAATCAGGCGAGATGGCAGTCAAGCTCAAGCAATTGTAATAATAATAAAATTTAAAGTAATAATTAATAATAATTATTAATAAATTAATTAATAATATTAAAATTTCAATAGTAATAACAATAAAATCACCACAAATTAGTCTACAGGAGTTTTAAACTTTAAAATCTGGAAAGTCCCCGTGCCATAAGGCTTCTATTGATACATCGATACAAAACACTTATTGTATACTGCATTTTTTAAGATAGTTCTGAAATTAAAAATTGCGTGCAATGATAGAAACTAAAGTGCTAACATAGCAAAAAGCATATAGCCAGGTTGTGATAGATTTTTTTAACATCAAACTCTTGTTTTTATTATTTTTCACATTGATATGAGGTGACATTATTATTATTATTGTTTATTTTTTTAATATTTAGGACATTTTTTCACACACGGTCATCTGACCCCAAACTAAGCAAAGTTTGTGATATGGCTGCCAGAGACTGATATACATACATAATATTATATAGTTTTAAATACATACTTAAATAGATATTACAACCAGATATAGAACAAACACAAATGTTCATCACACAAATGTTTGTTCTAGATGGGAATCGAACCCACGCCCCCAAGCTCAGAAGGTAGGTACACTACCAACTGGACTAACGGGCTATCATCTCAACATTTCTAACATCTTGTTTACATCTTTGCTCGCAATAAAAAAATATGTGTGATATAGTAATGTGAATGAATAACTAAGAGTAAAGTAATAGAAGAGGCTTTGTGATACCATTTAAATCTTTGCCAGCAGTACGAAACTCGAGTCTATTGTTCTTCTCTCTTTCAGCAACATCAAATCTGTAAAATACCATAAGTTTTTCAAATAACTGCATTCAACTGAATAGATACTATTCCCTTACAGGGTGACACGCAACGGTGATATTAAGCCGAAAGGAGGCCACTGTACTCAACATTATGAATAACTTTTACTATAGACCAACCCTAAAATCAAGAAGCAAGAAAACAGCTGCTCCATAAAAAAAAATCATTCACTCGCAATGGAAATAGTTGATCTCTAATTCAACATTGGCCCTGTTTTGTAAGTTGTTCATAATGATGTGCATGTGCTTATAAGGCTCTGCCCCCCCCCCCCCCCCACCTTAGCATACGACTGAAATAATCCCAGAATATTGGACAGATATAATGAGATACAAAATATACATGTGTACGCGCTGCTCGGTTGTCAAAGCAATGGTTCTTTGCTGTAACAATGCCATATCTCTTCTGTAGCTTCACAATGCCACAGCATGTGCTCTACAGCTTCGTTTCGTTTCATTTCGTTACTGTTCATGGCACTGTCCCAGTTTATACAAGTGACTATTCAAGTTGCAATGACCAGTTATAAAGCCTACTAGCAGGCGAAGGTCCTGTCGTTGCATTATTAGCAAACAGATATTTATTAGCAGGTTTAATTGAGAAATAATCTTAGAGGATACTGACCCTTCTCTAAAGCTGCGTACTTGGTTCATGGTCAGCTTATAGTAGGGATTATGGATGTCTGGTAGGATACGTTTTAAAAATGTTTCCTTCAAACTTTGCCAGCTCCTCACAGTTTTCTATAAATAAGAAAATAGTTGTTATTCTACATACACACATGGTATATGAGTATATATTATACTGTATTACGCGGAAAGGTTGTACGAAGCCGAAAGGGGTTTATAGTACCCACCCATCGTTATGAACCACTTTTACTACGACAGCAACTGTGAAATTGCAGAAAAAATTACAGCTGTTCCATAGTATTGCCAGCCATTGACACTGCAAAATGTATGGAACAGCTGTTTTTTTTCCAAATTTAGGTTTGGTCCCATTGTAAAGTTATTCATAATGATGAGTATAATGCACCCCTTTTGGCTAAGTACACCCTTTCCGGGTAACCCTGTATGTAAGTAACAGACAATTCAAACAGTACCTGTGGAATGCTAAGGACACTTTCTTTGGTGACTATTAGATGGAGCAGTGTTGCTACTAGTGAAATAGGCCCTGTTAACATTACAGAAGCAATGCAATCTACATACTAAGTTTATTTTATACTGTCTTTTGTTTCATTCAATCTTAAGAATTTATTTGTATAATGGTAATCTATAAATTATTATAGCGCCATTTTGTCCGTATTCCCTGATGAAGGGGCTCTAATGGCTCTGAATAAAGCTGATAAAACATAATCATGAGTGTATGCCGGTGTTATAATAAATTATAATGAATCCTCACATGAGTTTTGATGAAGTAATGGTAATCTGTATTTTCTCTCGCATTTGCGTATTTTGACATTTCTGTACTTTGGCAATTTTGTGTTTGGTTATATAAGAATTTTAATGCCATTGAAATAAAGTTGAGAATCAAATAAACTCAGAGAGCAGTTTTCGCATGGAACAAAATATTAGTGTGTTTTAATTTTAAATAAGTTTAGATGTTGTAACCTCTTTTTAACCGACTTCGAAAAGGAGGAGGTTATCAATTCGACTGTATGTTTTTTTTTTTTAAATTTAATGTGGCCGATATTTGGGGCCATTTTCGGTCAGTAAAGAATAGACATGCTACTTAGCTCAATTATAGTATTTTCATTAACATATGTTTTAATGAAACATAATAGTGTGTCAGTAATGTGAACGATTCATTAAGGTCAAAGTATTATTTGCGTACTGCTGCTGCCTCTTTGACGGAGCAGCCAAGTACCAGCTGGAAGCTTTAGATTCGGTAGACCGGTGTACTATGAGCCTGATTGGTGACATCAAACTAGTCACCAAAAAATGCAAGGCCTCGAGCACCACTGTAAAGTAGCTTGTCTGTATATTTCGGCGAATGTGCGCAAGGGCTCCATGACCTTATTCCACCCTCCCCCTTTTACTACAGGACAAGTAGAAGGACTGCACACTACCACTCCTTCTTCGTGGGAATCCCAAAGATTCGTACTCAACGATTTGGGTCGTTATTTATGATACGTAATGCCCAAGAATGGAACTCTGCTGTCCTCCTTGTTTCCTGAGAACTACAATATAAGCAACTTCAACGCTAGAGTGAATAGATATCTTCTCAATCAATGTGTTCCATCTTCGGCCACACCATCCCTTACCATCAGGTGAGTTGGTGGCCAAACGTAGACCTATTTCACATAAAAAATTAAAATATATACACAAATTGCATCAGGGTGATTCCAACAACAATTTGTGTATCAGTTTTCTGTAAATATTTAAACAAGACTCAATAAAATAGATGTGGGTTACTCACATCAGAACTAGCAAACTCCATCCACATTTTTCTGCCTTTCAGTTCCCCATAAGCCTTGCGTTCGTTTAAATACTCCACTATTCCTCTCATCTCTCTCATGGTATACGCTTTGCTGAAACAACACAAATACAGGGCCACAAATTAATTAAATGCACTTCAACTAGAGTAGACCTTACCGCTGATAACAGAGCAGACTTACCAAATGTAGCAAATTTGCCAATATAATAAAATCTGGTCTGATTAGGAAAGACAGAAGGCTAATAATTAAAAACACAAAGGTTCGACTAATGATATTTCTGGTACATTTCCAATTTTCCTCTATGAAGCCCAACAAAACCCTGCCACTGGTCCGTGACTACTGGACCGTCGCTAAATTGATGCCCTGGCCTCCTCTGGAAGTGCCTCCTAAGAATACAATTTCAAATAGTATTTAGGGTAAACAGGTATAACCACAGATCTCGCACATCTAGAATCTAAGTAACCCTCAATAAATATTGTTCTCTAAGTATGACTAGGTACCTTCTCAGTTATACGTAGTGTATTTCCAGGCCATTTATAGGAGTGAATGGATCAAATACATTCAGATGTGATAGATACACTGTTAGTAAAAACACGCCTAAACATATTAATATCTAAATACACTGATTAAAAATTTTACTTACCCTGCCATTGTTCATGGAAATAAAAACCTTTGGAACTAGTTTAGGTTCCTTGGAGATATACTATGGCAATGATGGTAACCAATACAATGAATCCTATGCCAAATGCGAATACGTAAATTACACTTCCGATAGTGGATTCGATAGTATTAACTCGACTACGAAAGACGTGCATTTAATTTACAATGCACAAAATAAAAGAGAAGTCAATCATTAAGACACAAAATCAAATTTAACTATGACTTTAACTTTGAATACCGGTCAAAACAGAAAATCAAGGACGTTGTATACAATTATGATCATAGAGTAATATATACACCGGGAAATTATGATACTACGACCATGCAGAAATTATTGCAGAAAATCACAGAAAATACATGGAGAGGACGCCAAACCATGCTGTGGTAATTTAGAACATTAGTGGCGGAACGCTCTAAGGCTGCTGACATCCATCCGCGCCTAACCAAAGAGATGAAAGAGAATGTAACTCGACGCTACGCCTAACTAAACTAATTAAAACAACATAACGTACTGTGTCAATATCCTCTGGTTTAAGTGTTCTGTGGTCAATATCATCCATCAAAAATGTTTCAAAATAAAAAACATAACGTCAACAATAATTATTCTTTGAACATTATTAATAATTAATTTATCATTTCTTCGATAAATTTCACGGTAATATCCCTAATTTTATCAGTAGAGTGATTCAAAGTTTCTGTGTACCTATTTTAGTGTTAATTTGAACGCATGTGCCACCGTTTCAATTTAGCTACCTTCGAACTGAGATTTCATATTTTACTACGTATCGTTGCCCCCCCAAAGATTTCATACTATACTACGTGCCCCCGAACTGTGAACCCATAATATATTGGTGCTAAGCTTTGTTTAAATTTCGGAGAAAAAACTCGTGCAGTTATCTAGGCCACGTAGTACAGCTTGAGTAAAGCCCGTTGCAGACCTTGCGAAGTACAGGTGGCAAGTACAAGTAGCAAGTACCTACTAGATACTAGTAGTTAGTAGATACTTGCTACTTGTACTTCTCATGGTCTGCATACTTAGGTGATAATTTGAATTTAGTTTAGGAATCGTGGTAATTTCTGGTAATAACTGTGATGATTACTTGTGTTGCAGTTGTTTGAACACTTTGAACTGATACAGGACTCACTACCTATATTATTATCACTGTATTGCAAGATGTCATTCAAGTTGCTGGTTGCAACGTGAGCGATGGAAAAGGTAATTTCATATTAAAACTGTTAACATATTCGTGTCCTACAACGAAAGAGAATGTAAACACAATGGTACCGTATTACTAATGACCATTACCCAATGAATAGACTTTTCGAATTAGCAATCCAAGGTATTTATTACTATATAATTACGATTTACCCTTAGTCTCAGATATGATAGTTTTCGAACACTTTTTTCGTTTACGTATTGTTCCATACATTTTAGTAAAGCGCCTCCAGCGGAAACGCGAAAGAACTAAAATCGGTAGTAAACGGCGGTATAGATTGCTTCACTATAGTACGAAAAAAATATCGAATACCTTTCAGCCCAGCAATGTATGGAACAATACGAAAACGAAAACAGTTTTCGAATACTATCAAAACTTGTACTATGGGTAGAACAGAGTAGATACTTTTAAAGGTTCCGTACGGCGTACCGTACCCAAAGGGTGAAAACGGAACTCTATTACTAAGCTTACGCTATGTCTGTCAGTCCGTCCTACCTCTTAACGCTGGTCGGTTTTTTATGTTATTTCCCAAAAGCAAAGAAGTTTAAACCACTGCTGGAACACAGGCCTTCTCTCAGAGAAAGGATGGGCCCTAATTCATCATCATCATCAAACTTGCTTGGGCGATATCTCGGAAACTGTCGATCCTAGACTAGCAGTTTCTTTGCAAAAGTGATAGATCTCGTCGAGATCTTCATTTCAGATGACAGCTGTCAAACTTGCTTGGGCGATATCTCGGAAACCGTCGATCCTGGACTAGCAGTTCCTTAGCAAAAGTGATAGATCTCGTCGAGATCTTAATTTCGGATGACAGCTGTCAAACTTGCTTGGGCGATATCTTGGAAACCGTCGATCCTGGACTAGCAGTTCCTTCGCAAAAGTGATAGATCTCGTCGAGATCTTCATTTCGGATGACAGCTGTCAAACTTGCTTGGGCGATATCTTGGAAACCGTCGATCCTGGACTAGCAGTTCCTTCGCAAAAGTGATAGATCTCGTCGAGATCTTCATTTCGGATGACAGCTGTCAAACTTGCTTGGGCGATATCTTGGAAACCGTCGATCCTGGACTAGCAGTTCCTTCGCAAAAGTGATAGATCTCGTCGAGATCTTCATTTCGGATGACAGCTGTCAAACTTGCTTGGGCGATATCTTGGAAACCGTCGATCCTGGACTAGCAGTTCCTTCGCAAAAGTGATAGATCTCGTCGAGATCTTCATTTCGGATGACAGCTGTCAAACTTGCTTGGGCGATATCTTGGAAACCGTCGATCCTGGACTAGCAGTTCCTTCGCAAAAGTGATAGATCTCGTCGAGATCTTCATTTTGGATGACAGCTGTCAAACTTGCTTGGGCGATATCTTGGAAACCGTCGATCCTGGACTAGCAGTTCCTTCGCAAAAGTGATAGATCTCGGCGAGATCTTCATTTTGGATGACAGCTGTCAAACTTGCTTGGGCGATATCTCGGAAACCGTCGATCCTGGACTAGCAGTTCCTTTGCAAAAGTGATAGATCTCGTCGAGATCTTCATTTTGGATGACAGCTGTCAAACTTGCTTGGGCGATATCTCGGAAACCGTCGATCCTGGACTAGCAGTTCCTTCGCAAAAGTGATAGATCTCGTCGAGATCTTCATTTCGGATGACAGCTGTCAAACTGCGTTTGCCGATATCTTGGAAACCGTCGATCCTGGACTAGCAGTTTCTTCGCAAAAGTGATAGATCTCGTCGAGATCTTCATTTCGGATGACAGCTGTCAAACTGCGTTTGCCTATATCTTGGAAACCGTCGATCCTGGACTAGCAGTTCCTTTGCAAAAGTGATAGATCTCGTCGAGATCTTCATTTCGGATGACAGCTGTCTATAATAGGTAGAGCCTCTGGCAAAGCTATAGTAATATTTTTGTGTTTCAGGCATGCAATCTCAACCAAACGCAGGACATACAAATGTAAATGATACAAGTGCTGCAATGGTTCCTAATGAAGGTGGTGTAACATCGGATACACAAGAAGAAAAAGATTTTTAAGAAGATTTTCGAGATTGGTTTGTGTTTGCAATCTCAAAATTATGAGATTTATAGAAAACAATGTTGCTTGATTTTTGAAGTTACCAAAAGAATGTGAAGAAACTGCACATCATTTGATGTTCTTCGATAAATTATTTGATTCGGTGAATGGATCTTACAGTGAAATTCAGGGAAGACATTTTTACTTGCTGCAGTAACGCCGAAATCACCACATCAGAAATTTTGGAGTGAAGCTCTTCCAGTTTTAAGATCGTTACGATATTTAAATGACGGGAGGGAAAAGGTTGTTCGGTCCATAACAAGCTGGATTAAGACTAAAGAAGGATTCCAAATGCTTGTAAATTCTTTACACAAAAATCAACTTAACTATATTGTTAATAAATTTCAACCACAGGATGACAGGACCCATTAGAAAATATGTTTGGCTCCATATGGTCACTGAGCATATGCAATAGAATGCCTGGTGCATTTGTTTTTGAAAGCAAATATAAATCACTTTTAATAAATAATTTATCAATGGGTCATTCGCAAGGAGCGAATTGTGAAAAAGATACTTCAGCCGGCTTACAAACAATACGCGATTATTTTGATATTTGAGCTCCAAATCAAATGAAAAAGAAAATATCGAAATTGATGAGGAAGAGTTTATAATGAGGATCAGTAATCATCATCAGCCGGAAGACGTCCACTGCTGAACATAGGCCTCCCCCTTTAACCTCCACATTGAACAACAGCCCGCCTTTTGCATCCACTGGATACCCGCGACTCTCACAATGTTGTCGGTCCATCTAGTGAGAGGCCTCCTTACGCTGCGTCTTCCGGTTCGTGGTCTCCACTCCAGAACCTTTCTTCCCCATCGGTTATCGGTTCTGCGATGGGCGATGGCAATGGCAATGGGCGATGTGGCCCGCCCATTGCAACTTCAACTTGCAAATTTTAGCAGCTGTCGGTGACTCTAGTTCTTTGGCGAATATCCACGTTTCGGATCTTATCGCGCAAAGAAACTCCGAGCATAGCTCTCTCCATTGCCCGCTGTGTGATTCTGAGCTTTTCCAAAAGGCCAACAGTTAAAGACCACGTCTCAGTACCATATTAGTAAAGTAGTAGCAAATTCAATAGAACTAGTACTCACTTTATTCTTCATGACATATCTTTTTGAATTATCCAAATCGGACCATTACTTACGAAGATATTAAGTAATAAACATTATGCCGTTCCTGCCGCTAAAAGAAATGTACGTGGGTGCGTATGACGTCACTGGGACGATCGCCGCCAATTACCCGTTGGCCCCTAAAAGGCGCGCAGTGTTTTGGGTGTTTAATTGTGACTTTGATGCAAATTAAGTGCCCGATTTGTGTCTAATTCATCTTTTTAACTATGTACAAATATTGTATTGAGCCAAAATGTACAAACACATCTTTTAAAACGCCAGAATGTAAAAGTAGGTTACAACTTATTTCCATATCAACTAAATAATGGGTAGGTATAGTTATGTAGGTACTAACATCGAAATGATCTACACAGCCATGTCTAGTAGCTTGGGTAGAGGGTGGAGTCATAGTAAAAATAATAGTAAGTTGACTCGAGGCCCGTAGGAGATTTAAATACCTACTCATGCCCGAACACGCAGGGTTGTCCGTGTCTCTGAGTTTTACAGGTACCTATGTATATTATAATGAAACAATAACACGTAGATACGGATATACGGATTTTACGATTGTAAATAATAAGGTACATACTCCTAAAATAAATAATAATAATAAAATAATAATAATAAATATTCGGGACATTTTTGCACACACGGTCATCTGACCCCAAACTAAGCAAAGCTTGTGATATGGCTGCCAGAGACTGATATACATACATATATAGTTTTAAATACATACTTAAATAGATATTAACAACCAGATATAGAACAAACACAAATGTTCATCACACAAATGTTTGTCCTAGATGGGAATCGAACCCACGCCCCTAAGCTTAGAAGGCAGGATCACTACCAACTAGACCAACGTTTGTAGCGGGTGGCTATCTACGACCCGGTAAAAGTATAATTTTATTCTTCTACAAATATCGGTCTCGGCTATCTCCATTACTCTGATTATATTATGTCAATAATATTGTAAGTATATTTTTTAAATATACAACTGAGTGCGAGACGAGTAAGGTATGATATGTTAATAAACCTAATGGTAAGTGTCACGCCTATCGTTTGTGTGCGTGCTGCGGTGCGTGCGTACAGGCATGCGCACATATAAGCCGCACGATGTATCTTTCTTCGAAGATAACTTACTATTATATTTTTACTACGGTGGAGTTTTATCATCTCTTTTTACAACGGAGTACCATATTTTACGAAGTTTTGGGTCTCTCGGCACATTAAAAAAAATGTTTTTCTGGCGTTTTAATAGAGGTGTTTGTACATTTCGGCACTATACAATATTTGTACATAGTTAAAAGATCAATTAGACACAAATCGGGCACTTAATTTGTATCGAAAATCACAATTATCCACCCAAAACATGGCGCGCCTTATAGCTGCCAACGGGTAACTGGCGACGAATGTCCCAGTGACGTCACAAGCTATCACGCCAGCCGACCAGTGAATTTCGCTAGTAATTTGGTCAAAACTTCGTTATTTTTTGTCGTAAAACAATATTTTTGCACTGTATGTTAAGGATTTCTTAGCTCTATAAATCTGCATTCTCAACTAAAAACGATACTGATCCTCATTGATCCCATCAACACTCAATCAATAATGATGAACGCATCCACTAGTGATGTAGAAAATTGTGCAGCTGTTGGTTATTGCAGTGGATTGATGGTCAGAAAGGAAATAATAATATTTAGTTAACCACTGTAAAACCTGCAATAAAGACCTCGAAAACCATGAGGAACTACCATTCGTGGTCTCCACTCAAGAACCTTTCTTCCGGTTTATCGGTTCTTCGAGCGAAATGGAACATAATTATAATACATAATATTACCTATGATTTTAGACAAACACAGTAAAAAAAATTAAATCGCAGAATACATACAATTAATAATATCTATAAATGTAGATTTAAACTTTTTAAAGTCTAAATTGCACAAACAACGCCTGCAGAGTTTTTTAATATCGATTGGTGCAAACTAATCTTAAACATATTGTCAGGAAAATCACAGCCAAGCGATGAGACAGAGATTGTTAAAGCTGCTTTTGATTATTATATAAAACATAAAACAAAAAATTTAACTTATCAGGTGTTTTTTTTTAATAGGATTTAGCATAGTATAATGTTTAATTAAAACCAATGCATTTTTAACATATTTTTGTATAAGCTCTAATGTAAAAACGGTAATACGTACAAGCGTCAAACTTGGCATGATTATAGTACACACTCTAAAGTATAACAACAAATAATAATAAATGACCAAGTGCGAGTCAGTGACAAATTTCTGTTTATTTCTTCAAGATATAATTGTGTTACATTATGGCGTATTCATTTGATAATTTTATTTATGAGTTGTATAAAACTGTACAGCCGTTTAATAAATATTTTATTAAAGCTCGCAAAAAAGCTTATTATTTCTGAAGTAGACGGAGCGCTGCAGCCAAACTTATGCTTAGCGGACTTAATTTTTACAGTAGGCAAGATGTTTTTTCTACTATGGAAAATGATTGTAGTTTTTTACGGAATGTATGGGATTGGTCACGTGAATTTTTCACCAGTTGTGTAAATCTCATACATTTTGTATAAAACTACAAGCGTTTTCTGTAGTAGAATAGAATTAATACAACCTGCTATTCATCTGTAGGTTAAATGTAGTACCGTTAGTGGCGGATAGATGGAGGCACATATAATTGATTTCAAATATGGCTGAGTTGCCAGTCTATCTCCGTATATATATAGTAGTCTTTGCGCCAAACGCCATGCCATAGCTATACTATACGCTGTGAATGAATGTGATTGTGCGCATACCATACGCCGTGCATACGCCATCACCATCACTTTTTTTTTTAGTAAAATTTTCATGACTTTGGATTCAATGTCCTTTAGTCGTAATATTATATAAGTTTACATAGTCTTATAACGTCAAACAAGTCATAGTCACAGTCATAGTCAAGAAAAGTAAGTCATGGTCAAGTCAAACTCATGCCCCAGTAAAGTGGTGGAGACTCTACAAGAGGCTCCTATGGAGTTTTGGAAATAACACGAAAAGACATGTTTCACCTCGTTATATCACTTGCCACACTCGAGCACGTTTACGAGCACTTAATAAATAATAATTCATCTTTTATTACACATCTTTTAGCACTCGAAAATAAATAAATAAATGTTTACCAAGAAAAGATCGGAAGATGTATCAAGACAAAATTTTACGTGAACAAATCGCCACCATGCGGCAGGGTCCCCAGAATGCTGGCAGCATTGCCCCGCTGGATTGCGAGGCTTAATTTTTGAGTGAAATATGCCCCAGCAAAGGGATCCCCTGAGGAGAGAACCAACTTTACAAAACTTTTTTAAATTAAACAAGTTTACATTGTATTAGCATCAAACAAAGTCTTAGTCACAGTCATAGTCAAGAAAAGTAAATCACGGTCAAGTTAAACTCATGCCTCAGCCCCAGTAAAGTGGTGGAGGCTCTACAGTATCAAATGAAAATAATACTTACGGGACATGTTATTTCATGTTGGCGCCACGTTGTTCGGGTCAAAATATAAAAAAACAGTTTGTCAGAATCAGATAATTGTCACTGTCACTGGTTGACAGACCGAATAGCGGGAAAAGGGATATCGCACCTGCCGGCCGGTGTATATATTACTATATGCTTGCCGGTTTTGTTTGGTTTTGTTCGCACCAAAGATTTAGTATATGTTCGCACCATGGTTGACCATGGTATAATCTCGGTATAATATACTCTGGTTCACACCATTCAAAGACAATTCGCATTCGCAGGATTTCAGAAATCAAATTTTCTGAATAGTGATACGTATTTGAAATAGTGAACGTTACCAATAAAGAGAATGCTACCAAAGATAATTCAAAATCAAATAAAGACTCAAAGTGCTATGCTACCATGAGTGCCAAAGACTACTATATAATGAGTGCTACTAAGTGTGTGCTTATTGCCAAAGACTACTATATCTTATTGCTTAAAGTACTTTATTCTCAGAATACAGAAATCTGTATTCTGAGACTTTATTATAAACTGAAATTATAAATGAACTGTTTGGTGTGTGTGTTCTGAACTGAACTTCTGCTTCTGATAGTATTTATAATTACCTAATATTCTTTTTGCTTCTGATCTGAGTAGTTCTGACTGAAGCTGAAGTGTGGTGATCACGGAATACTATGATGTTGAGTGAGAACTGAGAACATGACTCTTGAGACTTATATTTTCTTTGTTTCCTCTGGCAATGAAAAATAGTTTTTAATTCTATGAAAAACGAATATAAAGAATATTAACTATTTCTTGAACATGGAAAACTCATATCTATCGATCACTGATATATTAGTCACAAATGAAAAAGTGCCATGCAAGTTTTTGCATGATCTACCTAAAATGGGTTAGTTATTAACAAAATCTCAATGCATGATCCTATTTTGATCAGTATGCTAAGTTGGATAATGGAGATTTATTTGGATAGTTTGTACTTATTTTGTTTAATTTAGTAAAGTTACTTGCCCAATGAAAGAATTTTGTACAACCAGGAAGAAGTTTAATGAATACTAAGGTATTGAATCTTTTTTTTTTTTTAGGATTCTTGGATTCTTCGGCAACAGAGGATGATTTGAAAGCAGGTACCAATGTGGAGATACCTTTATGGCTGGCAGAGTCACTATATTCTCGTAGGCCTCCATTAGTCAGTGTAGATTTACCAAAAGTCTATAAAGATGCTTACAGAGAGATATTCAATGCAGATGCTTGTACTGTTGACATGCACAAATTGGGGCAGTATTTCTATGAGCTTGGGTGCTATGTTGCTAAACACGATATCAAAGGAGAAGTTGGATCCACACTGATAAATGTAAGTATGATTGTCATATGTCCACATTAATAGGGTGTTTCATCTAAGTATAGGGGATACTTAGATAATGTACAGGAGATATATAGGTCTTACACTGATGTCGCACTCATAAATTTTCAAAAAATTTAACTAAATGGATGAGTTGGAACTTCAACATGAGTGACAAATTTGACACAGAGCACCCCAATGCCACATAGACGCCTTCATAGTTCTCTACGTCTATCTCAGCAAAAGTTAACCAGCGATCAAAGTAAAGGTTACTCCGCACCAAGCCGTGCCAATCGCAGAGTCAATCGATCCGTGACGTACGTAAACATGTTAACAGTGAAAATATTTTTGACCAAAAAATTTCTTTCTAAGTACCGTTTCCTCGTTTCGTATACTCCAACCCCAAGGGAAATAGAAGATGCATAAAAATTTGGCTCTTAACAACAAAAATCTATCTGTAAATTCTATTATTATTTCCAGACATTCAAGCAACGGTTTCGCATGTTACTATCAGCTAGTGTCTCAAGCGACTCAATCAGCTCAATGCAGCCACTGTCGGCCAGTGAACGAACCCAGGCTACTGCGGCAAGCAGCTCCGAACGAGCACTTGCTACTTGGCTGCAGAGAGGAGACAGCCCCCTGACTACAGCAAACATGGTCGCTAACCATAGGAAAAGAAAGAGAGCTGAAATGGAAATGCTATAAAACTAGTAATTATTATAGTTTAAAAAAAACTCTCTTATGACTTGTTAAAATAAACCTAAGAAGTACTGACTCGAGGGATTTGCTAGAAGCCATTGAAGACATCCACTGTCCACCTCCTGACTCCATCATCAGATCAGTTCGATGGTGCCAAATTATTGTATTGGCATCCAGATTACATATCAAAGTTTCAAATAGATACCATTGGTTAAAAATTCCGAATTCCATTTCGTTACCATTCCAAAATTTGTTTACATTGTTAGTTACAAGTCAGGCTAAGAAAAGTGCGTTAAAAAAGTACACCTTTTATACAGGGTAACTGATAATTAAGACACATTTTAGTGTGTATCTGATCTGCATGATCTAATGCAGGAGGGCAGGTCCCCATTTTCTTTTAGACGGCCAAGGCGGTCACGAAAAGGCGTCACTTTCATGGTTGATATTCCGAAAACCCACATGAGGCTGTGGAATGCGCTGTCTGAATGGGTGTTCCCCGATAGTTAAAATAATGGGAAATCTTCAAGTTGCGTAAATCTATTACTAGCCAAGTGTTCTCCATTGTAGACCGCATCATTGCTTAATATCAAGAGAGGTGGCGGTCAAACGCATTCCTATTGTTTGTTGTACATATTTAAAAAAAAACTCGCAGGTGTTTTAAATACCATACCTAACAACTTTAGTTTCATATGACTTAAACTAATCCTTCCATAAATTCCTTTAAAAAAAAACTAAAAATGATATTTAAATCAAATGCTAATAAATTTTGATTCAAATGAGAAGGAGTGTGGAGACCCTGGCCAAGCTTAGGAGCCGATTTTTGCACCTTTTGCAAACTTATAAAAATATAAGATGATTGTGTTAAAAAAATATGTAAAAAATCAAAAATTTATGATCTAGTCAAGCTGTCTGCTAGAGGTTATTAGCTAATTATCAATAACCCTGTATATGTTGCGATTATGTCTTTCACTAAATAAAACCTGTCATTTATGTACATAAATTTAATATTTATAATAAAAAAAAGGTTCTTAACTAAATCTAGACATCTTATTGGAACACTAGTATTAATCATATTATTAACTAGCTGCGTCCAGCAGTTTTAACAGCAAATTCTGTTTTTCATTAAACATTCTGGGGGACAAAGTACTCTATGTCAACACACGTTTGCCAAAATTCATCAAGATCGGTCGGAACGGTCCAGCTGTTTAATTGACAATTGGTTCATAACCGTCCAGCGTCTACGCACCGGCGTCACCCAGAAGTGGGTGCCAGGGTAATTCCCATTTACCTTTGCCCCAACCCAACCTATTATTGCATTTAACCCAATGCATTACAGTTGGAAATTAATAAAAAAAGAGACATGTATTCCTGATTGCCATGAGAAGATACTTTTGAAGTAGGAATGTTAAAAAATTATAGAAAAATTTTCAGGCATTTTATTATTATTATGGATTGTAGGCATATCGTTGTTTTTACAATATAGCAAACAAAAATTAAGATTATAATAAATAATAGAGTTAGCAAGCCAGCTAAATTCACAGGTTATTGAGGGTTTTAGTAAGACTTTAGAATGTGAACAATTTACTGCACTGAAATGATAAAAATTCGAGAAATAATTGTTTTTTTCTATTTAATCTTTTATATTGGGAGTTCCCTCCACAATCGAATCATGGTAAATATCCTTACATACATCATCCCTATGGACTCTAAAACGGCTGGACCTATATTGACGAGACTTTCATTGGCAGATAGCTGATGATATAAGGAGTAATTCACGCGGGTGAAACCGCGGGGCGCAGCTAGTAATCATATAACTGTAGTGAACAACCATGATAGTTTAAAACAGTGTTTGAAATCTTTTAACCTCCACACTATTTTAATTTTATGAAAAATTGGCAGCATTTGTAATGTCAGTTTTTAGGGTTCCGTACCCAAAGGGTAAAAACCGGGCCCTATTACTAGGCCTACGATGTATGTCTGTCTGTCTGTCTGTCCTACCTATTAACGGCTGTATCTTTCGAACCGTAATTAGCCAGTTGAAATTTTCACAGAATATGTAATGTTACGGCGGATTGACTAACAAATAATAAAAAAGTAACACACTCTAAAGTATAACAACAAATAATAAAAAAGACCTAGTGCGAGTCGATGACAAGTTTATGTTCATTACCAAGTTATAACTGGTAATTTCGTAATTGAATTTTGTGGTGGTACGGAACCCTCAGTGCGCGAGCCCGACTCGCACTTGGCCGGTTTATTATTTATAATTACCAGTGAGCTGGTTAGTACCAGTTTACTGATTCCAATTACCAATTCGAGTTTAGTCAATTTGTTCAATAACATTTAACACATTCATAGACACTTCAGCCGCGCTGAGAATCATTCCGTTCTGACTGCTACAGAACATTGAACCTATGAGTGAATTCTAAAAACCTTGTAGCGACACATTTATGCATGTGCATTGTACTCTGCTGTCTTAGGGATTGTAATGCAGGCCGCGAGTTTAGTGCATCAGATGTTACCCTGGGCTACTACTGGGCTAGACTTGTGAAGTTTGTGAATTAACTAGGTCGTTAGAGATCTCCCACAGATGAACTAGTTAAACGTAATTAAATAAACCAGTGACAGACTTTATCAGTACGCTTAGTCCCAGATTTGATAGTTTTAGAAAACTTTTTTCGTTTACGTATTGTTCCGTACATTTTAGTAAAGCGCCTCCAGCGGAAACGCGGAGGAACTAAAATCGATAGTAATCGGCGGTATAGATTGCTTCACTCTAATACGAAAAAAGTTTTCGAATACCTTTCAGCCCAGCAATGTATGGAACAAAACGTAAACGTTAAAAGTTTTCGAATACTATCAAAACTTGTACTAAAGGTACAGTGATTTTAATTGCTAGACTTTTAGTGAACATTCATACATCATAATTACCACTGGTAAAGTCTGTGGTGTGTGTGACATTGATATTATGTGTCACTACAAGCTTAAAGGTAGACTTCCGTTCATCGCGGCCGTTGCAGCAACGCACGTCTAAGAGCGGTTTCGCACTACGTCCGATCCGAATCCGTGAAAATACGTTCCGAAGTTGTCGTACAACTATTTGTATGGTAGTTTACGCACTAGATCCGATTTCCGTCATCCGAATTCTCTCCGTCATCCGTAAATTTCCATTTCGGATTCGGATTCTTTACTTCTTCTGCGTATGTATTTAAAAACTATGTATATCAGTCTCTGGCAGCCATATCACAAGCTTTGCTTAGTTTGGGGTCAGATGACCGTGTGCAAAAATGTCCCAAATATTTATTTATTTATTTAAAATGATTGCTTGGATTTGTATCAGAGATCGGACTAGTGCGTACGCAATATCCGAATTCGGTCCGAGTTTTCTAGATCCATATTTTCACGGATTCGGATCGGACGTAGTGCGAAACCGCTCTAAAGGTAGCATTCCGATCTTAGCGGCCGCGACGCGCGACCTACTGCTCAGTATGAATTTATATAGAGCGCTAAACAATGCAAGCGACGAAGTCGTCATTGTTTAGCGCTTCGTAAAATTCATACTGAGCAGTGGATCGCGCGTCGCGGCTGCTGCCGCCGGTTGCGGTCGCCAAGATCGGAATGCTACCTTTACGCACGAGGCTGATGCGACAATACTCGCACTATGAAAATGTATGGCGAAGTCAGTTGTCGCGCGCGTCTATCGAATATCTGGAATCGGCGCCATACATTTTCATAGTGCGAGTATTGTCGCATCAGCCGCGCGTAGGACGTATACAGTTAGGCGCTGCGCAAACGTAGACACTTTGTTGCCGACACGGCTCACCCAGTACCAATCAAGTGGAAGCAACTGGACACAAAGTCTGCGCAGAGTGTCTGATTTCATACTGTTTATATAGAAATCAAATATTCATTGGTAGCTTGTATCCTACACAAGTGTCCACGTTTGCGCCCTGCCTTAGACCACAGGTTAGACATGCACGACAGACGCGCGCGGCTGTGATCGACCGCCATGCACGGAAGTGTACCTTAATGAAAACATTTTCTATTAGCAGCCTATCGGCTAACAGCTACAATCGTATGTACAAACACTAGCAAAAAACATCAGTTTTTTTTCATATTTCTGCAACTAACCCCATTTGATGGCAAGTTTCTTAGCGCTGCTTAGGTCTAGTGTTAGTTAGTAAATAATATATAGAGATCAATAATTTAAGCCAAACAATAACAAATATAAACTGGGATACCTCAATAGGAATTAAATAACATAACTAGCATTTTCAATTAGAAACAATAAATTAATAAATAATAAGTACTTAGCACAAAATAGCAAACATTTAAATTTCACATGGAAATCATTTCTACTAATGTCATAGACCTAAAAGTGGGCTCTGAGATTGAATGTATTTGTATTGCTAATATGCAAATGCAATATTGCGTATTATTATTATATACTTGTATTCATCATCAGCCGTATACGTCCACTGCTGAACAAAGACCTCCCTCTTAGAGAGCACACACAATACACGTTATATACTTGTATTGCTATGCTTGTATACTGTATATGCAAAGATTATTAGAACATAGATTCAACATTGACATGCCAAAAATGGCAAAAAAATGTCATGCTTAAACAGGGTTATACGGAACCGTAATAATAAGCCGAAAGTAGGTCATTGTACTCATTATTATGAACAATTTCTACTACGGACCAATCCTGAAATCGCAATATAAGATCATAAAGATTTCGAAACTTTGAGCACTGTCATTTGATGGTTGAAACAACACATGCTAGAAAACTCTTTTTAAAAATTATCAAAAATTTAATATTGTTTTCAATATGTTAATGATTATTTTTTTTCCCTGTTTAAACAAAACCAATATTAAATTGCCAAGTTTATGAAAACAGCAAAGTCTGTGAGACCAAGAGAGTGAGAAAAACAATCAACATAATAATGGATCCATTGTACTTAGCCCAGTACCTTGTCTGTCTCCCAGTACCAGTCTCTGCTCAGGGGTGCAAGTACCGTTCTTTTAGCGATCGTCAAATTGACAGTTGAGGTCGTCAAATTCGATAATATGCCATTTTTTCAGTACTTGCTGTGATCGATTCTATGGCATTTTAGCGAATTTGACGATCGATAAAGAACGGTACTTGCACTGCTGGTCAGATAAAATATTTCTAGACTCCCATGAATAAAAAAAAATGCATGCACCCATTTTGCGAAAATGTGTATACCGCATGCAGTATTCACATTTGAAAATCTTCTAAACATGTGGGTCTAGCTCCAATTTGTTTACAGAGATCAAACATATTTCTATCCTGAAAATGATCCTTACACTATTCAAGTATCACCATCACAATACTCTTGTACCTCATCCTCATTGTCTTTAACACTGAATAAAAGTTCCGAGGTACACTTGTATGGTTGAATTGACTGTTAACATCTGTCATTCTTCACGGATGGATTGAGGTCGTGGAAGTATGCATGAGCCATAGCATCGTCAGCTGGCATGCGCAAGGCCGGGTTGCATGTTAGAAGGCGAGAGAGTAGGTCTCTACCTCTGGCAGGTAGTCTGGGGACAACCTGGGCCAGGCCCAGGCTGGGTTGGTATACAGGCAAGGGTTTGTAGTCAGGTAACTGTGTTACACCTGGCCATGTGTCTTCATTAGGTGTTCCTGTAATACAAGGCAATATCATGAGTATAAATAAACAAAAACGAAGGTAAAAAAACTAAACCCAGACTATGTTCACAATACCACATTTACTCAAATTTAGACGTTATGTCGCTTGTATAGTGTTCAAGGTTAGTTGTCTGCTATGTCATCGTAGCTCTGGCATCGCGCGGCGTTGTAGTCGGATCGCGGTTACCTTGTAACCAACCAAAAAGTCGGCGCAATTCGTAGCGTGCGCAGAGTTTTCGTTCGGACATTTGTTGCCACAATTGTGACTCTATAAGTATTGTATCTCACTGAGTGTTATGCATATTGACTGCACTGAGCCGAAAGGAGGTCATTGTGCTCATCATTATGAACAACTTTAAAATGGGAGCAACCCTGCAATCGGGAATAAAATATCAACTGTTCCATTGAAAACGGTATTAGTCAAGAAATCTATTCACTCTAGCCTTGAAGACGCCTAGATTGTAGTTCATTGTACATGTTGGTCAACAATGATTTTGCAAAAAAATCAGCTGTTTTATACACTTCGTTGAGTGTTAATGACATTTTTATATGGAACAATTGTTTTTTTAATGCGATTTCAGGGTTGGTTCCATTAAAAGCTGTTCGTAATGATGACTAAAAGGACCTCATTTCGGCATAGTACAGCCTGTATGCATAACCTTGTATATTTATAACATGCTTGATCAAAACAAGCATTTTACATCTATTTAGGAATAAATGAGATTAAAATCTAAGGGACTTTATACCTTCATATATGATTGCTATTTTACTAATGTGCAGTCACACTTACCAAGCATTTTAAAAATCCTTTTCAACTGGTCATCAACGTCAGATCCAGGGAACAATGGTCGCCCAGAGTTGGCTAATTCGGCAAAAATGCAGCCAGCGGACCACATGTCAATGCTAGTAGTGTACAGTTTGGCACCGAAAAGAACATCAGGAGGCCTGTACCATAAAGTCACCACCTCTGCAGAGTAACATTTGACAGGAATACCAAAGGCTCTTGCTAAGCCAAAATCTGCCAACTTTAATTCTCCATTCTTGTTAATCAACAAGTTCTGAGGTTTCAAATCACGGTGCAGAACGTTGTGACTGTGGCAAAACGCTAAACCACGCAGTAGTTGATACATAAACGACTTCACTACATCCAAATCGATCTCGCCATTGAGACTGTCAAAGTACTTCTTCAAATCCTGATCGCAGTGTTCAAATACTAAGGTAAGCTTCTTCTCACTGTGTAGCACGTCGTATAACCGAACAATGTTTTTGTGTTTGAGTTCTTTCAATAAACATATTTCTCGCAGAGCCGAAGATGGTACTCCTTCATCGTCGTCGTCTAACCTCACACGTTTGAGAGCTACGATCTCATGAGTCTCTTTATTTTTAGCTTTAAAGACTGTTCCATAGGTGCCTTCACCAATTTTTTCCAGTTTTTCATATTTATGCATATTTAATTTTTAAAAATCTATAAATTCGCGAAGCAATAAAAGATTTTGTTTTCTTTAAATTTAAACACAAATGTCACATACGTCAAAGTCATACTCATATACCGCGCAGTGTCAAACTGAAAAAAAAACTAAATGCTTTGCTAAAATAGTTTGGACCATACTGCCTTCTTCAGTTGCAAACCTAAGTTTTAGTGCTACCTCCGTCCGTCCATCTAATAGTAAACTATAACCTAAAATTAACGTATTTAAATTACTTTGTGTTATTAATGAATGTAGTATCATGTAGGTAGTACATATATATCAATAATTAACACACTAGCCTGAACGACATCATACGCAGAGCACTTTCCACCGCCAATGTCGCAGCTGTGCTCGAACCGAGTGCGCGTGACGATGGAAAGAAGCCTGACGGAATGACACTTGTGCCCTGGGGGTCTAGACAAGAGCCACACGCTAGTTTTTCCTTTCCTTTCCGTTAGCGTTAACGCTATTGCGTTAGCGTGACCAAAACGGTAGACAAGTTGCACAAAAGTCGCCTAACGCACATTCCGCAGCGACTAACGCTAGTTGCGTTAGTAAATCTATATTCTCTATGGAACAACGTGTAGCAGTTGTCAATCGAAATGTCATTCATGTGTCGCTAAAACTTGCCGCCAATTCCGCCAAATATTCTTATTGTTATTCGTTCCGGAAAGTTTTTAATGTAAGTAAAAGTGATTAATATCTTTAATAAAGTAATGTGGATGTACCTAAATAATAATTTAAAATAGTTGTGTGACTAGAGTTAGTGAAGTTCAACGTGAATACAGTGAAATCTCAATTTTATTTTAAAGTTGAATTAGGGCATTGGATAGGATTTGTAGACTTATTTTTATTTATAGATGGAATCCAGGCTACGTGCTAGCTATGAGCAATTTGCTTTGATGCTGGAGTTTATGGAAAGGTATGTTTTTCTCGCTATTTCTTCATTTATCCGGTTGTGCACCAATGGTGTTTCCCACTTTAAAAATGTACCTATCCTATTCGTGAGAAAACAGTCACCATTGCCGATAGAACTAAAAATCAAAGGCATGTGTATAGATCTAAGTATAATATCTATAGTCTTCTGCAGTATCAAATGCAGTAATGTAAACTATGGTCAAACACAATAGCCAATACCTAGCTATTGAATCAAAAAATTGTTGTTTCTTTACTCCTCACAGAGAAACCATGGGCAGAAACTAATAATATAAATAAATTAAATTGTTTAATCAACTTTTTAGAAATGGAGATCTGTCACGGCCGATATTCGTAGGTTTGCAAGGAAGGCAGACGTCGGAACGGCTGTGGCGAGAGCTGACCGACTTGCTAAACTCGGTAGGTGGCTGTGGTATCACCAAGGCAGCCGACAAGTGGAAAAGAGTATGTATTAAAACATTACATAAGTATATATTTTTATATAGAAAAAGGTAAAAAAGGTATTAAATAAAATGGTTGAGTAAAAATATTTTTTGCTTAGTTACTTTTAATCAACAAAATTTAAACTCATCAATTATTTGTCTTGCACACTAGCTTGGCATGGCATCATGCTTCTATGCGCATGTGTTCATACTGCTTATAATGCTGTTTGTGTGTTTTAGGTATGGTCAGATTGGAAAACAAAAACAAAAAAAAAAGCTTCACTGTTAAGACAGGACGTAGGTGGTACTGGTGGAGGTCCCAGTAAAGGTAAACCCCTGACTCCTCTAGAGGAGAGGCTCCTGCAAGTGATAGGGCTTACTGCTATTACAGGACAGGAAGCTGTAGAAGAAGCAGGCTTTGGTGTAAGGGTTATGTGCTTTTACTAATAATATTACAACAGTATTCCCTCATTTATGATTGGATTCTGCCCAACTTGAATATTTATTTAGTTTCCTTTTTTGTAAATGTTAAATAAATTCATTGAAAATGTGAGTATCAAAACGTAAGCAACTTATTCTCATAACGTTAATAGAGTTTGGTAAAATCTAGTCTAAATAAATTATTACTTGTTATATTACTAATCTCATAAGCTTTGCATGTGTTTTGTCTTTAAGTATAGTTCATCAGCCAATCAGCAATCATTCAATAATAATATATCACTTTATTATACAACAAAATAAAAAATTCAAAAGTAACTCTAAGTAACAATCAGCCAATACTAATCCACTGCTGGACATAGGCCTCTCCCAAGCATGGCAAGGACATACACCACTCAACCCGATTTTCGGCTTTTTTCTTCCAGCCTCTGCCAGTTGTCTTACATATATCATCACTGAAACAAATCTCAGGGCGTTCTACAGTATGTTTGGCGACCACCGGTAAATCGCTTCGTTCCGGATACCTCAGAGAAACGACAAGCATAGCTCTTTCCACAGCCCGAGTATAGTCATTTAAATGAATACATTAGCCTTAAGTGCTTAACTATCTTTAAGATTTGGACAAATTCGTCGCTTCCTAATAAACTAGCCTAAGAACCAATTTGTACTCAAGTAAATAAATAAATAATTCATTAATTTTATGTTAATTATTTCTTCTAGGCACCGCCACGAGTACCATCTCCAATACAGGATGTTGAGTTGTGGGTAGAGTCAACCCCTGGTCCATCGGCTCCTGTCATTCCTGTGGCAGCTCCACCGGCTCCTGTCATTTCTGTGGCAGCTCAACAAGAAGGTGATTATTTTAAACATTAATATATTATTCTACTTTCTATTAAAATTATGATTATCAATATGAAACTTTGTTACTAAATTAATCCCAAACCACTGAACAGATTTAGATGGAATTTCACACATAATCAGACAGTATCCTAGAGTTTCCCCTGTTCTGACCTTGAAGTCCAAACTAATGAAGTCGTGGGTAAAAGCTAGTCTTAAATAATGATCTTACATAAATATTTCTTCAGGACTAAAAATCTTATGTAAATTGGTCATCATTATTGCACCTGCTTTTCTGCCAATGCTAAGCTAGTTCCTATCGTACTACTTACTATTACCTACTTATATTTCCAGCTCTAGTCTGTACGGCTGGTACGCCCACGACGGCTGGTCCCTTGCGACGTTCAAATAGCAGGACTGCACAACGAGGTATTTAATTCTACTAATATTATAAATGCATAAGTTTGATAGATGTTTATTACTAAGCCACTCCCGAACTGCTGAATGGATTTAGATGAAATTTTACATAGTTAATTAGTCCATATCCTAGATTAACACATAGGATACCTAGGTTCTTTTTACCCTGGAGCAGCATAAAACCTCAGAAGATAACAGACTATATGCAATTAGCGCTGTTATTTGTATCAGTATTAGTGTTTGTTGTTTCTAAATTTTATACTTTAGTAAATACATAATTATTATAATAATAGTAGAAATAACATTTTCTCTCCAGAACTCCTTAAAATGCGCAGTCCCTTAAGTGGCGCTATATATAGAGTTTACACTGTAATTTCCAAATTAAAATTATTTTTGTTGTTTGTAGAAAGATCGCCAGTGTCCAGTATCTCGAGTCAACGTCGTCCACGCCCGCGTCGCAGATATCGCCAGGGTCCTTTCGATCGAGCCACCACAGAATTTGCGGCCATCGAGCAGAGGCGGCTAGAGTTGGAGGCTGAAAGACTGCGTCTGGATAGCGAGCGCGTGCAACTCGATAGAGAGCGTCTTCAAGTCGAACTAGAGAGAGTTCGGGTTGAAGAAAAACGAGTTGGAGTTGAGGAACTGCGTATGGAGAATGAGCGAAAGCTGCGCGAGTCCATAATGGAGTTCAATAATAACGTCACTGCCTTAATGGTGAGGTTGGCACCGAAGGACAACAACCTCTAACAAATTCTTTTTAAATTGCTTTTCACCACCAACTCGCCTGTTGGTAAGCGACGATGTGGTCGAAGTAGAAGCAAGCCGTTTTTTTGTCGCGTTTCTCCTCCAACTCGCCTGTTGGTAAGCGACGATGTGGTCGAAGATGAAGCAAGCCGTTTTTTTGTCGCGTTTCTCCTCCAACTCGCCTGTTGGTAAGCGACGATGTGGTCGAAGATGAAGCAAGCCGTTTTTTTGTCGCGTTTCTCCTCCAACTCGCCTGTTGGTAAGCGACGATGTGGTCGAAGATGAAGCAAGCCGTTTTTTTGTCGCGTTTCTCCTCCAACTCGCCTGTTGGTAAGCGACGATGTGGTCGAAGATGAAGCACGCAGTCTAAGATGATACCTATTCACTCTGGCCTTGAAAAGGCCCAGATTATATCTCAGGAAACAAGGAAGCCGGCAGATTGTTCCAATCCTTCAATAAAATCAAATAATGTTTTCACGGACGGAGCAAAAAATGACAAGGAACTCAACAACAAGTCTCCAATACCACAACACCTTGCTAAATAAGGATAGAACAGTTTAGTCAGCGACCCAAAGCTGTGTTATTTGGCAGGGGAAAATGTACAATACACTCCAAGCAGGATGTCAGAACAGGTCTTATCACCCTCACTTTGAATTAGAATCCTTGGCTGTTATCATAACTTTTAGTAGGTATGTATCCAAGGAAAATCAGCTATATATGTATAAATTCTAACATAACCTCTGTGCTTCTCTCTCACTGCCTTATTTTGTGAAAAAACTTAATAAACCATCTTTGCATATTGAAATATTGTAGGCACATCCTTAGAGGAGACAAAACTGGCCATCAATAACAATGTCGAGGCCAATTATTTTCAACGAAAAGGGATCTTTAATTATTAACACACTACACACACATTAAATAGGTTACAGAAAAAGACATTTTATTATTTGAAAAATTTATCTGGTTTTGAAACAGTTTTATTTACTAATTCCAAGATAAAAATAATTTATTTGCACAAAACAAGAGTAAATTAAACACATTTAAAATTGCATACACAATGGGTGGATTAAAGTACAGTAAAGTAAAGGTAACTTTGTATCATGTTTTGAAGATTGCCTATAGGGCTAAGATTGGGTGAGAGATTATATTCTTGACAAAAGACTATCTAATACAGCTCTGCCTTGAAGTAATTCATTTTGGCTACCAACAAAAACAGGAACATTATCCTGTGGCAGATCATCTTCATCTTCTTCGATCAAAGATGGAGCGGGTATATTGGCGTCCAATGCCATGTTGTGTAATACACTGCAAGCAAGCACCATTTTCCCAGCTACAATAGGATCGTAATGCAATGTCCTGTGTTTTAGCAAGCAGCGCCAACGGGATTTTAGTAATCCAAAACAACACTCTATACGGTTTCTTGCCTGCACATGTCTCTCCGTATAAGCTTCTTCACGGGACCCAGAAGCTGCATTCAATATTGGAGTCATCAACCATGGTCGTTGAGGATATCCAGAATCACCTAAAAACATGTATTTAGTGAGCGACAAATGTAAGACAATGATCATGATAACATTATAAGTTGTAAAGTTGTCTGGAAGAGATTGCTTATAGAGAATTAAAGCCGCCAATTGTTTCACTAGCCATAAGTTGTTTTTGTTTTATGAATGTTATTTTTGTTGTGAACATTAAAAAGTTATCTATCTATTGGTTTAATTTTTAAGAGCCTTTTATTTAACTTCCCTGTTAGTATGTTCTTGTGTATGTTTGGGGAATAAATCTTGCAACTGAATTTTAGTCCAGTTATCCTCAACCGATTGAGCTGAAATTTGGCATACTAATGTACGTTCGGTGACGATGCAATGTTATGGTACCATCGAGCTGGACTGATGGAGACAGAAGGTGGCCATAGGATCTCCCTAAACAAAACGATGTAACCCCGTTGATTTGAGTTAGTTGGATTTGTCTTTCCAAGCACTTTGGTCCTAGATGATAAATTCAATAAGGCAGACGGCCCATGTTGGCAAAATATCCAATCTTATCTACCATCATGATATGGGCATCAAATGAAAGGGTTTACTGAAAAGAATATGAAAAGGCTTGATTCAAAAAGTATTTTTTTAAATCAGTAAAGCCAATTGCCATTTTGCTTCAGTACCCCAAGGACAAAAGATAATAGAATAGGTAAGTAATTTAAACAAAATACAACATAGATACCTACCTAATAACCACACTTGTTCGCCATTCTGATGCAGTTCCCTCATGAATGCTTCCATTCGACTGGATGCCCATATAAATGAATCATGGGTTGCACCACCAAATTTTGAATTTACATTCATGATTCTCATGTTACTGTCGCATACCTGTAAGTAATATTCTTTTATTAATATTTTTATTTTATACAAGTTCCTTTTCATTCACAAAGTAAAATGATAATGGTAGGTAACTTACCATTTGTACATTCAATGAGTGATAACCCTTTCTATTATAATATAAATGCTCGTCTTGTGACGGCCTCACGAGTGCCACATGAGTGCAGTCTATGCATCCCACTATCCCTGGAAGTCTAAATCTTCTCTGAAACCTGAAATAAAAGCATTTTTACAAATGATATTCTACCAATGCTGTTTTCCAGTTTGAATGGGCTGGGTGGGTGCCAGTGAAATTACAGTCTTTTCATCAGGGTTTGGAACAAAACGCTTTATCAAGTTCCATTCCGCTCAACTAGTTGGTCCCTTCAGTTGGTCGGAGTGGAATGACTGAATAGATCATCATTTTACTATAGGTAGGTATAATATTATTTACCTAGGTACCTAATGGAAAAGTGTTTTTGGGACATCTGTCTCCCATCAATTCAATTGTTTTTTGTAAAACTTACTCAAGCCTTATTCGGACTCGTTCTTGTTGCGAGCTCGGAAACACAATCCATTTATTTATCATGCTGGGATGACTTAATGCCTCTACTACTTGGCGTATGCACCTACTGACCGTTCTTTGGACCAAGTGTTGCGTGAGCCCAACAATACGTTGGTACGAACCCGTAGCCAAAAAGCTGAGAGTACACAAAACCTGAAACAAATTTTATCAATTTAGCGAGTATGTAGGTTACCTATTTACTATAAAAAATAGGACAAAAGTTCTACAGAAGGGGTGATAGAGCAACGGTATACATGTAGGTTTTTAAATCTCGTAGGTTATTTTAGGTCAACAGTTTCCAAGATCTTTGGTTAGGTCTAACTTACCTTAATTTCAAAACTTATTTCTCTGGTGCCTTTTAGGTTTGTATGACGTTTAAGATCATTGCAAAGCATCCTAAAGGATTCTTTGTTAAGCCGAAATCGGTGTACAAATTCCGAATCCGGCATGTCTTCAATTCTTTCCAATCTTTGGCGATTTCTTCCTCTTGTTCGGCGTCTTTGCGTCGATTCCTCGATATTCGCAGCCCACAACAATCTTAAAGCTTGCATTTTAACTCAAATCTTGACAAAAAATTGCTAGAAGAGTAAAAACCGCAGCGTAGCGACAGGGAGGTAGCTCACGATAATAAAGCGTGTTGCGGAAAAGAAAAAATAGCATTTAGCACTGTCAAACATGGCATTTGTCTACCATTTCTATGAAAAGTCGCGCGTAACGAAACGCTAACTTTTCCGCATGCGGAATTTGGAATTTTGGAGGGATTTTGTCTACCAATTTTGCAACAGTCACGTGACATCTCTCAAGCTAATGTCATTTTCATACAATTTCATCTTTCCGCAGGCGTGAACGCTAATAGCGTGTGGCTCTTGTCTAGACCCCCTGGAGGTTGGGGCGGCCCCTTGTATGGGACGCAACTTGTGTCGATACTTTGACGCCGTCACATCTTCCTGAGACACGAGGTAGGGCTGGCGCGGCTGCCAATTCGGCAGAGCAGCACAAGCGACGCAAATATGCTAACCTCGACAGTGGTTACATATTTGAGACGTTTGGGGTCGAGACATTGGGCCCTTGGGCACAGGGAGCTCACCACATTTTCAAAAATCTTTCAGAGCGCCTGGTTAATGCGACGCGTGACCAAAATGCTGGCGTGTTTCTGGTTCAACGCATTAGCATTGCCATTCAACGTGGTAATGCCTCCAGCATGTTGGGTACGCTGCCAACTGGTAGTGGGCTTGAGCATTTTGATTGTCTTTAGACCTTCAACGGTCTATGGGCAGTCTAACTGTATTTGTAGTGTTAGTTATAATAATTCAGGCAATTGCCCAGAAAAAAAAAAAATTAAATGAAGGTGAAACAATTTCCAAAAACCGAATACAATATAAATTAATGAAAGCTAGCACACAGATTACAATTATCCAAGGATGTTATATACCCTAAGGCTTAGGGCACAGATATAGCTTAGGGTATATAACGTCCTTGCAATTATCACGTCATACTGGAATTTAGTTGTTACCTAACCGACCTTAATAAGCTGCTGGCAACTATTTAAAAATGTCCGTTCATGATCCTGATTGTGATCGCGATCGCTTGCTATCTCGCTTACGTGTGTGGTGTGAGTAAGTTAAATGGAATCTAAGTTTTAAAATTAGAAAACACGCTAAAGAATCGTTATTCCTGAGATCCTGGTAAGAATAATGGGACAACGGACCGCATTGGCGGATCCTAGCAATTCGATACATTCGAACATAGATAAACATATATAGTCAATTTTTCGATTTGATTCCTTCGAACCTTGCCAGATGCCCCCCACCCCTAAAATGAAATCCAGAATGCCCCCCCCAAATGAAATCCTGGATCCGCCCCTGACGGACCGCCGTCCAACCAACGGGAGAGAAAGAGTGAGAATATCATATTTCCCTCTCTTTCTCTCCCGTTGGTCAGACGGAGGTTGAGGTCAACCAAATCCATACGTGTGTTTGGATGAACACTATTATGATGGCTATTTATTTCTAGCTACAGAGCCCGACAGACACAGATATGATATACACAACATAGGTAGTCTGTGTAGGTAGTAGATCTGTGCCGACAGAGCCCTATCATGTGTCATGACACTGCTTAACAATTTATTTCTATTTTAACGTGATTTTACACAGATATACAGATCTGTGTGATTTTAACTGTGTATTTTAATAAAAAATATTGATAAACTTTTTGGACAGAAAAACAGGATGATGATGAATGATTTGTTATTTAATCACTTTTGAAGTAGAAATGTGACAATAATGAAAAGAAAATAATATTTTGGATATATCTTTTGTATGAGATGGGAAATACTTTAGTTTTCTTGTATAGTTTGTGGAAATTGTCAGACCAAAGTACATAGGTGTAAAGCGCAGAAACCAAAACATCGTTATCATGCTACAAGATGCAACGTAAATATGAAAGTATCTTATCGCTGTTTTTCAGTCTCACTTCTCTTGCCTGGTTATCAAACTCACTAGCGTGAGTAAAATTATATACCTACTAAGTAAATTCACTATGTAATTCGTTATTGGTAGCTGGGGCATACCTAATTCTCTCAAAAATTAAGCCTTGCAATCTTAGAATATAATCTAAGCTCGCAATCCAGTGGGGCAATGCTGCCAGCATTCTGGGGAACCTGCCGCATGGTGGCGATTTGTTCAACTAGGTTCAACTTTCTCTGTATACAATTATTTTTTTAATCTGTAATAGTTTTATCGATAAGTTATATATAATATCTATGTTCATAAATAACTAAGAAATAATAAAAAAGTCAATTAAAATGAGTAAATTAAAATGAGTAAATTAAAATGAGTAAATTCATATTAAGTATTATAAGTATAGGTACCTAAATAAATAATTTGAATTTTCAGGTCCAAAGTACCGTTGTGGAGTTGGGAATGTAAAAATGGAAAGTGCATACCGCTTAAAGCATCACAGACACGAGAGACGTTACAGTCCTTAGAAACATGCAATATGCTGTGCTCTGGAGACCTACTATGGCCATTACCAACTGGCTCGGTCAGTGTGGGTACCACAGCTGTGCCCGTTCGTTCTGATTACTTTCAAATCGAAGTAGAGTTTGCTCCAAGTGACACCGTTCGGCAGCATTTGCGTGACGCATTCCAGTTGTTCAAACAAGATCTGCGGAAAATTGAAGGCAGAATTCGCAGCTTTGGAGACTCGCACAGTGTTGTAGTTCGTGTGGCAGTCAACGATAGTGGAGATCCAATACTACGGCTTAATACAGATGAGAGTTACCAACTCTCTGTTGAGCCAGTGAGTGCCATAACATTGTTGGTTGAAATCGTAGCAGGTTCATTTTGCGGAGCGAGGCACGGCCTGGAGACTTTATCACAACTGATCTGGCTAGATCCTTACTTGGGTTCATTGCTAATAATACAAGAAGCGGTGATAAATGATGAACCCAAATTCAGATACAGAGGTTTGATGATTGACACAGCGCGGAACCACATTCCTTTTGGCGATATTCTACGTACTATCGACGCTATGGCTGCGTCTAAACTTAATACTCTGCATTGGCATGCAAGCGACTCTCAGGCGTTTTCGATACAATTTGATAATTCACCTGAGCTGGCTCGGTATGGAGCCAGTAGTCCAACGGATTTCTATTCTTCTGATCAAATTAAGGCTTTGGTACGTCGGGCTAGATTACGAGGTATACGTGTCTTAATTGAAATTGATACGCCAGCTCATATGAATCAGGCTTTGAACTGGGGTCCAGAGGATCGAGGTGACGTAGTGCAATGTGTAGACAGTGATTGTGAGAATCCTCCATGTGGCCAGCTTAATCCCCTCAGTCCATACATCTTTGAAACGTTACAGAATATCTACGCAGATATAATTCAGTTAACTGGAGTAGACGATATATTTCACCTCGGTGGTGATGATGTTTCAATGAGCTGTTGGACAGAACGTTTCAATGGGTCTGATCCTGTGGTTATCTGGCTAGAATTCACGAGATCGCTAATACACCACATTGAATACGTAAATGGAAAACTGCCCAACCTCACAGTTTTCTGGCATTCACGTTTAAGTGGGCGAATTAAGACCGACTTGAAAGACTTGAAATATATCATGGGCTTACAAGTCCGTTCTGCGACTTGGACTGAAAAATATGTTACAGGATTACGTAAAATCGTGTCTCATGAGGATGCATGGGACTTAAATAGTGGTTATGGAACTTGGCACGTGGCTGTATGTAAAACACCGTTCAATTCATGGCAGAGGTTTTATGAGCATCGACCTTGGATGAAAACTGGCAGTGGTCATATTATAGGTGGAGAAGCAACATTATGGTCGTGGACTGTGGCCGAAGGAGGTTTTGATGCTCGTGTGTGGCCAAGGGCAGCAGCTCTGGCAGAGCGTTTGTGGTCAGATCACCCTGAAGGAGCTACCCCAAAAGTACATGCTCGTCTTGATGTCCACAGGACTAGGCTAGCAGAGCGAAATGTGCATATTGCACCAATATGGTGTAATTGGTGCACACAAAATCCATACACTTGTAGCTAGACGCAAACCCAACGTAAATCGAAAATGTATATTCGTAATAGAGGATGTTTTTGTAAAAATATTTACGCACTAAGCATGGTCGTGTCGACAAAACTTTAAACGGGTAATTTTCTATTTATCAAAATAGTTTACCTACATTACCAATACAGTGAATTTTAATGAATTACAATGTTTGTTTTTAGATTAAATGTATTTAACACAGTTTTCTAAAATTGTTGACCTTGATAAGCGATACGGAGTCTCACCTCACTCCTAGACTTAAGGTGGTGCGTTTTACCTATGGCCTGGGTACAAGCACAGAAGACCTACAAGGAAAAAAAAAAGTGTTTGAAATTTTGAATTTCCCGCCATAGCGGTGCGTACCAAGTACGTCTCGTCTGTTAGTACTATACAAAGGCAAGAAAACTGTTTGAAATTTTAATTTCCCTCCATAGGTGAAACGGATTATTGCGATCGAATCAGTACCGGCGTTAGGGTAGGGCCTGGTTGGGCGACCGCCTAGCAAAGACTACTATATATATCCGCCTAGGGCGCCAGGTAAAAGGGGGCGCCAGAGGCGCCTATAAAGGGGCGCCGCAGGTATATAAAAATCTATAGATCTAATCTATTTTTCAGTACATCTATCAGACGAGGAGGGAGGACTACCTCGTAACAACATAACATACCTAAATCTTACTATCTCCTCCCTCACTGTTCAACAACCAATGGGGCCGTAGGGCCGTAGCCATGTAAAATATATTTAAAATATGGCCCAGTACGTTATAAACCATAAAATATGTCTTACGTATACGTACGGGTAAAACATAAAACCTCGAAACCATGGACGCATGATGGACCTATCATGGAGCTTAGTATACTTAGCACTTGCTTAGCACTATGAGCATGAACGTACAACATACGTACGTTCCCTGTATATTACATTACTCTTTGGTACAAGTACTGCTGCGTCCATGCTCAAAACAGATAATGAAAAATTATCAACCGACCGACCATAAGGGTTGTGCTGTTCCTATTTTTCCCTAGAGAAAAACTATCGTCGATATTTTTCAAATCAACAAACAAAAGAAAAGATTTAATTATTGGTTTATCTAAGCAGGTTATTTAAATGAATAAGTATAATTTTATTTGAAATAATTCTAACTCGTCTCGTTTTTGGGCAAGAAACGCCGCGGTGTAAGAAATTAGGAACTGGAAGTGATGTCGGTGTATTATCTATGGTTTATTCACAGTGTAAACATAGCTTTATATACATTTATTTGATTAATTTCTTGCAATGTGACGAAGTTTCAAAAAGCAGTTTTAGTAAGCTGTTGCATATTCCAGCAGTAGTTTCCAATTTAAAAACATAATTTACAAATTATAAATAAATAATAAGGTGTGAGCACATTGAAGTTTGAAAAAAAAAAGTTTATGGCCAATGTGGCGGCTGACTGATCGGTAGCGTCCAGCCGCCAGCGATGGCATTTTGTGATTATTTAAATTCGGGAATAGTTCAGTTGTGAAAAAAATACGAATTAATCTAATTGTTTAACATTAAATATTATGAATAACAGATATTACGATTATGGTAACGGGTTATGGTGAGTGTCCTTCGATTTGAACACCTGACAACCATATTGTTTAGCATTTTGTATACGTTTTCATTTTAGGATTTATTTTTATACAAATACAATGTTTTATTACTGTAGCTCTTTAATAAGCCGTTAAAATAACTTTGACTGACCCCTGCGCATATACAGATTCTTGAGTAAAATCACGGTGTTTGAAAATAATTACGTTTCCAAACTACCTCTAATTTCTTGTCTAAAACGTGGTGGTTGGTAATGAATATTTTTTTATCATAACACCAGTAATGTTTAGCAGCCCTACACTAGTTTTCTATACATACCTTGTACAATATTTTCCTGTGTACTGTCTCATACTGGGCTAATATTTATGATCAGCTTTATCGATTTTTTGATTCCCTCATTTTCCCACTTGGGGGAATGGGTTTCCCCACAAAAACTTTGTATTTGTATGAATCATTGTAGCATTTGTAGCATCATATTTTTATGATTAACTTAATACTAAGATTAACAAGTTATCTATATAAATCTATGACAAAATAACACCATTAGACTTGATGTACCCTAAGTACCTACAGTATATTCTGGAAGCTTATTTTGTTTATAATTTATATTATTAGATGGTTGGTTGGTAGTAGCTACTTGTACAAACTGCAAACAATAAAAAAATTGTGTGATGCAGTTGATTGGACGAATGTTTGGTACCTACTATAAAATATGATTAGTAAACACAAAAAATACCTTATGGGCCAAAGTTTCAAGCATCCTCTAACTCACTTGCACAGTTCCATTATTTTTTTACATAAGATGTTTAAAAGCTAAACCTATGAAACATCATTAGCCTTGTCTTCATAAATGAACAACGAAAGAAAATATTATTTTTTCTTCTCATGCTCGTAAAGTTTTTTATTTTATGCAAATTTACAATACAATACAATACAACTTTATTACACACCGAAAACACAAATGAAACTTAAACTAACATAAAAAAACAAATAGACGGCAGTATAATGGGCAGTATAATTTAAATGCTTTTTATGACCTAGTGCACAAAGTATGCTTTTTAAGCATTAAAAAGTTTACTCGTTGAATTTTTGGAGTTCAGATTAAAGAGGTCCTGCTGTATTCCTCGAATAAAATATTCCTGTTGTACTATCTCTATCTCTTCTCTACATAGTATAAATTGAAGTCGCTTTCCGTGTCTGTCTGTCTGTCTGTATGTTTGTATGGCCGCTAACTCCTAAACCACGCAACGGGTTTTGAAGCGGTTTTCACCATCAGATAGATACATTTTCAAGAAAGGTTTATATATATATATATATATATATAACTAGCGACTTGCCACGGCTTCGCACGTAAATTACACCCGTGCGAAGATATGGGCGAGTCGCTAGTCTGTTATAAATACCTGTGCACAGTAAAAATTTCATATAGATTAAAACAAGTTATTAAAATTAAAAAAAAAAAAACATCTTTTCATGCTTAAAAATCGATTCTAGTACTTATGATATTTTTAACAAACTTCAAAAAAGGATTATCTTTTGAATTTGGTTGTATTTTTATGTTTGTTACCTTAGAACTTCTTCATATTTATATTTGGCTTTTATTCTGATTTGTAATGTTTTTTGAACTTTAATTAATTAATGTTATTGGTGTTTTATCGTTTTAATTAATAATAAATAAATATAATTATAAACCGATTTGGAAAAATCCTTTTTTTATTTGAAAGGATTCTTTTAGATTGGTCCCATACAAACTTTATCAAAATTGGTTTAAATCAAAATAACTGGAAAAAATATGTCATCCAAGTAAATGAAATTGCATATTTACTTATTTTGAAGTCAGTTTTTTAAATTGACTATCATTTCTTATTTATTTGTTTGATTGAAATTTCACTGAACATTAGTTATATTATTTCCTTAAATCATACAGCTTAGATTTTATATAATCCTTCAAAAACATGTTCAAATGCATCACTGAGACAGAGGATACATGAAGATTGGGTTCTTAACAATATGCCTAATTAAATAGCGTTTCTTTATTCTTGTAGGTATTTAAAAAGTTCAATTAAAATTATACATTTCTGTAACATAAAAGCTTAGTTATAAATCAGCAGTACCTTCCAAAATATTATTGCTTCACGTTGTAGCTATGAAACGTTAATTATTTACATTATCCACCAAAGTAATTGACTAATTTTAATCTGTGATCCTGTATGTGGTTTATTGTAATGAACCAATTTTCTGGAAAATTTCATTGACAGGACTGTCCCTTATTTCTCACAACGCTGGCTCCTGTTATTTACCTTTATGAATTACGAATAAGGCTTAATTCACATTATACTAGGGTTTGTCTCGGCCTGGATGGTGCCAACATTGAATGAAGGGTAATGCAGCAAACGGCATTTGGGTTGCACTTTGCAACACAGTGTGAATCGCTCAAGTGATCTAAAGGCGGTGCCGTGGTGCGAATGCACCCAGTAACAAAAATAGTGATTCACACCACGGTGCGAATGGACCCAGTATGAATAAGAAGGGGTTTATTCACACTGCGGTGCGAATGACTACTTTAATTTAGATCACTTGAGCAATTCACACCTTGCGGTGCGAATCGCTGCATTATCCGAATGAGCACTAAATCGTGTCAAGTAGAATTTTCAAGAACAAACTCATTCAAATGATCATCAAATTTTCTTTTGTTTGATATGAAGCATACTTTGTAGCTTGTCGTGAAGATTCTCCTGTATACTAACTTATACAGGGTTGTACGGAATGGTGGTACTAAGCCGAAAGAAGGTCATTATATTTATCAAAATAAACTACTTTTAATACAGAACCAACCCTAAATCACAAAAAATGCGAATTTTTAATGCCATATAAAAATCTACATGTATTAGTGATATTTTTTTCATGATTTCACATGGACTTTGTTGTCGTACATGGAAACAATTTGACAAAGTAGATTTCAACAGATGCCTAGATGGCTTTATTTTTCAAGTACTAGATACATTGAGATTTAAATTTTTTGGTTGAGTATATCCTCACTTTTGAGATCTTTGCCTGTATATGTACACAGAGTTACGCGGTAAGAGCGTACTAAGCCGAAAGGGGTCTATAGTACCCATCATTACAAACAACTTTTACTATGGGACCAACCCTTAAATCGCGAAAAAAATATCAGCTGTTCCAAACATTTTGTCAAGAGTTAATGACTGTTTTCTATGGAACAGCTTATATTGTTTCGCGATTTCAGAGTTGCTCCCATTGTAAAAGTTGTTCATAACGATATGGACCCCTTTCAGCTTAGTACACCCTTTCCACTTAACCCAGTATAATAAGAGCGTTGGTGGCCGAGCAGTAGCATGTGCGCTTTACAATATTATGGCACCCGGCAACATAATATATATGTAAATAATATAATATGTTAAGTTCAGTTCCAACGCCAATGCTCAAAAACAGTGAAAGAAATATTGGTATGTCCAAGAACCTCAACATTTCACCAACATGCACTGGGCCAGCATGGTGTATCAGGGTCAGGGGCGGATCCAGGATTTCATTTTGGGGGGGGGGCATTCTGACAAGGTTCGAAGGAATCAAATCGAAAAGTTGAGTCGAATTGGATCCGCCAATGATCAGGGTCCCATTCTCTCTCTCTGAGAGACTGCCTGCATCCCTGCAGTGGGAACATGATAGGCTGAAATGATGATGAATGCAGTATATGGCTCACATCTCTATGTTAGGGTCTGTCCCGGTCAAGTATAATGTGAATTATCCTTCAAACTTGCTATGTACTTTCTCTCCTTAGCTATACAATTTCACAGCTGCAGTGGAATAATTTGAAATAATATTTTGTAGAGGATCACCAACTCGAAATCAACACTTCCGGATTTATTGTTTATCTAGTATTAAATAAATGCTGTAAGACTTGTTTTAACCATTGACGACTAAAATGGATAATTATTCAATTGCAGATGTACATGTTAGTGTCCCTCACCCTTTTCTAGCCAAATTAAGAGTGTTAAAACATGTCGCGCGCTGTCTTGTTTGCACATTCAACATTTTTAATGATGTATACTTACTGAGGCCTGTGTTAAAAAATTATTAAAAAAAATTTTTGATAACACTTAAAATGATAAATTTTTATTTAAATTTTTTTTTATAAAATTTTCTTTGAACTTTTTTTCCGTGAAAGAAAAAGAACTGTTGTAATAAAGAAAAGTTTGTAACCAAATTTTCTGCACCACCAGTAATTTTACGTCAGTAAAAAGATTTGTTGCGCGAGCGAGAGACCGCGAGAACCGTGAAGACATTCTTAAGAGAAATAAGGACGCCCACAATTTCGTTTCGCGATGTTAAGAAATTTTCCAGAAGCAGCGGTTTGACAGTTGACTCACATAGGTCCATTTTTGGACTAAATTTCAGTTGACATGACATGGTCGCGCGTCAACAATGGTTAAAACACGCTCTTCAGCGAGAGTAGGGAGCGCCGCCAGTGCGCCCGCAGAGAATGGGACCTCTTCTGAACTTAGATCCCGGCTCAGAGAGAATGGCCACCGCTCACAAGCCAATAGTAATTCTAGGCAAGTGTTCACATGTCGCGTTTGGCTGGTAGCTACCTGTCAGCATGATCTTGGTACCGATAGGGACTACATTAGTGGCGCATGCGGTTGGGAAAGCCTGTGTCACCCAGCACTACTCCAAAGCTGGAAGTGTAAAAGCGACGAGTGCAGGCATCGGCCTCGCGTGCTTTATTTCCTCCGCATGCCACCGATGTAGTCCCCATTTGTATAAACATACCCCCTAGGAACTAAAGAATATTACTATTCCTAAAAGTTGGGTATGTCTGTGCTGTGGGTTGGGTATGTTCTTAAGCTAAAAATACCAAAGCACTGACGTTGCGGCATGCTACAAAGATGAGAGGTAAACAAATCTCTTTCTCATTGATATAAGGGCGAAGTACATTTTGACATTTGATGAAAATATTATATTAAAAATGCTGTATGCTACGTGCAATGCAAAATGGTATTTCGGCTTTATAACAGTGCAGTGTGTTACAACGCTGCACGATGTTGCCTAGTGTAATAGCTTTACAGTTAATGGACTACATTTGTGTCGAGCGGAGAATGTAGAGCGCGCGAGGTGGGCACTCCTGTACTACTTCAAAACGAGGGGCGCGGGTGCTCGCCACGCGCTCTCTTATTCCTCGGCCATTACAAAAGTAGTCCCTAACTGCACTTGTCTTGTGAATGTTGACTCCGTTTGCCAAAGGTGTTGAATGAAATTGCCTGCAGCAGTTGAAAGGTAAAGCTTCCGGTGTCGGGCGGTATCCCATACTACCTACGTGTAGAAAAGTACAGCAGATTCAGAAAAGTTAAGCTTTCTGAAGTTGCTGTAAGATGCTTGGCAGAAAAGATGGCAGGTTGAGATGTCTTACGTATGCTACCGAGATAAGCATGGTCCAGTGAGCAACAGACGTAAATAAATAAGTATATTTAAAAAAAAACAAAGCATACACTGTACCTATTCCGATTAAACATAGCTATGAATAAGAACCATTAAACTTGCCAATAAGAAAAAAAAAATTTAATCGGCTGGTTCTGGTGCATGAACCTTCTCCACTCTGTTGTGAATAAAAATGTAACATATTCTCAACTTACCATTACCTTTACGAAGTGCCTACTGTGGGCCTAGCACGCGAGCCGCGTGATAATATTGTCCACTCTTTTTTTTCCTGCGAGAATAAGACAAACATATCCACATTAAGCTACAATGTGTCACATTTAAACATGGATAAAAATGGAGGACACTTTGTAGAGCCTCGCATGCTGGGCTTGCTGGGAAGCAGCGAGGGTTCAATCCCGGCTGTATCTAATCCTGTGGCATGTGCTGTTAGCGCTTATTCTAATCTATAGCTTGGGTTTCCGATAGTGATGGTCACCGAACGTAATTTGGCATCGAACAATGTCATGTGCAAAATCTGTAATCTGGACTAATTTGCTGAAACCTCTAAAACAACTATTCATTAAACTATGAGGTCATCTAGATGAAAGAGAAGATTATAAAAAGTGCCATGTACAAATAAAAAGATCTGGGGCTGCGTTTTCCACCACAGCAGGCACCGAGGCATTGGCGAAAGCAATATCATACATTTTTCATTAGCAGTCCGTGAATGGTTGCTATTAAACAAGTACTTAGGTACTTATTTTTTGAAACATCGCATCCCTTGTCTTGGCTGTAGAAGCATGTTGCCTGGCTGCCCGTTGTCAATAATACGGGCGGCCTGAGCAGGAAAACCACCCATTTCCAAAGAACATGACATCACTCGATGCTAAATTGCGGCCAATATGCCACCACACTGCTATCTTTAGAAACCTAAGTTTAACCATAGTATACTAGAGATACTACACTATGGCTTAGCTCTAAATTGGTTGAGTGAGTAATGTGAGTTGTGTCGACAGGAACGGCGGTCAGGCGATGCCGTCGAGCGGGGGTGGACAGGGCCAGGGCAAGGACCCGCTGGCGCCCGTGCTGTCCGGCTCGCGCTCCGCTGGCATGTACCAACAACACCCGGCGGTTGGCGGGTACAACCAGCAGGACTCCCGCAACCAGCAAATGCCCGTCTCGGTATGTACGACACACTTCAGGCTCTCTGTGTATCTGTATCCACAGATAGACAATTTTAGACAGAAATTGATAAACTGATTTGAATGACATATCTTCTACATAAAAAAAAACCTTAAATTAATTAATTGATTCACTGACAGACAATGCACAGCCTAAAACAGCTGGTCAAGAAATTGTGCACAAGTGTTGTTTCCCCACTTTATATAACGACAGTGATCACTAAGAAAGGATTTTTGATTATTCATCCCTCAAAGGGGTTAAATAGAGGTTGAAAGTTTGAATGGAAGTTCATCATTTTTTTACTCAGCAACGTGGAAGTTGGTACTTGGACTTCAGTTTCAAAAAATTAATAGTATCATCGTTTTTTGTAAACTCATCTCCTAGGGGGTTAAAAGGATATCAAAACTTTGTATGGGAAGTCGTAATTTTTTGAGATAGAAACTTGAAAGTTGGTGCTTAGTGCTTAGCCTTCATTTTTTAAGTATAAGTTAGTTGCATCATAAAATAATGTTTTTCCTCCTTTGAAACCGTGATAAGATAACGTATAGAAATATATCTTCGCTCGTAACTAGTATCGAACAAAACATCTTTATGCTTCGATCGTGACTGGTTACGAAACTATAGTTACGTAGGCGGCCGAAGTGTTCATAGTATGGTCCGGAATAGTGGGCCGCCTAACGAACGCCAGGACCGGATAGGCTACTCAGTCTGTACAAAGTTCTTAATCCTGGGGGAGTGAAAGAAAATCTAGAAAATTGCAAGCGGCGTACAATATATTAGTGATGGTAGAACAAGTAATATAAAATTGCATTTTCTGTTACTTTTTACAATGTTTTTTGCTGTGAGGAAAAGTTGGTGTTTACACAAGTTTCTGTTTACTCCAAGAAACATGTAGTGTTAGTATAGTATCAAATTAGAACAGAATTTCACGTTACAGGCACGCCAGAACCCGATGTACGGCAGTGGCATGTACCACGGGTACGGCGCAGGCGGAGGCGGCGCCACGCTTGCTCCGATGCCGTCCCCCTCGCCTACAGCCTCACTGCCGCCTTACCCTGTTCATCCAGACGTTAAGTATAAGAAGTAAGTCGTCTTTATTGTACTAGTACCAGGTGTCAATGCATAGTAGCTAGCGGTATTGTACCACGGGTACGGGCGGGCGGAACAGAAGCTACGCTCGCTTCCAGAATCGCGAATATTCATACTTCGCCCATTACTTAGTGGTAAAATACCACTACAGTATTGCGTTCGCAAACCGTCACTCGAGATCGTTCGACGATTAATCGTAGCCGTTCGTAAACCGTCGCCCGAAGACGCACGAAATTGTTGGGTGAAAATCGCCCTTTACGTTTCATTTGCTAATTTTGACAGTTAACTCTAAAGTTTTTTTGCCAACCACAGTTAAGGAAGAGAGTAAAAATGTTCAGAGGGAAAATAATCCTAGTTGATGACACTTCTAAATGAAACGTGGACATTGAAGACGGATATAATGAGATGAAATAAAATGAGTCATTGAAAAAATTACTTTTTTTGTTTGGTGAATAAGACTAGTGAGGAAATAGTTAATAGATGCGGAAATGCATATTTTGGTTTAGACTGACTACATACAAACAATTGTCAAATTGATCATGACAGTGACAGTGCCGTTCGAAAACGTCCGACTACAAGCGTCACCCGCCTTAGGGAGTCTGACGACGCTTTAAGAACGCAGTTCAGAAGGCTGTAACTACATGGTTCCTTCCAGATTGCCATTCTACGATGTGCTTGCGGAACTGATGAAGCCATCGACCATGATGCCGCTGCAAGGAGGGCGCATGCAGGAGGGCACATACGTGTTCCATCTCACGCCGCAGCAGGCCACGGAGATAGCCTCAGGAAAGGACGTCGTCGGCACTAGCAATAAACTCGACTTTGTAGTACAGGTGAATCTCATAGGCTGCCTTTACTTTACAGTACCCTTAGTACAAGTTTTGATAGTATTCGAAAACTTTTTACGTTTACGTCTTGTTCCATAAATTGCTGGGCTGAAAGGTATTCGAAAACTTTTTTCTTATTAGAGTGAAGCAATCTATACCGCCGATTACTACCGATTTTAGTACCTCCGCGTTTCTGCTGGAGGCGCTTTACTAAAATGTATGGAACAAATAAACGAAAAAAGTTTTCGAAAACTATCAAATCTGGGACTAAGCGTACAGTCATCAGAGAAAATAAACATATACTTTAAATAATTATCAATTAAAAAACCGACTTCAGAATTAGTAATCGCTCAAACGAAATTATTGATATTGCCAAATTATTCGTATAAAATTATTCGTATTAACCATGCAATTTTTACCGACTTCAAACAGGAGGAGGTTATCAATTCGACCGTATGTTTATTTATTTATTCCTAAAGCCAATTTACATGTTAATATGTATAAAAACAAACAAAAAAGTAGTAATAAGTCTCCTAAATACTGGGCACATTACATTTAGCATTTTATAAATTTATTTATTGGAGTTGGTTAAAAGCTACTCAGCTAAAGTCAATGATATTTTTGTGGGACCACCTTGACAGTTTCCTCTCAAGGTGGAATATATAATATCTCTATATAAATAAAAGAGGATTACGTAAACAGGTTCACAAATGGCGGAGTAATCAGTGTACATAATATGTACACCAATATGTAATAATATGTATGCAAAATACCTAAAAATGGTTCATCATCAGCCTATTTAATGTTCGTCCACTGATGGACGTATGCCTCTCCTAAAGAATGGCACAAGGCACGATCTTCTGCTTTTCGCATCCACTTGCCACAAGTCGTCACTCCACCTGGCTGCAGGGTGCCCTACTCTACTTTTGCCGATACGCTGTCTCCACTCTAGAACCCGTCTACCCCAGCGGTTGTCAGTTCTTCTACAGATATGACCAGCCCATTGCCACTTCAGCTTGTTGATCCTTCGAGCTAAATTTTTTATATTTTTTTTTAGTTGTATTGCATGCATATTATTTAAAAAAGAACCAAATTGAGAATCTAAGCCTAAATCAAAAACTGAAAAAACAGACTTATGTCTTGATAAAAGAAACCAAATGATCCCAAGCTCGTGGAGTTTACTAGTAGCCATTGAAGAGTTCCACTGTTCACCTTCCGGCTCCATCTTCAGATCAGTTTGATTTTACACAATTACATATTGTAGTCATCTGGTTTACATATATGTACTTACAAAGTTTCAAATTGATACAACAATTAGAAGTAGGTTTAAATAGACTTCCAAGTTACAAGCGAGCTAAAAAAACCATAAAAATCGGTGTCTAATAAATAATGCAACACAGTTCTTACATATTTCAGTACTACAAATATTATGGCAAATATCGCTTTAAATTTTTTCTACCAGACAGCTTTTCTACTCAAACAAACTTAACTGTATTTTGAAATTTTGTTTACAGGCACAACTGAGATTCTGCCTTCTGGAAACTTCATGTGAACAGGAGGACCACTTCCCACCCAGTATTAATGTCAAAGTTAACAATAAAATGTGCCCACTACCAGTGAGTAATCCCAGATATTGATTTAAATTCTAATTCTATTGGGGGCAAATGAGTCATCAATGTCATGCTTGGGCTGTTTCTTTACCGGAGCCATCGCAGCTCCAACGCTCTTGGATCTTGGGCTCACTTGTGATAGCGGCATGGTTGTGTAGACACAACAAGTGCGAAAGACAGAGCGATAGATAAAATTCCCACGCGCTTCGAACGTACGTATTTAAAAAACCTATAAAACCTATTGCGATTAAAGGAAAACATAAAAAACAAACATAAAAGAAATTTAGTTCGATAGAAAAAAATCGTAAACTTACCTAAAAAACACCCGTTTTTACGTTCCCTTTGATGGATGGAATCAACTTCATTCGAATTCTATAGAAGATATTTTATTTTTTATTGTGTGTAACCTTAATAATTATTCAAATACTTCAGTGATCGCAGTTTTTTGGAAAAGCGTAAGATTAATTGTAGAAAATAAAGCAAGAATAAATATTTGAAAGCGCGCACGCCGAGTATGCAAGCATTATAGTCAAACAAGTGTACATTCTCTACCATTTCGCATTAAAGGAAAACATAACCTAAAACTCATGAGTATTTTCTAATTGCAGAATCCCATACCAACGAACAAGCCCACACCAGAACCAAAGCGTCCGCCGAGACCCGTCAACATATCTTCCCTCGTCAAGTTATCCCCGACTGTACCGAACCAGATTCACGTGTCTTGGGCTTCTGACTACTCTCGAGCTTACGTCCTCAGTGTGTTTATGGTCAGGAAACTCTCATCAGCTGAGCTTTTGCAACGGCTAAAGAACAAAGGCACAAAGAATCCGGATTATACAAGATCTCTAAGTAAGTTAAATCTGCTATATAACTGATTTTAGGGTTCCCTACCCCGTGCGTACGGACGTAAACAGGACCCTAATACTAAGCCTACGCTGTCTATTTGTTACTCTGTCTGTCCGTGCATCCGTCCTACCTTTTAACGTCTGTATCTTTCGAACCGTAATAGATAGCCAGTTGAAATTTTTGCAGAATATGTAATATTACGGCGGATTAGTTAAATAATAATAATGAAGTCAATAACTAAAGAGGGTATAGAGGTAGAGGTATACCCTCTACCCCCCCAACCATACAACAAATGTACAAAAAAAATATTTGCTTTAGTGTAAAAACGGTAATATATATAAGCGTCAAACGTCTTCAAATGAAGAGTGAATCGGTTTCTTCTAGGCAAGCGTGCTACATTGTAGACCGCATCATCGCTAACACCAAGCGAGTTGGCGGCCAAGTGCAAGCCTATTATTAAATAAATAAATAACAGCCTAACAGAGGGGTGTTTGCAACGCGGGTTAAAAAGTAAGCAGTTTAGCGTTCTTATTGCCGGTTCATTATGGTAAACCTCTTCCCACAGTAAAAGAGAAGCTATCGGAAGACTACGACAACGAGATCGCCACCACATCGCTGCGAGTGTCCCTTATGTGCCCGCTGGGCAAGATGCGCATGTCTTGCCCGTGCCGGCCGGGCAACTGCCCACACTTGCAGTGCTTTGATGCCTCATTATTCTTACAAATGAACGAGCGGAAACCGACGTGGCTCTGCCCGGTTTGCGATCGACCCGCGCCTTACGACTCACTTGTCGTTGATGGGTAAGTTGACTTGACCTCTTGGGTTTATGGCTGCTGCGGCTATGGCGTCGCAATTCTGCCAATGTCCTGTTTCATGGTAGCTTCGTAAACGAAATAAATATATAGGTAAGTTTTGCTTATAGCAAATACTAGCTTTGCACCTTGACCAAAAAAATAAGGTCTAGCATTCTGGGAGTTGACACCCAACTACGTCACTGTCCAGTCGCCAAATCATCATCAGCCAGAAGACGTCCACTGCTGAACATAGGCCTCCCCCTTTAACCTCCACACTTTCTTCCCCATCGGTTATCGGTTCTTCGAGCGAAATGGCCTGCCCATTGCAACTTCAACTTGCAAATTTTAACAGCTATGTCGGTGACTCTGGTTCTTTGGCGAATATCCACGTTCCGGATTCTATCACGCAAAGAAACTCCGAGCATAGCTCTCTCCATTGCCCGCTGTGTGACTCACACAGTCGCCAAAGACTCAAACAAACTATAGAGTTTGAGAACTATTCATAGCATCGATGACGTAGATTTTTGTCTCGGAATGCCATACCTGGCGGAGTATATTATTATACCATACTTTGCACCATATTTTCACTGGCGATTTTATAATAAGTGTCCTTACTCCACATTTCTTTGGGGTGGGTTATTTGACTAAAGTTGCTCCCGCGGAAACGCGGAAATGACAGAGACAGGTAATAACAGCTACCTTATTATGGATGATTCGGATCGTGATCGCGATCGCGTGCCATCTCACTTACGCACGTGGTGCGAGTTAATAGATACGAACGGGATGGCATGCAATTTCGACCCCGATCAAAGAATCATAATAAGGTCCCAGGTCATTGTATGAATTTCTTCCTGCTCCGCGACCGGACTTTAGTTAGGACATTTGAATATTTTATTTTATGACTTAATTTATTTTTGTGCTATAACCGATAATACTATTTTCTTTCTTCATTAAACGTGGTACATTTAGTTATATTTATCACTGAACCTGTTATTTTTAACACATCAAACACCTGTCCATTCCCCATCGCAGGTACTTCCAAGAGGTCCTAGCATCACAGCGTCTTCCAGTGGACTGTAACGAGATCCAACTGCACGCGGACGGTAACTGGTCTGCGCACGCGCCTGTCAAAACGGCGCCTCAACAACAGCAGCAACAAGCCAATGACTCTGTTACCCTCATCTCCGACGATCTAGGTAAGCTAGGTATGCGAAAGTTTTTTTAATGCTGTATGTGGCAAACAAGCAGATGGTCTGCCTGATGGTAAGCAGTCACCGTCGCCTATGGATACTTGTAACACCAGAGGCATCACAACAACGTTGCCGACCCTTTAAGAATCTATTAATTCGCCTTTTGAAGAACCCCATGTTGTAGCTACTCGGAAACACCGCGGTGGGTAGCTCATTCCACATTTTGCAGGTGTGAGCCAAGAAAGAACGCGTAAATCGAACAGGGGCCTTACGGACAACTGCTATTGCGGCACCAAACTAACGTTAAATACGCTCAGTTGGATAATCACGCGACCGCGAACCGTATCTGGGCGCTTTAAGGTATGATAATTATGTGGATGAGCTTTCAGGCGGTGGCGCCTAGTGCGATGGTAAAACCGCGACGCCACCATCAGATAGTTTTTCAGAACACTCTCCCTGTTGTAAATGCGAATCTAGGTGTTCGGTGAGTTTTGGGGTCGTCGACAATTCTTACAGCTCTATGCTGTAATGCATCAAGAGGCTCAAGTTGGTACTTGGGTGGTCCGTTCCAAAGATGGGAGCAGTACCTACTCCTCTCAAGGTTTCGGAGAGTATCAAATACAAAAATACAAAATACAAAAATATTTATTTGTATCTTAATAACAGATATACAAGCTAGGAATATATAGATATATAGGCTCGGAATTCTCTACTCTATATCTTTGGCTCTTCTGAGATGTTTTTATTTTTTCTGATTTTTGCATTATTTATATCTGTTTGTAATTCTTATTTCTGGTGTACACAATAAAGAGTTTCTATCTATTTATCTTCTTTTATCATTCTACTTCTAATTTAATCCACAGAAGTGATACCAGTAGAAAGCGGGGGCGGCAAGCGGGCGGCGGTCGGCGAGGAGCGCAAGCCCAAACCGGCTGAAGCGCTCGTGGACTTGACTTCCGACTCCGAAGATGAACTACCCTTGAAGAGGAAGGTGTCCCAGCCAAAACCGACACCGCCCGCGTCTGAGTCCAGTGTGAAGAGTGATGACAATTATTCTTCATCTAGTGGTAAGAAGGATAAAATCACACTGATACTACAAATGCGATAGTTACGCTGCCTTATCATAGGGACGCATATAGGATACATTTAGTACCGAGAAAATGCAGGAAAACTTGTAAATCGCCGGCTCTTTGCGTGAACCGGCTGCAGCTTGTTCAACCACCCGGTCTCCTCCAGGAAGGCCAGCAGCTCGCTGACGCCTGGCAAAAACGACTCACCATTACATAGTATAGAAACAACTGAGTAGGTAAAATAACTGGAAGTGTTGCATTAGCATTACTTGCTTCTACATAGGTCTCTCCCAGTCAGCACGATCATCCGTAAATAAAGTGTGTATTGTTCCAGTGGTGGAAGCGGTATCGTCAAGCGGGTACCGATCCCCGGGCGCGGGAGGCGGCGTCATCTCCCTGGACAGCCCCTCGCCCCCCGCGCCCGCCTCGCCCCTCCCCGCGCCGCAGGATCCGCTCCCTGACCTCTCCATCACGCCTGTAGATAGATGTAAGTAAATAAATATTCGACATTTTACCACACACAGTCTTCTGACCCTAAACAAAGCTTGTACTATGTATAATATGTTAGTTTTTGTGATAATGTACTTACTTATATTTGGATTATTTTGATTGGTTTTAAATTTCATTATCGCAAAATAAACATTTCTGTATTTCTATGGCTGCCAGAGACTGATATGCATACATATATATTTTTAAATACAACATGATAAACAAAACAAGAAGTTTCTTCATCCTCACTGAACAACAATTTAGCTCAAACTGAATTCTGTGTGATACCATGTTACATAGAGCGCTGCAGGCTATGTCATGTCACAGTCATGCTACAAGCCACATCGAAATCATGTATTATTGGTGGTTGCAGTGCCCCTTAGAGCTGATCCCAGCGTGGACATAGTATAGGATTCCACTCTTTATACTCTAATCATCCTATAAGATGTTTTCTTATATTTTTATAGCTGAAGCATAAATGTACATGTTTTTGTTTGTCGGTCTTGGTAATGGTTTAACGGATTTGAATGAATAGTATGGAGATGGAGGTAGCTTATACCCCGTGGTTTTACCAGCTAACATAACGGAACCTTATACTTTTCCAGTATAAAAAGAAGCCTATGTGTTTATCCAGGGTATAAGCTGCCGTACTAAATTTAATCCAAATCCATTCAGCCGTTATGAAGTTGAGAGTCATCATCATCATCATCATCATTTCAGCCGTAGGACGTCCACTGCTGGACATAGGCCTCCCCCATCGATCTCCAAAAGGGCCGGTTGGAAGCGGCCTGCATCCAGCGTTTCCCTGCGGTCTCTTTTTATCTTTTGAAGTTGAGAGTGCACAAAAATAAACACAAACATTCACATTTATAATATTAGTGTGAATCTACTATCAGTGTTACAAGTGGTAGCAATGAGTAAAGGAACTGTTGTATTACAGGTCCAACAAGCAATAACACTGACCGAGAGGAGAGCGAGCTGCAGCCCACGCACTGGGCTCCCTACGCGGACAATGAAGAGGACAACTTCAGGCCGTAAGACACATTTTATCACAATAATGCAAAGATGTTTAAAACCATGGATATTAGGTCAAAGCTCAAAAATAATCCATAAATGTAACAATTACAACTATTAAGGTCAACTATCAACCAAACACCAACTAGGTTCTAGATCACCGTGTTCCATCCTAGCCACACCGCCGCCTCTAGTATATATTTATCTATGCCGCCGCTTACCACCAAGGCGAGTTGGTGGCCAAATGTAGTAGATGTATTTTATATATAAAAAGGTATTCTGTGCACGTACGTAGTCTAAATTTGTAGGAAGCTAAATTAGACATTGTTATAAACACATACAGGATACAAAATAGTTTAGTGGTATTTCTAAAATAAAATTAAAATAGGTAAACCAGGTCCAAAAACGGAGTGTAGGAGCCGGCTTGACTTGCAGTTACAAAATTCACAACTAAAATATTTTCATAGAAACTTTAAAAAATATATTTGGTGATCATGTTACACAGCACAAGTATCGTTCATTACGATCGATAAAATGCCACTTTGTCGATAATGGCGAGTACGGAGTTCCTCATCATCGATTCAGCCTTGCATGTTCTTACTGCTGGGGTTCAGGCCTTCTCTCAGAGAGAGAGAGGATGGGCTCTTAAGGGCTGGCCCACTGCATGTTGGTGAAGTTTGCTCACGATGTTTTCCTTTACAGTTTTTGAGCGATGGCATCGAAACAGTACATAATTTATTTAAGTACTAAATAAGTCATTGGTGCAGGGCCGAGGATCGAACCGGGTGCTGTCAGAATATAAAGCGCACTGCGATAACGGAATTACGGATCTCCTTTTGTCGATGGGTCGATTCAATTCGATAAACGCTTGACATATTATCGAATTTCACGTATATGCAAGTATGGAATTGTGGAAGTGACGTTTGAGGTCATCTTGAACTATTGCACAAGTTTACCATATAGTGTCCTATTGTCTTTGGGCTTGCACAAACGTTTATGGCCATCCTAACAGGATCGCAGATTTACCGGGGTTGCTCTTCATTGAATAATAACTTGCGATGAATATTTTCGCCCGTTAACTAGCTCGACGAGCTTGTAGACTGGTCGCTTGAAGATTGACTGATGGTATAACGAAATGGAGCTCTACCAACATGCACTGGGCCAGTATGGTGAATTAGGGCCCAACCTCTCTCTGAGAGAAGACTTGTGTCCCACCAGTGAGAACATTGCAGGCTGAAATGATGATGATAACGAGCACTAAGAAAGAGAAAAAAAGTTAAGTTGGAGGCCGTGCCCTACGCGTGCAAAGTCCCGGGTATTCCGGTCCCATGCCTACCTTAATGTACTTATTAAATTTGTTTTATATTAAATATTGCACATGTTCTTGTAAATTATAGCTAGTGTATAATAAGTACTTAAGGAAATATTTTGTGACTTCAGATACTGACTGGAGGAGAAGGGTGGCCGCCCAGCGAGTACCAGCGGTCATTCTTCTGACGACGAGCGGATGCAATCAGAGCATGATTACGCCGAGGTGCCCATCATCAACAATTAAACAAACCCTGTGTACCGGTGCACCTTGAAAAAATGTGCACACTTTATACGGTACATACTCAAGATATAGTGACTTCCGGTATGTGGTGGATTTTGGAATAAGCATTCTTGTATTGTGAATACTTAAGTGTATGCTGCATATTGTAGATCTGAAAGATTTGATACACCCTGTAGTGTGTAACGAAGACTATATGTGGAGACTTAAAGATATAGGACAGCCTGCAAGGGCGTCGCCAGCCCATGGCCTCAGGGGGGGGGGGGGGGGGCTTAATATCATGGAGGATGAGAAAAATATGAATAGTAGGTACAGTCAAGTTTTGACGTGCGGGTTCAGTCGAGTTTTGATGTGCGGGATTTATCGGCAAATCAAGACAATTGCACGGCCTTAGGACTTTGGTTTCTTTGCAGTTGACAAAAAAAATTAATCTCTGTGGGGGAGCTGTCCCTCCCTGCCCCCCTTGGCGACGCCCTTGACAGCCGGTGTGGTGGCTCTTGAAGATATCACCCAGTGTACAAAATGGTCTTGGACAGTTCACGTAACCTGTATATAGATGATCTTATATGAATATAATATGTAGGCATCTCCACACCTTTGTCGCAGAAGAATAATCTCGTTCGCTCGGTGGGCTATATTGTAATAAGCTTGTGGAAACAAGCTATCCTTGGCTCAACTCTTTTAATACAATATCTCTATATACGGCAGTGTAATTGGCGGCCTTTTCGCCTATTAATAAGAATGTAAAAACGTTTGATAAACCCGTTTCAGTGTAATTGTGTTTTATTTGTCGTCATTCTGTTACACAGTTTCATTAGCAATCGTTTTATGGACTTCGCATATAACATCAACTCATCTGACACCATGCAAACCGTTGTAATGGTTATGTAAAAAGTTAAAACTGCACTAAATAAAGTAAATTTTTAACCCCCGACGCAAAAAGACGGGTGTCATAAGGTTAACGTGTGTATGTGTCTGACTGTGACATCGTAGCTCCGAAACGGCTGCACCGATAGCTGTCAAATTAAGTAAATGACAAACAAAATCGACATGTACAACTTCTGTCTGTGTAATTTATATGTATACATTAGTAGTAAAGTAAATTCAATTTATCCAAACTTTAAGGCCAGGGCCTCACCTCATATACATTAGAAGTAGTTAGTGGTAACGGTAATAGATAAGCTTAGTAAGGTGATTTTAAGCAACCAGTGCTTGCTTGGAGCAACAATTTAGGTGTGCCTGCGGTGTGGCCCCGGCCTAAAAGTTCTGTGTGAACATTCGATTTAATATGATAAGTAAGTTTTTTCACCAAATAATGATCTATTTATTGCGATTTGTAATATTTTGGCAATACATATATTGATTTAAAATTGCCAAGTATTTCAATAACTAAGATACTAAGTAGCCAAGTAAATACATATTATATACCTTGGAAGAAATAACTTATGTGAAATTAAGTAATGGTGTTTATTCTGCTGTGCAGTTTTTCTAAACTAAACTTGATAGCTCCTAAAATTGTTGCCACCTCTTCGTTGCATATTAAAATGAAAAAAGTATGCGGATAATTTTAGTCCTGTCAGTAGAGAGTGGTTCAATATAATCAACACCATTATGAAAAACTACATAGTTAGAACGATAGTTCTGCAAACTACTAAGCGTGATAGGTATTTGCATCGCTACCATCTTTAGATTTAAGTAAGTTAATCAGAAAGGACAAAAATTAGCAATTTGTCCCCAAATAGAACTAATTAACTGCAAGGATTTAAAGTTACGGGTCTCAAGTGACGCGAGCATGTCGCTTGAGTGACAAGTCAAGTTAAGCCTGTCAGTGTTTGTTTTTTTTATAATTTTTATTTCTCATTGGCATCGATTCTGATGCACTCTAAACTACAACTAAATTTGACAGCTCTAAAATTGTTGCCATCCTTCTCTCACATAATAAAATGAAAAGAGAGGCAGATAATTTTAGTCCTGTCAGATTGGTTTAGTTTATTGAGTGGTATGACAAAAAAGGCCTCATTGTTTAGTTTCTAAATTAATTTATATGGATGTAAATCTGGAATTAGCTATTTTAATTTCATTTCAATAACTGTCAATCAAAGCAACACCAGTAGCGTGATTACGCTAGCTGCCGCATGCGATCGCAATCGTGCCGTCTGGTGCATGTGGAGTCAAAGTACGCGTACATTATGACGGGCCGCAGCGGGCCGGGTCGCATCGCTATAATCACATTTATACATTTTATATAGAAATCCGACCCGCTGCGGCCCGGCATAATGTGCGATACTTCATACAAAATGTATGAAAGCTATATTTGCGATGCGACCCGGCCCGCTGCGGCCCGTCCTAATGTGGTCGATACTTCACTGAACAATCACTACGTTTCACATGGAGTTAGTGCGAACGAGACGGCGCTGATTTAGGTCTTTGTAGGACTATAAGTAATTTGTTATTGATTCATATTCCAATTGATAACATTAAAGTTCCACAAAGTCTTAAATAAAAAAGGGCACATCCTCTCCCTGAGCGGCTTCTGCGTGTCCCAGCAGTGGGAACGTAATTTTGTCAATGTAGAGTCTTAAATGAGTTTTTATTTGTTTTGACTCTAAACATTGTGTCTATTAAAATTTAGCTAGTGTCAAGTATGTTAGAAATTTCAAGTTTCAAAAGAAAATCGTCAGTCATGGCAAAGTAAGTCACGGTTAAGTCCAAGTTACGCTCTAGTAAAGTGACTGAGGCTTCTGTTGTGTAATACGACAAACAATATGAAAACACATGTTTCGCCTGATCCATATCTCTTGCTCATACACGTGTATGTTAACGAACACGACATAAATTATAGTAATCAACCACTATTACACATTAACACAAGAAAATACACAAGTTTAGGTAAATAATACAATGAAGCGACACGATCTTCTCACGTTGGCCCCAAAATTCTCATAAAATGTATTTTTATCCTTTTTTCATGACAAAAAAATCTACGATAACTTGTAATGCGATGTAATTGCATGCCGATCGTGAAGAGGCGGTGTTTCGGCATACAAGCGTAAAATACCACTCTTTTCGGTTTATCTAATTTCCAACAAAAAAATCCTTGTCGAACCAGAAAAGCTAGACTTCCATCTAATGCTCTATGGCCACTTGCATTCGCGGCGTATATGATCGATTTACATGCTACATTTAGGTCGGACAGTAGGATGGTGGCGTTCACACGCATAGCTGCACGAACTGCGCGCCGGAGGCAGGGGTACGTGCGGGTAGCTGGAGGGGTAAGAAATAGATCCGATCCTAAGGGGGTGTCCATTAATTACGTGACGTGATTTTGGCGATTTTTCGACCCCCTCCCCTTAGTGAGATGTTGTGAGATTTGGCTTGACCCCCTCCCCCACCCCTTAATCGCACTTGAAATTTTTCCAAATGCGTATTTTTAGTGTAAACAAGTTAATCTGTAATACATTGTGTAGGATTTAGCCACATTTTAGTGAAGAAACATGTCTTACTTCATTTAATCCAACTTTCCCGCAATTTTACTCTTTTTCTTGCGGATTTTTTTTACGTGATATTTGCCGAGACCTCACTCCACGTGAAATTCGGCTCGACCGAAATGGACGTCCCCTAATCAACTTGACTGTTTACACGATTAATATTAGTGTACGTTTAGTGTAAAGCACCAAATCACTTGTCTACTTAACATGTAATTCAAGCAATAGACAATAGCATTATAGTGCTGTCAAATCTGTTTAGAAAATGCTAAAATAGAAGAATGGAGAATCTGTGTTTAAATATAAGATTTTAGTATCAACGCACACTGCGACAGTCGCGTCTCTTGAAAAAAAGCCTATTTATAATTTTTTAGGTCAATGTCACAGTGTGCGTTGTGCCTTATTATTTTGTTTCAAATAGCATAATAGGAATGTCTGAATTAACAATCTATTCATTGGTGTATATTTGAATGGACATGAAAATGTTACCTAATGCAGTCTTACCATACCATACCATATTCTATGGCATAGAGATAGACTAACCCTCTTATACTCATTCCAATTTTTTTATAGCTCTGACAAGTGCAATTTTATTTTTAAAAAGCTGAATAAATAGTATGCAAAAATAATCAGCGTTTCATTCAGCTTATTAAAATGCAAGGTCGCCGGTTCTTACACAAGTTTTTTAAGCAGTTAAATCTTGTTTTGTGTAATTATTGGTGTGAACAATAAAGAGTAACTATTTATCTATTGCAGCTATCAAAGCTAAAAAAAACTAGGACCGAGTATATGCATACATACAAACTGTGTGTATGTGTGTGAAAGCATAACTTTCACTATAATATAAATGCGAAAGTACCACTGATACCTTTTTAGAATTCAATGGCTAAGCCGATATTTATAAAATTTGGTAAGGAAGTATTGGATGCAATGTGGGGAAACTGGAGAATCAAATGTGAAACTGCTGGGCGCGGCTAGCTTAGAGATAAAAGACTATTATTCGCTATAACAACATTTTCAGTTATTTTATTAGATTTTGTTAACCTGTTTTGTCCCACTGTTGATCAAAGGTCACCCCCAATTTCATTCACTTGTTTCTATCCTTGACCAGCACTGTCAAATCTTTTTTAAACTTCCCGCCATCGTGTCCTGGGCCGATCTATTCTGTTCGGGGTCTTATCTGTGAAGTTGGAAGAGTCACCATCGTATTTTCTTAATAAACCCCAAAAGATAATGGAAAATTTTAGTTCCGTCATTTGGCCAACTGTCACAGAATACATAATAAGTACAAGTACAGAAGATTCAAAATCATGTAAATAAGTAGTGACTCTTGCTACTACACAATAAATTGCAATTCAGGACGTGCGAGCGCTAACCTACAGCTATATTAACTTAGAAGTTGCTTCTCTGTCTATCGCGCGGCAGGTCCGACAAGTCTGCAACTTGAAGCTTTATACCTAAAGTGCAGGCCTGCAACTGTCTAGAAAAGTCGGTCGCTCTGTACAATCCATGGAGACTTGCCCTTCTGTCCAGGTGGATTCTGTTCAGCTGTGCCCATTCACGTTACGAGCCGTGCTTATTTAGTTAGTTTTAATTTTAACTTTATTAGTTACCTATTATAAATGAAATATAACTAATTATTTTGTCATGATTTCAAAAATATTATTATTTTTAAATCCAACTTTGTACAGTATAGTGATAAATAGTACAGAGCTGCGTAATTAACTGTAGAGGTTTCAACCAGCCTTGCGCAACTTTAATACAAATTCTCGAGTAGTATGAAACGGATGCGAAATCAAACTTCTACTTTTTTATAACGTATAAGATTGTCTCTATAGGCGTCGCGCCCGATTCATAAATATTTTTCTTTATGAAAGTCTCACCTCTTCAGCGTTAGCGGTTATATTCTCTTTGGTTTCAACTGTTAGCTAGAAAACATAAGTGATCACAGATATTAGGTAGTAGATCTGTGTAAGTGATCTTTGTTCCGAAAATACAACCGACAGCGGCTCCTCTACACTAATAACAGTAGTTGTAGCACTGTTGACATGAAATAAAAAATAATAATTTGTGCGCCCGAGAGATTTTTATTTGAATCATCCTCTTATTGTTTAGTTCAAATATAATTATTTACTTCTTGATGGCAATGAGGTTGCTCTAATTTATTACCTATTACGTAAGGTTTAGAATAATTGTAAAATAAAAAAAGTAAAAATAAAACATGTCTTGACAGTGGAGATAGTTCATATATTTTTAACCAATAGTTTTTATGTTACTGTCTACAAATGTAGTAAGTTTTCAGATACTAGATAAATTTTTATATTTGTGTTTCTTGCGGTAGTTTATACACCGTGTCGTCACAATAGGCAAATGTCATTTTCATACATAAATTATGTAAATTTAATTATTGGGTTCTGCTTCATGCACATTTTGTTGGTATCGCAGGGAACAGGGGCGGATCCAGGATTTCAGGGTGGGGGGGGGGCATTCAGGGATTTCATTTTGGGGGGGCCATTCAGACAAGGTGCACCTGAATCAAATCGAAAAGTTGAGTCGAATGTATGAAATCGCTAGGTGTTTGGGGGAGGGGGGGGCATAACCCTCCCACGCCCCCTGGATTCGCCAATGGCAGGGAATGACGCTTTTAGAGGGCATTTCATTTGAAAATAACTTTTATGAAAAAAAATTCAGCCATTAATTTAAAAAAAACTGTTATATCGTAATCTGGGGGATTGTCTATTCCTTCAAAAGGTTTTGTTATTACAATGCAAACTAAGAAAAAATTAACTATCCACATTTAGCTTTGTATTAGTATGATAATGAGTTTAATTATGGTGCTTCCACACAGTCCGTTATAGGTACACTATACAATTTGTTACATTTTGCTTTATTACATACTAGCTTTTTCTTGTGGTTTCGCCCGCTTTGTGAACAAAACAGCCTGTCATTCAAGAATGGTGTAGATTTCTGGCAATTAATTAATTGTCTGTATATTTATAGTTCCTCCTACAAAAATACAAGATTTACTCGTTTATGATATATTAGTGTTTTTTAAATATGTAGTTCCTCCTACCCTACAAAAATATATGATTTTTTACCCATTTATGATATTAGTGTTTACTTATAAATAATTTATGCAGTTTTGTGATAAAGTGTCTTCTTATTTTTTAACCGACTTCCATAAAGAGGCGGTTATCAATTCGACTGTATGTTTTTTTTTTGTATGTATTTTACAACAGTATGTTACTTACTTGCTGTGTGGCAGTACCACTAAATAATGCGAATGATTTAATTATAACAGTGTTTAAGATAGAATTACAATTACAAAATTAAATAATAAATGTAAATATATCCCAGTAACTAGTTTTGTATTTGATGTTTCCCAACCTCAATCATACTTCTGTCATCAGTCTGTCTTCGACTCTCTGTACAGTAACGGTGAAGGCGCTTGCAGACGATGCGCAGTACAAGTAGCAAGAAAAAGCTGCAAGTGCCCACTACGCATCGTCTGCAACGGTGTGCTTAGTGCAAGTGGCAGTGAAAGTGCTTAGTAGCACTTCGCGGTGGGCATTGAGCATTGCCATTCAACGTGGCAATGCCGCCAGCATTCTGGGGACCTTTCCCTCCTCTAATGGTCTTTTAGTTTGTTTTTATTTAGTTTTTTTATTGACTTTTACTGTTGGCCTTTTGCCTCTACAGCTTGACCGGACTAGTTAGCGAAAGCAGAGTGCGTTCGGCATAACTTGGTTGTTTAAGTTTAGGGGCGACTAGCACAAGGGCACCTCGAAGGTGGAACCTCGGCATGGGCCGTCGTCGGGATTTTAAGTTTTAGTTAGGTATTTATTTAAGTATTGCGTTTTCGTTAATTGTCTGTTGTTTTAACTTGTGCATAATAAAAATAATAAAAAATTTGTCAATACAACGAACCGACATGTTTTTCTTATATGTCAAGTCAAAAAATATTATTGACTTAGATTAACTAACATAGACATAGACACTTAACACAGAGATGGTAAGTTTCCAAACAACGCCTTCTCAAAACGTAAGCTACAAATTCGCTACGTGTGCTGTGTTTACTTGCCTCGTCACGCACACAGACGCAAAAATTATGCGGCAATAATTAAGTTATTTTTTTTTGGGAGCTCTTAACACTATCACATAAAAGGTACTCTTTGACATCACCTGACTAAGAGCACTGACCACGGAACACTATTACAGCGGGCACTGACCGCGCGAGCGTCGTTTGGTGTCATATATGGCTCCATTTGAACGGCTTAATTTTTGCGAATGTACTTGGTTTCTGTATATAGTTATTCTAAGATTATCGAATTAAAAATATTTATTCTACCCAAAGAATTGGGACCTACATAGAGATCGATGATTCTACCTACAATTTATTATAGGTAGGTAGATTTTACATCTACAAGCGAGTTGGTGGCTTGGTGGTCAAACGCAGACTTATTGGCGATAAATAAATAATAATACTCCCAGCGAAATAATAACTACTCCCAAACTAGGTACCTATACCTACATGAGTAGGTAGGTAAGTTTGTTTGGGAGTAGGTGCATGAATAAATTTCAATGATTCCTGAATCCTGACAAGGAAGATATACCTACTCTTCCTTGATCCTGAGCATCAACATGGAAAACCTTTGTTTCGAGATTTTTACCGACCCCGGAAGCAGACGCAGTAAAATAACATGCCATCGCATCGCAGAGAAGCGAGGCAACGCCAACGACCTCAGGCGGCGCCAATTGTCGGATAATTATTGTAATGAATGGGCGACTGTGCCGTTGCCGCCACAAACTTCATTTCATTTATCTATTCACTCGGGATCAATCCCAGAATCCAGATAGCTGCGGTTTGCGGTGAAGCCGACCGACCGAGCAGTGTACACGCGCCCTTCTCATATTTTTATACCGCCCCATAAAAGCTCTGCCTTCTCTGTCTTACCCCAAAGCTTATGTTAGCGGCATCTCGCTCGCTCGCACACCTCGCGTACGGGGGGGGGACACGTAACGTGGCTCGCTCCAACTTCAATCGGGTTCCGCGGTCGTCCGCCGACTCGATGCGGCGCTGACGTGCGTTACATTCACGTTATCACGATTATCTTGTGTTTCACCAACTTAGAACACTATATTTGTTTATACAGCAGAACATCGCTCTTGGATTGAATTGCGATATCGCGAGGATACTGACAGTGACTGTGGAGTGTGATGCACTTGTTATGTGAGTCGAATGCTGTTGTGAAACGGGTCGGCCGTGTGTGTTGAATGGTGATTATAAGCAATTTGCTTTGGTTTTACGGTGTTGAGAGTCGGTAGTTATCGATCTTGTTGAGAGACTGGATTGTTGGTTGGCGTGGACGCCAGCCGGTGTGAATAAAGGTAAGTACTGGCATGATATGTGTGGATTTTGTTTAGTTAGAGCTATGTAAACGGCCCTTGGTCGGCCCACCGGCGAGCAGTGCCTGCCGCGTTGCTGTCACAGAATAGCCTGAAATGGAAGAGTCAGATGCCCCTCTGTGGCTTATTTACCTACAATTCCTACAAACGAATACTAAATGGGCACGAAGGAAGTGTAGTTTTGTAAAATCGACCTACCGAAGCGCTATTTACGAATGCTAATGTTACGTTACCTACAAAACGTAAGTACCTAGGTAAGACTGCTAATGCATGGCATGCAACATGCATAGCCACCTCATGGTGGCTACGCTACGACCATGAGGTCATGGTCGTAGCGTAGACAAGTGCGTACTAGTGTACCTACCTACTCCTCAGAATACAGAAAATTTACCTAAAAGCTAAAAGGAAAAATATAAGTTAACAGCAACACATTAGGGCCAATTCGTACAGAAATGGCAACGTCGCCGCCGCTGTCTGCAGATGTTAAAATGTTTATCCGCCACTACCGTCTCCCTCTACCGCTAAGATCTCCGCGGATGAGTAGGGGCGCGGCGGTGGGGTTTGATAGCTCGAAGAACCTAACTCATTATAGGTACCTAAATCGGCATATTCTCCACTAACTCTAGTTTAAGCTACGTACATACCTACTAGTAAGCCAGTACCTTTAGCTTATTCTAATTCTATGTAAGCAATGCACAATGATATACCTACCTATAATCTACCTACCTACCTATTATGACACAGTCGTACACGTATATAGGTACATACGTAAAACATATACATAATATTATGATGTATGTATGTACGGCGGCTTGTCCTTTCTCTCTCTCTCTCTCTCTCTCTGAGGGAAGGCCTGAGTCCCAGCCCAGCAGTGAGAACAAGAAAGATGATGATGAAGGCGGCATGGGCCTTATTCATCTGGTTTAGGTTGGCATTTTTACTATCGTGGTATCATGCTAATTTACCTATTTAAGTGTTAACGTTGTAGGTCTGTATGTAAAAATATTAATAATTCTGATTTATTTTTAACTATTGTTAGATTTATGGAACTTGTGTTTGAAAATAAGTTTATTTTTAAACCTAACTGACATCACCGATTCAGTTAATTTTCTTATGCATTATGCTCTGCACCTACCTCCATAAGATTTTAGCAATTCTTAGCTTGTCTGGACACTAGGTAATAACACCGAATTTACGATTAAAATTGCCATAAGTAAATGACAAAGCTTTTCGAACAAAAATTCACGACTATTCTAAGTTAAAGCTGTCGCGGCTATCTAGATAGCTAGCTATCTATATTGCAGCTACGACGCTAGCCGCGTACCTACGTGCCGACCGACGTCTCGACGAACATCGTCTAATAGCTTCACATTCTGAGTGAGTAATGCCCTTCCCTAATGGGATAATGGCACGGCGCACCGCTCGAAATATTTATAAAGCGGTAGAAACGCGCCGTGTCAACATTGTCCGACCGACTGTTTGCCCTCCCATTTAGCCGGGGAGCCGATAAGGCGGCCTCGAGAGCCAGCGAGCCAACAATCGGCATCTGGATTACACAGGGAATAGGCATATAACTTCCACATAGTGGGGTTTGTTGAGGCGCAACTGTTTGATTGATCTTTGATCGTTTTAATGAGTTCTCATTTCTACTCATTGATCCTTTCTACATGCGCATCGAAGCTGTACCTACGTATATTTTGATTGAAACCAAATAGAATGACTAAATGAACTAAAATACACGTGAAACATGTGAGTAGAGACATGTAACTCCATCAATGCTCAATAGCCGCCAAGCATATTATTTTTCTTGAACATAGCAAAGATATTCATTATTCACAGAAATACCTACCACTACAGGGCCCATATCGTGAGCTCGTCAAGTTACGCGACCACAAACCGTATCTCGGTGCGTTAAGGTTTACGTTCACGTAATAACGTCACCTAAGTCATAGAATACATATTAGTTTAAATCTCGTTTAGAGCACACGGTACGGGGCTTCGGGCTCAATATGAGCCAATACCCATATATTCACCAATTTCGTCATGAAGGTTTTTGGCGGCTTTACCATTGATAGTTGATACCAAACCTGTCAAAATTCGTAACTTATCAAAGTTATACCACGGAAGGTTAAACCGACGCGACGTTACAAAGAATGAATGAAAATCTGAGCATGTTTGAGAAAATTTAGTTAAATTTTCTCAAACATGCTAGGAAATGATGGGAAAGGGAATGCCAGGTCCAGCGCTCTCGCGCATTTGATGTTTTTTAAAGATTGTAAAATGACTTTACTTGTGAAAAATGTGCTTATTCGGTAATTTTACGAGGTAAACATTTTAAAAACATTTAGAAGAAATTTTTGTTTCATTTTTACTTTGTATAGTGCTCAGAATAAATAGGAAAATTGTTTATCCCATTTTTTGTGGTCATAATAACTAGAAGTTCGCCCCGAACTGTGCCCTCGCGCCATAAATCTTCGTAAGCCCTCGATCGATTTTGCACATATTCTAACTTAAAAATTGTGTTGAAATGAACTACTTGCTTACAAAGTTTCATGAACATGGGATCAACGATACGCAAGTTATCGTCGAACAAACCACGCACGCCGCAATGTCGACTTGTCCCTTTAGCCCAGGGGGTCTAGACAAGACCCATTTTCTGTTAGCGTTAACGCCTGCGGAAAGGTGAAATTGTATGAAAATGACATTGACAATGACATTAGGTTGAGAGAAATTATCTCGAGTTAATGTCATTTTCAGTGTGGAGGTTAAAGGGGGAGGCCTATGTTCAGCAGTGGACGTCTTCTGGCTGATGATGATGATGAATGTCATTTTCATACAATTTCATCTATCCGCAGGCGTGAACGATAACAGAAAGTGGCTCTTGTCTAGACCCCCAGGGGTGTCCAACTATATTTTGTGGCGGGCCGGATTTATTAACTTCCCGATATGCTCGTCCACGTTTTCGCCGAGTCGTATTGTAATCGATCGAAGTAATTTTTTTAAGAACGGCGTTTTACTATTTCACGAACATATGACGCGTCGTTCTTTACAAAATTTCGTCTAAAAAAGTTAAAAATTACCCAACTTTTGACTCGTTCGCGGGCCGGATTAGGAACCTCGGCGGGCCGCATGTTGGACACCCCTGCTTAGCCATTAGAATCTGAGACATGTCTTCGCTCAGTCAATTAAAACTAGTAGGTAGTTTTCCTTTTCCCCGAACTGGGACCTCGCGACCCATACGTTTTTGGAACCCTTATTTTGACCATTTATTCGAACTTAAAAATTGTATTGAAAACTTAGATTAACTACACATGCGAATGTACTTGGTTTCTTTGTGTAGTTATTCTAAGATTGAAAACAACTATTTACTTGCCTACAAACTTTCATGAAGATATCGAAGATACATGCAAGTTATTGTCGAACAAACCATGCAAAGAAAAGCCGACTTGTCCCACTAAAATCTGAGACCTCTCTTCGCTCGGGCAACTAAAATATTATGTTTTAAGCTCATACATTTTATTTTATACAGGGTTGACATAAAATGCCAATGGGTATAAGTACGAAGTCCTTGCAAAAAATATACACCATCCGCCATCTTGTGGCAGCTGATAATTTGAAAATATTACAATATTGGGTATTGCCAAGGACTTTGTATACCCTAAAGGGAAACTTCCATGCGTATTGCCTATTTTATTGTTACCAGAACGAAAAGGAAATGCAAAATTTCAGCAAAATCGTTTAGCTGGAACTGCTTCTAATTCAGCTTGCAAGACTTGACCTACATGTAAAAACATTGCAAGTTAAATAAAAGCTTGTAATCAAAATGTTTTTGAGTTTGTGGTGTACCGTGTAATGCAGGCTTGAACCAATCCAGGCTTAATCCTTACTATTTTAAATCGACGTGCCACGTGAGCTGACGACCCCCGAGGAATACCGCTTTCTACCGCAATAGCTCTTCAAAATTATAAGTAATCACGTCACCTCTCCTACCATCCGAGATATTATAAAACTGTCGTGTAACGTTATAGACCTGGGGCCCGATTCTACTAATATACCATAAAAAAACATTCATAAACAATGCAAATACAAATCAATTACAATTGTTATTAAAAATGGTAAGACTACCATTAGCAGACGCTAAGTTTAAAATTGCTTTTCCATTGAATTTTATTTGTCTTGTTTTCGCATTGTATGTAGAAATGCGTTCGGTGTAGCCATTAGAATAATTTTCTATACTACCATGATGATAAAAATATATTTAAAGTATTTATCACACAATTTCGAGGTATTTGACAACTATAATTTAAAATTTATTTTGTATATGCAATAATAAATATCTATACTGCTAAAAAAACACATAAAACGCAAGTAAAACATAATTTTAATAAAACTAAGTGTACGGACGGCATTAAAAGAAAAAAAAGTGTAATACTGACGCATTTTTTTTATTCGCCCATCGGGCATGCTAAAGCCTTCAAGGCCATACCGCCTATTCATCAGTTTTGTTATAATATACAAAAGTTGTATTTATTACAATTATTAATGTCTTAATATTTACAGTATTTCAACAATGTACATGATACTAAAATTAAATCTCGTCTACAGTACTAACTAAAAATTTATATAAATGAAAAAATGATAAGGGATTCATAAGCAACTCCTTAATGCAATGCGGGACCAACTCAATGTCATCATAAAGTTCAAGAAGCCCATCCAAGCACAAGGCGCTGAATGCCAAATGATGGGCAATCGAAAAAGAGATGGTGAAGCGATTCAATTTCCTGCGATAAACTTCCGTCACTTGTCTCACAGCCCTAGACACCGTAGTCTGCGAAACATTGTGGAAGGCCCTCTGTCCTACGAGAGTCTGGTAGGACCCTGAGGCATAGAAGGCTAATGCGATTAAGATCTGCAAAAGATATGGATTTCTATATACTTACCTGCTTAACAAACTCTAGGGTTGTTTATGTATGGTAGGTAAATAGGTACTATAAATTATTCAGTTCTTAGATAAGGTACCTACATGATTTGTCAAAGATTCAGTTACAACTTGGAATTAGTTGAGTTGAAATCGACGAAACAGGCTAAATAGATGTTTTTTTTTACCTTTAGCGTAACTGTAAGCCCATCATTTCGGCATTCTTTTGGGATACGTGGAGCGAGCTAGGTCCTCTGCAAGATTTTTCACAGTCTCCTTTCCAAGACAAAACGTTTTAATGAATTCCGCCTCGGCAAGACCACTAAATGCGTCCAAAGTGCTCCTCAGCAACGCACGAGCACGGTGGCGGCTTCTACGGTTGGAACTCGACGTTGGCGAGCATCTAATCGATTGCTTAGTTCAGCAATGTGCCAGCGTACAATATAACTCATTTTATTATATATTTTTAGGAGTTTCGTAGGCAAATGACACTGTAATAATCCAACAATAACCGCGAAAAAGCAATGTTTGCAAAATTGCTTTACAATTGTCTGTTTAGAGACGAATGACAATTGAAACAGCTGTCAAAAAATACCAGACTACCAATTTTTCGTGTCGACGCAAGACAATTGATAAGCGATTGATCAAGAGAATGCGAATTTTTTTGATTGTTTTTCTATGGTCACAATTAAATTGCAATTGATAAACTATGACGTTAGTAGAATACCAAAAGTGCCAAAACTAAAAAATTTGAGGTAAATCATTAACAATTTAAAAACAATTGGTTTAGTAGAATCGGGCCCCAGGGGCCTTACGAACAACAGCTATAGCGGCACCAAACTAACGTTAGATCCGCTCAGTTGGAAATTCACGCGACCGCAAACCGTATCTGGGCGCGTTAAGGTTCACGTTCGCGTGATTTTCCAACTGAGCGGATCTAACGTTAGTTTGGTGCCGCTATAGCTGTTGTCTATAAGGCCCCAGGGCCCCGATTCTACTAAACCAATTGTTTTTAAACTGCAATTATTATTTAATAATTGCCTCAAATGTAACAGTTTTTTTTTAAATACTAATTTATAATATAAGGTATTAGTATTGGTATTATTCTAGTATAATTTTTTTAAACTCAATTTTGAAGCAATTATTTGAAAATTTAAATTGAAATGTTTCAATTGTTTTTAAATTGTAATTAAACAATTACAATTTAAAAACAATTGGTTTAGTAGAATCGGAGCCCAGGGGGAAGCCTTCGAAAATAGTAAAAAAGTGAAAAAAAAACAATAGTATGATGAAACCCATTGGAAAAGGAAGAGAATATAACAAAAACCGAACAAGCACGAGTAAAAAAAGTAAGTAGAAATATTGAAACAAACTTAACTTTGTAGTAGACAATAAGGTTCTTCCATACATTCCAACTACAAAATGTAAGTTTGTAACAGCAAAACAATTATTTTTAAATGATATAACTTCAAATTTATGAATTTCGTATTTAATTCCTTTATATGTGCTATAAGATCTTGTCTCTTGCCAAATTTCATGATTCTAGGTCAAAGGGAAGTACCCTATAGGTTTTGATTCCCTTGTGAAAATGCGACATAAATGGTCATATCTTTTGATCGCGTTGACTTACAGGTTTGTTTTATTCACACAACCTGTAGATTTGAGTATATTTGGTATAAATTTCAATTTGATATCTTTACGCGTTCCTGAGAAAAAAGGTCTTGACAGACGGACAGACGGACAACAAAGTGATCGGATCGGACAAAAAATTATAAGGGCTCCGTATTTTTCTTTTGAGGTACGGAACCCTAAAAAGGGGTTGTCCGTAAAGTATTAATTATTATTATTAAAAATATAATATATAATTATTATTCTTAAAGGACGGGACGGACACAGACAACGTATTTTCACCCTTTGGGTACGGAACCCTAAAAAGTAAAGGTGTATTAATTTATCTTGACCGCTACCGCACCGAAACCATCAACAAAATACTTACTTACCTGATTTACAAACCATCCGAATGGCATTTACGAGTAAACAATCAATAAAATGACAAATTGCTTTGAAAAGCATGTTCTACGAGTACGAGTATTGCGTGTCAAGAACCGGTATTGTCACAGATTAACTAACAGCTACTGCGTACCTACAGTGTCACCAACTTATCCGTAAAAGTTGGCCAAATAAGGGAACTAAAGTTTTTCACGGACGGTCATGATTTTTGTTCATAAAAAGCGACGCTGGCTCACAACCCTTCAATAAGTTGCTGCTCTTGGTTCGACTCGCGGTATCAGATTACAGATATTAAAATTTGCGAATTAAAATATTGCAGGCGAAATCCAATTAAGTTTATAGAGCTTCGCTTGAATATTAAATTTAAAAGCGTGTTTGAAATTTGTGAGTCTAGTTTTCTGAATGTTTAGAACTAATCCTAAAAAGAAAGGCTGGCGGAGACCAGCTTTAGTATTACATGGGTTTCAACGGCTTTGCCATGTTTCTTTTGTTAATTAGGCCAAAATATGAAAGCCTATAATATATTATATACAAATTTTTTTTTAAGAAGAATTTAGGAATATTCTAACATAGACATACTCAATTAGTTTTTTTTAACTTCAACAAAAACGAATAAAAATAAATACCTATTTAAAACAACCTAACATTTGTACGCTGTAACAGGCAAGGACATGTGATACGTTTCCATTCTTACGAGCATGTACCTATGTTACTTTATAATATGTATGTGTACCTCACCTACCTACCATGTTATGACATAAATAATTTGAATTTGACGAAATTAGTAATAGAGTTTGGTTTGAGTTAGTTGTTTCTGAAGGAAATGCACAACAAACAAGTTCTATATGTAGCAACTGAAGTGGCAACAGGGGCTATAAATTACGTTACAAGCACCAATTAGTAGAAAGTGTAGGTTAGGTACGTAAACGGTACTCATGTCAATGAAGCAATTGATTCGACAACGTCGGTCGCGATTCGCAGTACAAGTTTGAATTTCGAATCGAGAAGAAGCATGTTTAAAACATTGGCACTCGTTAGAGGCGTGCGTTCGAAATGGTTCAAACTGTTCAAAGCACGCTTCGCTTCCAATTTGTTAGTTTTTTCAGCGATCGTCGCGCCACGGGATGCGCGGCGGGAGGTCCGCGAAACACTCGCTTTGTGCACGAACCTCAGCCTCCCCTTTTATTTCATGGCGACGGTTATTGTATACCAGACCACACTTATTACGCTCTTTGTGGCTCGAATGTTAGAATAGAATCGCGATTGCCCGAAGCGTTCCTCAAACAAACGCGTTCGATAGGTTTATAACGAGTTGTTTGTAAATGATTCTATTTTTAATTATAACGAACGCTATTCGCGTTTTTTACAGCTCATTGTTATCTTTGAATTCGATCAGAGTGGGCACTGGGCACTGTTTAATGTTCTCTAGCGATGATGATATCGTAGAGGTACATAAAGCAATAATTAAGTAATAAAAGTAAAATACCTATTTTATTTATATTACACGGGAATTACTCGGTCACTCCGACTATGGTTTCAACCGCATTAGGCAGTCTTTTTCAAGGTGAATGCGCGCGCGCGGCTGCGTCTCGCTTGGTGCTACGGACCAGTTTCTATAATAAAAAGTAAAATAAGTAATAATTCAATAAAATTAACTGAACCGTTACGAGGCGTGCGTTTGACCATTTTGACAGACCTAGCGCTCAAAGCGGCTGCTTACATTACAACATTTACAACAAACTGTGTAAAAACTAAGCACATGTCCAAAGATAATAGAACCAGACAATATGCCCGATCAGCTGCTGCAGCGCTCTATTAAATAACACTGTTAGATCGAGCGCGGTTTAATTGAACCTCGTGGCCCCTCATGCGTGCCTGGTACTCGCTTGCTCATAACTGGCGAGCCGGCCTGGCCGCACAACCGGCACCGTACCTTCTTTTTTGCTTCTTTGAAATCCATCCAGTGCATACTTTTCGAATTTATTCCTTTGTTCTTTATGATGGATTTTCATAAATATCCTTTCTGTTTTCCAGTTGATTTTAATTTCAATTCAAAGACTTTTCAATTCGTCGCGATTGTTTTTTGTTCTTGAATTGTTTTGTACGTTGATGATCTTTTTGTGCGCGAGGTATGTAGGCGCGCGATGTTGCGCGCTGGATGCTGGATGTGTAAAATATTTTATCGGAGGGGTCGTGCGGGATCACGGCGCGCGGTGCGCCGCCTACAGGCAATTTGCCGCGTGCTTGCGGCGCGCCGCTCTAAGCCCGGCGCGCCGCTGCAAGACATCCCGCTCAGCTAAACGCTATGCTAATGTAATGGAGCCCATTTGATCACGGCCCACGGCTAATTTCAAATTTTCAATGAGACGTCTGTGCCAGCGACTTTATTAGACATGACTTATTAAACCGCTCGCGCAGCTGTGCCTGCAATACTGACGAGCATTGCGACATTTCAATTTGGCCGATCTCATCGCTTTTTATTGCAAACGTTTATAATCGGACTGCCTACGTGTTTCATATCATCGCCTTCGTGTTTAAAAACATTAATGAGTCAGATACGGATTGCATGGAATCTTGAGCATTTTTTTTTGTTAGTTCTTTCGATGATTCTACCTGCGGAGTTCACAATGGACGTTCTCAGAACGGTCGTTCTTTCTTATCATGTCGTTTTCAAAGTAATTGCAGGTTTGACGTACCTGTTTGAGTATTAACATTTCCACCGCATTTATTCCGAGGTGGATACCTCTATGAATGGTAAATGTTTAATCGAGGCAAATTGGTTTTGCAGCCATTGAAAGGTTTCCGTTGTTTGTGTCAGCGAGCGTGCGACGCGATGTCTAGTTTGGAACGTGTAATGTTCGAAGGGAGTGTTGTGTGAATGTGTTGGCAATATCCGCGAAGCCATCATACAATATTGTTTATGTAGCCATTTGTGCAACGTCTCGAACGGCATGTTTAACACTCCATTCGCGTCTCGTTCTCAGGCGAGTAGTCTCTGTAGAACCGGTATGTCGTCGCATGTGGTAAAGAATATGGAGTGCGAAGTGGGTAGCCGCTCGTAAATCACCGCGCGCCCGTAATGCGTAGATAACAGCTCTCTCATTTGTTTTCCCATTTCCCAAGAGAAATTTCTTGGCGACATTACCACGCATATGACGTAACGAGCAATTACCTTCGCGTGTGTTCATTTCCACAAGCCCCGCTACCTGCCACACCTATCTGCGCCATTTCGTGGTCACAGATAAATATTCGGCCGTTTATCATCTTTCTTAGTAAGTGTAGGTATTGTTTGTTGCGTCTGAGGTTACGAAACAGAAACTAACATATAGCGTTTTGTTTTTGTAAGCCAGGTTGACAGTTGGAAAGTTTTCGAACCGCGAGCTATACCAGGAAAGTATAGAAGCTTAAATACATTTAGTCAGATATTTACCTCAAGGTATTATATTAGCTATAGTCTAAGCGATACACAAGCTATTGAAAAAAATTATCCGATCAATTACCGATCGCTAATGACTAAATAAATGATCATAGAACCGACATTGGTCCGCGGCACGCCATTTCGCTTGATTAAGGCCAATAGGGTACTTGACTGTATTAAAAATATTATGCCAATTGACGCCATCCATAAACATGACATAATGAAAAAGCATATTTCATTGATTTTTTTATAAAAATATGCTTATTTTTTGTAAAAAACGCGAATAAAATAACTGTATTTTCGACATTTGATCACGTGATCGAAAACGGTCTGTAACTGCTTCATCCCTAGTGACGTCACACAAATCTAAACAAACAGATTTTGTATTGATATTTGCGAATTTAATGTTGTAAAGCTATTTTGAGAGCGATTTATCCAGAAATTTTCACCAAAAACATTCCGGAGGTTAAATGTGAGAAGAATGGAGAAACATTTTGTGCAAGCAGACAGCAGTAACTTACCCAAAATTAATGTTTTTATGGTTGCATATTTCTTTAATAATAATCCACGTCATTGTTTCTACGCTGCAGAACTCAAAACGTAAAAACTACAATGTCAGTATTAATTTTTAATTGTACTCCAAGCAAAACATTCAATCAAGTTGTACAAAAAGTATGTTGTAGTAAGTGGATATAACTATTTTGTTAGGTTATGTCGAGCTTTACAATGTTTAAAAAGAAAGTAACAGTACATAAAATAGTAATGCAATAAAAACACAAATTATAATAGAAATATATAGACTCAAATATGTACCTCAAAATGATCTTCGCACATAGAAACACTTGAATTAGCTCCAATACTTTTGGGTTCTCTACGAGCTACTTAGTTCCAACCTTAGATTGGTTCCAACCACTTTTTTCGAGTTTTGGGGAGTTATGGGTGCATTGGAACAGGAACAAATATTTTATCCGGTGTCTTTATGGAAGTATTTGTACATTTTGGCACTACACAATATTTATAAACCATTACTTCTATTAGAAATTAATTAATCATCAAACTTTTGCAGCCTGGCTGCAGTTGTTTTGTTTTGTGTGACGTCAATTAGTCACGTGATCGGAGCTATGACGCAGGTCTGCGTTTTGGCGCGATATTTTTTTATTCAAACTTTAACATCGATTTATATCGCAAATACGACTGATATCCAGAAAATATAAATGCAGTATACATTATTTTATATCAGACAATAATGTGCAATAGTTTCCCAAAAGTAGTCAAATACCCTATTACAGTCTTCACGCGATTACACGCCGCGATTTACGCATAATCCCAACATTTATAGAGAGACGGCTCTTTCATTACCGTGCCATTAATTAGCATGCCATTTCCACGTTCGAAAGTTTTATGACTAACGGGGATTATTATAACCCCGCATGATACTTGTTCTACCAAACTATTTACTATTTTGTCAACGAATATACGCATTGGCCATTTGCTATATAACTGATTGCAAATATGCTAGTGAATCAAACCGAGTACACAAATAAACCGATAGTGGATATTGGGGGACAAAGCTACACGAGTGGCGTTATATAAGTTTGAACCGGACGGGCGAATAAGGACTCGGCCCCAGATCGCACCGATAACACGGCTGCTTATCGTGAATACAAATTGATTGTCGTTTAAGTTCGGTTCAAGTAACAATATTTCATTTTATGTGTGAAATGTACGAGGCTTATTGTTTATTCAAAATGTTTCTTTTACAAAGCGCGCCTCCAGTCATCCACTTAGAAGTCCGAGACAGGAGAACAAATAAAGATACAGATATTACACCGGTTTTATGCTGGCTCAAGTTTATTTACATTATTCTGAAATAAGAAAGTTCCAACTTTTGTAATTCATTATTTACGAAAACCCCTAAGAGTGTTTTGCAGATTTCTTTCTTAAATCGTTGTTATATTTACCATCTAAATATTTACCTTTCTAGATAATCTTGAATCTGATTTGGGTTTATACTACAGAATTGCCTGTAAAAACAAATTGGATAATATATTCTTTTGGCAGTATCTCTCATCTCATTCTCTTCAAATTCAACCTCGCATCGTTAAGCCGCCGTTAGCACTGAATTTAAATATTCATTATTGGCTTTATTGTTTATCACATTTTCTAAAGGCAAATTTCAAATTATTAACTATCAGCAAAAAAGGATAAAAAAAACTATCGATAGATTTCCGATGAAAATTACAATAAAATCAATCGACCATGGCGATCGGGCGACCAGGGGAGCATGACCGCGAGCGAGTCACAGAGACGACGAAGGTCGTGTCCGGAACCAGTTTGGCTGGACGACGCAAGGTGCCGCGGGCCAGGTTAAGTGCACTGTATTAGCTTCATCGCCCGCCCTTTCATGTCTGCTTATCTCCTGGACCTGGTCTAGGCAATTTAAATGAGCCTATTGAATTGCCACAGAGCTGGACGCCTGGAGCGCTCGCCTTTCCCGACACGTCATTATGGCTCGCGAGGCGTGACATTTTAGTTTATGTTTTTGTTGCCGCTTTCTAGTATTGTATTTGTATGGACAATTCTGGTATTCTTTACGTCATTGGGATAATTGCATCTATCGCAGTTGACTTTATCTAGATGACTCTCAAACCCATAGATTCAGTATAAGTACTGAATCTATGCTCAAACCGTTATTTCTGTTGTTGTTTTGCGAAGCATCCGAGATATGTCAGAGAATTTTGACGGACAATTTTTACAGTGTTTTCGAGGCTGTGGTTTTGGCTTGGCAGATAAGTTATGAGTAAAGTATTTCCCATTTACCTACCGCTATAATCTTAATTCCCCCAAAACATCTAAACTTATAATTAATCAGGCTAATTGAAACAGCCGCGCTGCCGGCTCCGCCACGCAGCGCATTAGCGTCGCGTTAATTGCGGGCGGGGGCAATTTATGTGCATTGTCTCTGTGTCTATTGTGTGTTAGTGGTTTACTACGTGACTACATGCTGCTGAATCATTTCTCTCAAAGCTTTTTCTAGGCTTTCTTGATTGCCTCTATATTTGAGTAAAGTGTGAGCCGTTATCTTATGGGAGGCTTATTTTCTCAACGCATAAAGTTACTTGTATAACTATGGAAAAGCTGCGTTAAATTTATGTTGTTTTGAATCGTCATTTCCTGATTTAAGTAAATAAATTGTATTAAAAAAAACTGTTTTATAAGTACAGTTTAAAGTCTTTTTAGGGTTCCGTACCTCAAAAGGAAAAAAACGGAACCCTTATAGGATCAGTTCGTTGTCCGTCTGTCAAGACCCTTTTTCTCAAGAACGCGTAAAGGTATCATGTTGAAATTTATACCAAATACTTAAGTCTTTCTTTCGGCTGTTAAAAAATAAAAGTTGTAAGTCAACGCATTCAAAAGATATGAACGTTTTTGTCGCATATTTTGCGATTTCACAGGGGAATCAAAACCTATAGGGTACCTGCCGTTGACCTAGAATCATGAAATTTGTCAAGAAGCAAGGTCTTATAGCACATATATAGGAATAAATCCGAAAGTCATAAATTTGAAGTTATATCATTTAAAAATAATTATTTTGCTATTACAAACTTACATTTTGTAGTTGGAATGTATGGAAGAACCTTATAGTCAACTACAAAGTTAAGTTTGTCTTTCAATATTTCAACTTCAGTAATTTTTTATTTTTTTCTGGACTCGTGCTCGTACTTGTCCGGTTTTTTTTTTATTGTAGGTAGGTATATCATAAAATTTAACTATCCCACCCAACCCTGGCGTTATTTCATTTTGATAAGCAAACGAGCATTAAGAGTTTAAAATATCATTAGGACAACACCAAATTAAAATTGTCCATTAAATCCCCATTGCACTTGAAAAATGATATCTTCGCCTTTGTTTAATTTGCCGGGACAACCGGCAAAATCTGGAGGTGCGAGGGTAGCCACGGTTGCCATAACAACTCGCGCCTGGTGGTGCTCCCCCCGTGTCCCAGCCCACCCCGGCGTCCCCCTCGCTTTATCGATCCATTCCCTCTCCACCCCGCTCCTCTCCAAATCAAATTACAGGAGCGAGAGAACGTGCGGCCGCCGCATGCTTGCCGACTCAATCAACTTTGTATGCCGTAATAGTATTTTAATTCTATTCGTTGTGACTATTATTTCATCTGTGGTATTTATTGGCGCGCTTTTCACTGGTCCCGATTAATTGCCAGTATGTTTCATAAGTGTGTAAAGTGTGCTCTTTCCATTCAATTCTGTTTTCTGTAAACAAGTACCTTACATTTATGGCTATAGTCAATGATCTTATATTAAGTTAAAACTCTTAGTTGACAGAAGTAAAGTACCTATCTTACGATGTCGTTCTTTCACTTCCTACAAGAAAAAATAATTGTAGTAAGATCTTTTTCTTTTCTGAAGTTTAAAAAGTTTCTACCTATTTTCTAGTTCAGTTCTGTCGTCAAAAATCTTAAATTTTTTTTAAAATAAATTTTGTGGACATTTTTGCACACATTTATCGGACCCAAATCTAAGCAAAGGATGGCAAAGAGACTGATTCAAAATTACTTAGACATCGATACTTAAATAGATATTAAGCACCCAGATATAGAACAAATACAAATGTTCATCACATAAATTTTTATCCTTTTTTTATAGTTCATATTATCCTTAAGAGTCGGCAACGTATTTGTGATGCCTCTGGTGTTACAAGTATCCATAGGCGACGGTGACTGCTTCTACTAACTAAAAAAAATACATACTCATGCTTTGATTCTCTTTTGTCTCAGTATTTTGTGTCCCCGCACAATAACTAGGTACAGCTATACTTAGTAGTTGTATTTACAAAGCCTTGTGGTTTATTTGCAGATCGGTTTAGCATTTTTCATCGAACAACAATTTAGAGTTCATTGTCACCTTAAGTTATTTAGTCAAGAAAATTAATACGCGGAGAATTATGGTTCGTTAATTTTAAGCTTGACTTATTGGTCATTAGTTTTTTAGATTCTATGTCTTTTGGCATACATACACAAAAAATTATGTTTCTTATTGTTTTTATAGCAATTTGAGTATGCTTATTAACTACCTACTCGTCAGAATATTTTAATTAGGAAGCTTTTTGTTCAATTAAATAGTATAGGTAGGTACACAGGCAACTAAAAAAACAAACAACGTTGAATTTATTAAAAAAAACCGTTTTGTAACTGACTTGTCAGTAACATTCAGTATTAAGTATACTGTCTTCAAATTGAGAGTAAATTTGTTTCTTCTAGGCAAGCGTGCTCCATCGTAGACCGCATCATCGCTTAACATCAGACGAGTTGGCGGCCAAGCGCAACTCTTATGATACAATTTAAAAAAAACATAATTACATCTCCAATTTGAAAAAAACGTATTTTTTCTAATATAATGTCGCATCTCAAACGCAAAGTTGAAATATCAAACCTTCCTTTTTAGCAAGTCAAAGGGTTGAAGTCCTAGAAGCGTTTGAAGTGAGCGACAAATCGATTAAAATCTAAATTGCCACTTTACCGACTTTACAAATAAAGAAATCTTTACCCAGTGCGCCGTGTAAGCACTCGAAGTCGTCCGATATAGAAACAAAAGAAGTGATCGATTCGTATTTGGATCGATTGACAGAAACTAAAACAACACGCGAGAGATTTTATACAGTCCACACACAATATAATCGATTATCACGTCGAATAGAGTTAAATCGTTTGGAATCGTAACATTTGGGGGATCTAGGGGCTTTTAACACACGTCCTACAAATTGAACTTAGGTCATTTTGAGGATAAATGATTTCGTAGCGGTTGTATGGATTTGTCAGCCTCTCTTATTTTGTTTGAGAGTTCGAAGTACTAAGTTAACGAATCTGCTGAAACAACAACGGTTCTAACAACAAATTATCGAATTATTTACTTGTAGAGAAGTTTGTTAACAAGTTAGGGTCTTTGCTCTCATGATCATGTTTGCCGTGGATCGGATATGCAAAGAATCGAGGCATAAAGTGACCCCCTATATATATAGGTACTCTGCACAGCAATGCGATTAGAGAGACTGGATGATGATGATGATGTTTGGCCAACAGTTTGTCTGATTGTAAAACATACCTATATAATTAAAGATTAAGCACTGATATCTACAGGGTGATGGCATATGGTACCTACAGGGTGATGAAATATGGTACCTCCTACCTACTGACTGAGACATGGTCCTTAACTGCTGGACTTTTGGAAAAACTCAAGAGTCGCACCACAGTAATAAATAAATAATAAATATTCGGGTAATTTTTGCATACACGGTTATCTGACCCCAAACTAAGCAAAGCTTGTAATATGACTGCCAGAGACTGATATCCATACATAGTTATATATTTTAATTATACTTACTCAAATAGATATTAACACCCAGATATAGAACAAACACATTATGTTCATCACATGAATGTTTGCCCTACAGGTGGGAATCGAACTCACGCCCCTGGCGCAAAGGGCTTCTGCCTCACTACCTCACTACCAACCAACCGAACCAACTAGTGGCTATCACTCTAGGGGCTATCTATAGAATGGAGAGAGTTATATTAGTGCGGTCAATTTAGACATAAAAATAGTGGCCAAATAACAAAAAATCCCGGAGAGCCAAATATTGGTGGAGAGCTGGGGTTTACCATTACAAATAAAGTTTTAAAAATCCCCATCGATCCTATGTGTGCTACAAAACTTATTCGGGGTCAAAGGTCAAAATTTGAGGTTTTTGGTTTTTCTCGAAAACTGTAAGTTTTATAAAAAAAAACATCAACCCAAAGTTGTAGATCTTAAAATTTTCCACAAAAATGGTCATTATGATTTTTTTTACTAAGAGTTACCATTCCTGAGATATCGCGATTCTAAGTCACATTATACATAATTATGAATGATGATGATGTTCCGTATAAGTATAAAAACAATGAGTGTATATATACATATAAAATAAAATCTCCCTGTAAAAATGCTGATAATCTACAAACGGCTGAACTTTTCTTGAGAATTTCTTGATTTATAAGTTATACGTTAGTTAGTAAGTTATAAGTTAGTAAGTAGTTAGTAAGTTATAAGAACTTTCGATCAAGTCACCTTTCAAACAAATAAAAAAAACTAAATCAAATAGGTTCAGCCGTTTGGGAGCTACCATGCCACAGACAGACAGATACACACCTCAAACTTATAACACCCCTTTGTTTGCGTCGGTAGTAAAAAATTACATTAATAATGGATTTAGAAATAACCTATTATTTTACCTATGACCTAATAAAAACACCTTAACTATCCTAGGTACAGGAAGATTACTCCCTCAAAAAAAATAGTATGTCATGTATTAGTGCTAACAGACGCTCGAACGCGGCTGACCTCAACCGCCGTCTGACCAATGGGAGAGAAAGAGAGGGAAATATGATATTCTCACTCTCTCTCCCGTTTGTTGGATGGCGGTCCGTCAGCCGCGTTCGAGCGTCTGTTAGCACTTAGCACTATATGCGTATCTAACGTAATATCACCACCTACCGAAAGCCAACCTGGCGCACTTCGCACTTTAGGTATGAAGCTAAAAGTAGCCGACTTGTCGGACCTGCCGCGCGCGATACACAGAGATAACGCAACAGGAGTTAGAGTCGCTTTTTATTATTTAAATGATTTTGCGTAGTGATTTTTCTGTAGGTACTTGTACTTATAATATACGTATATACTGTGCCGAAAGCGTTTAATAAGAGAATGCCGCGCCGACACTCCGCGGACGGAACATTTGTCTCGCTCCCGACTCGAATAATGGAACGCTCTGAAAGGGATATAAATCAAAACCGACGAATCTCTTCGCTTATTTTATTCGCTACCTTCCATCAATCGTTGAGACATCGAGCCAGACCAGAAGTTCTCAATACGTCACATATCCTCTTATTAGAATTACAATATATTAGGTACAACGGGGAATGCTCTGATAAACTCTTTAACCTCATTTTCCATCGCGGTTTTCCTAACGAACCGGCCGCCATCGCCAGAAAAGTCATCCACACATTATAGATGAGTGGAAGTCCTCTATTTGATCGATTGTTTCTGCCACGCACCTGTGAGTTGTGGAATGACTTACCACCTTCAGTTTTTCCTCCGAAATATGACCTCAATTGCTTCATATGAAGAGTGAATAGAGTCCTCAAAGGTAGACAACGCACGGCCAATGCTCCGGTATTGTAGGTGTCCATTCAATTCAGCTGATGTTCGGGCTGAGTGGCGTTCCGTGGGAGAGGCATAATATGTATAGCTGCGGAGTAGTATATGCAAATCATGATGATAATGAAAAGATATCATGTTAAAATATATTATTTTGGCGGAACAGATCGAATAAAATCGTTTTTAGGGTTCCGTCAGAATAGAATTTGTATGGCGCACATAATCTTGATGTCATATCTTAGTGTACTGCGAAGTCTTAGTAGTGTCTACCATGCTTATATTGGTTGCGTCGATCGATTCTAATTAAGTATAGTCAGATTTAAAAAAAAAACGTCGTTCAACTTGCTTATTCTCACTAAGTTATTTTTATCTTCTAATTATGTCGAAGATGAGATTGTTCTGACCGGGAACGAGCACTAAAATTTTAGGATTCCTAGAACATGGCTAACAAAAGCCTACGGGCGGCGAAACAAATCTTATATCAGGGCTGCCTCCCGATTCTACTAAACAAATTGTCTTTAAATTGTAATTGTTGCGATTTTAATTGTTAAATAACTGCCTCAAAATAACAGTTTTTAATATTTTTTTATACTAAGTTATAATGTTAGGTGGTTGTATTTTTTTAGTATAAAAAATATTTAAAACTGTCAGTTTTGAGGTAGTTATTTAACAATTAAAATCGCAATAAATACAATTTAAAGACAATTTCTTTAGTAGAATCGGGACCCTGGTCAGCAGAGTACAAGCTACAACTATCGTATCGCCCCTCGATAACAAATAGCTCCCGTGCCCGTGATCGGTATGTTCAGTCGCAAATTTGTCGCTAAATGATGTCTGCGTTGCGTGATTGGGACGGATGAGTGATCACGAGTGCTCCTCTGCAGTTTGGATCCACGCCAGAACACCGGCTTCCACAAACATTCCTAAGAAACCACTCAGTTTTTCACTACCGCTTCATTTACATTGTACTCGTGTCAAACAAAACACTAGAAACCACTTTTGTTGCCTAAATAAAATAGTAATAACTCGTTGCCGAGCTAACTCCCAACAACATTTTTAACCGCTCATTGCAGTATACTAAATCAGAATTGTAAATGACGTTGGATTTCCGCCAATGTTACTTTGTTTCCAACTCCGACGGCCTAATCGAAATACGGTCTCGGTATCTTGGCGAACTCGTATCGTTTTCGCCCGGATTTACTGTTGGTATAATCGGATTAATTAAAATACCTCGATCGGTTCGAAAGTGAACAGAATTGGAAAGTTTCAATTGTCCGAGAGCTAAATAATTGGGTCGTAATCGTAAAACAGGCCGTCAGCCGTGAGCACGTGTTTCCTTAGGGAATTTGTGATTAGTGGAATGATAGCGAGGTCGGGGGATCGCGGGGCAAGCTAGGCCGCGCCTCGCCGGCCGCACTCCACGTAGCTACCTATTAACATAGCTAGAGGGCGCTAATAAACACCTACGAAGCAATGCACGTACAAGCCCGCTTCGTGCGGACACAAATTGCTTTTGTTCGGCCTCGGACGTGCTTTGATGGAACCTGCTGGAATTATTGCCCTCTTGTTGCTGACGGCTGATGGACTCACAATGAGCTACCACACGGATAATTACTTAACTTTTACCTCTTCTAATGGCATTAGTGGTTTTATCTATGCGAAGTTGAAGTCTTTTCAAAACGTGCTTTGAAAGCATTTTCAATAGAAACTTTTACACTACGTTAGGTTAGTAAGTACAAGTAGATAATATGAATAACAACATTAGCGTTGTATGATGAAGACTCGCAGTTTTGTATGTAGTTGTAGACTCATGCTCATGAATAAATGCTTAGATAGATCTACTTGAATTATTAACTCTAGCTGGTTATACATGAATGACAGCGGTATCTCAAACAGATAATGATAATATATTTATATCATAGAATAAATACAATCATTATCCCGTTTATGATCTGCTTTAAAACATAAAATCTCAGATAAGATTTATCATTTGTAATGTACGTATCTAATCTTTATTGAAATAGAAAAAGACAAGGTTACGTATCAAATATGTGAGCCGGTTTTTATCTCAAATGATATAAAATGGATATGGCAACTAACTCACTATTTTTATTCTATACGAGCAGTTTATTCTATATGAGCTTCTAGTTACAGAAAAACCTTCTGTAACTTAATAGGCTTGAAAGGCATGATATTTATTTGTACGCAAATATTAGAGATATTTGGCAGAGCAACATACGTCGTATTATAGGTATCTTAGACGTTTTACTTGAAAGAGAGCGTAACTGTATATTTTTCTTGTAGATTGTGTATATTGTGTATCGTGATTATGAGCTTCTAGTTGGGTTATGTTGTTTTTATTATATGGCATACGAAATTAGGTACGATTAGGGTTACCATATCAAAATTTGAAACGTCCTGACCTAAAGCCGGATATTACAACAAATTAATGTTCATATTAGTCACAAAATTCAAATACTGCGCGCAACAAGATTAAAGATGAAAGATTGAATCAATGGTTTTATTACTTGCATAACATCGCCCAAGCTATAAAAGTCGGACAAATTACAAAACCGGACAAAGGTCTAAAAGTCCGGACAAATCCGGACGGATGGTAAGCCACTGCCTTGTTTCGACTTTCTGCGATTGTTATTACTGTGACAATGGCTTTTATAGAATCGCAACGAAGCGAAATGTTTACTTAGAGGTATATTGTGTGGATTTTGTTGTTCAAACAGTTCATCTAATTTTTCTTGAGTTAGACCAAAACCAATAAATTTGGTTTTACCCTACAAGTAACTAGAAATACTATTTTTAAAATTAAATGTTTGTACATATTATATTTTTAAGAATCTTCCTACATGCATTCGTATCCATAACATTACTCGAAATGAATTCCACTTGAGAGGCAAAAAAATATTTATATAATATCAAAAGAAAGATCAAAAGTGCTCGCAATGCGCCGCGAACGAGCGAGGCGAATATAGGAGCAGGGGAGAATGGGGAAAAAGGACCGCGAGGGATTTTATCGAGTCCCCCACATTGATGTTATGAGTTGACTTATACGATATAGCCGCGCCGCGTCGGAAATATTGTAATCTAACATGAATACAGAATTCAGATATAGGTAATACGTTTTACGATGGCTTTGGGCGTAATATCGTCAGAGTTTTTACGTCTTCGCTTTCTTTACATTAAGCATATAAATTGATTTCTTTCATGGGATAGATAAGCGTTCTTGTGAGTGGATTGCGACCTGTTTTCAAGTTTATTAGCAGTGTTATAGGCACTTTGACTTTCATACGACTTCTACGGAGTTGAATGGATAAACATCGCGATCGAGATAATAGATATTTCATGACCATAAAATCCATAACAACTCATAATAAAATCATAGGTCGACCAATACAAATTCAATAATATACCTGTGAATCGATTTTTTTGATCAATAATTTTTATGATTAGATACTAATATTACAGCACTAAAATTACTGCTAAAATAATTAGGTACTACGTAACTATTATTGTTTGACATTTAAGACGGAATTGCAAGCTTTAAGAAGTGTCGGAACTCGGAACTTCTGAATAATCATAATTTTTTATCGCTGTGATTCAAAAGTAATGAAGAAACTAACAACATGCATGCAGTCGTGTACACTTATTACTTGCTGCTTGGTGAGAGAGAGCCGAGGGGAACACGCCACATTAGCGTTGTAAGCCTGCAGGTGACGTTTCCTTTACTGTAATTCCACTTTTTCAACATTAATAAAATTACTGTAATATTGCCGAGACAGTCTTACTTAATTACGTTAAAGCTTTTAAATTAGTTTCACGCTTTCAAAGTTAAATAATGTCTCAAATTTTCCAAGAAACCTCTGGAATATAAAATAAAACACAATATTTACGTGTCTTATCTCGGGCTGCGAGCTTAACAAAGCTTTCAAGCGCAAAATAAATGTGTTGAGTGAAGAACATTTTGTGGGGAGAGGGAGCACAAGCTGCTCGCTGTATTGTCCAAATTGTTTGGGGCGTTCATAATTCGTCACACGCCTCACTTCGTCGCTAACTGTTATTTTCGTGGGTAACAATTTTATTTCAGTTTTGTTACGGATCATTTAAAACACGAAAAGAAACAAATTAAAAACCTAATAACCTTCAACAATTAAAACAAACCAATTGGACCTTTGGAGGCACACACGGCAATATTTGTAAATTAAAATGAGACATAAACACGATCCTAATCAGCTTTGGTGCTTTTGTTCATTGAATCGATTATCCCACGCGCTCTCGGGTTATTTCTTGTAACGCATTTTATCGCTGAACCGATCTTATCTGATGTGAATCTCGATTCAAATATGTGGGTATATTGTCGACAGTCAAAATTTATATATTACGCTCATAATCAAGAGAATTAATTAAATCCATCGAGATTAAATGGAATTCATTTGGATGTTGTGTACCTCTGAATTAGTGTCGAGAACAAAAGAGAATTAAGTAAAAAGAGCGGTTTATTTGCATCTAATCTATGTGAAATGCTTGTTTAAACTGTTATTCAGGACTGAGGCCAAACGTTAAAAGCCCCCTGTTTTAAGCAATCTAATTGAGGCAATACTGGGTGTCGCGATAACGCGAAATTGACACTACACCATCAATCACTTGGAGCTAGTGAGTGGGCCGCGCCAGATCTATATTGCAAGTGTATGGTGTCATATTGCAGTTGCGGTTATCGGGTACAAATTGCTGTCGCTCCAGTGATTAACAACGCGTGACTCGTCACGTCGGAAATACTAGCAAACTAAAACAAACGTTCGAAATAGAACGTTCAAACTCAAACAAACGATGCTACGATCGCAACGTAACATGTGTATACATACAGCAGTAATATAATACCCGTAGACAGTGTAACACAATCGCACGAAGCATTTCAAAACATCGAGTAAATCGCTTGCACAACGAGTGAAGGATTTCAATTGAAATCGTCGAGGACAGGTTTAGATTATGGATTAAGGATGTGACAATCCCGGGCTTAAAAGTGAACCCATGTCGATTATAGTTTCCGGTATCTGTTACGCTCCATTGTGTGCATTGTTGTGGATCCGGGCTGGCAGCGGGATTCATCCGGTGGCCATAAGGTCGATTCTCGAAAAGCCTAAGGCGAATTTCCCAAAGCTCTCCGGCTCCCTGTCTCGTCCTTCGGTACTCGGTACATTGCTATGCCAATAGCGTGTTTCGGCTATTAGATTGTTGGTTTGGGAAAGTACATTGCTCACGAACAAGCTTTCCTACTCGTTTCTTAGATTTTCGTCTTTGAACTTGTTCAGAATCAATCTCAAAGGTTCATTGTTTTAAATATCTTGTTAGTATCAGAATTTCTCTACTCCAAACTAAACTTGTTATTATTGTATAATGAGTTTTGTTTGCATTCTCCTTAGATGTTTAAATTTTATGTCTGTGCAAAGTTTCGTAGTTAGCGTTCTCGACGTGTTCCGGCTTTGAGAGCGACTTTTGAATAATACTTCGGTTTTTCTTATTCAGTGAGTCTTCATATAACTCAAATAACAAAGAGCCAACCGCAGGGAGCTCAACAAAAGAATATGAGAAATATCTGCGCCCCTACAATTCGAATCGCATCGCTACTTCGATTGAATTGGAAAATATTCCTTGCTTCTTGCCGCTCGGCGGATGAATAAATCTGTATTAAAGTTAAAGTTAAGAAAAAAATATTTAAAGAAAATAAGTAACTAAGTATTATAAGTAATAAATGAAATTTTATAACTCAACATAATAAACGCGTAAAACTTTTTAAATTAATGAAAGACATTCATAATTTGAGCTCTCAGCTGATGCTCTGATTACATTTCTTCCGCTTCGCAGGGCCCTTTGTTGCCAGTAACTTCTATTGTGACACAAAAGCAGTCGTCCAAAGCAGGATAATTTATTTTAAAGAGCACTTTCCTTCGTAGACTTTAAGCACCAATTGAGTTTGAATGAAGGACTTTTGCTTATCTTGTGTTGGGCCTCAAAATGTTTTACTTGTGTTTAAATTATTATAATGTCATAACATTTGCGTCTTAGCAGAATGTATTTTTAGTCAATTGGGTAGTTATTTAGGTTTATTACCTTTAATCTTTTATAAATATACCTATTTGGAGATAAACAACATTATATTATTTCTCTCAATGTTACTGTTTGAAGTCTGTTAGTTTTATTATTTCTTTATTATTAATAAAAGAGCTCAGCACCTCGTTTTGAGTCATGCGTTTACGTAAATCAGCCGCAGTTCTCCGAAAGATAAAGCGATACATTACGCCTCTAAACCCAGATTATTTAGAGGCAATCCGTTGCAATAATTTATTCGATCCCGCCGAGCATCCTACTAACCGTCCATAAACGCTTTGTAATTATCCGTTTGTTTAAAGAATGTATTACACAAATATAAACTTTACGAGTCGAATGTACAAACATAAATTTTTATTATCTCACATGTTTCTTCGACGCACACAGAGGAAATATTCGTTTTATCACCCACCGCGCTCGCAGCGAGCACGCGGCCGCTGACTCGTTACGCGTCGTTCTATAATTTGTCCATTATGTCAGCTGTGGTCACCGGTGCGGTGATCCATCATTATTTCACTACAAAATAAATAAAATATCCAATCTGGGCGGTACAACAGCAGTAACATTCTGTTATCCCTTCATGCATAAATGTTTGTGTAATATTTCGGAAGCCATATTCCAGTTTAGCCCCTCGCCCCTCTCGCCGCGTCCCATTGGCGTGGGGACGAATGAGCAAGCGTCCCTGTGCGTGCCACGTTGCGATGCACTGCTTCAGTTTATTTTTCTAATTTTAGTTTTTCTTTTAGTCACACTCGTATACCTACTAACTTGAAACTGAACACGTACATAGTCTTCATAAAATACCATCTATACACATGTGTATTGATTGGTGAAGATTTATCATTTATACGACTCGAAACCGATCGAGGTGCCTGAGGTTATTGAGTTATTAAAAGATAATTTCCACATAAAAGAATCTAGTCATCCATGTGAATGTGCATCGCAAATACATGTTCCTATTTACGTGTGATTTTACACTTTATTCTTCTACTTAGTGAAGCGTGAAATGATAGTAGTCGAGCACAGAAACATCACGATTTTAATTCCGTGGTCGGCGCTCGACCGAGGCAAAACCGACTAACTACCAAGCCAGCAAAGCAACTCAGTATTCGTGTAGCGCGCGATTGCGACGCGCGTCTGTTTCCATTCCGAACGTTGTTCCCTTACAATAACAGTACTGTGTATCGAATAACTACAAATTTGGTGTTCTGTGCAGTGTTCTGATATCCTTTGTCTCTCCGTAGGTGTGGAGCGAGTCTGCCAGGATCTGCCGGGATGCCAGTGTGTCTAGTGATGGTGCATTGAGGTCGTGCCAGTACCTTGAATAGTGTTAGTGTCAACTGTAGTGCTATAAAGTGCTGAATGGATTGTGTCTCATTTGGATTGCCATCGCGAGTCGTCGATAGATCTACTTGGGAACGGTGAGATCAATTTATTACTACACGATAAGATAACGATGACATTGCATACCTAATTATAATGTTGACAAGCCTGTTTATCTCAATAACAGTATGGTAGTTCTGATGTCAGCTGTATTAAAGCTTCTAATTACACTGGCCTTTAAACCGACTCTTCATAAATGTCTACAGCATTATCTAATCGCCATTTTAATTAATTAAGTAGTGCTTTCATGTGTTACACTTAACGGCTAGCGATAAAAAACCTAAGATAACTATAAATTACGTTTTAAAAACGCAATAATAACTAACTGTCGAGCGTTGTATACCTCCTATGTCTTAAAGACACGTCTAAGAGTTTTTTTTTATCAGAGATAAGTTTGATTTTATAGCCAACTGGGGGTCTAGACAAGAGCCACTTTCTGTTAGCGTTCACGCTTGCGGAAAGATGAAATTGTGTGAAAATGACATTAGCTTGAGATAATTTCTCTCAAGCTAATGTCATTATCAATGTCATATTCATACAATTTCACCATTCCGCAGGCGTTAACGCTAACAGAAAATGGGTCTTGTCTAGACCCCCTGGGTGCTAGACCGGAGAAAAAAATATTTTTCGTCAAACACCTAAACCCTAAATTGAGTACCGACGTACCTAATTAGATTAAATATACAAAATTTGCCTGTTTGTTACCAATAAAATAAGAAATAGGCATGCGATAGCATTAATCAATACGAAAATAGGCATTAGTTTTATTTTATAGACTCGTTCGTTGTAAAGGTTTTATAAACCCAGTTTGAAATTACAAGTATAATATTGTTTTCTTGTATTACAATAAGCAATTAATGTATTGTACGGAAACAATGAATAAATAACAAAGTAAAATCAATAAATTATTCCGTATCGTAACAATTATAATGAATTGCACAGCGGAACTAATAATAATTTAAACGAATACTTATTACAATAAGTCTGACTTCTAACATCAATTCAGTAAAGATTTATTCTGTACTTGTAAATAGTTCTAATGACTTTGTTATCTTTGGTATTACGTAGGTGGAAAAACGTCAAAGATTTACTCAACAATGTAAAAAACAAAGTTAAACCATGTCACAGACAATGGAACTGGTTTTAACAATACTTATATAATACAAATGGTCTTACTTAGAGACGTTAAAATTATTATTTTTTCAATTCGTTTTACATTACTTAACTTTGCCATTATAAGAATATTAAAAAAATGGATAAGCAATAAAGATTTAAAAATATTAGAAGATATTTAAAGTTTCTTATTAATTTAAATTACTTGGTTGTCGAAAAAAGTTTTTTAGTTTTTGTTGTTGATTTTATATCGTAGACGCGCTTACCATATCCTCCCCCAGATATCAACCCACCGAGATTTATTAACGACTGTAGAGGTAGACGTTTATAAAAATGCTAATGACTCAAATACTCAAATATATTTGTTGTGAATAATTACAGTTTTTTTACTTATTTATGGAAATCTTACACATAAACTTACCTGCGCTCTGCATAAATGGTTCTGTGTTCTTTTGTCAAATGTTTTTTACTAGAAATTATTCTTTCTTCATAAAGGTTTCTTTTGAGTATTTTTTTTTTGTTTCTTAATCTGCTGGACACAATGGCGTAATCCATTCTCAAAGGCTGGACACCAAAAGTCAACTGTCATTATAAAACTTACGTCACTTCCTTTTAGTTTCCTTCTTATTAAGGTGGTACGTTTCACCTATGGCGGGAAATTCTCAGTTTTTTGGTCCTAGTAGCCAGGCCAAGTAATTATTTTTAAATGACACAGTGTTTGCGCAAATTGTTGGTTGTTCTTTACATTATAATGTACAACTATTTAACAGTAACGCACCATATTACTTACATTAAGTCAATAAACTTTTGAAACAGCAAAAATTAGTTTATTCACAAATGTAAGTAATAATGTGCATTAGAGATAAATAGCTTTAAATGATTTTGTAAAGAATAATAATCAATTTGCGCAAACATCATGATCGTTGACAATAATTACTCGGCCTAGCTACAAGGACAAGAAATCTGCTTGAAATTTGAATATCCCGCCATTTGTGAAACGAACCACCTTAAAATGATACCAAGCACATGAATAATTTTCTGTTATCTTTTAAATAATCTCTATCCTTATTGAGTTCAATGGCAATAAATAACTTAAAAGCTGACAAAAGTCAGGAAACTAGTAAAGTAGAACAAAATAGAATTCATTATCTTTTATTATCCTACCAACTCAATGTAAATATCCATTAAAGACAGTAATTATAACCTCTAAACGTAAATAAAAGGTTTCACCCGAGCCAGGTAACCCTTTGTTTATATTAGGAAGGTCGTCCGCCATTAGGGTTTGTCTATGGAGCCGTGAAAGGGCTGCCGAGGCTTATTGAAGAGGAAATTGCTATAGGAAGGGATGCTGGGATTTCTTTACTGATACGCGTTTGTATCCCTGAGGATGGGTTACCTTACCTTATACCTAGACTTACCTACCTATCATAGGAACTTTTGAACCAGTAACTCTTTTTTTAGGATTTTGGCGACCCACGTCTTATGCATTTGCCTGTGTCAAGTAATACGCTTTTTTCAAGTTTTATTCATTATCGTCAAATAGTCAGAGTCAAGCAAAGGAAGTCACGGTCAAGTCAAAGTCATGCCCTAGTAAAGGGGTGGGGACTTTACTAGAGGCTTCTGTGGCAATGTGGAAACATAACGAAAATACACAACATTGGCCTCATTATAGCAATGGCCTGCACTCGAGTACGTTCACGAGCACTATCCACTATTATTACACATTAACACTCGAAAGAACACAAGTTTAGGAAAATAATACAATGAAGCTACTTTGTCGCTTTGCTAACTTCGCGGTTTGATAGTTGGACCAACTCTTCTCATATTCACACAACGGGTACTAAAATCAACAGTACAGAGGTTAGCGTAGTGTTAGCGTAAACCATTATTTGTATGAAAAAATAACAGCGCCATCTGGCTCCGTGTAGATGAAACTGCTCTTATCTTCTCTACTCTCTACATAGTATAAATTAAAGTCGCTTTCCGCGTCTGTCTGACTGTATGGCCGCTAACACCTCCTAAACCACGCAACGGATTTTAATTCGGTTTTCACCATCAGTTAGATACATTTTCACGGAAGGTTTATAATTATATATAACTAGCGACCCGCCACGGCTTCGCTTGTAAATTACACCAGTGCGAAGCTGGGCGGGCGGGTCGCTAGTTTCATACAAATCGTAGTTTACGTTAACGCGATCGAGTATATACGTAAACGCAACTGGAAAAACTCGCACTAGGCCCACTGTCTACGAGTTCAGTAGGTATTTTATCTATCGACAAATTTGACATTTACCATTGTTAAAATATAGTACTTACCTATACCTTACTTAGTAATTAATACTTCATGCCAAATAGGTATGACATTCAAATCGATAAAACTGCTTTTGTCAATGACTTCTGTCGAATTTAACCTCAGAAAAAGGACTGATAATTTGACGATCGATTTACGATGGACAGTAGCTAATTTTTTCAAATTATTACGTTTATGTTAAAAAAATAGGTTTGTTGCTTGGGGACCGCCTTTCGTTTTTAGACTTTTTTGTTATTTCTTAGTTAATCCGCCGTAATAATACATATTCTATGAAAATTTCAACTGGCTATCTATTACGGTTCGAAAGATACAGCCGTTTAAAGGTAGGACAGACGGACAGACAGAAAGATACGACAGACAGACAGACATACAGATAAACAGACAGACATACAGATAGACAGGCAGATAAACAGACAGACAGACATATATCGTAGGCTTAGACTCTTACACCCTTATTAATAAACGTGGAGTAGTCTTGGAATAGTTAGGCAGTGTTTTGTCTATTTCTCTCTTTCAAAATTTGAACTCGATCGAAAAAGACAAAAGACGGAGTAACTATTCTAAGCCTACTCCGAGTTTATTAATAGGGGTATTAGAGTAATAGGGTCCCGTTTTTACCCTTTGGGTACGGAAACCTAAAAAGTAGTTTTCGAGATTTCGCGTATTTCGTATTTCGCTTTTGTAAAAGAAATAGATTTATGAGGTTGTGAGATTCATCATAATCAGCCTTTTAACAGTCCACTGCTGGACTTAGCCTACCCCCGAAAGGGTGGTTGGGCCATATCTACCACGCTGGCCCAGTTGCGGGTTGATGGATTCACATACGCCATTCAATTACTTCTCCGTACATATGCAGGTTTCCTCACGATGTTTTCCTTCACCGAAAAGCTAGTGGTATGATAACCCGTACATAAGCTCCAAAGAGCCCGGGGTTTAAACCCGCGACTTCACGCTTTCAAGTCTAGCGGTCTCCGAAATGGGCTACCACGGCTTGTGATAGTATATATAGGTAGTGAGATTGTTAGGGGGGTATTGTTAAAGATATCAAAATTCACACGACGCCATTAGCTCTTAGATAAAAAGTTGATAACCTTATCGGCCGAGCGGTAGCATGTGCGCTTTACAATCTGACGGCACCCGGTTCAACTCTCAGCCATGCACCAATGACTTATTTGCTACCTATAAATAAACTATGTGCTGTTTAGATGCTCAAAAACGATGAAAAAAAAACATCACGAGGAAACCGGTATGTCCGAGAAGTTCTCAAAAGTTCAAAGACATAATTATGACATTCACCAACATGCACTGGGCCAGCATGGTGGATTAGGGCATATCCTCTCTCTCTCTCTCTCTCTGAGAGAAGGCCTGTGTCCCAGCAGGGACACAGACAACATTCAATAGGCTGAAATTATGATTGATGATGATGAACCTTATCAGCTATATCAACGTCATAAATACCTAAATACTTCTAAATACCTAGTCTACTGCGTACTACCTGCCTAAAAAAACGGATGACTCATTTCCACAGAAACGAGTTTTTAGAACGGCTGTCAAGGCATTATATTCGACGCATTTGATCTAAATAAGAATGGAAATTCAAACAAGGTTCACTCATAATGTCTAGTAACCACAGATATAACAGATTTTCCTTCTCATTTCCGTTCTATTTACTTCTCTTTTCTGTGGTCATTTCTATGCGTTTGATAAGTTTATTTATTTATTTAGTTTATTGGCACACAAAACAAAATATGGTCAAAACAATTTAAACTTAGAGTAGACTATACAATTTTAAACTAAACCATATTCCTAAATATGTATACACAACATGTTTTTTTTTAAATGCAGTAGGTAATTGGTAAAGTATTACAAACAAATTATACACAATAATAATAATAATATAATATATAATATAATATATAATAGGGCACAGTCGTTCCGTTGGCTCAAGAAACAACCGGTATCTCCGTCATTAGAATCAGCCATTTTCGCCATTCAAGACCAAGCAGTAATGACTAAACAACATGAACGAGACATTTTGAAGAAACCAGTAGACGGTAAGTGCCGGCTATGTTTAGTAAAAGACGAGACCACACAGCATATTGTCTCAGGATGTGAAAAACTGGCAGGCACTTACTATATCAAACGACACAACAATATAGTACAGTATATTTTCTGGACACTAGCCAAAAAGCACAAATTCTCTGTCTCCAACCTGTGGTGGCAAGAACACCTGACTCAGCCGCAGGTAAAGGAGAACGAGAGTGCAAAGCTAATGTGGGAGATATCTGTCCAGACAGACGTTACAATAGTACACAATAGACCAGACATAATATACACAAACAAAACAGAAAACAAAACATATCTCATAGACATCACAGTACCATCAGACTACAATATAGGAGCAAAGGAAATAGAAAAGCTAAGTAAGTACCATCCACTGAAACGAGAAATAGCCAGGCTATGGAAAACCTCCACAGAAATCATCCCTATAGTAGTAGGAGCCACTGGAGTAGTAGCCAAATCCTTACACAGATACTGCACAAAACTAGATTCGAACATAAACACACACATCATCCAAAAACAAGCTGCAATCCACACATCAACAATAATAAGCAAAGTGTTAGGAGACTCCGTATTTGTTAGCGGGGGAACTGAGCCACCCTTTCCCTGAGGGTCTCGGGGCGGGAGCTCAGTAAACCGAGCCTAGAGCTCGAGTAGAGGAAAAACTCACCAAACCTATAATATAATAATATATAATATATATATATATATAATATATATATATAATATATAATATTAAATATACTTACCTTTTATTATGGACCGTAAAAACAATACTACGTACATCTTTTTTAAATTTCAATAGTTTTTTTATTAAAAATATCAATATAGTCATGGTGGTCTTTCAAAATGTCATTGTATTGGCGACACATTCTCATTTATTTATTTATTTTATTCAGAAAACGTAGTGTTACATAGCTAATTAACTTGGTTAACTTAGCACTATTTACACTTTTCCTCATATAAAAGTCTAATTTACAGCTTGTTCATGTTAAATAGTAAATATATTTTATTATGGGAACAGACGTGGTTTTCATACATTTTATTTATATTAGTTTTGTATTAGAAATGACATAATTTATAAGCGAGACATTTCAATATTCGCACCAAACCTGGGGTGCAAGTACCGTTCTTTTAGCGATCGTCAAATTGACAGTTGAGGTCGTCAAATTCGATAATATGCCATTTTTTCAGTACTCGCTGTGATCGATTCTATGGCATTTTAGCGAATTTGACGATCGATAAAGAACGGTACTTGCACTGCAGTTCTTGGAGACTAATTTCAAGATTAGTGAGGAGGTGAATTAGATAAATCGAATTCGGGAAAATCATCCAGATTGTTTACAGTTGACGCATTTCGGTTCAGGAGATGAGAAGAATCAATTTGGGATTGTGCTATTTTCAATGTCCGTTATTTTCCTTATTGAGAAGAAGCATTATGATGTGTAAGATTTTGTTTCTTTTCTGTGATGTCTACGACTTCTCGATTCATAATTGCTTTTTGACAGGCTGTTTTGACGCCAATGTGAAAAAAAAAAAAACCGGCCAAGTGCGAGTCGGGCTCGCGCACTGAGGGTTCCGTACCACCACATAACTTGTTAGCTACTAAAGTACAAAAAAGTAGTGGCTGTCTATTACGGTTCGAAAGATACAGCCGTTTAGGGGGCCTGTATACCGTCTGCAGATCTCTTGCTCGCACATTTTCACATTATTGAAGATATAAAATCAATGAGTGTGAATTTCCAAAAAGTAACAAAATCATGTCATGCTGTCTATCGTAACATTACGTTATGTAATGTTAAGATAGACACCTTTTGGGTACGGAACCCTAAGAACCAATTTTTTTAATGTTGGCCTACCTATTTTACTATTCTTACTTGACATCAAAATATAACTGACATTTGAATAATTATCAGGCCATAAATACTAGCCAATTAACTGATTTATAAATAGGGAAGCTCACTATCGTGTTTCGTGACGAAAACTGCTTCCGTTGGTGTTTTGTTTGACTGTTATTTATTTGGTGTCTTTTTTTTTTTTTTTTTTTAAATTAACTGTCAAGTGCCTGTTGTGGCAGGGTCATGGTATGTTTCCGTGTAGGTATGTTTAAAATAAACAAATATCAGTGATCGAGACCTCACAGCCCTAAGTGTTTTTTAATTTAAAAAAAAAGTGATTTTTATAGCATTCTACATGGCAGTCACATTGTACGTTCTAAACTAGAAGACTCAAAATTATTACAAAAAGACAGACGCAGACGATAAACGAACAGTGTCGATGGTCACTTGAGGTGACTCATATATCGGAAAAGCTCCCTGCGGCTGCGTTCGAATCGGGTTCAGCCAGTATATAGTCTGTTAAACTGGCCCACTGTTGAAACTAGTCTGTTCAGATGGTAAGTCACCTCAAGTCTCCTTCTCTGATGCTGGAGGCGGACACATTCCACCAGTAGGTGGTGTACATCTTCCTCCACTCCACATGTATCACAATTCGATGTTTCTGTTTCCCCATCATATAAAGTCCTCAGTGTGCAAAGGTTTTTTTGTGATTATCCAATACATTAGTTCTATTGACTAAACATAATCAGTCTGTGTGATGATATTCCAGATTTTTTTCTAAGAAAGAAATTAGAAATTTTCAACGATCACTGAGTTAGGGTAAAATAAAATTATAAATTAAAAAGAAAAACTTTTAAAAAACTAGCTTTTTGTATTCTTCTCAGCAAAAAAAAGTCCGCCATCTTTGGGAGTCTGCCATATTAGATTTAGAATGACGTCATTCAGCCAACCATGCATTGCCATCCAAACTAAACGTGTATGCCAAATTTTAGCTCATTTGGTTGAAAATATCTGCTTCAAAATTGAGTTGCAAAATTCCACCCGAACATTGCAAGTTAAATAAAAGCTTGTGAAAAAACAAAAAACAACGATTGGGCATTATCTTTAGAATAACAATGCAAATGGTCTAAAGCAATATATTCGTGTTGATGTTTTATAGGGTGGCGGAGGAGAAAAACACAGTTTTTCGAGTTGTTTTCTATCTCCTCCGCCATCCGATAAAATATCAGCCCGAAATTTATTTTTATGCTATAGCTAATACCCACTTAAAAACCCGGTTAAAACCTATACCCGGTTTAAATATACTTACACACTCTAATTTAAATAAACAATCAGAGGTTATTTTTCTTCAAAAATGTTGCAAAAACATTTTAAAAAAATTGGTTCTTCTTAGACCGCATCATCGCTTAACATCAGGCGAGTTGACGGTCAAATCGAGCCTATTATAAAAAACTAGCAACGCACCCCGGCTTCGCACGGGTGTAAATATTTTTTTACACCTTGGGTTACATTATTGGAGTTTTATGAAGGATCCCTATTTTTTTTGAAAATATAATATAGCCTATAATTGTAACCCGGGGATAGTGTAGCTTCCCAACAGTGAAAGAATTTTTCAAATCAGTTCAGTAGTTTTTGAGCCAATTCGTTACAAACATACTTACATACAAATCTTTCCTCTTTATAATATTAGTATAGATATAGATAATATTGGATTTAATTTTGGATTGGTCAATTTATATGATCAAGGAGTATTTTGATAATGACTATAGCCATTTAGAGCCTGTTAAATAATTTGTATATAAGTACAAAACTATTTTTTAAGATTCCGTACCCAAATGGTTATGGTTATGGTAAAAAGCCAAAAAGTAAAAACGAAATGGGGGTCCCATACAATAAACGTCTTCAAATTCAGTCGTCAAATTATCTAACTGATGGTGAAAACCGCATCAAAATACATTGCGTGGTTTAGGAGGAGTTAGCGGTTATACAGACAGACACGCGGAAAGCGACTTTATTTTGTACTGTGTAGAGATGATGATTACAATGACCTTAATTCGTTTTTGTACCACCGTTCAGTGTAACGCTGTATATTGCTGCCATCCCGCATGTGTTTAGCCTTATCCAATGAATTATTATAAGTAATCACATCTAATAATGTATACCTGTATTGCACAAATGATAGTTAATTTGCATGCGAGATTGGATGCTGCCTCAGCCGCTAGTTACTCGATCAAATTGCAAATTTAAACATAATTAATGCATAAGTACACCTCTATTAGAGTAATAGCAAGCTGTTACAGCTGAAAGACTTTAATGTTTGATGATTAGTCATGCATGTCGTTAATAGACCAACGAGATCGGGAAATCTAGCAAAGCGATATGCGTTAAACGTGCGGAGCCAATACAAACTTCAAATTGGCGCACTACCGTGGTCGGAAAATCGAGCAAGCGATGGAAATATGTAGTAATCGAGCGAAGCCACGCCAAAAAATACTGGTAGCTATTATTTTTTCTGTGGCCATTTCACTCGCCTGCAAGGACCTTGTATACCCTTACAAAGTCCTTGCTAGCCTGACCTCACATAGCTAATTGAAATAGATTAAATGCGCATCGCGCTGTGCCCGCGTGGACTACAGGAGTATTTTACATTGTATTTTACCTTTTATTGTATTTTACGAAGCGCTTTGATTCCACTTTTATTTTGCGAACTGGTGAGTCTGTGGAATGCGCTGCCTGAATGGGTGTTCCCCGATAGTTACAATCTGGGTGTCTTCAAATTACGAGTGAATCGGTTTCTTCTGGGCAAGCGTGCTCCATCGTAGACCGCATCATCGATTAACATCGAGCGAGTTGGCGGTTAAACGCAAGCCTATAATTAAATTAAAATAAATAATAAATAAAATAAATAAATAAATATTCGGGACATTTTTGCACACACGGTCATATGACCCCAAACTAAGCAAAGCTTGTGATATGGCTGCCAGAGACTGATATACATACATATATCGTTTTAAATACATACGTAAATAGATATTAACAACCAGATATAGAACAAACACAAATGTTCATCACATAAATGTTTGTCCTACGTGGGAATCGAACCCACGCCCCCAAGCTCAGAAGGCAGGTTCACTACCAACTAGACCAACGGGCTATCAAATAAACTGAGCCACTATGTCAGTGGCTGGTTCTTTGGCGAATAGGGACGTTCCGGATTTTGCATCGGATCGCGCAAAGAAACTCCGAGCATAGCTCATTCCATTGCCTGCTTCGTGACTCGAGTTTTTCCAAAAAGCCCGCAGTTAAGGACCAGGTCTCAGTACCATATGTCATCAGAATTTGCTAGGTAGTGATGATTAAATTTAACCAGTTTTAAGCTTCCTTCCTTATTATTCGAATACCTATCTATCTTATTTGCACTCGACAAGCGATTTTTCTCAGAGGCACCCATGCTCCGGGAACGAAGTGGCATGAAGCCAAGTAGCGAGCCGGCTCGATAAATCAGAGCCTGGGTGCCTGGGTTTGGACACAAAATAAATTGGTACAGAAGGCCTGCTGCAACCTGAAGCTGGATATGGTTGTGTGCTTATATATTCCTACATTAAATCTGTAAATCAAATACCGTCACACATGACTTCTAACGAAATAGAAGCAACATTTGATATAGGTTTTACTTGCAAAAAATGCCGTTTGCGTGATTCAAGTAGTGTCGTATTTACATTTTGATATTTGTGGACTACGAACTGTTTACACATTTAAAAATTCTAATAATTTTACTATTATTTTTTTCCTTTTTTTTCATTTGCTTATTATTTTAGAATTATTGAATACTTATTAAATTTAAATTATTATTTCAAATTTTTACTAGTTTGAGATAAAATAAAAACTCATTCAACAATTTCCCCAACACCGTGTGTCCATTATACCAATTGAACACTTAATGACGCCACCAATTTACTTAATACCATACTGGATTATTCACTACAACTAATTAGCTAATAAGCAGCCTTAAATGGGCCTAAATAGCACTTAACCGTGTTGTTCGCGACGGAATTAAAATGTTTATACTAAGTTTAACTTTAATTAGTGAAGACAGTCAAGACATTCTTCAACACAACTTCATTCAACCGTCATATCAAGGCGTAAAATTTAATTTTACTGTTTCGTTTAATGTCTGGAGCTGGTTCTTTCACGGTAATGATATGGCAGTTCTGCTAATTATAGTGGACCTTTAGAATACTACAATGTTGATATGCTATTTTAATTGTTCTTTGTTAACTCCAAGAACTTGCTCCACACATAGCTGATAAAGTTGGATAAAAAGGTTAATTTTTTCTTTGTACTTATGTCAATACTCAATATGTTTATTGCGACATATGTATGCATGCAAACCTTAAATAACATGTTTATATTTTTAAAATTACAAGTAGTACATATGACCCTGTTAGGGTATGGCAACAGAAAGAACGGAACGGTAATATGTCGATTTAAGTATGACCACCAAATGGCCATAAGGAAAGCAATGGAAATATCTGATCTATAGTAGTATAGTGTAGTCTTAGAGCTAAGAAGATAGCTTTTCACGCTTGCCAGAATACTAACTTTGAAGGCTGAGCATAATAAAATAGCTGTAAAAGGATAACCTCAAATCTGGCCGCCCATTTGTCATTAAAGTCAGCTCTTACGTTAGGCAGCGGAATATTAAAACAATTTTCTAAACCCCTGATTCCTTGCCCCGTTGATCCAGTTGGTAGTGAACCTGCCTTCTGCACTTGGGGGCGTGGGTTCGATTCCCACCACCTAGGACAAACATTCATGTTATGAGCATCTGTGTTTGTTCTATATCTGGGTGCTAATATGAATTTACATCGAGATGACAATACCTAGAGAAAAAACGTGCAAAAAAAAAAGGCCGAGACAAAACTCGGCGCACGCTATGTGTTGCGCCGAGTTGTTGGTTAGTTGTAAGGCAACCGCGATCCGACTACAACGCTGCGCGACGCCAGTGCTACGACGACAGCGGACAAGTGACGTAGAACACTATGCAAGCGACATGTATACGTCTAAATTGGAGTAAATGTGGCATTGCGAAATATAAATAACTGTCTAGGTATATACAACGACGCTCGGACGTCTGTTTTTGTCTGTTTTCACTAAGGGTGTGTGTATAGTATTATTGTACACTATTGTATAGCACTATAACACTATTGTATCTCGATGGTATTTAAGTATGTATTTAAAATTTATATAATATGTATGTATATCAGTCTCTGGCAGACATATTACAAGTTTTTTTTTTAGTTTGGGGTCAGATGACCCGTGTGTGCAAAAATGGCCCGATAATTTATTATTATACTAGAAGCGCCCCGCGGTTTCACCCGCGCGTTAAAATCGTTGTTAAGTTTTCTGAAACTTTCTGCGCAATTTTCTGAATTGTTCTTGTCGTAAGAACCTTCTACAAAGTATTAGAAAGCTTTAAATAAAAAGATGAAAGAAATGAAAGTCGTTCTCAAGTTATGGCGTGACCAAGGTAAATAAATAATATTTATAGGATCTGACTTCTATCAGACACCGCTTCTCGAATCTTATGTCTCCTAAAAAATCTAGAGACTTTTAGAATTATAACGGATAGCCCGTTGGTCCAGTTGGTAGTGAACCTGCCTTCTGAGCTTGGGGGCGTGGGTTCGATTCCCATCTAGAACAAACATTTGTGTGACGAACATTTGTGTTTGTTCTATATCTGGTTGTTAATATATATGTATGTATATCAGTATCTGGCAGCCATAACACAAGCTTTGCTTAGTTTGAAGCCAGATGACCGTGTGTGAAAAAATGTCCCGAATATTTATTTTATTTCATGACATCTGCGGGTCTAAAACGGCCACTTTGAGCAATTCACCAAAAAACAATTCATATAATGAATTCCTGGCAGATCATTAGCAATTCTGCTATAGTAAAAAATATTTATTAATTATTTGTAATATAAAATATCAAGTATATAATACAAAGTTTAAGTAACTATTAGAAAATTACGGAAAAGAAAAATCGATATCGATTAAATTATGGTAACGCTTGTCAAGGGCTATATAATCGAAATACTGTGAAATCACAAAATTATCAACAATTTAGACTTACCGGTGATAGGATATTCCTCCTTTATTTAAATTAAAGGTGTCTAAAACACGTGCATGTTCTAAAAAGTTTTGATAAAGGCCTAAATCCGCCATAATTTATTTATTGTTGACAAAAATGTGCAAAATGAATTGTAAAAAGTTGCTCTTGAGTAACTTCTAACGATTCTGTTAATAGACGCCCAAGCAATTCCTCTTTAGTGGGCCATTTTACGATAATCCATATGAAACGGTCAAACTGATGAATTGCCTAATATGAATCGTATGCAACACCTATTATGAATTGACAATGTGTGGTCATTTTACGATTTGTAAAGTAATTCATAATATGATCCTAATAGGATTCATTAAAAGTGGCCGTTTTAGACCCGCTGTATACTCCATCTAGAAAGCAATATCGTAGTAGAGGCCATGTACATCGTACTACCCGTATAAACACTGCCCTCAGTACCAGGCTCCCATAAGCACGCGCGTAATAAAAAAGTTACGAGGAGTTATCAAAAGGATGTCATAAAACTGGCAACGGGCGACGGCGCCATAAAATGGCCAGTGGTTAGGCACTAGGCTCACAGCTCTGAAGGATTATTACTTCAACGTTAAGTCCTATTCTTAATTTTAAAAGCAATTAATCACAATCAGCCTTTGTCTATCCTCATCGACATAGGTGAAAATGGTGTGCTCATCTTTAGCACCCCATTTTTACCGGTCTGATTCTTCCATGTGTTGCTCTAGACCCTGACGACATCTATCCGGCCTAATTTGGACCTAATACTGATCTTTATAGCCTTGTGCACACTAAATCAAATAATGTGGATTATAAAAAGAAAACTTGTAGGAACATTTTTGTCAACTCAGCAAAATTCGTAGATAATTCAATCAGCATAATAAAAAGCAAATTTTCTTCTAAAACAAGAACTTAGGCATTTTACGCAATTCGGGTGTATCACCTATCTACACAACCTATATACCAAAAGTTGTGTAGATCTCTACTTTGACGTTGAATGTGCCGAAAAGTGGTCCCCGAAGTGTGAAAATGTTCAAGTTTTTCTCGATTGCGAAAAGTTGGGGGAATTGCGCCTGTTTCAAATCCGAAAACCTACAGTTATCAGGTTACAATGGAGGGCCGACCACCCCCTAAAAGCCATCCCATTCCTTTAGAAAATGTCTTCGTTTTTAGGGCCTACTTACTAGAGGGCATATGTAGTCCTATTGCTGTCCCTTTGCGCGTCCGTCCGAGTATGTTAGTATGTCCGCCTAGGCCTCTAGTTCCTAATACGGTTGTCTCGGGAGGAGCCGTAGCGCAGTGCCGAGGGTTTCGGTGTGTTCCTTTGGAGATCCTGGAGCCCTCTTGTCAAGCACTAAGGCTGGTCACCGGGAGGTTTTAGTGGGTATAATCTCACATAACCTAGCTGCACCCCAATGCAGCCGGGCAACTTTGGAAGATTTCCCCTTCGAATAAAAAATTTATGTGTGTGTATGTGAACTCTTGTTCCTAATCGGAATATGTTATAGACCTGAAACTTTGATATAATGGGTAAATGTTAGCCCAACACCGAATAAGATGTGGGATATTGTTGTCTAGAACTTGCTAAGTACAGGAAAAATAAAATTTTAATTTATTTGTGAAATAATATATTCTTCAAAAAACCTCAATCCCCAATCTTCCTCAATTTTTTAATTTTTAGACCCTTTTTGTTACATGGTCTATCTCCAAAACAAAACTAGCTATGAACATAAAATTTCTGAATAATATGCGTCATAATATTTTATTTGTGGTCATAATATACATGAATTTTAGCAACAAGTATTAAAAACCGGCCAAGCGCGTGTTGGACTCGTGCTAACGATCTCGAATAAAATGGAAACAAGTACGTATACGTATGTATATATTGATTTTTTTAAACTCCTGATGAAAGACCTGATAATCTTCAAATGTCTGAACAGGTCTAGGGTATAAACTACTTCCATACCAAACTTCATCCCTATCCGTTCAGGCTTTACAGATGTCGATTGCGGACAAACATACACACTTCCATGCACACAAACTTTCGCATTTATAATATTAGTGTGATGTGAAGGGAGATACATTGTTGTATTGTTGTGTATACATTGTTTTTTTTTATTCCCGATAAAAGAGCTGATAATCTTCAAACGGCTGAACAGTTTTTTTAAAATCATTGCTGAGTCATACAGTCATCAGTCAAGCAGTCTCTTTCCTCACCTATCAAACAAAACAAAAAAACTAAATCAATATAGGTTCAGCCGTTTGAGAGATACGATGTCACTGACATACACAGATACACAGACACACACTTTAAACTTATAACACCCCTCATTTTGCGTCAGAGGTTAAAAGTGTGATCGGAACCCTCGAAGTCCAAGTTGCACTTGACCGGTTTTATTTTACACTAGCAACGCACCCCGGCTTCGCACGGGTGTAAATCTTTTTTTTTACACCTTGGGTTACATTATTAGAGTTTTTAGTAAGGAAATATCCCTATTTAAAAATATATATATATAATATAGCCTATGTCACCCGGAGATAGTGTAGCTTCCCAACAGTGAAAGAATCTTTCAAATCTGTTCAGTAGTCTCGAAGCCTATTCAATGCAAACAAACAATCAAATCTGTCCTCTTTATAATATTAGTTTAGATTTACTTGTAATTTTGTTTATAATGCACGAATAGGTAATTTACTCTAAACGTGCAAAAAAGAATCTACGTAAGTACATATTATATCTTAATTTCTATTCATTTCACTATCATTTAACAAATTTATTACTGGGCAAGTGCCTTTATTAACTTAAAAAAATACAAGCTAATACTAACACTACAAATACAGTTAGACTGCCCATAGACCGTTGAAGGTCTAAAGACAATCCAAATGCTAATTTAATTAATTAATTCTAGTCAATTTTAACTAATTAATTCGATGGGTAGGCAAGGTATTAAGTAAATTACATAAAAAAATACTGTTTTAAACTATCATGGTTGTTCACTAAAGTTATATGATTATTTACGGGATATTTACCGTGGTATGATTGTGGAATGAGCTCTCGATAGCCACATTCAGTCTTCCCGTGAATACGGTGCATGTAACTGCGCCGAAATATCGGGAGCTCATTCCACAATACCACGGCATACACCACCACAGCCACACAGTGGTAGCTCATACCACGGTAAACATCCAGTAAATAATCATATAACTTTATTAAAAAAATACTTTGTAAAACACAAGACATGATTGTGATATAACTTGACATGACTTCCATATCTACAATTTAGGTAGGTTATATAAACATTTACGACCACATAAAATATAAAATTCGATAAAACCATTGAATCGGCCGTTATCTTATTAGGGTGTGTCAAATGTTCTCATATTATGTCGATAGGTAACCCGCTAGTAATGGTTTTGAAATGGCGTGTTGGCACGGAATGAACGCGCCTTTTATTCAGTTCACATGCTAAATTGCTTCATAAATCTGCCGGTAAATTGCTTGAAAATTTCTAATGCTAGAGAACGATCGGAAACCTAGGTTACATACAATGTATGGGTACAAATAGTCCACTAATGGTAGAGCTTCTTGGAACTTTTATTCTTATCATTAGAGCCGATCTGCTGATACCATAGATAATTATTGTTATTTACAAGTTATAATTATCTTGCCTTGTTAGTTTGGGTCAAAACTTGCACCTGAATTTTAATCTTAGATATCTCCAAATATCTTAAAAATGAATCTTATCCCCAACCGATTGAGCTGAAATTTTGTATGTCCACATTTAGTTTGGATGACAATGGTGTAAATTATGTTGTACCATTCTCAAAACTAAACTAATTTGACAGGACTAAAATTATCGGCGTCTCTTTTTAATTTATTACCTCATAATAGGTTGGAACCGTTTTAGAGCTGTCAAATTTAGTTTAAAGAATGGTACAACAGAATCTACACCAATGGCGTCCATTCTGTCATACCACTCACTAAACTAAACCACATACAGGACTGAAATTATCTGCCTCTCTTTTCATTTTAATATGTGAGAGAAGATGGCAACAATTTTAGAGCTGTCAAATTTAGTTTAGTTTAGAGTACATCATAATCGATGCCATTGCATAGTTAGCTAAATGACGTCATTCTAAATCAAATATGGTGGACTCCTAAAGACCAGCTATTTTTGATGCCATGATATGATATGGGTACCAAACGAAAGGGTTTGCTGAGAAGAATACAAAAAAAAAACTTCGAAAAAGCTTGTTATTAAAATTTTCTTTTTTTGTTTGATATTTACGTCTTGCTACAGAACTATACTACACATACACTGAAACTACACATACTTAATAGACAAATCGAAATTTTGTTTGTTTAAAAAAAAAAACTCATTGGAACTATGAATTTTGTACAGTTTCGAAGGTGGGCGTTGTTGCCTGCGACACAGTTCTAGAACTATTGTAGGTAACACCGTTCCTATTGTTGATAAAACCATTGTAAATTTTTCCAAATACACATTTTTTTATACTACAAATTAGTTATGGTTTACTTGTTATGTACATATTCGTCTTGACAATTACGGTTTTATTTTTTCGTTTTATGCCCGAAGATCCGCATACCTAAAATTTAACGATGCATTTTGTAATACAGCTCTAACAAAATAAGTTAATTAATAAAGTAAAAGCTTGACCCAATAATGCCCACGAAGGATTTATTGGTTTAAAAAAAAATGCGTGGTCTTTTTTTTTTGCCCCTCCATCCCTTTATCCATAGATTCCACAGATTCAGTATAACGCCTTCATCCGAATTATTATTATTCTTTATGTCACAATACGCAATGTCAATCTTGTGACTGGCAAAAGTTGTTCTTATTAAGACTAACATTAGGCAAGGCAACTACAGATCAACTAACGACGGTGTGCTCGAAGGTAGAGCACGTCTAGCCTGGAATGCGAATTAGATCTCAAGTGCCACAACACCGCGTGGTGACAGTTGGCTAGTTTAAAGGCTACATCAAGGACTTTGTATACCCTTACCTATGTAACTTCCTTGGACTACATAGAAATCTAGACATCCCATCTGGTTTTTGCACATCTGTCATCCTCAAACCAAGGGTTTTATTTCACAAACTGGCACCCGCTATCGTGTCATTTCGCTTGCGCCATCATACTAACACCATACGCGCGAGTGGTATGGCAAGATAGCGATAGCGAGTGTCAACTTGTCTAATAACTCCACTGCCCAATCCATCCCGCTTCACAAGCTACGCTAGGAAATAGTAATAAATAAGCGAAGCATCGGCACTAAGTACTTTTCTAGCCCGGGTTTATGCCACGCTTTGTAAAGTAACCGGGCTTATCTGAGCTGCTTTACGACTATTTTACGATTATAGCCCCTTGGAATCGTTATAACATACTACGATATGAAATTTTCTATAAAGGAATATGTTTAAAATGGACATGTACATTTAAGTGGCTTTTACGGTGGTGTATTAATTTTTATGAAGCGCGGTAAAGGCGTAGTTCAAATTAATCCAATCTTCTCTGGCTGAACGTCAGAAAAAATTATATAGGTATGTACTTACGTAGGTAGGTCCAATCACCAGTAATCGATTGTCGAAGTATGTTCATATCTTTACCGGTAGATCGGTTGGTACTAATTAAAACTGTACTGTAATTAAAACTCTGATGAAAAATGCTAATTTAGGTGCGTTTTATCTCGAGCTCTACTGTTTGGCATTTATAACTTTTTGTACGGTAGGGGGAACAAAGATGGTTAGCACAATTCAGAATGTTAAGAGGAGTATTTTATTTTCCGTTTTTTTTTTTTTTTTTTTTTTTTTCCCCAATGGACTAAGTAAATTGTGATAGCATAGCAGTTAGAATAGGTCAGTAGCTCTTTACCAAAGAAATTAGGGTCTAGGCAGTACGTAGATTATTTTCTTATGTCGAGCTAGAGAAATCTAGCTTGATATAACTTTCCTTGGAGACTTGACTATAGTCTAAATATTCTTGTTTAGTGTAGAAAATGTGCTTGCAGCTTATTTAGAGCGACTGGTATTGGTGCAGCAGCTTGGTTGCAACAGCGTGCGTGGTGGTGACATGTTTGTTGTATTGTTGTTTCAGGGCTACAATGGTGTGTGCGTGTGGTGGCGCGCGGGGGGCGGGCGGAGCTCAGCGGCGCGCATGGCGGCGCCAATGAGGCAGGGGGCGCCGGCCGGCGGAGCACGCCCCGCGACCCACGCGCACCCCGCCAACTTTGAGTACGATGACAACGAGTGGGACATCGGCATCGGCGACCTCATCATAGACCTCGATGCCGACATAGAGAAGACGGACGAGGCGGGCGGCATGGCGGCGCGCGCCGAACACGACACGCAGCGCACCGCGCTCAAGATGAAGATCAAGCGCACAAAACCCGGCACCAAGAGCTCCGAGGCCAAGCACGAGATCGTCAAGTCGAACGAGATGAACGGAGAGCCGAAGTCGGCGGTGGGCGCGCCGGTCGGGCCGGCCGCGCCCGCCGGAGCCGCCGCCGCCAAGCGCGGCTCTGGCGGCCACCGGCGGGACAAGGCGCGCGACAAGCACCACCACCCGCACCCGCCACACGACGTGAACGGTGTAGCGCGCGTGCCGCCGCCGCCGAACGCGCCGGGCCCGCCCGCCGCGCCGCCCGCGCCGCTGCACGCCGCGCCGGCCAAACCTGAGCCGAGACCAGCGCCGGCGCCGCGACTCGACGCTAAACCCGCGCCGCCCGCGCCGCCGCCGCTGGCTGCCGCGCCCGCGCCGCTGCCTCCCCCGCCGCCCGCGCCCGCGCCGCAACCCCCCACTAAACCTGAACCTGACGACTCCCGGCAAGAAAGTAACACTTCCTCACAACCTCCACCGGCAAAGAAACAAAAAACAGAACCTAAGGTAAGATTTTCTTATTTATCTTCTAGCGATGGCGATATCTTAACTGAAGACGAACACGCACTGCGGCAGGTGGCATTTTTATCATTAGCAGAATGACTCGTTAGGCGCTTAGTAAGCCACCACCAGTGTATTTTCGGCCTTAGGAAATTCTAAGAAGAATAATCACTATTTTTATCATTATAAACTTAGTTTCTGTAATATATTCTGTAATATAAAATAATATCACCCCTGGCATAATTATTATCTATCAACTTTAGTGGTTAGGATTACCTACCGAATATTTTTAAAACTTACATTTGTTAAGTACTAGTTAGTAATTATATTATGACGTAAATTAAGTTTACTACTTTAACTCTTAAATAAGATTTCTTCCTTGCGCCATGTTCATATGATATGATATGATAAATATCTATTATTAATCCGTGGTCAACGATGCTGGTATTTCAACTAGTTATTTTTCTGTATACTTCTTTCGTTTACAATTTTGTGGAATACTGTTTTTTGATCCTTAAATAAATTTAAAAAAAAAATGTCAGCTGTGCGCATGGAAATAGAACTTCTCACGTAACCCAAATAAATGTTAATGTCATCCACTTTGCATCTCAAAACACAAAACATGTTCCTTTCATCGCCGACTGTTTCCATTTTTTTATTTTTATAGATTCACAATAATATGATAGGTTCTAATCTGAGTGATTACTCAGAGTATAAATCAATAAAAACAGCTAGTTATCCTATATCGATAACAGTTATCACGGTGGGCTAAAGACGCGCTATCACGGACCAGTATCTGTCCAGTCTGCTATCTGATGAAATAAACGCGCACTAATCGGAGATTGCTCTTATCGCGCGTGTGCGATTGTTTCCGAACCGTGTATTTAATTGTACCGGCTTAGGGGTATTTGCGAGGCTGATTGAGTGCAAACGTTCGTGGGGTGTAATCCGCGCCTGTCGCCCGCCGCATCGGTTCATTAAATCACCCCAGACCTCCTCCCTCCGAGCCGCCTCGCAATCACAATACCCGCTGCACTCCACAAATTAATGCGATTGTAGCCGAGGCCGACAAACGAGCTTCATCTCTTACGACTTTACAACTGCACTTTCCGAGCCTCTAAGTCCACTCACATAAACGGCCTTCTCGATAATCAATCTATGAATCTGTCGAGATCAAGTTCCAGAGCGACTTTCCTAAAGCAGACAGACATTCAATGGCAGGAATGTCGTGTGACAATAGCGCATAAAACAACCCATCCGTAGAAAACATGGAAATCGTTGTAAACCCGCAATCAGTCGCTTTCGCCGTGTCGTATAAAATGGCGAAGTTATTCATGTAATAAAATATCAGAGTCTGCAGTTGGAACGCATCTGCGAGGGTCTTTCACAACTTAAACGAACGCGCGACACCCATCATTAATCATGTGACGTGGCTCGTTGATATTGCAAAAGGTTTATGCAAACCGTTCTTATGAACTCATCACGATCGACCGCGGCGAATTATGGCCATCGAAGATACCTCGGAGTTTTATCAACCGACAGCTGCTTAAGTAATATTGGGGCCGCAATATTTTACGAGGAGATTACTGCGAGCCTTGAATGCCCAGGGTAAAGATAGGGGCGTCCCCTATCCCGTTATTATGCGAAGTACGAAGGGCTCGAGACGCAGCAGTGTCGCAGTCTCCGATATTCCATTCATTAATCACTGTCGAGGGCTCTAAAAATTTCCAAAGTGTTGTGGAATCAATTTAACGTTCGCCCCCTAACTGGAAAAGTTTGCGAGCGTGATAATTAAAGACGCGATATCAATTTCGGCGTCCTCACTTCTATAACAATGTAGGAGAGAGTACTTGGTTTGTTTTACGCTAACAGCTCCTCGGCTTTCTCTATCTGCGAGGTAATTTAAAATGAAACTTGTGGAATTGGTAAAAGTCGTTTTATGATACGATACAATGGTTATTATTGTCGTGCTCAATTTACTGACTGTAATTGTTGTGTGATTATTAACTTCAATAAAAGTATGTTTATGGCGAGTCTTGAAACCTTTAAAGAACGGTTCGTAGCATTCCTCTATTAATAGCTATAAAGATTTGATCTTTCCCCACGGGCGCTGGTATCGTTTTATCTTCTAATGCAGCCGGGTGTTCCATTTCCCTTGTGTTTGCACTATCCAAATCAAACATTATATCTATCTCTATTATTCTCTCTATATCACTCCGGCTATTGTCTGCTTGCCTATTACTCTCTGTCCCAAAATGTAGTATTATTACACCCGTCTCTGAAATGGGGTGACACATCGATAAATGCCTTTTCAATGGAATCCTCGCCGGTAATATGGCTATTTGCATTGCCAAACCGTATTGAACATCAACAAAAAATTCCATGTATTTTTTTGTACAATTCGAAACGGTTTCATGTTTGCTTAATTTGTAAACATTGTTGAATGGACTTTGGTAATTCTTTAAACGTTTTAGTGTCTTCTGGTGTATTCTTCACAAGTTGTTTCGCCTTGGAAATAGTGAATGCACAACTATTGAATTTTTGAATACCTATCTGTTTGCAGCTAAATCGAAGCTAAATAATTTTAGTAAAATAGTTTTATTCTTTGCTTTGTTGGCTGGTACCATGCTTTGTTTTCCCTGTTTGAGCTTTACGTTACGGTAAGTAACGGTACGGTTAGCTTCGCATAGGTAAGGGATTAATAGCTATAGAAAATATTTTTTGATAGGTAATATCAAAAAATATTTTCTATAGCTATTAATCCCTTACCTATGCGTGTTATTTCACTTTATCTGTGTTTGTAATGGTGGTTTACATTATTTTGTTGGTACAAGTCGTCTGTCTAGTTTAGTTCCCTCCCATAGTATATTTTATTATATTTTAGATAAGTTCTTAATTAAAAAAGCTGATTAATTGCCTATCAATAATAACGTTCTCATTCTCACCATTAGCGGCTTCATTATGGCGCCATTAGATATTATTATACCTTAATATATCACAATCACAGCCTAAACTAGAACTCGGAAATTAGGGGTATAAATTAATTCTATATCATATTCTGATAAATGATTAAGATTTCTATCAAAATGATCTGTGGAGCACGATGTTTAACATGTATACGCCGACGCGAATGAGGTTAATACCGCCACCGCTGGATGATCGCTCTGAATAAATTTACATACTGATGACTGCGATCAGTGTTCTCACTAAACGGAACTGCTAACTAGCTGCCGGCTTACGGAGCGTTACTAAATACCTACCTCTAAGCACGCCCGCGAGCACCAGGAATTCCAAATTCAATTTCGACTTCCTTATAGGCACTTACGACTGTTTCCATATAAAGTGCGCCTTCAAACTGGTTCTGATCGGAAACGATATTCATAACGAAGCCACCTAAACGGGAACCGGCGCTCATATATTCCATATTTGATTTGCTAGAAATGACGGGATACCCGATATCGAATAATGTTTATGGGGAACAATCAACAATATCAAAGCGTGTAAATCGAAAGGTATCGAGTGATCAATTCTGATGAATTTTTCACTTCAACGACTTTATTTAAACAGCGAACGTGTACCGCGCTATCTGCCCGAGGCGTATCATTATTCATTTCAAAAGCTTTATTGCTTCGAAACTCGGATCGGTCGCGTCATGAATTAAATTTTTAATAACCTATACTCGAGGTAATTGATTGATGCGATAAAATAAATCGCTCCTCGCCGGACGCGGGCGATTGGTCGTAGGACGCGGGACGAATCGTGGTAATTAAACCAAACCTTCGTGATCACGACCATCATCGACCTCGCAATACCACAGTATATTCGTGATATAAGCTAGCCAGGCGAATGAAAATATATAACAAGTGTATGCACTGAAAGTAATCTCACACAGTTGAGACTCTACATATTATATAACTATAGTCTAGTCTAGACTCTAGCTAGAGATATGAAATGACCTCAAAGATTAAAGTGATGTTCTGTCTGACGTACGATAAATCGTCTAACTAATTTATTCTGAAACGGAATGAGCTGGACGTTAATATATTTGTGCAGTTATGTTATTAATCGAGCAGCAGAAGGCAGCTGCCGGCTACTGTGTAATTATTATTGGCGTAATTAGGATGTGCGTCCCGAAGGCCTGCGGCGCCGACTCTCCAACAAATGCCATTATTATTTCCGGTTCGTATTATACCCGGGTGCGGTTTGTTAACTCTCGTTTATTATGTCGTGAACAATTGAAACTATAATGAATACGGTCCTGCGAGGCGAATTGATTCGACATTAATTGCGGCTGGTGCGATCGCGCGCGGTTACAGTTACTCATTTAACGGTGCTGCAGTTTCACTGACAGTATTATTCTCGAGCTTGTTTGCTTGCCAATTGACAACGGTTATATAAAAACCGGCATTGGCGTCGGCAATTATCATTATGACATTAAGATTAACGCTGTTTTGTCCATTGATGTATAATGTGCTGTCCAATTTAATATTTCTTTGTTATCGTATCACATCTCTCGTGCTAGGCTTCTTAAAACTCGTCTGTTTAAATGAAATCGCGTACGTCATCTGTAATTATAATATCGACTTAAATGGAATAATTCGATGCTTAAAACAAATTCACGTGCTAAAGTTGTCGCAACCCCATTTATGCAGTACCATGCTGTTGGTGGACAAGTTGCTCGACCGAGTTGAGTGGCTAGTGGCGTGTGGTGTCTGGTCGATGTGTCGGTCGGTCGTGTTTCGTACCGGCACTAATCCGCACCCGGCGTGTACCTGCCCGTCTCTTTGTTCTGTTTACTCCACAGAACAGATTCCTTCTCGCCTTGGATAGCTATTGCTAGTTCAGTTTCCACCGCAATAACATCTTGTTTTATGTCATTTCTCGCTTGTTTTACTTTGAATCCATGACTCTATATCATTTGCTAATGCTACATGACATGTAATTCCTTGCAAACACATCGCCAACAGTTGCGTCATTTAAGTAATGCTTTGAGAGTTTACCAATTTCATTAAAATATCTTCAAAGAGAGATATAAATATAGAAATAAATGGCATAAAAATGAATGCTCTCTCGATGCGAGCAAAGAAGTTCGTCGACCAATAAAACGTTAACAAAATGAAGGGGAGCCAAGGGATCAAAAGGTGATTTTTTGTTACAATTTTTTTAAGCATCCATTCTGCCCTTCTTTGTCCCACGTTGTTTACTAATGGTTCTGTTGGGTTCGACTTAAGATAATAACTCTGGGTTTTCTCGCCATGTGTCGCGAGTTTTTGCCGCCGGAAATACGAGAGCGTCTGTTCGGGACGGATTAAAATATATTTGTTGATCTTTCGGCTTAATCTGTAATCCTGAGAGGCGCGCATGCACGCGTGTTGTTTTATGTGCATATTTCGGTTTCAGTGTCAGTTTTTAGATTCACTCTCGATGATGTTGTTTGTTGTACAAATTGTTTTGTTTGAAGCTGGAGGGTTGTCTCACCCCAATTTTTCATAGTGCCGCAGTATCCGTAATCGACGATGGTTAATCAATCACGGCTCCGGTTTAATTCCCCAATCTCCCGCAGTCCCAACTAACAATTACACGAGGGGTTGGTATCGCGGCGTCCAGTTCTGCCAATAACATAAATTGTCGCGGGGGCGGAAGTGTGCTTCGCCTCGCCTCGGGTAGGGAGCTACCACAGATCTATGGCTCCCTGAAGACAAACTGCGAACATTGAGCCGAGGACCGTCATTACGCAAGCTTTATTGCCGCCGATTAAAATGGACCAACGAAATTAACAATAATGTGTTAGCACCTTTTCATCTCATCCAATCTCAAGCTTTAGAAGGATTTTGCTTTACGCTTTATTCAATATTCAGTGTTTTTTGCATTGAATAAACAATGGATTCACAGGACGTTAATTCCTTTGCGCGAAACGGGGCTGTTGAAAAACGTCGGTATCCCCCCAGATTGCTGTCGTCTCCACAATCGATATTCAATCTCTTTTGACGTTTTATACGCTCCCGCTTTCTTACTTTGTGTCGACGTTTAGGGCAGATGATTGCGATTGGCGTCCATCTCTCTTTTCTTTTATCGCTAGGTATCTGCTATTTCTTTGAGCTCCGTCTATTTTATCCCAATGTTTTTGCGAATGATGGCTTTGGGAATTTGCTCATCGCACTTTATTTTAAGACGCAAATCGCGCTTCTATTTATGCTTGACATTCAATGTCACAATTCTGTCAAATCAAACAGCAAACTCGAATGTTTATTCGCTAATCGTATTAGCGTCTTAGCAAACACATAAGTACTAGACGAGCGTCATCCGACATGTTTTTACTTTTAGTTTATTGCCAAATGATTTACTCGACCGTGTCTGTGCTATTTAAATAAATCTAATGCACATCCAGATGTCCTTGCTTTGTACGGAGAGCTGAAAGCTTTAAATAGCACGTTTACGATTGCAGAGCTCATAATTGCTACACGGTTGAAGTAATTAGCAGATTCCGTAGTCTCTACGTCTAAGGTAATTACGAATCGCCTATATCCGCGGAATCCGTGCCAAGTTAAATTGAAAGCTCTTTGGGGCAGGAGTACAGAAGATTGGAGCAACTAACTCTTGGGTACACGGGATTATTTTTATATATTCCATAACTACTTACAACATTTATAAACATTTAAAAAAGATTCATAATAAAGAACAAACTCAATATTCCGGTGCTAATTAGTAAAGTGACAATTTGGTGCTTGTCCCTCAACTGTTGATTTGCCCCAAATCAAATCCTGTCTCATTACGCCTTTTTGTGTATCGCATACGTAATTTGTTTGTTAAAGACGGTTCGCAGTTATACCGGTTGTGAATAATTTAAATTCATCCCCTGGCGGGCGGGGTGGCACAGGGTGGCCTCCCTGGCCCCCAGTTATTGATTCGCGCGAGCACAGCTGTGTGCGTGCGCCCTACTAACGGTGTCGCGCTCATCTGTGTGACATGCGAGTGCCTTTGTGAACAATTTGGCCAGAGATTGATGCAATTTGGGGGAAAATGAAGTCGGTTTGTTAATAAAAGGCGCTCGTTAGTACAATGTTGTGTCATTGTGATAATGCCAGTACTTAGCTACCTTTTCAAAATTTATTTTTTATTTTTAATATTCAAAGTCGTTCAGTAAAAGGTAGATAATTAACGAATCGGTAATTCGAAGAAAACTGGTCGCTTGTTTGGTTGTTTCTTTGAAAGCCTTCGACAGTGGTCGTAAATGCGAAGCTACAAAACGTAATTAATATTCTTAATAATTTTACGAGTAAAAATAGAATTGAACACATTTATGTAGATTATGCCACCGGCATTACTGGTTATTTTTTTAACAATTTTTTTAACGACTAAGTTATTTTATCTTCCTTGTTATACATGAAACTGCGAAATACACTTTCATAGTCAAAAGTATATTTTTTTTTTCAGAATATAATGCGAAATATTTTATGCTACAAAATCAAAATCGCGTTTATAAAGCTGCGCTACCAAGTTTAATACTAGTAAGTCAATATTAAGTAGGTACCTACTGTGTGTACTAAACCTACACACGGACTTGCACAAGGTGATTAGTTGGGACCAAAGTATTTTCTAACACAACAATGAGAGTTCTTATAAAATGATTTTAATGTATTGGATAGTAACTAAGCAATTTTTGAGGATCATCACACATTCAGCAATCTGGTTGGAAAAATAAACATGTACGAGAATATCCCAATTCTAAAAATGCTAAAATAGGGAAAAGTGGCGTATTTTAGTATCGGAGGCCAAGACATTTTGGATCGCTGCGTCAGCATTGGTGGTAGTAGTAGTAAGCAAAAATGCCCTAAAGTAGTCACAAAATCTTAAATCTTGCTATAAAATTATAATTTGTACTTCCGCAAAGTAACACCTGATTCAATCAACTATAAAATTATAAATTTTTTTTACTGTCATAATTTTTTTTCAAAGTCCTTAATTTTTACTCGTCAAAAATAAAGGAATATAATTTTATTGCAAGATAAGCTTTCATTTACATAATTTTATGACTACTTAAGGGCATTTTTACTTACTATATAGGATAGGTACGGTCAAAGACCAGCCCGCTATGACACGTGTACAGAGAGCTAAACATTACTTGAAGGTTTTGTAGGTAGCCAATAGACAGTTACTTTGGGGGTGTAGCTCAGTATTAGAGCAGGGATTCTCGGCCCATTCGCTCGGCGAGCCACAAAGCCTGACTATCAGCACAGAATACTGAATAGTATATCAGTCGACGGATAGGGTTGCCACACTTTGGTACATTCTTTAATCCTTCTGTCAATTAGTTGTTGGGATGTTGTTTGACATAGTTCGGACAAGATTCATTTCGGCACAAAATAAATTCTGAAGCATTTTTAGTGTCGCTTTTGTTTTATATTAAACGTTTGCTGTCAATCTCAGATTTTCGGTTATAAACATAGTCAGTGGTAGTGGATTAGATTTAAAAATTAATACCGTTAAAAATAAAACCTTAAAAAATCTTTTAATGGCAACAATAGTACATAACTTTAAGCGGGGGTAAATCGATTTTTAACAATAACTTGACTTTTTTAAACGCATTCCACCCTAGTTTAAATTATGTAGTTTCTCCCCAAGAGATAAAAACAGCAAATTAATAAAAATCTTTTATTTATTAATTTGTTAGTAGATATAAATAGCAGAATTTTTCTTTTACAATAAAAACCTCCTCGGATGAAACTTTCTAAAAAGGTTGGCATGACGGATAAAAGCGCGAGTTTCTAAATTCTCAGCTGTACGGTTCGCAAGGTCCAATTTCTTTGGTTTGCCCTTGCATTACGTCCTTACGATAGATACCTACATTAGGTTATGAAATGTCCTTGGTCGTGGCAAAAAAATTAGAAATATCACTACACTACACAATAAAAAGAAATTAGAAATATCACTTGTCTGTATTAAAGATATCTCTTCTTCGATCAAACTCTCTCACTTTGATAATATTTGGGTGTTTAATTGTGTTGTGAGCATAAAAAAATAGAATGTAACAAAAATAAAACTAATAATTTTTAATTACAATGTATTGAATAAAAAAATATCGTTTCAGGCGAATTTTTAACTCTGTATTGACTTCAGTCAAACACTAACCGCGCCGCGCTGGCAAAACTTCATCCTACTTTACCGGGATTATGGTAGGTTCGTACTTCGTAGCGAGCTATAAAAATTAAAACTTTGTAACCGAACGGATGGAAGGTGAATAATTCAGAGCTTTGGTGCTAGTTTATCTTCTTAGATGCTAATCTAATTTTAATTACAATAATTGTATTAAAAGTTGTGATGTTTATGCTGACAGCCTTAATACGAATGAATTACTTTATTTGATTTTATTTACGTGGGTAGCAATAACATTTTTCAAGGTCACTTAGCGGTTAACAAAATCAAGTACATGATAGTTGCATTTTTTTACCACTAAGTGACCTTTGTCTACCTAATGTAATTAGGAAATAATGTAGGTAAATCATTATACATAATATATGTGTGCATTTCAGCAACACTAAACATAATAATACATTTTAACAAAAAAAAAAAAAAACGGTTTTGCAATAACAATGCAATAAACAGGATTATTCCTTATTAAAATTAATTTACCATTGGCATAGATAGATATCGCATATCACACACAAAAAACTCTTAAAATGCGAACCTCCTATTTTGAAGTCGGTAAAAAAGACAAATTACACCCAAAATAATTGTATATTCAACGATACAATTGACCTTGTCAAAACTGAATTTTAATTGTCTTTATTATATAGGGGCAAACTTCCGGGGTGATTCTCTACAGTGTTACACGGAACGGTGGCACTTATCCAAAGGGAGGTCATTGTACTCATAATAATGAACAAGTTTTACTGTGGGACCAACCCTGTAATCGCGGAAAATTTTCAACTGTTCCATACATTTTGTTGATAACCAATGTAATTTATTTCTAGATTTCTGGGTACATCCCTATCGTTAAAATAATTCACAATGATTAGTAAAATGTGACCTCTAGTATTTGTAATTCGTAACCCTGTATAATTTTTCTACAAAATCCATTCCTATATAATTATGGTTAAGACTACGAAGATATGTCTCCAAAAGTCCATCGACATCATGGCAATGCAAATGTTGTTATTTTTGATAATGTATAGGGCACAAGCTTTGACGAATGTACAATGTACATTGTACATGGACCACTTGTACTCGAGATGATGGCCAAAATGCTATTGATGGATAAATAGAAAAGATGTCTGCTGCCAAACTTTAAAAAAGAGGGTTGCACTATTGTTTTTGTGTAAAAATAATTATACAGCATTTTTTTTGTAGACCGATTCATCGCTTACCGTCAGGCGAATTGTTGGTCAAACGAAAGCCAAATATAAAAAAAAAAAATTGTTCTACCATACGCCACAATTAATGCCAGCTTTTTAAAATAAATAAAAGAAACGATCGTGAGCCAGCGCCGATAAATCCGCTATTTGTGTGATGGGTGGAGCGCGTAACTGCGGTCTGACAACCCTGGTTTGCCCCGGTATGTCCATTATAGAAGCCGCCTCATTAAAGTTGCTCAGACTATTTACTTGGATATTTCTGGAGTCAGGAAAGGGGGCATTCTTATTGAAGTACTTGGTCTTATTGAATAGTAGTAGCATAGTTTACTATAGTAGTAGCAACAGAGAAATAATAGTATGGAGGCTTTTTAAAATTTCATCCGCTATCCCACAGGAGGCCTACGAAACCCTTAACCGCTTCCATATTTCCAACGTCTTTTCAGTAGAGAGATTTCACGAAAGTTCAATCTTAGATTGAAATAAAATGATTACTAGATATAAGGAGTTGAAATTATGTGGTAGGTTGTGGTACATCAAATTTTTCTGATATTTTGCCGGGTTAAAAACGTTATTACGCACTATTACTACGCACTACTACGCACTCTTAGTACGCATTAATATGTCATAGTTCAAGGGTTAAACTATTTTAAAACCAAGTAATTCAGGGGCCCTTTTCCATGTTTTTTTACGTAGCCTAAAAATCTGTCATATTTTTAATTGGGTTGACTTTTAATTACATATATTGAAAACTAGATTTTTTTATTCATTCATTAATCCCACTCTATATTATTCCATTCCTAGCTATCTTGTAAAGTATTTTCAGACTGAATGTAATTCAACATTTGAGATTAAAGTGATACCTCCTAGCATTTGCTGCACGCCAGGTACTTTCAATCTACATTTTAAAATAGTTCTAAAGATTTTCTTGAAATTGAGCGTTTTCCGACGAAAAAGATGTATGGTATTTATTATTCTGTGGGTATGGCGAAGTAGTATATTAACTTACGTATTGATTTACATACAAATTTTTAAATTCGGAAATGAAGATTCGTCATCACGAAAAAAATAAAAATTCCGTTAATATTAAATATTATGCAAATTTAAACTTATATCCAACCAACCTTTTCAAATATTAATTTAATCAAAACGCCGCATCGCATTCATCTTTGTTTACGAAATTATGAAATCAAATTCAATATTCTATGCAAATAGTTAAGCCCAAAGCGAAAATTTCAAACGAGTCACACAATTTATGATATCATATTATTTGCGTGATAAATCACACTGCGCTCAAACATTTGCACTTGAAATTACCATCTTTACGATATGTGTACATAAATGTGCTAAAATTAAGTTGGGACGTATATACGTAGGTACCTACTACACAATGCTTGCTTTGACTTTGAGTATGTAAACATATAATTAAAACTGGCACTAAAGTAAATAAAACGAATAGGTATAATAGTACGAGTAAAGATCATATAATTAAGTTTGTCTGATTACCTTTATCTTAGCTAATTAAACCAAAGTAAACAAATTATTATTCTGAGTAAATTTAAAAAGATACTCATGAATGTGATCCTATCTTTCCATTCTAATTTCAAATTAAATCAGTTTTTTATTCAATCATTAGTGTTGTCATAAGGGGCAAGTGCCTTTATTAAATTAAATAAAAATACAAGCTAATACTAACACTACAAAAACAGTTAGACTGCTCATAGACCGTTGATGGTGTAAAGACAATTCAAATGCTCAAGCCCACTTAGTGTTGTTAACACCAGGGAGGGGCCTTACGGACAACTGCTATTGCGGCACCAAACTAACGTTAAATCAGCTCAGTTGGAAATTCACGCGAACGTGAACCTTAACGCGTCCGGATACGTGATTTTCCAACTGAGCGGATTTAACGTTAGTTAGGTGCCGCAATAGTAGTTGTCCGTAAGGCCCCAGGTTTGCTAAATAGCCCGAAGTCATTCTGCCATGGCTTATCCACAGTCACAACGTTCATCTGAGTTCTAAACTTCGGGGTTCATAGTTTCTAGTCTTATTTTATTCAACTTCAATCTCCGATAATTATTATGCCTACTGAATTTGAATAAATACCACCTACTGATGATATTAGTACCTACTAATTTGTGTCATGTCTTCTGAAAATCCCAATCAGGAGATATCACCAAAGATTTATTGGCCAATCACATCCTTCATGTTACTCTAAAACGCAGAATTCAAACAGGCGAGAATTGTTAATCGAAGATTTATAGACAAAACTACTCTGACTTCTCCACTTAACTAGTCAAACGCGTCACTCGACAATGAACCAACAACTAGATTGTTTAATTCAGCCGAGCTCGAAGCTAGGTCAATTTGTTGAGTGTTGCTGTTTTATTTAGACCGTTTATCTGATAACCCGTCTGTGCACCGTTGATAAAAATAAAACATCGACTTTATTTTAACGCGAGCATTCGCGTCCACGTAACGCGCTTTTTAGGGTTACCGCAGTTTTTAAGTGGGGCAAACAATTAATCATATTTTTTCTGTTTAGTGTTGGCTTTTGACATCCTGTGTAATTAGCCCAAAATTTAGCCAGTGTCAAGTATAACAGTTATTCATTTTATACAATAACTGTCGCTATTTCAGATTGACAGTCAATTTAGTGACATTTTCTTTCTCAAGTGACTGATGATTCCTCACGTGGTTTATGCAAAAACATTTTAATCTTCTTGTACAGTCTTTATTGATATGAGGACTTGTATGTACGAGTATAGCATTCCAACAAGAAACCCCTAAAAACCCCGTTTTGTCCATCCGTGTATGCATTTATTTGACAGCTATATGCACGCTATAATCAACGTTTTGTTTTTTTTTTTTTTTTTTACAAAGATTGTACTAAGGCGAAAAGGGGTCCATAGTAACCATCAATAAACCACTTTTATTATGAGACTAACCCTGAAATCGCGAAAAAAATATACTGCTGTTCCATAGAAAACGGTAATTGAAACTAAGATTTTTTTTGCGATATTTTTTTTATTTTTTATAATGTATTTATATTATATATATATATTAAATAATATATATATTATATAATATATTTATTTGCGATAGATTACTTTCTCCTATAGTAAAAGCTGTTCTTAATGATGGGTATTATGGGCCCCTTTCGGTTTAGTACACCCTTTCCGCGTAACCCTCTATGTATAGCTATAGTATAGATGCGTCTGTATCGTTTTCGCTTGCCAAAAATATAATACCGCACAAAGTTTTGTCGTCCGTTCCTTTTATGTAGATTCAGGGAACACGGAAGCCACGTTGCCAACCCTACAAGCTCCACCGCCACTAGCAAAATTCCGCATGGTGGCGCGCATTCAATTTCCTACAAAAATATTTTACACGGCGAACGCAGCTCGACAGATTTGTCATTTTCTGTAGCTAACTGAATTTCTGTGTTTGCATTTATTTTGGTTGGCCTTTATAGCTTTTACGCAGATCTGCCGCTTTTGTAAACAAACATTTTAAATTGAAATATTGCTTTGAAAAGGGCAATTTGGCGCTTGCTTCATGTCTTTCAATTCTTTATGTACTTCCAGTAATGTTTGATGTGTTCGCACTTTATTTTTATTCTTTCATATACTTAGTTTTGAACACTTAGAATATTTCATAATGAATATGTATTATACAATATTTCATGTCTGTGCTGTTAACCATTGAGGAGTTCCCTAGTCAGGACCCAACCCTAAGTGCAGCTACTGTCATGGTAAAAATGTAATTGTGCTACCATAATAAAATGCGTAGTACATAAAATTTCGTGTCCGTGCTGTTGACCGTTGAAGCGTTCATTTAGGTACCTGAAGCTAACCCTGGATGTCGATTCAGGTCATGCTTACCATAAAAATGCATTAATTGTCATTAGAACTGAACCAACATGTAAAAATTCTACTCCTTGGGATAAGAAATCAAATCAAATCAAATTATTTATTTGTCAAAACATGGTAGGTAGAGGTACACATACATATAAAGTAGCATACCATGGTCGTAATAATGGAAACGTATCTCAACCCTTGCCAGGTACGGCGTACAAATCGCACTACCCATGGAAGACTGGCGTAAGTTGAAAACACCAACTTTTCAGGAGGTCAAAAAACTAATTTGTGGAGAAATTAGAAGACTTAGACAATTAGTTCCTTTAGCAACATGCTGGCAAAAAATATTTTACAGATACCTACATATTTCATTTTTAGGAAAAATATTTAGTTGGTTACTCCATTAATGCTCGGAATAACAATATGAAATTTAGAAACATCTAAAGTTAACGCTTTGTTACCACGGAAATTAGAAGAACTACGTGGTTTTATTTCGAGTTAAGTCTTTATTCCAGCCCACTTTTATAGAAGTTTTGTACGTAAAAAATGATACTCTTTTCTTCCACGATAATGAGGAAATTTATAGTAACTTGTATATGAGCGTATATTTCTGTATTTTATCACGTGGAAAAAGTATGTATGTAAGTTCATTTATGTAAACAAGTTTTTTTAGAAAGACGTATAATAATTGCGTAACTTCGTTTAAGCTAATATTAAAAGGCAACTCTACAAAAGTAATAAGCGTATCAAAACTTACATAAGTTTACCAGGGAATTTATGAAAAAATTTATTTCGTACTGATTTTTTGAAATCAAATTATATCCGTCATTTATCGGAATAATAATTTAAGGAATGTTGAGTACGTGTATTAATTAGGTTTTCCTCTATCCAATGGTGAAATAAAAAATATTTTATGCAAATGTGTTTACGCCAGTCTTCCATGGATGGTGCGAAATATAAGTATTTAAATCAATTTTAATGTTGAGAGAAAAAGTAAAACTTGAGTATTAAGAGTTATGTAAGAGGGAGTGGTTCTAATTATTTTTTTGGATTTCAAACTAATGTAATATACCCTTTAGTTATTATTCTTAATATATAATTATACAAATTTGGTTCTAATTCAGTTGTCAAGATTGACCTAATCCTAAATCCTAATCCTAAACAGACACAGGTATAAACAGTTCTATCAATTTTACCATCGCATATCGCATTACGATAACAAATGTAAATTTGTAATTGTAATGCATTAATGTAAGTAAATAGGGGGGAGATACGGAACGAACTTCTTGACGTGGACTGCACAATATAGGCTCCGGGGCACAATCTACTTCAGTCACAATCGAACTGGCGTTTTGATAGCACGTGAATTACTTGTCAAAATTGTGTGAAATAAAGCAGCAAAAATTACTTCCTGCGTTTTCACTGGGTGCACCAACAGTTCGAAGACAAAAAACAAGTTCCACGGCATTACTTTTCACTCGTAAATACTTAAAAACAATTAACTTAATTTTCTTTAAATGTCACTTCTATGGTCTAGTGTAGTGTCTAAAGGAGCGGTGAAGTTGACGTTTACAGTGTAGACGTCAACGTCACCGCTGACTCGAGCCGAAACAGGGCCATATTTATTGGGAACAATGTTTGGATGTCACGCGTCTTCCCCCTTTTTAAAACTGTCATTGTTGTAATGTAAATTTTTGTCTGATGTCACAGACACTTCACTGAAAGAAACACTTCTTTCAACAGTTAAATTGCGCTTTGTCGAGTTGAAAACACTGTGAAACTATCATGAGACAAATGAGACAAGCACAGATTTATCAAATTAATTCCAGTAGGTATAAAAAATTACATCTAAGCTTATTCTTCCTGCATAATATGAATAATTTAACCTAGTTTTGAAGAAAACATGAAAATATAGTAAACAAAAGATTTATAACCACCCTGAAGCCTTTACTGCACCTGAGACCGCCCGTAAAGTTTATAGACTTGCATTAACTTGGAGAAATATCTATAAAACATTGCCGAGTACTTAAAGTAACCATAATAATTGTTGGAATATTTATATGAGCAATAAAATTGAGATAACAGTGGGTTGTCGGTGAACTGGTGTATATTTTAATTAACTGGTGTCGAGGCGATTAGATCAAAAGCCCGATATTGATATTGGAACTACGCGGACGTTCTTAATTATTCTGTTCAGTTAGGTATTAGATATTCTGAAAATATATTTTGGTTTTTGGTAAGTTTTATTTTGTAAATGGGTTCGTTTGTTAATATATATATATACTATACTAAAGTTATATGATTATTTACGGGATATTTACCGTGGTAAGATTGTGGAATGAGTGAGTGAGTGAGTTGTGTTGTGGTTGTGGTTGTTGGTTGTTGTGTAAATATCCCGTAAATAATCATATAACTTTAGAGAACAACCGTGATAGTTTAAAACAGTGATATACTATACTTATTAAATTTAGCCTATCTTTTCAGAATGTAATACTTTCGATGTAACGTGGAACGGCCTAAGGAGTTCCGAATTTTAGTGTTTAAAAAGGAGACACCTTGAACAAAAACCTTGAACATTTCATTCCAGTTGCGATAGTGACCCGTCAATCTAATTATAGTCAAACAATACCTGTCTTTTTTAGATACAGTTTGTTTGTTTAAAACTTTAGAACGTCGTCATCAACTTTACCAAAAAACAGATCAGCACAAAAAATAATGTAGTATGTATCACGCACGATACAGTAAGGCTTAATCATCAAATAACTCTATGAACAAAACAAACAAAAAAAACTCTTTATTTCTGGTAGAAAATCTAACAGAAACGAAATTTGATAACGTAACCGCTAGGTAAGAGTAACCGATATCGTTATTAAGATATCACAAACGTTACAGTACGCTTAAAGATCTCAATGATTAGGTTTTTCTAACAAAAGTTTTTTTTAGTACTGCGAGATAATCTAACATTCTAACAATAACGAATCTTTGTAACGTTATCGTGAGAGCAACCGAAATTATTATTAGGGTAACGTTATTACAGTCGGAGCATTATATGTTACCGTATAATAACGTTATTGAAGTCCCTGTTAGAATATTCAGTATGTCGCTATTGAAGTAATTGTTATTCAATTATTGATGTATTCTCTACTCCTCAAACAAGTAACTGTTTGCACCGTAGAATGATAATGAATAATGTTTGCGCTCAACTTTCAATGTCGATTCGACGTGGGGTTTTCTTAGTTGACAAACTAATCATGTGTCAACAATAGTACTTGGTTTTGTTTTAAAGAAATAATATTATATGATACTAGCTGAATCTCGCGGTGTTACCCGCGATTTTCCAGTTTTTTCGCATTCCTTGGGGAAAAGTACCTACCCTATGTCCATCTTCATGATGTACACTATTCCTGCCAAATTTCGTTAGGATCGGCTTAGCCGTTAAGCCGTGGACAGCGTACAAACAGACAGAGACAGGCTTACTTTCGCTTTTATAATATTAGTTTGGAACTCTGGATTAACATATTACTTTTTTATACCATAAAAACGTAGAGAACTTCCTACTTTTTTCGTCGGTTAAAAATGATCAATCCCCTTAGGATAGCGGGATCAGCTAGTTCAATATGTCGGTGAAAATAGAAACGAAACAAACGTCGTCGTGACTTTCGTTTGGTTTTGTTTAGATACCATATTTTCAACTGATTTACCTAGGACAAATTGGTTCGCGAGAACAGTGAACTAACGAGCCTGATTAAAAAACATTGGCGGTACTTATCAATAATTTCATGACATTTCTATAGATATCCGTCATCTAGTCTACCTGTGACCACGGTCACTGCAAAATAATGTAAAATACACACGATAGAATCCGTTAAATGTTTATTTTCAATGTGTTACAATCGCGAAAACCTAAGAAATCGTTAAAATAATTACCAATTGCAGCTTTTTTTTTTAACATGTTTTTCCTGACTATGCTTTGCTCTATGAAATATACTTTTTAGAATTAACTACCTGTAAAAACGAAATAAACAAACGAATAAACGAATACGTGTGTATAAACGAATTCAAGTTTAAGGCCCTCTTTTCACAATTTTAGCAATTTTAGTCATTCTAGATTTAGTTTGCCTACTTCAATGGTTAGCTTATAATTATTATAATGTGTCACTTGAAAATGTAATGTTTTATCTAGGAAACCGGAAAGTCCGAAACACGGGTAAGGACATTTCGCTCGATAAAAGTTGACACTGATTTGAGCTTTTCTCGCTGTTTTTTTTTGGATTCATTCAAATACCTTTTTATTAAATGTTGTCTACGATATCTTAATATACAGATTTCATAATTATGAGGAAACCGTACAGGTACATTATACATTACATTAGAAAATTATGAGAGAAACCTTTAAAATAGAAGTAGCGGAACGCACGACTGTGTGTAAGGCCGTAGTAAGAAGCGTCGCACCAATAAAAAAAAAATTGTTACAAAAAATAACTAGAATTGCCAGACGGAATCATATTTTAAAATTTTCTTGTTGTACTACGAAGGTCTAGCTTAAATGTAAGCAAGAAAAATCCAGGAAATTTACATCGAAACAGCCACCCTACCGCCAGCCAGCGTTCTTTCGAAAACATCTCAGAAATAGCCTCGCGGTTGCGTGGGAGGCCATCAACTTAATATTATGATACGGACACATTCCGAATTATCTTCGGATCAAAATACTCTTACTCATTATTATTGAGAAGATCATCTCGCTGGAGGGATTGCTCTTTTATTGGACGCATTTAGAAATACAATCAAATAAATGGTAATGCCGCCAGCACGCTGGGTACGCTGCCAACTGAGAGTGGTCTTTAGACCTTCAACGGTCTTTGAAAATGATTGATAACTGTAACTAAGGCATAATATATTCCTTTTCTCTAATATGAGAGCGAACCCCATACGTTGAAAAAAAGCAATGAGATTGTCAAGAGTTCCGTCGGTCGATCGTTCTGATGCATCGGAACTCATAAACGTTGAGTTATTAGTTGCTTCATAATTACAAGAAGACGAGATAATTGGAAGCGTATGAATAAATCACTTCAGTCTCAAGACTGCGAAATACTGTAGCAACTATTTATTCTGTGGAACCTCTATTATTGGACGATCTTACTCACGTCGCGTGCGAATAATTGTTGCAGAGCAAAAAATTAATAACATGCGAGTTATTGGAGTATCAATACTGTTCTCGGAATGGAGCATTTGCAAGAAATATGTTTTTAAGGCCACGGTCACGAGCCAAAGCTTTGTCGCACATTTTCAACATCTCAATAAATTAATAGAAAAAAAATATATAAGCTTTTTTAGTCATGTCATTGTGACAATTAGAATGGATTATCATAATTGAATGCGTATACAACTTGAATTGCAAAGGGTTGAATTAGTTAACTAGGAATGGAGACCACGGACCGGTAAGCGCAGCGTAGGACTTCCACCCACAAGATGGACTGACGACCTAAAAGAGACCGCAGGGAGGAAACGCTGGATGCAGGCCGCTTCCAACCGGCCCTTTTGGAGATCGATGGGGGGAGGCATTTGTCCAGCAGTGGACGTCCTATGGCTGAAATGGTGATGATGATGATGAATTAGTTAACAGCTATGTTACGCCACGTTACGCGTTAGTTACTTAAAATACTTGCAAGATTTGCTTACACAGTTCGTGGGAGCGATAGTGGCCAGGCGGTAGCTTGTACGCTTTACATTCGGACGGCACCCGGTTCGATCCTCGGCCCTGCACCAACGACTTATTAAGTACTTTGCTAAATTATGTGCAGTTTCGATGCCATTGCTCAACAACGGTGAAGGGAAACATCGTGATGAAACTGGTATACTCGGTGTATACACGCAACATAGTAATAAGATTTTATAATTTGTATATTCCGTATAGTCATTAGTTTTATGTTAAATCAGAAATAATTAATAAATAAAAAAATAATTAAAGTTGACAAAGGGCACGGACCCAGGAGTCCGCGAAGAAGCAAAAAAAACCGGTATGTCCCAACCTCTAAAGTTCAAAGACATATATGACATTCACCAACATGCACTGGGGCAGCATGCATGCTGACCACCATTGTGGATTAGGCTGTGTCCCAGCAGTGGGAACCATGATAGACCGATAATGATGCTGACGTAATTCGTGACGAATCTATGCCCGTATGCAAATTTCAGCTACATTTTGTAGTTGGTTGTTTAGTTTTTCTTTCAAAATAACATACTTGAGGTTTATTTAAATTTGTAGCATCGAGACTGAACACTTTGTCGAGTCGAGATGTCTCGTTTTAACAAATGACTACAGACCTTTGGAATTCACTAAATTGATTAATTACTCTAAGAATACCTCAAAAAGTTCTTTTCTCATTTGGCACAGTTAATATCCATTTATTGGCCGTAATGACTCCTATTCATTTCTGTGAAACGACATATTTTCGCGCAAAAACCATCCGTTCCGTTGCTTGTTAGGGTTCCGTACCCAAAGGGTAAAAACGTGACCCTATTACTCAGCCTACGATGTTTGTCTGTCCGTCCGACTGTCCTACGACCGTCGGCCGGTTCCTACGGCAATAGAACAACGGATCGATGTGATTTTTTTCATAGTTATAGTTTGAGGGCTGGAGAGCGAATACGACACTTTCATATAACATAGGTAGCTGAGCCCCGCGGTTTCACCCGCGAGGACGTTCCCTCAGGAACCGTACCTTTCCCGGGATAAAAAGTATCCAGCAGGCCTAGCGCGGGTCGTGGACAAATTGTCTTTCCACCGTTTATATCCTGCGTGAAAAAGACAAACGTATCCATATTCTAACTTTGACGTATCCTTATTCTAGCTTTGTCGCGTCTACGCGAGGATAAAAACGGCGGAAAGAGAATTTGTCCACGGCCCGTGTTACCTCTGCTGGAGTACCATCTGTCCTGTTTAATTAATTAATTATCCGGAAATGAAAAAGGCGTAGAAATTTATGTTCCCCTGGTATGTTCAAGGTAACTACTTTTACAAATGACATCATCTGCAACCACCATAAACGTCAAGAGTAATTTCTCTACCCACAATTCGAATTCCGAATGAAAACAATGTAGGCGTCCTCCATTATTTATGCAGTAAATCACCGCTGACGGCGCTTGGTGACCGCTGTCTTGCATTCATGGGACCCTATTACCGAAGACCGAACGCTGTAGATAATGAACGGTATTTAACCGATAAACGGCATTTAAGCGATATCTTGTCAAAATTTAGAGATGGTTAATAAAAGTGGTTCTCATAATAATTATTTTCATTAGGAGAAACGAAGTGACTTTTCACTGCACAGATTTTAGATAAAATTTTTGTTTAATTTATCGAATGTGATTTTTATGTTTAGCATTTAATAAAACGTGTCTTTTAACCGTAATAGTTTAAAAGTGTTTGCACGTTTAAGTTAATAACATTAAAATTCCGTTTTTGCGGGTGGCTCTGCCAGCCCAAGTTTATAAGTAAATCCTCAATTTCTACGCCCAACGGGAAAGTTTAAGAGACCCCTAACGGTTCACTACTAAATAATCTTCTTTGCGGGGTGCCCCATCAAGTTTTCATTAAAAGTGCTAATGATTTTTTCTTACCGTTCTTGGTAAATTAAAGTAAATTACTGTTACGAACTTCTTCTTTTAGAACTTTTAATTGTTTTTATTTATGCATGAACTTAATTATGACACAAAAATTTATGGCCGTCATGCCCTTTACTATTGTACTTGAAATACTTGGTTCTTTCGCAGTAATTGCTAAAACCTTTTCTAGGTACATTTACTAGCATAGAGAAAAATATTGTCCAAATATTGATTCAGACTAAAGAAATACAAAAGCGTGCTACAAGTTAAAAATAAAGTTAATAAAGTAGTTAGTAGTTCAATAACTAATATGAACTCTATATTATTATACATCAGAATTAAATTATAGGATGCCTATTCTGGCAAAGTGCTTGAAATATAACAGGTATAAGAAACCTTAATCGATGTGCAAAGCATAATTGAAAAGGATGGGCCACAAAAGCCTTTTCTTTGAAATGCCAGCTGCCAACTGAATAAGGTATTAAAGTAGCTATTTAAAACTCCCAAGCTGTTAAAAACCATATATGATATCATCGAGTAGAATAATTGAAGTATCTTAGAGTTTTTATCTTCCCATTTGCATGAATGAATACTAATCGAGATAATTATGAAGATATTAACGATGCTATTTGTGTGTTTAACCATAATAGTAATTCCGTCCTTAATTACCATCTGACATTTTGTTTTGATTATAATGTTTAAAATGCAAGTGTTAATTAATTTAACGAATAAAATTAAACAAAATTCAATTTGTATTACATATTCGCTGGCTTTTTTGGTCATTAAGAACTTTATAAACACGGCATTGAAATTTCTAGAGCTTATTTATTTATCAAAATGATAATATTTATCGCATAGGCTATGTCTTTATTACTTAGTACAGATAATGCGCTTGTGTGTAGCATAAACCCCAGTTGTTGTGCGCTCATGATCCAAGAAAACAAGGTCTAGCGCTCCGGAAGTTGTCCCGCAATGACGCCACTGTCCAGTTGCCACTTTATTGTAGCAAACACAGATATTGGGAAACTTAAAAAAAAAAAACTAATAAATCATCATCATCGTCATTTGATTTGTCCGCTCAAGCAAAGCAATTCAAGTTAAGCACGAATTCAATATATATAACACAATATTTATCAATACCACATTGATTTATTGGATTCCCACAGGTAATATTGGGATATTGGGGAGATATAATTTCACGCTACTGTTAACACAGAAAATCAGCTGTTTCATAGAGAGTCCGCCATTGTTTCGTGTATCGTCATCTCTCTCGAACTTGTTGTAAATTACTTATTCTGCTCTTGCTTATGCACCTGTACGTGTATCCATGACATTGATGACGTAGTTGCGCGACGCCTACGTGATTTTTTTTCTCGGAGCGCTATACCTGGCGGTTGTGCTAAACTGTAACACTGTGGCCGGAAACCAGAACAGTCAATTATCCCTGTAATGTTTCAATAAATTGCCGTGGCATTTGTAAATAACTACTGCACTTTGCCAGACGCAGTTTAGTTTCAGAGTCTAAATACTCGAGGAGTACAGATAATAGTTACGTTATATTGTCATACATTAAATAGGTACTCATTTCTAAATACTATATATTTGATAATGACAATGGCTCAGATGATGTAAAGTTGATCACGCGCGAAGATCACGCGCCAAGTGGCGTCTTGTTTATTACATACTAGCTGCGTCTGCGTTCTTAAATTAATAATAACTAGCTGCGTCCCGCGGTTTCAGTAGTGATGAAAAATGGTGATGATGATGATGAAAAATTATGATGATGATGATGATGATAAGTAGCCTATGTCACTCTCCGACCCTTGAACTATACCTAGATGTGTATGTGAACTATACACAATCGGGTCGGTCCGTTGCTCTGTTGTTGCGTGAAAGAGGAACAAACAAACCAACAAACTTTTCGCATTTATAATATTAAAAATATGATTTTCAACCATTAGCTGCATAATATGTACAGTATTCGCGATTTCATGGTTGATCCCATAGTTCATAGATCCAAAAGTTGTTCAAAATGATGAGTACAATGACCTCCTTTCGGCTTAGTACACTCCATATGCACAACTCTGTATAACGTGTTACTTTTCATTTTCAGTTCATTTCATATTTGCATTCGCAATAGAAAATCAGGGAACTAACTATTCGCTTTACATTTGACCGAATTCTTGCTCTTTTAGTACACGGGTAGTAAGTAAAATACAAAAACTTTAAAATACGACTAAATGACTCCGTTCACAAAAGCTATGCACTAACAGCGCATTTGTTCCTGCTCCAGAAGGCACCATCCTCCTGTATTTCTAGTGCGCTTGGCAATAACCTGCGAAGATGCAAACTGTGAAATCTTTTCCAGTACGCTCTTAAGTTTTATGCTTGCCTAGTACAGACAGTTCTCTGTTAGAAGCACTTCTTTAGTGGCAATAAAACAAGATTTGCATCTCTGGGGTTTTATTGCCATATTTTAAGATGCTACATTAAAATTTAAATTTAAAATGCGATCGTCGAACTTTAAGAAATGTCTAAGGAAATCTGAAGAAATGTTGACGAATTAATTTATGCTCTGTAAAAATGAGGTCCTTGTCGCACCATTGTAGCTATTCACATTTTTTTTTATTCGTGGTTATTAGGTTTGACTATCATCTCATAAAATTTAAGCGACAAAGACAGTCCGTAATTTCTAAAAATCGACACGTGAGACCGTTTTCTGATAGCATGGCAAATCTGAAAACAGTCAGTGTATGTTTGGTGAAAGATCATATCACCCATGTGTCCACAGAATAGATAGCCTTATCTGAAGTAGGCTAAATGACGTATTAAAACACCACGCTGGTGCGTTTCCAACATGCACTAACTGTATTCTTTTATCTTTTGCAGGTAAGAAACTGGCCGAGCAGGTGAGGGTTTTATTCTCTTTGCGGTCCCAGAACGACATGTGTGAACTTTATTATGGCCTGTTTTTATGTTCGGACAAACGATGCTCTACGGAGTCTACGGTCATTCCGTCGTCGCTCGCGTAGATTCCATGTAATGTCGACGGAGCGCCGAATTCACTAATGTGACACTAAAACACGTTTATTTACATTTACAGTGTACGTGCATATAGTTGGTAGTGCAGCTTAAGTTGGTCAAACAAACCTAAATGTTTGTTTAGACATGCCTTCACAAGTTTACACTTTACGGTTAAATTCATGATTCAGACGGCAGATTGTTAGCAATCCGTGTTGCTAGATTCAATTGCGGTCCAATGTAACATATCTAGTGGTCAATGTCTTTATTTTCTATACTCTCCGCTCCGTCAACTAGCTCGAAATATAAAACTTTAACACCGAGTATTTGTATTGTTGTTAGCGTACTAAAAGTTTATAGGAGCGTCATGCTTATTTGCTCTGGTACTTATGCTATCGCAAAGTAAATTTACACGCACGGCCAACAGTTACGGCTATGAATTTATCGTAATTTACGAGCGATGTAAAGACGTCCACGTCTCGTTGTTTGTGGACTCGAGTCGACGGCGTGTGAACTTGTCCACAGCTTTGTGGACGACGAGCTAAATGACTTACATCAACCTCATTCTGGAAATCCGGACAGTATGGACGGGTCATAGTATCTAGCAATAAAAAGCGAAAAGCCAAGGCGTCAATCAAGCTTACCTACCTTTCTACGACCTACCTGGATGACTTTGGCTAAAACTTAAAACTTTGGTTGGTAGAATTCTAGCTTTGGTAAAAGTCTAACATGCCTAGCAGTCAACTGAGGTTGACTTATGATGATGATAAGCAGAAGGAAGAGCCTCTTACATCTTGGCATAGACGTCGCAGTTTGACTTCAAGTTATCTATCAATAATGTTAGTTTTCAATTACAGAATTAATATGGAGGAATATACTTCGGCACAATCTGTTAAGTGAATAAGTAACGTTTATGCGTCTTGATAAATTTACATAGGCCATGATGTAGGTTGTTAATATAATGTGTAATGTGTAGGTTTTTAAGACCCATACTGTTTATAGGCGGTCTTTACGCTTCAAATGACTGACATCAACCTCTATTCAGTCGCAGAGTCTCATTATATGCCGACATTAGGACTTACGGAGAGCATTAACGCTCATAACAATAACGATTGAGTGAAGCGAATCGCTATTTATTGCGGCTCTGCGCTAGTGACGTTAGGTACTCCATTTTAATATTCAACGCCTCACAGCATTTATAACGGAATTAAACCAATAATTTGAATTTAAAGTGAATTTAAAATAACGTTATAAACGCCAAAATTGCTAAGCTAATTTTCCTAAACTGCGGTTATTCCGTCCCTCGTTTACTTACCTATAATTTTAAGGTTATCTTATGAACATTTGTGTAACGAAAATTGTTCATTACCAATTGAAAATAGGATTGTAACGTTAGCGAATCTGCTACGAAGTGATGAAATGGGTACACCAGAGTTTAGATGGAATCACAGGCTTGAAGGCGATAAACCGAGGCTGTCGGCAGCTGATTGATTCATTCCATCGGAGATAAAGCCACGTCTCCAGACAGGGTTTATGGAGGTACTTTATTGTCTTGAAGGGGTATAATATAACGATGCTATCTGCGACCCGCGACTTCACCCGCGTTTATCTATAGTTCTCTAAAAGAAACTTATCTATCTACCTATCCTAAAATGCTTATTTGTACTAAGTTATCTTATCTATACAGGAATCTGTTCAGCTGGTGTGGCGTTACAAATCAACGCATTAAACTAACATTTACAATAAAACAATATTACAACACATACGATACACAACACAATTATAAGAACATAAGTATAACAAGCAAGCAAAGCAAGTTTGTACATTTGCAATAGTTAGTGAGAAAGAAGTAGGTAGGTTATAGTCGTATGATAATAGACACAAATAAATCTGTTGCTGATCTGAGTCTGGCAGGAACATTATCAAATTTAGATTTAAATTTTACAAAATTTATTTTGTAGTTGTTCCCGTACTTCAATCCATAAAAATATCCATGTATAAATATTATTTTGTTCTTTGTAGTGGCACAATGTTTGTTTTGAGGTTTTTTGAAGTCGGCTTTTTTAAAAGATAATTCATTTTAGAATTTGGGGTGAAACAACATTACGGCTTATTTACACATCCATGCATAGTTCCTTGTTTTGATTCGAACAAAGCGCCTGAACAAAACTATTGTAGTTACAGTTTGTAATATTGTAGTTGGGTCAAACAATATTGTGGAGGCTTAACAAACATCGGTGGAATAATGTCTTTCTCAGGAATAATTACTGTTAAAGCTATAATTGAGAAATATACTGAATGCCGAACAAATATGCATAACCGATTGTCAAGTTGTCACATTGTTGCCTCGGCTTTAAAGATCTTCACAAGATTACCTAGAGCAAAATGAACGAAGAGGCAAATTTACACTGCTTATATCCAGACAAAATTTAAATAAATTCAGCAGTTACCTCGTTAAAGTATTTCACTAGCTAACGTCTTTTTTATCTAATATTTTGTCTTTGTTGCGATATGGCGCAACAGTGAAGACAAAAACAGGACGTACCTAATGGGATATATAAATTATAATGGGATATATAAATTAAAAACCGTTAATCCACATTTGAAATTATCGAAATATTTATCATTATCCATTGCTATGTTTCACTATCTACCCGCACTTACGCTAGGAATTCGGGAATATACGTTCGAGGAAAGGACGGACGTGGTCGATACCAAAATAACACACTGACCATTTCGTTGGAACAGCCGGCATCGGCACCATTTACATTCAGGAAATAGCTACTGTACCGACATTACTACAGTACTTAACCACGCACTGCGTGTATTAACTGCCTCACTTAATTACAGTTATCAGCTACAATTCAAACTTTAATCGCGCATACAGAGCGGCTTCTTGTGAGAATATCGCTGCGATACTTACGTAAAAATTAATCTGATAAACAAACAGCCTATTATAGTACCGATTATACATACGTATAATTATCACTGGCAAGAAATACAAGTGTCACGTACTACTCAAAAGTTTAAAGACATGACATTCACCAACGTGCACTGGGCCAGCCATCCTCTCTCTCTGAGAGAAGACCTGTGTCCAGAAGAGGGAACTTGGTAGGCTGATACTAAATATTTTTTACATTATGTTACGTACATTTCAAAAGCAATATTATCGTATCTATAAGTATAAACTTCTCAATGATTCAAAACATATTTTTAGTAATGGTAAAAAAAATGATGTAGTTATCTACTCTAACTTTCAAACGAGTATATTTTTTTTGATAGCCGTCATAATTCAGATTTACCCAAGTATGTCCATAATCATTTCACCAAACCCTTAAGTATAAAAAAATACTTTTTACTTCTCATGCTCGTAAAACTTGTTTGCCCGCTGTATACGGACTAAATGTTTTTTTATTAATTGGTCAAAGAGGTTCTGTTTGTAATAATTTAATGTAGGAAGTTTGCCTAGGTCTTTAACAATACTTCTTAGATCAGGGTATTATAGACCCACACATAACTTGTGTCGTATAAATTTGACGCCAACGTGAAGAAAACATTGTATTATACAAGCCTCATTGTATTATTTTCTTAAACTTGTGTGTTTTCGAGTGTTAATGTGGATTATTTCGAGTGTGGGAAAGATATAATGAGATGAAACATGTATTTTCACGTTGTTTTCAAAACTCCATAGAAGCCTCTAGTAAAGTTTCCACAACTCTGGGGCATACTTATGACAGTAAAATACGTAGGACGAGTTGGTATGGCCTTAATGGCTTTAGCCTGCCTAGTGAGCGAAATAAAATCGAATAAAATTAGAAAATTTTTTAAATCTCAGGGTTTATTTTAATTAAAGAGATAAGTATTACTTATAATGTCACTGTATTATTTCCTCGCAATTAAAGTGAAAAGCCAAGTGTATAACTAGTGCATAAAACCCATGTTATCCTCGGCTTAAATGACATGTTTTATGCACTCGTTCTACAATCTACTATTTTAATTATTTTAACTTAAAAAGTCACAAAGTCATTGCCATTTAGACGGCTTAAACCTGATAAATTGTATACCCACAGACACGAACTGTTTCATAACGCACGTCTGTCAGCAGACCGCAGAGATAACTGTAAAAGCGATTACCGATAATGTCTCGAATGAAAACGTTACAAATCGCAATTAGTTTAATTCGAGCAGATAAAATCCATCTGATCTATTCGCTGGAATTAATCTGTCGAAACTCCGAGTGCTATACTGCTAAACGAATTATGTCTTCAGCGTTAGATTAGATAGCATAGAAACTGTTATTATTATTATCAATTTGCTTTTTATTATCTTTGCGTGGCCATAAAGAAATTTTATTAATTTTAATCTAGCTGGCTTCGTAAATTATTTTGCTTTTAGAATTAACTATCTCAGTTGAAACGCTGGCGGGCTCACTAAATTTAATTTTCGTCTCACCTTCAAAAACATTTACAATACCTAGTACGTAAATAACTTTATTTTATTATTCCAATTCATATCTCGTATTTGTTATCATAGTAAATTATTCAAATTAGATTTTAAATACGGTTGTGGACAAACATAAATCTGCTAGTTTCTTAAATACATAAATTCCCAACACTACGCTTAGCTTTATGTTTATTTGGCCAATGATAGCCAAATGATTATAAATATTGTTAAGCGGATTACTGATCGTATTGTAACATTTTAGTGTCATTTAAATGTCGTAACATAAATTATTGTTATTAATTTGGTCTACAGTTTCCCTGTTAACGCACGCACACAATATTAGCAACTTGTTAATTAATATTTATTTAAATACACATGTATTTAATAATGCATGTGTATGTTTATCAGTCTCTGGCAGCCATATCACAAGCTTTGCTTAGTTTGGGGTCAGATGACCGTGTGTGAAAAAATATCTCGATAAAAAAAAACTTTGCCATTATAATGTTGCAATGCAATGTGTTTTAACATTCTTAAAAGCCAATTAATCATGTCTTACAAAAAATTGGTAATCGCTCCCTTAGTACAAGTTTTGATAGTATTCGAAAACTTACCGTATATGAAGCATCCTGCTATACTGCCGGTTACTGCCGATTTTAGTTCCTCTGAGTTTATGCTGGAGGCGCTTTACTAAAATGTAGGTATGGATGGAACGATACGTAACCGAAAAAAGTAAATCATTAAATCTTGTACTAAGGGTTCGTTCACAGAGTATCTTCACCCATCTACACTGTAGTTTGTAACTAAGCTTCAGCAACGATATAAAACTTTAAACTTGCTACATCATTGAGTTGGTTAGCAAATAACATTTGAAGTGCTTTGATTTTATGTCTCTACATTTTAAAACATAGGTTTGATGGTCGACAATTTCAGTGTCGCATTTTGCCGTGAAGCCGAGGTAGCGAACGGTTTACGACCCAACCTTGCAGTAAAACTACAATGTTCCAGAATAGAATAACCGTTTATAATGTTGCTTTTAAAATTTTAATACTGCAATTTGCTAAAACACTGTCTTAAACAATCAAGGTTGTTCACTAAAGTTATATGATTATTTACGGGACGATTAATATTTACGGTTTTATTTTTATTTTTATACTAAGGTAAATATCCCGCAAATAATCATATAACTTTTGCAATTTGCTAGGTGCGAAGCGCATTTTGTGCTCTGTCTGGAACCACCTAGAGCTAAATAAACGGTTGTAACTTGCGCTTGTAATAATACCTCATTCGCTTCACTTCGCTAGTTTCACTCGGGCAGGTGTTTGTTTCCTATAACATTTTTAAACGACCATTAGCGTAAGTGCAGTATGTTTTAATTATTTAATGAGCGCGCCCTACACATGGCATGCCTTGCTCCGCCTCGACCAAATGTGCTTCTAATTATATGGCCTACTTTTAACTAATAACTGTTAGTGGTAGCAAATTGCTAGTTTTATATTTGATTTTTCAACGTTTTATTACTTCTTTTTAATTTTTGAGCACGACTGGTTTGATGTAACATATATTTTAATTATTATGATTCGAGTATTCGTTTAATATATACTATAGAGTACCGAATTTAATAAAAATTAATATTGGTACTGTACAAGTACTGATTTTGTACCGGTATTATTGTTGTACTGTTATTAATTTATATCGGTCCTAATGTTTAATGAAAGTGGGCACAATCGAAATATTGAACAAGCATATTCTTTATCAATCTTTTGTCATTAGACACATCGATTTATTCTCATTATTTTTCGTAAATCTGCTCTCTGAAAAGGTTTGCTCCAACTTTTATCTCTGCATAAATTGTATTAGTTAAATTTTACTCGGCAAAGTAACCGTATCAGCGAATTGAAGTTTGTTCAACGATTCTTTGCTAAATTAATAAAGTTTTAATTGAATTCAGTCTGAAAGCGATTTAACGTGGATGTCAACTGGGGTCTTTTCAGTATTTTAACCTTTATCTGTGTCTTTCGGGATTAGGAAAATTTATTTCGGAATTATTAAAAAATGATGAATGAATGAGGAATGATAAAAGTAACTTAGTTCAACACTAATATTTGTATGTAATATTTCACTAAGTAGTTCAAGTTTTACGGGTTTTTACCCGTGAGACGTACCTGAAATATACGCACAGTTATAATTGCGACTCACGGTCACACATCCAAAACTTAACTTTGATTTGTTAGGATCACCTTATCGTCCTTCGCTACGAGCGATAATTCTGCAGTAAAAATATATATAGGTAAGCTACCATCTTCAACTATACCGTAAGAGCTGCGGTCAGCTGTCTAGCTTAGCCATAAAAATGAAGTAGGTACCTAATGTACATATGAAGCATGAAGTAACATTGGCTAGTGGAGTGGTCGTGAGCTTCGTTCTCATAGTTTAAGTACTTCCCAGTCCCGTCACGGCCGACGCAAATGTCTGTAAATCAGAGTTAACGCTTTCTTTGCCGGTGAATTTATGGCGGAAGGGCCGACGCCTTGTGTATCTCCCCAGCTTTATGCTCCCCTGGTACCGCTCGCATCTGCCGACTATTACTCGATCACCATATTATTTCAAAACATAAATCTCATGGCGGAACTCTGCTAGCCGGTCTCAACAGATCATTTGTGAAGCGCAACCCATAGGTCAGTTTTCGATGGATGACCGCGAGTGGTATTTAAAATAGAGTGCTATGTTTCGGATGCTAGGACGAAATATATAATTATCATCCAAGTTCGGATTGCACGTTACTCAAGGCACCTCAAGGCACACTACTCCCAGGGCTATTTTAAGAGCCCTGCTCGGGTAGTAAGTCTGTCTTTTGTCTTTATCAACGGAATTCAAAATTATAAAGAGTGAAATAGACAAAACGTTTCCTATTTCAAAGCAGTTACGCGTTTATTAATAAATATTATGCATGTCGTTATTTGTCGTAGAAAAAAAATCGCTACGCTCAATCGGAAATCTTTGGGCTGCCATTTTATCCACTGGCATTTATGATTCAATACACTCAACCGGTGATAGAAATAAACAACTGCCTAGAATATGTTAGTATTTTCCGTTCATAAAAACCCACACCCATCATACTTATCGCTGCGAATACCTCGAGCGCAGTAAAATATTCGAATATGACAGGAATAAATGAGACGTCTTGTAGTTGAAATAGTGCGACGATATCGCAATCGATCACGGCCCGCACGAATTGCAACATTTATACAGATCCCGGCCTTTCCCACTTTTATCCCGGCGTGATTTATATTCACACGACACCTCCGCCCTTTGAAGTCGCGATGGGGGAATAAATTCCGTGCGCGCCGTTGTTTTAATTAAAATGCCGTAAGGTTTCACGGTTTATCGCTTCTCGAAAGAGAATTACGACAAAAGATGAAGCGCCGATATGATAGATCAGAGTAATAAAGACGGTGTAAGCGTTAAGGGTTTAACAGCTATTATGGAGGACACCGCGCGTCCAGTTAATCCGGCAGAGTCGGATAACAACGCTAACAATGTGATAAAGCGGCCCGGGACACAGCGCACTCACTGCCAATAACTATAAACTATCAACCGCAAACGTCTGCCATCTTGTAGTCGAAGTCGATGAAATATCCACCTCTCCCTCACACCACCGGGTGGCTGAAGCTTCTCTCTCCCTTTACCACCCTCGAAGTTTCACCCGACGAGCGCTCAAAACACCGATCGCTGAAATCTCATCCCTAACTTTCAGAACATTAACAAACTTGAGTCTAACAAGTTCGATATGGATTTATACATTGTGTTGATGAAAATATCGCTTTATTCGAGTCGACGACAGCTCGTAAAGTTGGCGCGGAACAACTGCGAGCGTTAATTAACTCTTGGTGTAAAGTGTTCTCATTTATTGTATTTGTGGGTTTTATGAAACGGACCACACTCGACTCGGTAGTTTTACTACTTTGTTTACTTCGTTATTCAAACTTTTTATATTGTAGAACAATTTATTTAATTTTTATATGATCAACTTTAATATCTTTAATCATGCTTACTTCTTTATCCTCACTGATAGTGTCAATAGTGACAACAAAACCCAAAACCATGGCACTTCACAATTTTTGACATATCTGTCAAAATTCGTAATTTATCGAAGTTAAACCGTTGGTCGCACAGAAGAGATTTTTTTTTTCGTTTAAATCTCTTTTCTGTGGTTGGTCGTTGGTCGAAATGTAAATAGGAACCAAGATAAATACTGATAAATACATTTACTTGTCAAAATCAACGATAATTCAACTCCAGCGTAAAATGAGTTCATTGACTTTGTCTTCAGTCATGGAGGATACGACGACACGCTCGTCTGCAAGTCCCGCGATACTGGCTACCTCTTCAGTTTCGTATTCTCCTGGTATCGGAGTTGAAATTACGCGAATTAATCCCGACGGCTTTCGTCTCGGGGGATTGGGCATGGTTGTTAACGAAAAAAGGATTCCATTTTCTATAAACATGTTTAATATTGGCCTTTTGTTATCTTCTTTTGGGCTATCAAAATAGAAAAAATCATTTTATTATTTACGCAGCAGAATTATGTTTCTGTATCAGTGATTGATTCTGTCGCAAAAATATCTTGTCTTATCGCAAGCAGTGTAGCAACATAATTATTATTTTTGTGACCGTTTACATTGTTCATTCTAGCTTGGTTAAACTAAAGGTTAGTTAGTATATGTGCGCGTATTGAGCATCACAAGGAAGCGTATTAGTGATTCAACGGTTGTATTAGTATGGCGTTCACAGAGCACTTTCTCAATGGCGCGATGCCCCATGAATTATTGATGCCCGGGCTCCAGACGAGACCGCCGCGAATCGCGACATCTCCACACTCCGTTCCATTGTTATAAATTATTCCCTCCACCATTTTTATTACAACATCACACAATTCGTCCGTTTTATGATCCCCCATCACGTTTACTGCCCATACAACCTTATTTATTCCCGCTAATCTACACAACTTATTATGCTTTGGCGTTTTTAGCTCTCCAATAAAACACTTAATTGAAATTGTGCGAAGGAAACTCGTGAAGTGTGCATTAAAATTTGACTTCGAAATTGTTACGATTGGATGATAAAGAAACGTGCTTCGTATTAATGAAAGTGTTATTAAAGTCTATTATAGAAATAACAGTCGTTCCGAGAGAGGAGAGTAATTTGAAACCGCTCGTCTCGATTCGTTTATTGCTGGAGTGAAATGAAATGACACGTATTTATTAAGATTTTAAAGCGTCCAACGAGGCTCGCCATGCGAGGGTTGTAGTGACCGTTGTCCACGGTCGCCACTCAGGTTCTCAAACTGTTAATCAATTACACACGCCGTCGGAGCGCGCCTTTCCCGCCACGTAATGGACACCGCGAGGCTCACACGTACGGGTAATAAGTACGTATCCGTCAGTAGGTAGAGGCAGGCGAACGAGGCGAGTTCACGCACGAATGCCTCCACGAGTGCGGAGGGTAAGCTGTGAGCTGGGAAGGTACATGGTGTTGAGCTGGTGTGCGGTTGCCCATGTGTGCATGTGGCAGGTTATGCCGCGGCGGGTATCGCGTCGCGTGTGAGCCGCTGCTATTTTTCGAGAGCCCGCTTGCGTGCTCCTCGCCGTTTTTGCGCTCTCTTTGTTTTATTGTTTTCGTTTGACTACAGAAATGAGCGGCTCCGTCGTTATTGTTCACTCGGCTCTTGTCTTCGGTTCGTTCTGCGTGGTTCTGCCGTTTCGCGATTTCTAGATTCCGTTGCATTATAATAGACTTATTAAAGGCCGTAATAGGCCACGGTTTTTGCCTTGTTAACGCTCTATTCATGTTCCGTTTTTGTTTGTCTCCGATCGTAAACGGTGACGTTAATTGTTTCGTTGCGGATGAAATACTCGACATGGTATTGCTCAAAGGGATTACTATAATAAGCTTTTGAAGATTCGGCTATTAATCGCGTCGGTCTCGCATTTGCATAAGGACGCCGAGTGAACGTCCGCGGCCCAAATAAAGACGGAACGCAATTTGCATATGCAAATGTCTTGTCGTTTTCATGCAAATACTTAGTTGGCGTATTACAGACGACTTAATGGTACTTACACAGCCTCTTAGATCCCTCTGGAACAGCGCTCCGGTTACAGACATATTAGTATCTATTTGTGTTGCTGCCATTAAACCCTGGTCAAATTTAATTTGCATAGCATCATGTTCTGTTGAGGATCGATTCCGTGAGTAACACCGAAGCAGATTGGGAGCGATGAGTGTAACATAACATCGATCGTGCCAGCTGGTGTCAGTTCAGCGAATAGCGGGTGTATTGTATTTTGTAGAACACGATTCAAGAGCTCCATCTCAAACAGGTTTCTCGTCGAGGGGCAACAAAAATGTCAATCATCCTATTGAGTCGAGAGAAGATGTTTTTGCCATCTCGAGCTTGTCAAGAGCGATGATAATAACACTTCGCAAGTACCTAATTGCGGTGTCATTACCGTATACTTGTTGTTACATTAGCATAACCACACCGCTGAGCTATAATAAACACATTTTATTATGTTATTGTTGGGCTTAATTTATATCGCCGTTAATTTTGAGCGTGTAGCTACTTTTTAGATTAGATCGTTTGATTTATAGGCGTGTTATTTACTTAGAAAATTTGCGGTAAACTGATTTGTTTATGCCTCAAGCATGTTTTCGCTGTTCGCTGTGTTCGCTGTTCGTTTTTCTGTGTGTATTTTATCTTTGAATCGCATGCCGATGGTCTTTTATGCCTTTCCAACTCCGTAAACATATTGCGTTGGTCTGTTTTCTAACAACGTATGTCGTTATTTGCTAGATGTATATGTATTTGTATATGAGATTCTAATGTTAAGTAATTGCTATATCGTGAATGTGACAAACGTCATATTTATCTAAACCGTTAGTTAGCTTTAATAATGTGCTCTTTACGGCACCTACTGTTATCAAAAAAATACTTATTTCTGAAGAAAATTTGTGTCAACTAAAAAAAAATACTACTAATATGTAATTTGACCTCGCACCCTACTCGTAGGCAATGGCGTCTGCTTATGACGTCACGATCTTGTCAGCTTGTCACATTCCGCTCCATGTCAACAGTACTGAACTTTCTGCGAACTTTGATACAAAATTATGTATCCGACAATCACTTTGATTGGCATTTCATTTATCATGACGGAGTACTATTTTATTATTGTATCATTTTAAAAACGTATATTAATCTCGCTTTACTTACAGTTAGGTAGTAGAATCTTTCTAACCTAATGCATAATATTTAAAATCTTAATTTCAGATCTTCTGAGATTCAGTAATTTTTTAGTGAGTCTTTTACTGTCGTGCCTATTTTCTGAACATTCATTCCATTTTCGTTATGGCTATGTCACGCTGATGTCACGTTATGTTTCATCAACATCTTAACGTTTTCATTCCGTGGCTATATTTATCGTAATCGTGGCTATCGTAACTCATAAGAAAATAAAATAAATAAATAAGATAAAATATTGTATCCACGTTGTTGTAATGTTTTAACTTACAACAATGAATACAATTATGGATACTTACAACTAGTAAGTACTTATTAGCATAATAAACTCTACCTATGCTCTTTGGCTTCTTTTTACATGTTGTAATTGTACAAAAGTAACCTTACTTAATATACAATACACGTTTTTCATGTTCAGATTGTTTAATATTATTTGCACAACATTTTACAGCTGCAATAGAACCTAAGACTGAGCTACTAAATGATAAAAGAATAAAAAGTTAACATTAAGAAGTTTCATCGTCGATAAAGACAATAAAGTCGTGTCAGCCGCAGTCTCTAGGCGATAACATCTCCACTCGCTATACAAATATCGCTATTAACCCCACATTGCTAAACGCGACATGTTGAGAACCGCTGCTGAGCTAAGCCCCTATCCTGTTCAAACACATGTGTTTATCTATCTATTCGTCCTGGTCACTCGCGGCACAGATTTAATAATAACAACTACGCGTGCGGTTCTAACTCGTGTTTGAAATAAAACACGGGCGATGAATTAAACTGATAAAGCGCCAGTAGTGAAGCGTAGTACCTACATGACATAATACGAAGTAATTGATAAAGCAGACATTATTAACGCGGCAGGCGGTTCAGAGCTAGTTCCGATACAATCTAGCGGTAAATGTAAAGGAGCCTTTGAATTTGCTGTAGTCTCTCATTACTTTTCGTACTCTAGAGATAATAAAACAGAACATGTTAGGACGTCCCGTGACGATATATGGAAGGCATGGTAATTGGAAGCCAAAAGACACGTCACTTTTTGACGTATATGATCAATAATTGTGAACAAGTGTTCTGGGCTTAGGCAAATGTACCCAACCAAGTTTAATTTACGACATTTTAATATTTTCCTTGTTACAAACGGGCGCTTCGCTGAAGCCATGATTTGTTATTTTTCCTCATTCAAACGATCGGTCTTAATCCAAATGTCCTTTGTTTTATGTTTGAACAGGAAACACGAAGTAGATTAAATAATTAAAGATAAAGGATAAGAGGAAAACAAGTTTCTTTCAAAACAAGTAAAAAACCCGACAACGGCGCTTTTTACGGATTATGTTTCGCAAATGGTACACCTGAACAACAAATGATGTACCAAACCTCACTTTAATTTTAAAATACTTATTCAGTGATACGTCACGCGAGCGGGTGTAGTGAAATTATTTTTTTCTCTTTAAATGTCGCCATCTTGTATTTGTGCTGACATCAGCGTCGCCTACCCAGTGAGAAGTAGTTACCATCCCTGAACTAGGAGGGACCTATCGACATGTTATTTATCAAAATCAGTTAACCCGTTTAGTCTACAGGTGGGAACGAATGCATGCACGATAAACCCAATACTCACCTTTTTTCTCTTCCTCGTCGGGTCAGTCGACTACATAGCATAGTCATAAATTATATAAGGTGTATTTGCAAATGGGTAGCTGTTACGTTATTGTTAAATGTTTAAAATAAGCTATTAAATCACAATGAAGAAACGAAACCCGGGTTTGGCTTGCATAGATGATCTAATCGTTGATTATTTTCAATCGGTTAGTAATGTTTTAAAATAAAACAATAATTTGCATTAAAATATATTCTAAATACGTTTGGCACCTACAACATCAAAGTTGCAAATTAGGTAGTTAACTAGAATAATTAATATAATTATAAAAGTTCTTGAGTGGAGACCAAGAAAAGGAAGACGCAGCATAGGTAGGCTTCTAGGAACTTAGGAAACAAAATAATAACTGCTCGTCTATACTTCTATACTAATATTATAAAGAGGAAAGATTTGATTGTTTGTTTGTTTGCATTGAATAGGCTCCGAAACTACTAAACCGATTTGAAAAATTCTTTCACTGTTGGGAAGCTACACTATCCCCGGGTAACATAATTATATTATGTTTAAAAAAAATAGGGATCCTTACTAAAACTCCAATAATGTAACCCAAGGTGTAAAAAATAAGATTTACAATTTTGACTTTGCGTGTTTGACAGTTCTAAGACAGGACAACGTCTGTCAGGTCAGCTAGTATTTTATAAATTCACACATTATAGCGCCCACCAAAGCATTACGATTTAATTACTTGCCTATTTGAATATCTGTTCCGTAAATCAAAGTTGTTCTATAATTTAAACTTCCATAAACACAAAGGCATTGTCAAACAAAGCTGTTCGTTTTAAACAAAATTATATTTTGCTGAGAGTTGACACACGGTCTAATTGAAAAAATAACGTTATTATTATAAGAATTCTCTTTTCCAATCTCGTACACAATTTTTATTTTGACACTCGCCCGGTCGTAAAACCCAGCGCAAGAAGAATTAGAGATGTCATGTCCGCTTTCTTTGCGCGCTACAGTCATAATTTCATTTTCTTCGCCAGGGTAACATGAGGCAACGGAGCTCATTTCATAACCCATAATGCGCTATTGGCATCCTCCTCTCTCCCAGCTCGAGAGAGCGGGATGAGGAAAGTTATGAAAGCGTACTGCATCGAAGTTTGAGCTCTACGACGATCGATGTAGACGCAGTTTCGGTTATGTGGGTTCAGAGATGTCTTCCGCCCTCGACAAACAGGCGCACTACACAAGTAGAAGTTTTCTGCTTCATTTATTAGCGAGCGAATGTCGACGTGGAGCCAATAAACCGGCGAACGCCACCCTCTCCAGACGATTTATAGCTGAAACTCGCACTAATTCCACTAACAGCGCTCCCCCAATTTGAATGTTAATTTTTAACAATTTAAGACTGTTTAGTGACTTTGTTATGAGTTGAAGCGCGTCTGGTAAATTCGTAATTCCGGAGCTCATTCATTTCAGATTTACGCTTGGTGAAGCCTTTAAGGTTGACGCTGTAATGCGATTTTACGATTATTGTGCACCGTAGGCGCTGTCTATTTAGAATTCAAACGAGCTTACGACACTAATCTCGCTCTGTCAGTTGCAGTTGTATTTTGATCTTCAAATAACATTGAATGACCTTCGTTAGATGAATGAGTATACAGCTATATTACAGCAATAAAAGCCAAAGTGGTTTTGAATTACTCGTAGAATTTGACGATGTAACTACAGAGAATAATAAATGGTATATTATTGTATCTAATGGTAGCCACGCAGGGGTTAACATTTTTTGGGTGCTTAACCACTTTGACTTTCACTAAGTTGATACACTATATTGGGATCTTTGATAACCTCAAATAACCAAACTCTTTAAGCTTTTGATTGTAGTTTTATTTGTAAGTCGCGGTATTTGTAATACTACTCAGAATTTTAATTTATGGACTCCGAACCGAAGCCTAGGTGCCTAGTGTGTGAGCTTTTCAAATTGCGTTGACCTATTTGATTCCGTTGACGTTAACTGCGATTTTCATGAAAAATCTCGTACTAGGCATTCAGAGAAAGGTAAGCTAACTACTAATATAAGTAAATAACAAAACTATATAAAATTACAAGATTATCTTAAAACTTTCTTATTTGCTTATTTATTATTCAAATGCTAATTTACATAGATGGTTTGCATAATTGAATGTTTTCAGTAACCTTTGGCTAAGTGACGCCGGAGTTTATCAGTAGACTCACGGTAAATTATGCGATGGGTTATATCACGAATACCACATTATTATTTATTATTATTATTTATTTTATTTATTATTATTTACACATTATACAGATGGCATTGAGATACTAACGTAATGTTTTGTGAAATATTGTTTTCTATCCAGTGGCATTTTGACAATGAGGTTAAATAATAAGGTTATAGATTAAAGTTAATGGCATAATTTTTCAACCATGTTTGTGACCTGTTTCCAAGAATCGGAAAACAAGTTATGGAACGTTATCCGTTTTCCATAATTAGTCAAATACTAGTCATCATCATCATTTCAGCCGTAGGACGTCCACTGCTGGACATAGGCCTTCCCCATCGATCTCCAAAAGGGCCGGTTGGAAGCGGCCTGCATCCAGCTAAAACTAGTATTACTTAAATAAAAAATAAGTTTTTTTGCTTATTTTTTTAACTTTTTTTTTGGAAGATCCCCCACTAAACGAAATCCTGAATCAGCGCATAGATCGAACCGCGATCTTGATGAAAATTGGCAAGGTAGTATTCATTATGAAGACGAACAAAATTAAACTTTTTATCCCGAACAAAAGATGGAGAATTAGAAAATCGCTGAAAAAATGCGCAATGCGACGAAGAAGTAAATATTTTTCATGATTAAGTTCTTGAATCTCCTTGTATTATTATTTCTTCTGTGACTCTACTAAATTAAAGATTGTAAACAGCAACACAGTTAATATTCAATTAATTAAAACAAGGTCTTTGAATTGCATTTTAATTAATCCATAATGGTTACAAATCGCCGTAGTAGCGTATTTGGGAGACCGCTAGACTTGAAAGCGTGAGGTCGTGGGTTCAAACCCCGGGCCCGTAAGAATGAGCTGTCTGGAGTTTATGTACGGATTTTCATACCACTGGCTTTTCGGTGAAGAAAACATCATGAGGAAACCTGCATACGTCCGGAGAAGAAATTCAATGGCGTATGTGAATCCACCAACCCGCACTGGGCCAGCGTGGTGGATATGGCCCAATTACCCTTTCGGGGGTAGGCTAAAAGTCCAGCAGTGGACTGTTAAAAGGCTGACTATGATGATGGTTATAAATTGCCCGCCCATGACGCTACCATTGACATAAAAATTATATTAAAACCTAAAGTTAGCTTGATTTTAGTGAAATCAAGTTATAATTCAGATTCTAGTTTATAAACGCTCTTAGGATTAGGGCTTTATTAGGATTATTTTAGAATAGAATATTTATTTATGCCAGAAGTAATATACCATAACCTTAATTTTACTTGCTACTCAACTTTGATTCAACAAAGATAAAACAGTTCAAATAAATCATCTGTTAGCTTAACAAACATGTAGCTTGTTGTTTTGCCTTATTCAATCTTTGGAAATGGAAAACTTAATTGAAAAAGACAAAACATGGAGCAAATATTCCAAAGCAAGGATGTTAGGATACTTTCAAAAATCGATTAAGACTTAGACACACCAAAAGAACGAACTCCTTCTGGTTTGTTTGTGGAAATACTGAGAATGTAATGGAAGCCACATATTTAATGAAACACAGTAGAGAAGGATGCCAATCCTTAGGGAGCTTAGCTTGCTTCATACGGGTTATTACAGTTTCCTGTTATTTGAAGGTTTTCAAATATATATGTTATTTCGGTGTATCAAACCTATGAATAAAAACATTCAGGTTGACGAAATGATAAAAAAAAAAACAAGTTTAATGTTTTTAAACTTCATAAATTAACTTGATTGATTTGTCACAGAATTTTCGGACGGAACGGGAACGGGAAGAACGGGAAAAAGATTACTACAAATCTAGGTTCACTCGTATAGTGTCAAATTCCGTAGGAACAACACATAATTTTCCCTTTTACGGCCTCACTACGAAAAAATATATTGCGTTCATTAGAGAAGTGTCTAAAATTCTAACAAGTGAATTTGACTAATTGGCAATTTTGATATTAGACACTAGAAAAAATATCATTATGATCATGATAAAAGCGAATATTCTGTGGTAAGCTGTTTTGTTAAGCTGCAACGTGCAAAACTTGCCTAAGCTGTTCTTTTTTTTTGAAGTTACTTTGTTAGACGCTGTCTACGACTCTGTTGTTAGACCGATCATGTTCTTTAATAAGAGAAAGTGAAAAAAAGCACTAAGATACATTGAACGCCTATTAACAAACACCCGTTCCCTACAGTTAATGAGCAATGACAGGTGGTATCTCCATCCTAAAATTTACTGGCATTTTATGATGGGCTTATTTAAAATGTTAATTGTATTCTGTAATTATACTGATCCTATAATTAGCATTTTAATTGCTTCCATATTATTATGTATATTAGCTTTGTAATGTTCTCTATTTAGATGACCTAGCTCTGGCAATCCAAACTAATTTTAATAAATTTGCATTCTCATGTCATAAAGGAAAAAAAGGTATTAATCAACACTTAATTTATAGTTTAGCATTATAGCCATCAAAATTCAAGCATCATTAAATCTTGGCATGTTAGAATTCACATTTAAATCAATATCTTAGACATGCCTGGTTTCATCGCTATCTGGTTCTAATACTATCGAGTAAAAAATTTCGATATCGATGTTTCCGGTTAGAGTAGCGAAATGCCGAAATCCTGCTATATTATTTACCGGAGGGGAATTTCCTCTCTTTGATCTCGTCCGCTCCCGGCATTTTCTTATACCCCTGCTTTAATTATTTCGCCTTTGAGCTCGCTGCGCGCTCGCGGAGTGAATTTAAAGAGCCTGTCACAAAATGGACTCTTAATTACGAACGAACCAAGTTTTATTTGTAATAATTAATAAGTTTCCTTCTTTCCTTTAACACAACGTTACGACTGTTATTACTCTTGTTGTTCTTGTTGAACGAATTAGTCATCGTCGTATAATTTTCTTATCTGTTACCTTATCTTTTGTAAAAAGATTGTATTAATTTTATTTATTGTGTTCAATATCTATATTTTTGCATTGGTTCTAATATTTTTATTGTGTTTGTTCAAGTTTGTAAACTATTTATTGAAATGAGAATTTAGTCGGCCAAATTCTTAGCTCTGATGGATAGAACGAAATTTATTCATTGGTTTTCAAGATTTACTACATTCAATGTTGAGATTTTCAAATATAATATTGTTGAGTTTTCTTATTACTTGAGTATAAAATTAACAAGTAGATCCGATTTTCATCTAACACAATAGTATCTACTGTATCGCTATGAATTACATTTAGTTTTATGGATGGGATGATATTATCAGAAAGATGGCTGAAACCTAATTTTATCTATTTTCTGTTTGAGAAGATGCCAATTTTATTTGCTAACTTATTTGTATAGTTTCTTCTACAAGCGTAATACAAAAGTTTGTTTCATCAAAAAGCTCTTCAATGGAATAAGTGGCGAAATTGGTACTAAGTATAAAGTTTCCTGTTGGTAACAAGATAATAACATCTTTTATTCCATTTCCTTTGTTTCAGTACACCTTCCTTGCTTCTTTGATCTCATTTCGCCAATTTAGTAAGAATTTCACGAATGTTTTCGATGGCGTTCCTATTTTGTAACAATGTTACACTTCAAGCAAAAATACGTTCTTCATATTTAATTTAAACGTAAATCAGATGTTTGCGTTAACATTTGGAAATGACACAACATTTGACTGTCATTAATATATCTCGTGAAGAATACTTACGTGTATATTCTTCGCCAGTATACGGGCTTAACCAGCATCGGTTCAATGCGTGTCCCGTTACAAAATTACCCTCATATATTATTTTAACTGCCCAGTTTGTATCCTTGAGCGGCACAGATGATGACAAACAATAATTTTATTGAGGAAGTCGACCCAGGTCGGCCATTAAACGTCGACTACGCTGATCGACTTAATCCATTACGATTTTATAATGTCATAAACGTTTCATGACTCCCGTCAACTGCTAAAAGTTTATTTTAATTATGAAATTAAAAAGGATTAAGCTAGAAAGTTTCGACTGGGTTTTAATATTCACCCACCGCTGTTTGCCGAGCGTAGTAATGAAATCAACAGGAATGTAACTTTGCTTGTAGTCTGCAAAATGCAATTCAGTCAACGCAAGTAAATATAATTATTTATGCTGCTTTGTGTAAAAATAAAAAAGGTGGTAATGAAAATGACGAAAATAGGTCATTTAGTTTTGGTAATAAAGGCACAATCAATATACAATAAGAACCGATTTTTTTTGTTATGTCGTTACTAAACTGGAGAAACATTCAACAAAAATCTATACAGAAAAGTCCGTATATTGTTAGAAAGGCACTAAGTGAAAATCAGCCAAAGTACCAGGCGAGCATTAACGTGTAGGAGTGGCTTTCAAAGTTCGCGTGCGAATTAGCCCGCAACAAGGGAGGGCGCGATAATCCGGTTATCGGATAGGTATCCGTAACCCGGCTCCACCTAGCCCGGGACCAACTTTTGCCAGACACTTCTTATCCCCAGCAGTACTTAATTGTTGTTCTTGGAACACACCACCGAAATACAAATGAATCTTTTCCGCTTTATGAGCTCTTGGTAATATTGCTTTAACTGTAATCATTTCTTCCTTGTGTTCAGAATAAACGTTCAATATAAAATGAAATGTTAACTCAACGTTTTCTTTTCTTTGTGTAACCCTTACTTGATGTCTTCATGAGAGAACCGAGCTACTTAGAATTTCATATTATCTTGAATTGAAACATTATTTATCCTGTCTGATCCCTGTATGAAATCTTCTTGGCTCTCTCTTTTATTTGTCCTTTGTTATTGGTTATATCTGTAATGTGGATTCTATTTTTCATTCGTAAGATGAGCCAAATCGTGGAATTGTCTGCGATAATGTTCCAAAAACATCGAAAAAGGTATTTGTGCAAAAATATATCGAATAAGTTGATATTCAATAGTGCGAATAGGTAAGGACAGAGATAAAGCAAATCAAATTTTTCAGGGAACTCTGGTGGAAGCAATTTGTTTTTCTCCAGCGAGTAGCAGAACAAAGAAAAGCTCGGAAAAACCTTGTTAACTTTTTAAAACATTCGTTGCTGCTCATGCATTATTCAAGAGAGCCGGTGGGTATTCGTACACAGTACACAATATTTACGGGACACGCAAATGTGTACTACGTGTGTGTGTGTGTGTGTGTGTGTGGTCGTGTTTGTCACGGAGCGCCGCGTACATGTGTCCGCTCGCTACTAGGATAGCATCACGGGACCGTAACCCTCCTCACAATTGACATTTCGCAAAGAGCCAAAACCCTTTTGTTGCTCGGATGAAATGTGAATTTCAATGAAAACGAGGTTAAAATTGCTCGGCTCCGCGTACCCGTGAGCCGTAAAAAAGAGATTTCATTACGGCCTATTGTTACGTTATGATTTTCACGTTCCATTTTATTTGTAAGAAATTGTTGAAGCGCCGACAAAGCGGCGAACATTCGGCGTTCAACGGTCTCCGTCTGGGCCCTCGACTCCGCCCGGGGGGTAATTAACTCGCCGAGATGTTATTGTGTTTTCGCTTGCTTTTACACAATTAAAAATAATTTGAAATAGTAGCGAAGGCACAAAGAGTCGCGAGACGCCACTAGAATAATTTAAGCTCTCGGCGAGCCCCTCGGAGTTAGCATCTTGTTTCATTAACGGTCCCGAGTGTCTCGCGTAATATTTATATGAGCCGGGATCATGAATATTTACGCAGCGGCCCCATTTTACGAGAACAAATTCTGACAAGAGTTTCTTTCTCTGCTCATATTAAAATTCGGTGGCGTGTTTCGCTCGTGGCTCATTCGCAAATGGATTTAACGAGTGTTTGCTTTAACAGAGCTAAAAGATGACTAAGCTTTAGCTCCATTAAATTTATGTCTTCATCGTTGTGTAAAAGTAGTTTCTTTTCGATTTAAGTATTGAAACGGAGTGTCCTTATTGTTATTTAATTTGAAAGTTTTATTCGCGGAGGACACAATAGGCCGCCGGCTCTCGAGGCGTGGAATCGAACGCCGATATTGCGCTCGTAAAGGGCGCTCCGAGGGGAATAAATAACTCCTCGACGACGGAGGGTCCACTCCCAACCTATACGTACGATACGAGACAATCCAATTTGAGCAACATCCAATAAAAAATAACGCTAGAACGAACACGATCACTCATACAAGGTTGAAAAGCTCGATTAAACACTAATATTGTTCAGCGAGCTACACGAATTCCACTGCTAACGAAAAGTCCACATTTTCCAGACTAATATCGAGCGGAATGTGTTTGAACAAAAAATCTGCGAATTGCCGCTTTATATTCTCCATTCTGAATGAAATTTTTGTTAGCGAGCCAAAACTGCCAAAAGCTGTAAAGTATATAAAGTTAAGGCGAGTTTGTTCCTTTACCAAACTAGTTGTCGTGTTTAAACTCCGTTATCAGAACGAGTGTATAAAATAAAACAAGGTTTGTCGTAAAAATAGAGAAGGAAAAGCACTTAACTGAATTCGCGTGTTTTGGGGCAAATTACGGACGGAGTGGTGCGAGTGTGAAAGAGCGAATAAACGTATAAAGAAGAAATACGGCCCACACATATAAATCAGATTATACTCTCCCACAGCCCACTGCTGCGCTTAAATTAAATGGCTTTGAACGAAATTACGATGTTTTCCGACGGCTTTTATATTTTTGTTTGTTTTATAATGTTTGTGAAATGTTTTTCGTGGAAACCTATCTATCAACTTTACCAAGTATATGGCGTTTAGTTAACGTCAAGGCGTTAATAATTTTCGTGGATTTTGTATTTTGAAGTGGCCTGTCTTCTGATTCTTTAAATGCAATTATTCGGCTCGCATAATGCCTTTTCATTTTTGTGTTAGTTAGTTCAGTTTTTTGTTTTTTTTTGTTTTATAGAGGTTCAATAATAGTCATGTAAATACTATTTGCTAAATAAACACTAATTCTACCGTATCCTAAACGCTGATATACGACGTTGCACCAGGGCTGCAGACATCGTAAAAAGGCTGACGGAACCAAAGTAGAGCTGGGCAGCACACATGAACAGACGAAATAATGGGAAATAATGGGTCGAGACTAGGTCGGCGGAACCCGGGCCAACCGAGGATGAGGTGGAACGACGATATCAAAAGAATTGTTGGAAATAAGATGCGACAGGCGAGAGACTGGGGAGAGTGGCATAAACAAAGGAAGGCCTATACTCAGGGCTGATGATGATGAATTTCTACCCAAATTATTACGAAATCTAAATCTATGAAATAATATAAATTTGAGAAATTACAAAACAAATTTGGGTGCAGATTTCAAGGGAACAAATCTTATGCCTCTGAATATCATCTCTAAATATTTGTTTCTGGGATTTATAGTTAGTTTTCAATAAATCAGTCCCAGTCAAAAAATATATCTAAACAAGTTGAAGTTGTCTGTAAATTAAAGCATTAACCTCAGATTCGACTCAAATCCGAGCGCCTTCTAAATCAACGTCCCTCTTTATAGCTTTATACATCGTGTTATTTCATTTGATTGCTTTTAGAACCAGTTCTGGGATTTATTCTGGCGCTGTACGATATTTTAAGTGATCGGTGTTTTAATATCGCTCTTTTTATTAAATATTTAAGTAAAAAAGAGTTATAAAGTGCTATACTTCGCATGTCAAGAGTTTTCGATCTTTATTACTTTTATCATCGTTTATGAGAACAAAGAAAAAAATCATCTGACGATAGCCTAGTGCGAGTCGGGCTCGCGCACTGAGGGTACATAACTTGTTAGCTACTAAAGTACAAAAAAACAACACCCATCAACGCCCAGGCGGTCACCCATCCAAGTACCGGCCACGCCCGACGTTGATTCACTTCGGTGATCGTACGAGAACCGGTGGTGAACATAAATTTGACACCGACTCGCACTAGGCCATTATTTATTATTTGTTATTTTACTTTAGAGTGTGTACTATAATCATGCCAAGTTTGACGCTTGTACGTATTACCGTTTTTCCATTAGAGCTAGAAATAGATAATAGACTGACTACTTTGATTTGATCAGTAGTTGAGTTCTACAAATGAGTGATAATGTTCATCCGAGATAATTTATTGGCAGCGGTGCTTTATGTTCACATTAAGAGCTTCCGGTGCATGCAAATTACGAAGATATCATCTATCGCTAGAGCGCGTTAACGCTTCGTGGTTTATTTAAAGTGATAGGGTATAATATCTCAAGCTAATGTAAACGTGAGAAGGTTAATTATATTTGTGTACTTTTTTGGAACTGGCTTTTCAAGGCTTCGCTACGTTTTTTGGGTATTCAAATATAAAACATAGTTTATCGAGACTTCTTGCTTTGGGACTTGCTATGCAGATTTTGGCTACTCGTAACATTTCCGAAGACTCGTAACCATGTTGGGACAATCTGTTAACGTTTGTTTAGCTTTAATTTCGTTTTCTTTAGTAACCTACCACCAAGGATATCAATTTTTTTTTCTTTGTGTGGATATCTACATATTTATACAAGTTTTTTTTTAACCCGATAATGTAGCTGATATTCTTAAAACGGCTGAACAGATTTTGTTGAATTACATCGATCAAGTCACCTTACAAGCAAACAAACAAATAAACAAACTAAATCAAAATTGGTTCAGCTGTTTCAGCTTTTTAGAGAGCTATGATGCCACAGATACACGCTTTAAGCTTTTAACTTTTTGCGTCGGGGGTTAAAAAGAGATCAAAGACGTTGTTACACCACCGCTAGTGCACATAAAGGTGTCCTAGTTTCGACGCAATTTTGCCGTGTGCCACCGACGACTCCACCCGACGCCATTTGATGTCACACACATCGCATAGCTTCCGAGCGCTACCTCTCACAAAGGATCTGCGGAACAAAGTTGCATTCTTACACCTTTCAGCTTTTCAGCGTTATAGTTCAACTCGCATACAAACTTTTTTTTTTATCTGTGGTTAACCTTACTAAGTATTGTTTAAACCATGGCCTACCTGTTGTAACTAATAACTATTATTTAGTCTACGGCCTAACTGTGAAGCGCAACCCGAATAAGATAAACAGATCAATTTTATTTTTTTATTTTTATTGTAAACAAGTCTGTTCTTTCATTAGCGGTAATGCAGGCTGGAGGCTTGTTAAATCTATAAATATATTTTAGGTAAGGCTTTGGACGTCCTAAAAAAGACCGCAGGAAAACGCTGGATGAAGGCCGCTTCCAACCGGCTCTTTTCGCGGGAACGCACGCGAGTTCAGTGTTTTTTCCCCATGCCTAAAGAAGTTTTCACTTTAAAAAAAAGTTTATATGTGATGAGATCAAAGAGAATATAACCGCTAAAGCTGAGATATTGCGTAGTTGTCATTTTGCGTATGTGTCATTTGAGTAGGTACGTCAACCGCGTGGTTAAAATGTGCCTTCATGTGTGAAATCCCAAGTAACAAGATAACACACGTAATTAAAACTCTAATCAGACAGTCTGAATCAATCCACCAATCTATACCAATATTATAAAGAGGAACGATTTGTTTGTTTGTTTGCATTGAATAGGCTCCGAAACTACTGAACCGATTTGAAAAAATATTTCACTGTTGGGAAGCTACACTATCCCCTGGTGACATAGGCTATATATCTATACCCGTGCGAAGCCGGGGCGGACCGCTAGTATAAAATAAAGCTGCCAGTTTTTATTTCATTTCGTTTAGTTTCCAAACGATGGCTCGATAAAACGTTGGTAGATCCACATTCCACTTTCGCGATTTCCATCAAAGCCCGGGTAAAATGGTTTTCTTGTCTTTTAATTTGGTTGGCAATTTCAATACCCAGTATCGAAATAAATAAAAAAGAAAATTAACCTACTTCACCATTACATTTTGCTACCTTATTATTTATATTACACGGAAATTACTCACGTAAGATTAAGCCGGTCACTTCGACTATAGTTTCAACCGCATTGGGCGGTCTTTTTCAAGGTGAATGCGCGCGTGGCTGCGGCTCACCAACAACCTTGCCTTGCATTGTCTTGCTACCTTACCAATACATTTAAATAGATCCCAATCGTACTGATAGTTATTATAAATACTGAACGTATAACACATACCTAGATTATGGCTCTGATGAACTTTGATACATAATATCTTTCTTTTTATTCAGGTAACATATCACCTCATCAATTCATCTTATGAATTTTATTGATGACCCTAACACCCAAGACCTTTGTAAAAAGGAGCAAAAGTCAATTTGTAAAGTGATACTGAGACCGGTTTCTGAACGCATTAATTTATGTTGGCTATTTATTCGCGCACCAATAATGCTTCAAATTTGACGATACGTCATCACGAATATTCAAAAGTAGACCTATAAAATCGATTAATTGACATTATTTCTTTATGTTTAAATGTTCTTGAAATATTTTATTCGGATGTGTTCACCGATACATGATTAAAGAAATTTGACTCGATAGAAAAAAATCGTAAACTTTCCTTAAAACACCCGTTTTTACGTTCCCTTCAATGAATTGAATCAACTTCTAATATTTCTATAGAATAATTCTGTAGAAGATATTTTTATCCAAAAAAATTGTGTGTTATCCTAACAATCATTCTAATACTTTAGTGGTCGTAATTTTTTTTTGTAAAAGCGTAAGATTATTTGTATAAAATAAAGAAAAAATAAATATTGAAAATATTTGAAAGCGCGCACGCCGCATTACCGTCATACAAGTGTACGGTTCTCTACTATTTCGCCTTGGTTCCGAGCTCATTGTACTCATCATTATGAACAATAGAAAAACTAATAGTTTTTCGTCATTTCAGAGTTGGCCCTGTAGCACAAGTTGATCATAATGACTTTTCGGCTTGGTACCGCCGTTCCGTGTCACCCTGTATATTCATTATTATAAATGTCCCAAAAATTCACTTTTTTATATTTTCATTTATTCATTACAATTTTTTTTACTGGATTAACGTACTACAATAGTGTATTTATATGCACATAAAAAGATATTGTCTGTGGCAGAAGATATATATTTTATTTGAACTAATAAATACCTTAGTACGTATTATTAGTTCAAATAAAATATTAACTCAAAGCCAAGTTGTCGTCATCTGTTCCGATTTCGGTATTTAATATAAGATTATTGAAGACTAGTGGTCCGCCCGTCTTCGCACGGGTATATATTATAGCCTGTGTAACCCGGGGATAGTGTAGCTTCTCAACAGTGAAATAATTTTTCAAATCGGTTCAGTAGTTTCGGAGCCTATTCAATGCAAACAAACAAACAATCAAATCTTTCCTCTTTATAATTTTAGTAAGTATTAGTATAGATAATGTTGATGCACATTTAAGATTTTTGATCTTCAATTAAACAATTCGCTTAATTTATTATTTCGATGGTCGAATCCCACAAAACTCGTTGATGGCGTTCGTATCAATTTCATTTGCATGTTTTGGATATTCGAATGTTGTTGCGAAGATGGAATTTTGAGACAATAAATAATTAGATATGGATCATTGTTCTAATGACGCTGAAAAGCTATACTGGGTGTTAATATTGACGACAAATATATTATTAAGACAGAAAGTTTTTTTTTCTACATTTATTCATGTATATATTTTTATTAGAAGCTGTGATAATTTAGAAACCTGCTGCCCGCCAGTTTTTTTTATTGTTTGTACTGCTCTAAAGACTCCGGGGTCCGTGCCCTCAGTCAATAACTTTTACTGGGTTACGCGGAAAGGGTGATCTAAGCCAAAATAGGTCCAGAGTACCCATCATTATGAACAACTTTTACTTTGGGACCAAATCTGAAATCGCTTAAAAAATATCATCTGTTGCATAGAAAACAGTCATTCATAGTCAAAATGTATGGAACAGCTCTTCGCGAGATAGCGCCAAGCCTACCTATTTCAATAAAAAAGGCGTGTTATGTATTTCATGTAATTTTTTTATTAACCTACTGGATTACACTGTTGGGCAATGCCTTTCCCATTTTGAACCCACGACGCAAACGGAGGCGTGTTATACGTTAGAGATGTGTATCTGTGTCTCTGTGGCATCGTAGCTCCAAAACGGCTGAACCTGTTTTGATTTAGTTTTTTTGAACGGTGACTTGATCGAGATCTTTTTTAGCCATGATTCGAGCAAAATATGTTCAGCCGTTTGAAGATTCATCATCATCAGCCGGAAGACGTCCACTGCTGAACATAGGCCTTCCCCTTTAACCTCCACACTGAACGACAGCCCGCCTTTTGCATCCACTGGATACCCGCGACTCTCACAATGTCGTCGGTCCATCTAGTGGGAGGCCTCCCTACGCTGCGTCTTCCGGTTCGTGGTCTCCACTCCAGAACCATTCTTCCCCATCGGTTATCGGTTCTTCGAGCGATGTGGCCTGCCCATTGCCACTTCAACTTGCAAATTTTAACAGCTATGTCGGTGACTCTGGTTCTTTGGCGAATATCCACGTTTCGGATCTTATCGCGCAAAGAAACTCCGAGCATAGCTCTCTCTATTGCCCGCTGTGTGACTCTGAGCTTTTCCAAAAGGCCAACAGTTAAGGACTACGTCTCAGTACCATAGGTCATCACTGGCAACACACACTGGTCAAAGACCCTCGTCTTGAGGCACTGTAGTATCTTGGACGAGAAGATGTCACGCAATTTCCCGAACGCTGCCCATCGGAGTTGGATTCTTCGAGCGACCTCTTTGCCTAAGTTGGACTTACCTAACTGAACAATCTGTCCAAGATAGGTGTAATGGTCAACAACTTCGAGAGATTCTTCGTTTGAAGATTATCAGCTCATATAAAGGGAGTTTAAAAAAAAAAAACTTGTTTTCTTTTCTCACGCTTCATTACTCGCTGGGGTCAGTCACGACAAAACTCAAAATCACACAAAAAGATTTTTCGAAAAAATATTATCCTATGAGACCTACTTGTTTCTAAACGATGGGCAGACAAACCCTTTTATGGCTCGTCTACAGCTACCTTAAGCCTTAAATTTCAATAACCGCACCCTTCCGGAGCAACCGAGCACAAAACATAATAAAACCCCTTTATCCAACCCTTATTTCATAGGCAGAGAATTCGACATAATATCAAATATTCATAACACATCAACAGAAAAGGGATCGCCTCATATAATCCAGAAATAATAAGCTTAAAACATTAGGGCACAACAAGGGTGGGTAAACGAATATCGGAACAGTTGGGCGCTATCCAATCGAATTGCGCAAAGTTAATTACCGCGTGTCAACCCTGAGTAGGGTCCTCGTAGGGCTGCCTAATTTATCAATAGAATTTATACGCACATCTTCATCACTGTAGAATTAGAATCGTTTTAATAATTACATAATAAAATCTTTATTGGAACGTGGATATTCGCCGAACAACCTCAGTCACCGACATAGCTACCTAGATTTGCAAGTTGAAGTGGAAATGGGCAGACCCACAGAAAAGAGAAGTAAATATTAGAACGGAAATGAGAAGGAAAATCTGTTACCAGGCATTATGAGTGAACCTTGATTGTACATTATTATTAAGATCAACGCGTCGAACATCACAGTTGCTATCTGATTTCGAATAACTGACGTTTCGTATATAAGTGCAACTGGCTACAACAAATTTCTTACAAAAATGCCTTGGCAGCCGTTCTAACTTAAACAAAAAAAATCGTTTCTGTGGGCAGACCACATCGCTCGACGAACCGATAACCAAAGGAGAAGAAAGGTTCTTGAGTGGTGACCACGGACCGGAAGACGCAGCGTAGGTAGGCCTCCCACTGGGTGGACTGAAGAAATCGTGAGAATCGCGGACATCCAGTAGACGCAGATAGCAGGCTGTCCTTCAGCCCTATGTTCAGCAGTGGACGTCTAATAGCTAATGATGACGATGATGATGATGATGAATAAAATCTTAATTGCAGATTAAAGATTCTACAATTTGTAACAGAAAGGTGCGCATTATACTTACTAATGACGTCACTTGTGAGTACGCTATAAAAACTCCACACGGACACTCACTTTGCGTGAAGGGAACATAGCATGCCTACCTAATTCGAAAAAAGCTTTAAACGCTTATATCACTGAATTTTTTCATCCGATGTACATAATTTCTTCATAGTTTTATAACATGTAATTATATTATTCAGTAATCCCATCGAGATACAATACATATAGAGTCACAATCGTGCCAAAAAATGTCCGAACCAAAACTCGACGCATGCTACGAATTGCGCAGTCTTTTTGGTTAGTTACCTGGTAACCGCGATCCGATTACAACGCCGCGCGATGCCAGAGCTACGATGACATAGCGGACAACTGACGTTGAACACTATGCAAGCGACATAACGTCTTTTGAGTAAATGTGGAATTGTGAAGTATATAATTGGTACAATGTTATGTACAATGATGCTCGTACGTTTTTTGACTGTTTTCACTAAGATATTGTGACTCTATAGGAATTGTATCTCGATGAGTAATCCTGCTATTTTTTAACAAATCAAACACCTGTCCGGTGAAACACTTTTATAGGCAGTTGTGTAAAATGTTGTCAACCGGTAGACTGAACGGCTCACGAAATGCAAAGGTGACCTGGAGAAAATTGAGACCTAATTTTATTCAAGCCGCTTTGGAATTCTGTATTCTACTGTTGTACAGGTTGCTGTAGGTGCTACTTATTTGTGAGAGAAAACCTTTTGTCGCCCTAAAAGTTTATTGAATAAAGATAAAACAGTCTTGTGAATTCTTTACAAGCAATCTTCAACCGAACGAAAATTTAAGTCACGATTTACGTTTTTCTTTTTTATCAAACATTTTTAGGGAAGGTTGGCAGGTAGTTTTTTTATACAAATAGCGCTAGCAATAGCTAACTCCTTTTTAACCGACTTCAGGAGGAGGTTATCAATTCGACTGGATGTTTTAACTTTTTTTGTCTCTGTAAAATTACAAATGTCATATAGACAAATTTTAATGCTTTTGACAGTTGCCAACCCCAAAAAGTTAAATGATTTCTTGGGTACGGTCCTGGTATGATGCCTGCTGGCAGCGGTTTATTAGTTTAGTTTTTAACCGACTTCGAAAAAGGAGGAAGGTTCTCAATTCGGCCCGTATTTTTATTTATAATAGTACTAGTTTGTTTATATTTGATTTTAAATTGTTTTCATAGCATAGCTTATTTAGCATATAATAAATATTTAAATTTCTTAGGTTTTCGCGATTATCACACATTTAAATCAGTGTCCGCAGTATGTGTGTGTTTGCATTGAATTTGTGACCACCTTAGATAAGCTACATGATTACCTGATCTAAGGGTACATGTACATTCGTCAAAGGTGACCACAACAACGGAGCTCTATAATATTACTCCTAGCGACCACAACCACTGCAAAGTTTTTGAAACATCAGTTTATGTGGTATTGTGCCATCCACAACCTTATCACGGTAAATATACCGTCACTAATCATATACTAAACTATAGTCTGTGCATCTAGAAGAATGCATTTAAACTGTGCCATGCCAACTTGTACCTAAAAATATCTATTATTCCATGATTATTCCTATTTGAAAAAAGTCACCCGGTGTGACATAACTGCGTTTTAACCCTTAGTAGGTACTCGCGTGGGGGGTCTTTCGTATCGGCCCGTGATTGGATTTCCTAATTGCTCTTGCCAACCCATTCCCGACACACTTTTTTAGAACTAGCAACTAAAAAAGCTAATAATACTAAAATCAGAAATGGTATTTGCAAAAATAGGTACTTATCTTAATTTGAAAAGATACATTCTTAATTATAACATATTTTAATAGATACATTTTATGTGCAGATACGGGTCTTCTATCGCCTCTCTTATTTTTTCATAATCTTATTTCACTTATTATAGACTAGCTGCGCCCCGTGGTTTCACCTGCGTAGTGATGAAAAATGGCGATGAAGATGATGGTGATGAAAAGCCTATGTCACTCCCCGGCCCTTGAACTATGCCCATGCAAAAAATCTGGTCGATCAGTTGCTCTGTTGCTACGTAAAAGAGGAACAAACAAACTAACAAACCAACAAACTTTTCGCATTTATAATATCAGTATGATACACGAGCATTAGAATTTCCTTTTGTAAATTGATAATGAGAAGAATTGATAAGGGTAAGCGGAGCGTTGGTCGTCCAGCTGCAAGATGGGTCGACGATATTGTTACTATCGCGGGTCGAACGTGGACTCGATTAGCACAGGACCGAGGCAGATGGCATAACAAGAGAGAGGCCTATACCCAGCAGTGGGATAAGGAAGGCTGTGGATGATGATGATGAATGAGAAGCCATAATGTTGTGTCACAAATCTGCATCATTGTGCTATTATGTCTTCTGTGCTATCATCTTTGAACCCTTGTTGTTTTCTACGACGAAGAGATACAATTAAACCAAATATTTTTCAAAATATTGCTTTCCTTGCATCATATTGAACCAGCCGCATTTATTCATTTTTATTTATTTATTATTATTAATTAAGACGGTAAAACACCAATTACATTAATTAATTAAAGTTCCTATATACATTACAAATTAGAATACAAGTCAAATATGTATAAATATAAGATAAATCATACAAACACAAACACATTACAATTAGTTAAAGTTAATTACATTACTACAATAAACAAAAATTACATTGAAAATTACAATTGCATTGAATTCTCATTTCCTCTGCACCGTGGAGTTCAACTCGAAATGTCCGCCGATGTCTACCAACGAACGGTTTACGACAGGACGTGAACACAATTTTATCGGGCCATTTTATTGTATTCTAAAATGCGACTTAAAAGGCGCGTAATGGCTCGCGATAGCTTATAATGCGGGACTAATGGCCTCGACTTGTGATAAATCACTGTCCGAACAACCGACAGCTTTGTTTACATTTCAATAAGGACATCTGCAAACTAAAATTGAGAAACGATGAAAATACCTCATGGAAACGAGCATGGGTATTAAATTTAAGCGCGCGCGTCAAAAGGAGGAGGACTTCTTGGAAAAGATCAGACGAACTTTCTCTTAAGCGATATTGTTTTCTCGTTTCTCGTCTACATTATTAAAAGTATTTTTTGAAACTGGCAAGCGTCTTATTATAACTAAACAAAATACAAGCTAACACTAACACCACAAAACCAGTGACTGCCCATATACCGCTGAAGGTCTAAAAACAATCCCATGAAGACATAAAGACTCAAGATCACTACCACTTGGCAGCTTACCCAGCATGCTAGCGGAATTACCAGCGGCTAAAAATATTTGCATTGCAGAAGTTGTTAGTTGTAATGCTGTTGTATTCCAGCCCATTAGCCGACACGAACACTCTTTGTCGCCACTTATTCCGCATAGCAGAAAATTAATGTTCCGTCCCGGGTAGGTGGTGTATAAACAAGATGGTGGGTGCCAGGCGGCCCCGCCCCGGTATTTATTGCTCCTGGCACGCCGCGGCCGCCATCCACCACCGCCATAAACGCGAGCACTAAAACGTGCCATTTCCCTAAATTATTTTAATGACGTATGTTTCCCTGGTTTAGTGGATTGTAATTTGGTTACACAGTTGAAAATCGTTACCCGAACGCTGCCAAATATTACCCGATTCTCCGTCCCGGAGCGCGATCCTAAATTGTTACAACTTTTGGAAACGATGCTATTATGAGTCGGCGTGCGAACTGAAGAGACGTCGGTTCGAGTCATTAGGCATGTGGGATGGTGTCGCGAGCGAAACGTTCTCCTTTAGCTGTGCGAGTCGTCGCGACTACAAATTAGTTCCTGTAACGTCGCGCCGACAGATCTTCAAACGGTCCCCACATCGCCGTCTTAATAGAGTGGAGGCGCGCGGTCGGCGGTCGTTACAACCTCCCGGCTCCTTTGTTCCTGTCGATTTTGAATTGATTTACTCCCCATTGTTTTCGTTCGCAACACCGACACCTCTGCCTGCTTGTTACTCGCGTTCGGTATGCCCGCCGGCGTTCGACGTGCCCTTTTATTGGAATAGGATTCGAACTATTTTTTCTAAATTTCCGCAGAGATAAAGCGGCAGCTGGCTGCATCGGGCGCCCCTGTTTGCAGCCAACTGTAGAGAGCATTGTGCCCGCGCCCGTAGCTGCGACCCCTCCGAGTTCCGCGTTGCCTCCCTGTCTACTTGTAACATTCGAGCCACCCATAAATGTTTTAATAGCGATATAGCGTGTCGAAACATTAATACGTTTGTGGTGATACAAGAATTGTCTCTGCGCGTGTGATGCCGTCCGTGGGTGGTGGAAGATAGCGCATTTGTCATTCGACTAACAATAAAGCGTTTAATTTTATTTATAGTCTCCGCGTGGGCACTTCTGTAATCGATTATATTTGTTATCATAATCGAATGTTCAATTAAACATGACTTCATCTTCTATTCTAGCAATATCATACGTATATTGATCGTCATAAACATCAAAACAGACTTCAGTAAAATCTTACTCATATTGAGTGAACAGATGCCAAAGCTATTCTTATTGTAATGTTACTGTATTGATCTTGTCGGGCACGGAACATGGAAAGATTATCGTAAGGCAATAATACCTGTCGAAGCGCATAAAATTTTGTTGTTTTTCCAATATTATTACGGTTTGGAAGTCGACAATCTCTCGATCCAGTTCAGGCTCGAGTGCTTTACTTCACAATTTGTGATGCCATTAGACGGCGTGGAAGAGACGGCGCTATATCGCAGTCCCTTTCGCGTACCAGACGTTGAATGTAAATGGCTTCATTTGATTATATTCTACGCCGTAAACGCTTTTCGCATTTATGCAATCCCGGTGGCTGGATACCGCAATCGTTACAAGTATTTCCTGGAGCAACTGGCATGAATGATGTTTATTTTTGGAATTTTCTGTACCTATTTGAATGGCTTTTCATGAAACACTTCTATAGATTCCGGCTTTCCCGCATTTGGTTAGGGAAAGTTAAGAATAAACTCGTGTTTCAAATAATAGAAAAGAAAATATAAGTAACTATAAGTAAGTAATAATATTAAATCTGAATTTTAGGTCTTAGGCTTCGACCAAAATAAAACGAATGGACGGGCACAGAAGAAGCGCATTGTTGAAGATTACAAAATGAGCGCCGGCGCTCACTTCGTTTCAGTCGGTCTCTAGCCGTAGGAAGTGCAACACGAGTCTATTGTTACATGATAACGAAACATCTGACCAAATTATGCCTTCGTGTGCTCTCCCGAAGTGTAAATACACGACAAAAAACCGATAGCTATGTTTTGTAACAAATGTACTGTACATAGTTATAATTAGGTGTTAAAGTATATGTCCGACGGTTTTGACTCGTTTTTAATGAGCATGTTCAATAGTTACGGCCCGTTCATTCATTTTATTTTGATTGAAGTCTTAAGGTTGAATTCAAGACAATGAACCATGGTGACATCTTTGACAAATAATTACCTGATCTAAGGGTGACATAGGCTAAGTATACTAAGTCCCTCTACCACAGATCTACTACCTATAGATTTTCAATGAGCGTGGCTAGCTCAGTGCCTCTCGCTCATCATCGTATTTTCGCTCACTGCGCTTCTTGCAGCCCAAAATGCTACAACCAACCATTGTAAAATATCTTTTACAATTATTTCTCAGAGGAAACACGCATTTATCACATTAAATCACCAAAAAAAGGCAATAAATATAATTCAGACCCGTTTTGTTTGTCACTGATTATTACAGATTTTGACACTTGAGGTACCAAAAACAGGTCACGCCGATAAGGACAACAAAATCTATTTATGTCCTTTTCGTACTTGTGCTGAGCCATATCAAGTTGTCTCTTTCACTAAAATATATTGCCGATCTGGTTGTGTATATCTGTGCCCTCTACGCATGGTGATAATGGTGACATTTTGCGTAACGATGACGGTTCGAATTTAGCATAGATTCAGTACTATACTGAATCTATGGAATTTAGCAATGAATTTTGACAGATTTAGTATGGCAAATAAATGTCGTCAACCGGAATGACGAAATTTATGCATGAGAGCATAAGAGCTGCGATAGCTTAGACTTTTTCACCCACAGATATATACAACCAGATCGGCAATATATTTTAGTGAAAGAGACAAATAGAAAAAACAAAGAGACAACTTGATATGGCTCAGCACAAGTACGAAAAGGACACAAATAGATTTTGTTGTCCTTATCGGCGTGACCTGTTTTTGGTACCTCAAGTGTCAAAATCTATAATAATCAGTGACAAACAAAATGGGTCTGAATTATATTTATTGCCTTTTTTTGGTGATTAAATGTGATAAATGCGTGTTTCCTCTGAGAAATAATTGTAAAAGATATTTTACAATGGTTGGTTGTAGCATTTTGGGCTGCAAGAAGCGCAGTGAGCGAAAATACGATGAAATATCATTTCACACGTAAGTAAACATATAAAGCTTGTAACGATCACCTAAATAAATTCAGGATATCAATTCGCAAATATTTTATTCATAATTAGTCAGTTTTTAGGTCGATTTGTGGTCTAATTCTATGAATTTTATCAAATTATTCACTTAGAAAATAAATTATGAATGTTGCCAGTTTATGAAAGAAATTACCCACCGCAACTAACATAAATTATTCGTTCTGCAGGTTTCCAACTGATTCTGTCACATTGCTGAAAAAAGCTGGCACATTGCAAGAAGTGCAAAATACCGACCCTTTTATGCCCATATGAATATGGTGAATGTTAATATTAAATATATATTAATGAGGCCACAGTTATGAAGCTTGAAAAGCAAAAGGCGATTTCGGCGAACCGATTCAAAAAGCTACGCGCTGTTCGTGAAATTTGTACTGTAAACATTAAAGAGTCTATTTATCTAATTATTTGGAATGTTATACATAATTCCATTCATGAAAAAACTATACTGACCAAGCGCGAGTCGGGCTCGCGCGCTGAGAGTTCTTTACAATCACAAAATACAAAAAGTTGTGCAAAAAGACAACATCACGCCCAGGCTGTCACCCATCCAAGTACCGACCGCGCCCGACGTTGCTTAGCTTAGTGGTACTAAACAGAAATTTGTCACTGACTCGCACTTGGCCAGTGTTTATTATTTGTTGTTTTACTTATGTTCACTATAATCCGCTAAATTTAACGCTTGTACGGATTACCGTTTTTACACTAGAACAAATCCAAAAATACGTTTAACGTTTGTTGCATGGGGGCCCTTCCTTTGCCCTTCCGTTTTAACTCTTTGACTTTTTTATTATTTTTAATTAATCATAAAAAATCATGCTATGGTTACTTTACAACCTTTTTTCTAGTACTATATTCTAATCCTAACAAATAATTATAATAAAAACGCAAGTAAGTTTGTAACTTTCTGTCTGTTTTTTTACGAGGAAACGGCTAAGTCATGGTATAATAATATACTCCGCCAGGTATAGCAATCCGAGAAAAAATGTTTACGTGGGCGTCCCGCAATGATGTCATGATGTCAATTTACAACAGGTTCGAGAGAGATGACGATACACCACGTAACAGCTGATTGAATAAAGTGGCAACTGGACAGTGACGTCATTGCGGGACCACGCTCAAATTGCTAGACCTTGTTTTCTTAGATCATGGGCTAAGTCAAATTTTGTCAGGACGATAGGGTGTGTCATGAGGACAGACAACGTACTTTTCTTCCCAGACAATTGCAGGTAGCTCCGCGGGTTGCAGCAGATAGTGTATAAAATATAAATATTTAAAAGGTAGTATTGTTTCCAAAGTACTCATTGAAGATTCACACCCATCATAGTAGGTAAATTACGCTAACTTATAGCAAATCATTTTAATGTGGCAACACACCTTGTTGAAGCGAGAGGCACTGAGCTAGCCACGCTCATTGAAAATCTATAGGTAGTAGATCTGTGTTTTCACCTGACCCGAGCACCGAAGGGTTGAGACAACAGAATAGAGTTGTCAACTGTCAAAGAGACGCTGGCATTGCTGGTACCACTGATCTAGCACTGCTGGTACTTTAAAAAAATCTCTCCTCAATTGGATTTTGGCGTCGTACGTCTTGTGCATTTGCCAGTGCCAAGTATGGAACTGTTTTCAAATTATATTACATATCGTTAAACAAGTCATATTCACAGTTAGAGTCAATCAAAGTAGGCCACAGTCAAGTCAAACTCATGCCCTAGTAAAGTGCTGGAGTCAATACTACATACTTCAAAGGGTTTTTGGAAACACATGTCACGAAAATACATGTTTCACCACTTTCACCTCGTTGCATCGCTTTCCCACAGTCGAGCACGTTTACGAACACCAATAAATAATAATCCACCATTATTACACATTAGAACACAAAAATACTCAAGTTGAGGAAAACAATAATGAGGCTATTATTTTCCTTGCATTCACATTGGCACTTTTTGGTATGGGAATTTTGTTATAGTGACATTAAATTTGCCTAAATTCCATATTTTTTACTTACCGCCACCTGTAATAGTTTATTCCGGCCAACTCCATTAGCTTTATACTAACTTTATTATTTACGTTTACTACTTTTAATAGAATTGATACTCTAACTAATAGTTATTAATACTTATTGGTAATATTCATTAGAGAAGTTATTAGAGTAGCAAATGACGCTTAATGGCTGAATTAGTGAGGGAAATCAGGTTAATTGATATTGAAGGGATCGGTACGGCTAGTTGTTGAGTGGTTGGACTTGTAAATGATGCTGGTTCGATATCGTAAACTTATCTGAATCTAAAGTAAACATTTTAATGTTTGCTTTTTATTGCATCCTCGTGATGCGTTTTTCTTTTCCTTTCAATAATCATTACATCCATAATCAGGTCCAGCGGCTTAGTCGTGAGTCGTGACTCATGAATAACTAAGTTATAGACATGACATGTCATGATAGAGAATCTGTCTGCAAAAGTAACTTACTCATCTTTTTGTTAGATGTTTTGTCAGACAGTTAACTGTCGCTAGCAGTTCAATTGTTTTCTTCTGAACTTCTCTTAGACCTTCTATCTATACTAATATTATAAAGAGGAAAGATTTGATTGTTTGTTTGTTTGTTTGCATTGAATAGGCTCCGAAACTACTGAACCGATTTGAAAAATTCTTAGTGTAGAATATTATGAAATTAGTTACCCACTTATTCTAATCACGAAAGTTGTTTCATTTGCACGCACTTGTGAAAGTGAAATAGTGTGCCCATTTCGCAAACATTCATAGCATTTTATCATTGGGAAATGATGTGCAAAGCAAAGACAAATCTGTGGAGTGGTGGTGGGTTAGGTTTTTATCGTAGAACTATGCCAAAATATAATTACTCATATCATAACTACCGTCTAATTGCTTTGACTTATGCTAATGTATTTTTGTCATTGGGTTTAAGTCTTTAAGTGGTCAACCGGTCATATCTGTCGCAGCACCGATAAACTCTGGGTAGACGTGTTCTAGAACTTCTAGAGTGGAGACAACGAATCAGCAAACGTAGCGTAGGACACCCGGAGACTCGATGCCATAAAAATATATGTAAGGCAGCTGACAGTGGCTGGAAGCGAAGAGCCAAAGATTGGCTGACTCGTCAGAGTGCCTTAGGAGATGCAGTCCAGTGGACTAAGGTGAGCTGATGTAATGATGATCAACGTCTTTTTGAGATTACTACATTTGTTTTAGACACCGACTGGAATATTGTCATTTGTCATGTAACATGCAAATACCTAGTCAATTATGATAATTAAAAGATTAGCCACGGAGATCAAGCAAAGTTACGGACTACAATAAAGTTGTGATATCATTTACATTTCAATAAAATATTCGAACGAAATTGTTTATTCAAATGAATAGAGCGTGCGTACGGTGTGGTAAATTATTTATTTACCTCGTAATTGGAAGCCGGTTATAATTTCAGCGCGTTTTAATATTCCGGACTGATTGGGAATTACAAATGCTCGAGCAATTTTGAGTTCTGCGGTGGCGTTCGGAATTGATAACTGTACATATTCCAACATGACCAACACGTTATGAAAATACAGTATAATACTTCCGTGAACTTTTGTTGTTATTAATCTGACATTAGATTTTATGAATACAGCCAATAACTTGTTTGTAGGTTTGAAATTATTGAACTGTCCGTGTCCATTTTAAATTCTAGGAACACTCTTTAAGCTCCCGCAGCAGGATTACTCATAACTTCAATTTTCTTGCATTTCTCAAAGATAAAAACAATCTTAGGTTCTTCACTATGAAACCGGTGACAAATAAGCTTGTGTTTGTAAAAGTAATCTTCTCTCAAACGAACGTGGTTAAGTTGATTTCCTTATACCAGACGTCAATAAACTAATAGGAGGTTTATTTATTTCCAGGAGACTGCAGAAGTATGCGTGGGCACGTCAGTAGGCACGATCACGGAGCCAGACTGCTTGGGCCCCTGCGAGCCTGGTACCTCGGTCACGTTGGAGGGCATCGTGTGGCATGAGACGGAAGGTGGTGAGTTTGTACTAGCGCACGCCGCACCGTAGCGCCCCATACCATCTCCGCACGCTTCTGCACGCCTGGTACATGTGAACGCTTCGCGATGTCACTGGTGGGAGTTATTGGAACTCAAATAAGAAAAAATATTTTGATAAAATTAATTTGATAATTCACCGTTGTAGGCTTTAGTTCAAATAAATCTTGTTTCTCAGACGCAGCGTAGCGTTGCAATCACCATGTCAAGCATGTCGCTTGTAAGAAAAGATGAATAAATAACAATAGTAGATCCAGATAAGTTGGATTGTACATACGTTACTATAGTTTACAAGGTTTTATCTGTCAAGTAATGATTTATGTTCCAAAAACTTCCACTGGCCGGAGACATAGAATTATTTAATCATCACCAGCATTTGATACTGACGCCTGAAGCTATTTAAATAATCATGTATCTAATTAATCTGATGACTAACTCCATTAATGTGTCTTGGCATCAGTCCCGATAGTATTCATCAATCATGGGTTGAGGGTCACTGCTAGTTTTAATTACTGATCAGTTACGGAAATACAGTACAGATACAGAAGTACTTGAAATTGAGAAGGTAAATATGATATTTATGGTAACTGAATATTTTTAAAACTAGCAACCTCTATCAGTTAGTTTAATTTAATTTGAAGTAATGTATTACTAACTGTTTGATGTAAAATATTTGCCTGTCTACGATTACAGTAAAATAAAGTTATATGAATATTTACGAGATATTTATCGTGGTAAGGTTGTAGAATGTAACTGCGCCGAAATATCTGGAGCTCATTCCACAACCTTACCAAGGTAAATATCCCGTAAATAATCATATAACTTTACACACAACGGTGATAGTTTGAAGTGTTTTACATTAAAAATAATTGACAATCAACGCGGCAATAGTTTAAATGTTACTAAAATAATTTAATTCTTCCAATCTGTTCTTGTTTCCATTTTACCGTTAAAGCAATCATAATCTGTTATTCTATTGTATCGCACACAATTCAATTACTAAACACAATACTAAATCGAGGCACATAAAATGATATATCATTAATAGCAGTAATAACAGTGCTCGTTACGATTAAACCCGTATAAAGGCAGAATTCCATGCGCGGCGGCCATTTTACAGGAGCCATAATAATTATTTATTTATTACACCTGACTCTAGTTGTTAGAGCCTTTTTTGTCCTTTCGTGTTTCATGGCCGTATTAAGGAGCGCTTTCTCAAGCTATATTTACGAGGTACTGTCCCGGGCGGGGCGATTCATATTTGAATATTAATGTGTATGAAGCTAGGGGAGATGCTGAGCATGTTTCTTACCACAATCTGTTGGTAGAGTAAATGGAAACCACTGAAACTAGGGTAGAGTATGCTGTAGACTCTACAGTAGGCGAATATAAAATAGACGATGATGGTGTTACGCAAAAAAAACCCTCAGCTATTCTTAGCTTTTAACTTAATATGTCTTGCCTGACAAAATACGCGTTTATGGCTCGCCTAAAATCAAAGGGTATATATAACATCCTTGCTTAAAATAGTCTCAGAACTTCGACATGGATGCGTTTTGAACGCTGTCATACCTAAACTAAGAAGTTAAGGTTTTAATATATAATAAGGACACAGACTAGGTAAAGCTACTATTGTTCTTGAATATTGGTTTTAATACAAATGGTAGCAAAGTAATTAAGAGCAAAATTACTAAAAGCGTGTTTTTGTTAATTAATAAGGAAATAGAGATTTGAAGTCCTCACTATTAATGGTAGTAGCTATACTCAGCAATCATTAAAGACCCCTACAATTACAAGACCCTTATTAATCCTTGATAACATCGTTGAATATTTAATAACTCCGAACGAAGCTATACAAGAGCCTTTACACCTTTTATGTGCTCGTGGTAATAAAATGTCCCGCAACGCAACTCGTTAGGATGCGTAAATAAATTCCGCAATGGTTATTCCATTTTGTTATGTTTACGATGAAATCAATTCTTAACTGCCAGTATTCAATTTATCGTTTGTTTTTATGGCTTATATTTTTACCAATACAAACGTAATGTACGAGTTAAATGTAAAAAAAAAACTTAGCACCACTTTTTTTTATCAAAGTGATGACCTCGATTTTACAGGTGAAATAAACATAACTAAAAGCGTTGTTGAAATACATCAATATTTTTAATTAGGTACTCTAACTTTGTTAACTTAACGTTCAAAAATCTATGCTAAAACTTTTATTGCTTACAATTTTATTATCATAAAATTTTGCGTAAAAAACTTTTAGCTTAAATGATTATGCTGAAGTCTCTCCACCAAGTTTTTATAGGCTGAATAATCCCAATGCAATAGAATTAAATGAAATTAAAATACATTAGTCTAAAAGTATATTGTTTTACCTTAGGACAGAAAGCCTTAAAAATGTTGAATTGCCATTTTAAGAGTACCACCAGCCTTTTTGGTAAATTAGGCAATCTCTCTGGAATTATGAAAAATTTAGTAAGCAATGTTAACGTTGTATTTACATAGTTACGATTACGATATGTGACTGAAATTTCGTACACAATCATGCTTCATCAGCCATCAGGCGACCCATTGCTTGCTTGCCAATTTGGTCACCTATGATATAAAAATAACTAAAACTTACTACTTTGTATAATACCTATATAGTTGTTGTTACTGCACCTTGTTTTGTGTACTTGAGACGTACTTAAGTGCTTCATCCTCGTGTGTGGCCGATTGTTGTTATTAATACACATACTCTAGTTCTTTCTTAACACTAATTCTTCTTTACTTGATGTAAACAGAATTAAACATTACATTGTTCTTGGTTTTGACGGATTCCATCATAATACTTATCTGATAAATCCACGAAACTTACCAATATCCTAACTCTAAACTTCGTCTGCTTAACTTTTTGTTACCTTATTCACAACTGAGTAAACGACCTTAAAATTATATTTTACAAACTATTTATTTGATTAGATTATTTTCTATCGCAAAAAATGTGTTAAAAATAGAAAATCATTGCTAAAACCGTACAGTGCAGATGGTTTACAATAATTTGTATCTGAGACCTGACATGATGCTTCCCGTATCACGTCCATCATTAACTTAAAAATAAAACAACCGCTTTGTAATATGAGAGCTCACGTCCCGTCCCGACTCCCACCATTCCGCCATTACAGCGATCGGACCGGAGCGAACCGAGCACAATGCAGCCGCCCTCGAGCCAACGTAATTATTATAAAACATGATAATAAATCACCATCTGCTCGCTTCTGTTGCCACTTTCCAAATTTATCCACAACAAGGCTAAGCCAGGCTCACAATAATTTACGTAACATTAAATGTGGTGACACAATAATTAGACCAAAAAATTGTCAGTCATGGGGTCTACCGACAGAAGTGAAAACTAATACGTCACATTAGCATGTTGGTGAGGCGAACTTAAGTTTAGTCCCTATCAAAAATAGCTCAAAGCGGCTAAAAAAATTCACTTCAAAAATCTTAACGGAAGCTTTACGGTGTTTTATTCTCAAAAATTTCATCTCGTGTATTTGAGATATCTATAAACCAAAGTTGTCAAAACAGCTATGACATTTATTGGCTGAGCGAGGTCTCAGATTCTACCCTAACAGATCGGTGTATGTATGTATGTTTGTTTGACGATTACTTGTGTACCATTATCTAATGGTCATTAAATTTCATAGGCAAGTACTACAGCAAATACAATTTTTAAATTCGAACATGAACAGATTCTACCCTAACAGATCGGTGTATGTATGTATGTTTGTTTGACGATTACTTGTGTACCATTATCTAATGGTCATTAAATTTCATAGGCAAGTACTACAGCAAATACAATTTTTAAATTCGAACATGAACAGATTCTACCCTAACAGATCGGTGTATGTATGTATGTTTGTTTGACGATTACTTGTGTACCGTTATCTAATGGTCATAAAATTTCATAGGCAAGTACTACAGCAAATACAATTTTTACATTCGAACATGAACACATCGATTGGGGGCTGTGAATCTGAAAGTGACACATCTAGGTAACGAGATCACAGCTCGAAGCGAAAGCTAAATTATTAGATATGTAGGTCGAAATTGATGTCTTTATTAATCAAATAGATAATAGAAAAAAGTTAGTCAAAAAAATTAGACAAAAGTAACATGTAAGTATATATGTATATATAAAAATACAAAAAATTACAAAATACAAAATATTTAATTTTTCAGTCCTTAACCTAAGTTACAAGAACATGTGCAATAGTTAATGTAAAACAAATTGAAAAAATACATTAAGGTAGGCAGGAACAAGGCAAGCTAATGAAGGTTTACGGTACGTACTTGTAGTCCCTGCACTAGGCGAGACGCCTGTGTCGCAGGGCCTACATTCTAGCGTTTACTTAGCATCAGTGCGGTGCAGTATCAATACATTTTATTTACCGTTTGTATATATATTATCCTATTTGATTTTCTTTTCTATCTTGTATTACCTTCCAAGAGTAAGAGAGTGATCTAAGAGTTAATAAAGACGCATCTGTCAATCACTAAATTTATTGAGCTACTAAAATCATCCCTCAATTTTATCTCATTGAATATCTGAGGGTTAAAAAATACCAAAATAGTATGCCAGGTTGTTGCACCTTTTTGCATTGTTTTGATGTTGGTTTAAATATGAAAATTTAATAACAGTGATTTTAAGAAAAAGAAGAGCCAAAAAAGCTTTTACGAATCGTTTTATGCGTGGTTCTGTTACTGTGGGTGTCAAGGGGTGTAGTAGGGAGGCTTCGCCCTTCCTCTCCAGGCTTATTTATTTTCGTGCAATGGCGCTGAGAAGCTCAAGGATATTAAATACTGTTTGTGTGACTTACAACGCGCTATAATTATATAATCATGTCATGTAATTCCTAAAGTTTGCTGTTTGTGAGTCATCTGCAGTCCAATTTTATATCACCAACGCCACCTCCCTATAATTATCATAAAGCCGCTATGTGTTATATTCTTTCAAAATAATTAAAGAAGTTATTTGAAAACTCGCTTTGTGTCAGAGATTTGTTTATACTGATTAATCTGCAATGCTAACATATTTAGCTGCAAATCGTTGTAGGTACTTACAACGTTACAAGATAAAACCGGCCAAGTGCGAGCCGGGCTCACGCACTGAGGGTTCCGTTAGTTCCGTACCACCACAAAATACAATGATCATCAATTTAAAAATCAACTTGTTCAGGCTTAACGCCTTCCAAAATAGTCCAAGCAATTGCTACGCCGTCACATAGTTAATATTTTGTTACAGTGACGCTCGAGTATAACACAATTATAACTTGGTAATGAACAGAAGAACTCACTTTGGGCCTCATAAGCAAGCTCAAAGTCTCACAAAGAACTTCGGAGAGGGCTATGCTCGGGGTTTCTCTACGACTACGATGAATTTCAACCGGCTATCTATTACGGTTCGAAAGATACAGCCGTTTAAAGGTAGGACGGACAGACAGACAGACAAAGTAGGCTTAGTAATAAGGTCACGTTTTTACCCTTTACCTACGGAACCCTGAAAATGAACACACTGAACTACGTCGACATAATGATACTTCTAATAAGAAAATATTTTTATCCATGGATTTTATTTACAGAAATGAGATTTTTTCTTTTCTGTGATTTTATTACATAAATATTACTTTGATACCGTGTGAAAATACAAAATAAATATTAGTTTCTTTAAAGTAACAGTATTATTGGATGTAATCGTCAGTACGACCTTTAATTGTCATGGCTTGGAAAACAATGGAACATCATTTCGATGAGAGCTCGGTATCTAACAGCACAGGCCCACTTACGCTAGTACAGGGGCCTTACGGCTACTCGTTTTAAGCAATTCTGTTTGGGTGACTGCTTATCATCAGGCGGCCCGTCTGCTTGTTTGCTACCAATGGCATAAAGAAAAGGTTGCGCGATCCCAAACAGTATCTCTGCGCGTTAAGGTTCACGATGGCGTGATTTTCCGCACTGTGCTGTTTCAGCGCAGTTCCGAGCCCGCGTTAAGAGGCCCCGGGTTCCACAGACAATTCTAAACTCAAATATGCAACCACCTATGTAATTAATTTTATGTTTATTTTAACTGTTTTATTATTTTAAAATTCTAGCCTACACAATCAGTATCTGTTTGATAAGAAAAAAAAAATCTAGTTCTTAAGTTCACTCGCAAAGCCGTAATACGCCACTATAGAATAAAATAATTGCACTTGTTATAATAGTTTTATTGATTAAAATAAATTATTAATTTAAATTATTGGATAATGTGGTTCCACGAGTAGGTAAGCATTGCAATAAATTAAATTTGACGTTTTAATTAGTTTGTCTGACATTCACTAGACTGCTGAGTAAATCGATATTAATTATTTTCTAGACTGTGAACCTTATTTACTGGCTTTTTATTGACTGTGAGGTACCTTACATTATTTATATTTATGTACCTATTCGAATTACATATAATATGATAAACATCATAAAAAAAATATATAGGTCACAAAAGAAACAATAGAAAGAAAAAAACAGAATAGAGAAAATAACATCAACCGAAACAAAAAAAACTTCTACATCGTCAAACGATTATCGTATCATCGATAAGTCATTAAACTAAGAAATGGCTCCCGAATTAACAGCATTTTTTTTATTCATATAATACTATTTATTTACTTCTAGACTCTGACCGAAATACTAACACCAAATCGTGATTAAACTCAGCAATGGCTTCCGACCTAAGCTAATAAAAGCTATTTCCTAATCTGTGTAATGTTAGAGTTAGCGCCCACGCGCCCTCTGTTATGTTAACTCAATCGATTTACTCGACAGTTTGGTTGTTTAAAAGCAAGCCACCAAATTGCCTTCGTATTTGTTCACTTTACGGGACTTTATTCATCGCCATCCTACGCGAAACCTTTTGTGATTAAAGTAAATGAAAAGTTCCGGTATCTCGCCTTTTATCGATAAGGCCGCCAGTTGTTACCCAAATTTTGTTCTCTGTCTGTATGCAATTTTGTGGTGTAAACAACTATAACTTATTTAATACCGTTTGTTTAGTGTGTACGAAAGTACTCTAACAGCTATCTAGTTAACTAACTTATATCGGTCCCATTCTTAATTTCTATCAAATAGTATTTGCTTCACCCGCACTAATAAAGTAGGATATACTATTTTTCTAGTGTAGTACGTCGACAAATAATAAGTATTTATTAGCTCAGAGGGCTGGCCGGGTATAATCTTGTGCATGCGATATTGTTTTCCCCGTCGCACTTATGTCCATCAAATGAGAGTGACAGTGGTGACAAAACTAATATCGCAGGGGCTCGCATGATTTCGCATGATATTTTCGTGCGTTTATCATGCGAGTGATTCAAAAATCGAGTCCCAGGTCCTGGTATAATTTTATTATTCTACCTGGCTAAGATCCTCCGATCCGAAAAGGCTAGGTAGTTTTGCTGCCTTACTCGAGTCAAGAAGAAATTAATATCGAAGTACTAGGCTGGCAGCAGTTCCAGGAAGTAAAGTCAAGCAGATGGCGCTACTTCCCGTGTTCAAAGGAAATTGTCAGCCGCACTTTTACGTTCGTATATTATTCAGGGGTGGCATGGCATCCCCTTATAAATTGTAAATGGGGTTCGTCGGTCACGGAAAACTTGAATTAGGAGGTGGACAGTTTGTTTGTAATCGAAGCAATTTGTAACTTTGTTCTGTCAGTGATGGTTAGTAACCGGTAATTTGAAAGGTACCCTAAATGAGGGAACTATAATTTTTATGGAAGGTGTGGTAATTTTGTGCAGACGGTAGCTAGTTTTTACTTACACGTACCTATTTAAAATCTACAATTTCGATATCGCACTGATAAAATGATACAAATTGGTCGGTTTTCCCCTTCTTTGTTTTGTAATTAACACGTAGCATATTTTAACGTTTTACCAGAAACGACTTGATCGAAGTTATTATAGAAACATGATAAAACACAAATCCATTTTTGGGAACCAGTATTTTTCTCAATGTTGGGAACGCATAATTTCTGAGCTTATCTAATTTGAAATCGATTGATCGGTAATTTCGTAGTATTTATTCAAATTTTCTGTACTGAGTGATACTAGGTATATAGAAGAATTATGATTTCCAAAACATACAGTTTCATACAGACAGCTTCGATTTTTTCTTATTTCTTCTGGAAAATAAAATTTACGTCGGTTTATTTTTATTTTTTTATTATTACAAGCTTTTATCTCGCAATGTTTGTTTGTTTGTATGTGTGTTTGTTTAGGTCATATCTTGCAAGCTGAATTAGAACCACTTCCTCTTTTTTACGAGTTGAATTTTTACACGTTGGTTCAATTCCGATGTAAATGCATTTTATGGTAAGCATGACCTGAATCGACATTCAGGACTAGCTCCATATAAAGGAACTCTTTAACGGTTAACAGCACAGACATTAAATGTTGTATACGCATTCAATTATGATAACCCAAACTAACTGTTAGTTTAGAGCACTTAAATATTTGAGCATTTTTGAGCATTTTTGTTTTTACGAATGCTTTTTAATATTTAACTTATTACAAATATTTCCTTTGCACGCAGTAAAAAAAAAAGCGGACGTACCAGGAGAACAGCGGACCGAAATGGTTCATTTAGGTGCTAATTACACCTCTGGCCGTGGTAATCAACAGCCTAATGGCGCTACCTCACCCCACCCCCTTTGTTCCACCGTGCCACCCTCTTCCTCCCGCCCTCGGAAATCCGTGTACGTCAATATTAGAGTTACTTACACGCTCGTGTCAGACTTTTAGAACCCTTGTGGCGTTATCACTTGAATTTCTGTGGAGGTTTATTTTTCGGTTCGAATTTCTTTTCTAGTTACGTTTGTTGTATTATTACGGGGTTATAATAATGGCTTGCCTTGTTTTGAAGAGGCATCTGATAGAGAACTAGAAACGACTAGTTGTCGATACACGTGCGTTTACCCAAACAACCAGAAACATAAAAAAAAAATATGCACAATTTTTTTTGCATAATTAATAACTTAGTAAGTAAGTAACTAGTTTTCTACCGCACCGCGTTGTCACTCGAATGGCTAATTTCTAGTAAACTACTGTATATTTTGTATTATTCCCTTATATAACTTTAAAATCTGCTCAAGTTAAAAAGATGATAAAACAAAATCGTGTCTTGTTATTTTAGGAATTCTCTTTAGACAGAGTTATCTCTAATAACCATTAATATATTTCTGTATCTATATCTATTAAAGTAGGGAACCAGAATCAGTATTTTTTCGAGTTGCACTATAGTGTTACTCAAAAAGATACTAGATGTGCGATATATGAACCCTAAAAAACAAAAGAATAAACCAACGCCATTGCTAAACTTTTGGGCAGTTCTGTAAAAAGTGATAAAAGAAGCTATAGCCAAAGAACTCTCCTATCAACTTCCCGAATTCCTAAACTATGAAAAACATAGCATATTCGAGGTAACAAAACCCGCAGTTAGTCATGTCACGCCACGACCGCGATCATTTCATGCTAATGGCTTATAGAGGCTTGCTTTATGTGTCATTGTTTCGAAAATTAGTATTCTTGCTGTCAGAGCTTCTTCCGTTTATTTTGTTACTAAATATTCTGTTTGGTTTTATCGTTTTTGTAAGTGTATTGGTAGTTTTGCTTCCTTATTTTTATTGAACCACTTTATTTCTTTGGTAGTCTATTTGCCTATTGACTTAGCAATTGTATTTCTAGCCACAGAGTAAGTAATAGTACAAGTTATACTTCTACAAGGTTGTTACTTGTTTTTAGACATCGTTGCAGACATTTTTTTTTGTCTTTATCTGCCTATAATGTCCCCCACTGCTGTAACACAGGCCTTCTCTCAAAAAAACAGAGAGAGAGAGAGAAAGGATGGGCCCTTATCCACCATGCTGGCCTAGTGGGCCTAGTGCAGGAGCGGATCCTGGATTTCATTTTGGGGGGCCCATCTAAGTCGAATGTATGGAATTGCTAGGTGTTTTGCATGGGGGCCATGCCCCTGGATCCGCCAATGGCCTATTGCATGTTGGTGAATGTCATAAATCTTTGAAATTTTTTACGTTTTCACGATGTCCCTCAACGTTGTTGAGCTATGGCATCGAAACTGCACATCATTTATTTAAGTATCTACTAAATAAGTCATTGGTGAGCCGACGATGAAACCGGGCGCTGTCAGATTGTAAAGCGCACACACTACCTACCGCCCGGCCACCATCGCTCATTAAATGTACTTGAAACTTTAAAACAGGACAATGAGGTCGTTAGTTGCCTAAAATACTGAGAACTAAATAAGTTAAACAAACTACTGAGTATGAAATTACATGGTTTGAATCCATTCTGTTACTATAATTATGGTGTACAAAGGGCCTTAAAAATGAGCATAAACGCTATGTTAGAAATATTTCATATATATTTTTTTAATTACGAGAAAATTACATTTAACTTGATACCCGATTGTTACCTGACTTTAAATTCTGGCATAAAAAAGGTTCACAAAATATGGAAGTATGTAAAAATACCTATTAAAACATCCCAAACTCTTAACGTGCCTGGGATCCTAGGACCCACCGAATCTCATTATATCTGCTTATTTAACGTATCATTTTATTTAAAAGGATCCTTTATTCACAACTCAATGAAACCCGTGTAAAAAATTGAGCCGAAAAAGCTCGGGGTCGGATTAAAAAGGGATAGTCCCTCTCCCGTTTTTATCTCAATTTGTTATTTGTTACTCTTGTTTACGTAAAACATTTCGGGACAAAGGAAAGATTAACTCTTCGTGAAATACTGCATAACCTATTTTATTCGTCACGTGTGGCGGACAGGGGCGAATGGGGCAATATCAACACATCCGACGTCACGAGAAACGTGACATCGATTAGGTTTACTATACTCTTTGGATTCGGTACAACACAAATTGATGCGACGTCGTGGAAAAATATGATGTCGTTCGATCGTACGACTACTTATGAGTGACGCACCGACCCAAAGTGGGTCCTTGGCACCTTCCAAATGTCCATTGATGTAATACAGAGTTGTAAGCTTGGGTGCATTAAGCCGAAAGGAGGTAATTGTAACAACTATGGGACCAACCCTGAATCCAGAAAAAAAGAACAGCTCATAATGATGGGAGCAATGATCTTCTTTCGGCGTTGTACACCCCATGTTGACCCCAAGCTTATAACCCTGTAGGACTAGATGGAAGGTCACAAAGGAAATCAAATCGAAATTCAGCCACGAGCCGTTTGTGGCCGAGCGGTAGCATGTGCACTCTACAATCCGATAGCACCCGGTTCGATCCTCGGCCCTGACTAATGACTTATTTAGTAACAAAATGAACTTTGTGCAGTTTCGATGCCATCGCTCAAACACGGTAAAGGAAAACATCGTGAGGAAACCGATATGTCCAAGAACCTCAAAAAGTTCAAAGACATATGAAATTCACCAGCGTGCACTGGGCCAGCATGATGGATTAGAGCCCATTTCTCTCTCTCTCTGAGGGGTTGTGTCCCAGCAGTGGGAACATGACAGGCTAATAATGATCATACTTTAAATGCAGCTAGGAAATGTGGAAAAAAAATATTTAAATACAATTAGCAAACTAGTTGCGCTTCACGATTATACCCGCTCGGATATTCACGTATCTGCTGTTCATTTTCCGAGATACAAACCTTAATAGCTCCACCCTGTTAAGCAGTGGAGACACGAGTACTACTTGAAAAATCCTACTATACCCACTTGTGGAACCAACAGTCTGAAATCTGTATGTTTTGCAAAATCGTCTGTCTGTTCCTCTGTTGAGAAGAAAGAGGAATAAACAAACACAATTTCCAGTCCTATATTACATCAATGAGACGTAGCATTCTACTACATTATTAGGTCAGGTTTTTTCTAATTAGCTTTTTTGCTAGAAATTATTCTGAATAGAGCTACTCCTAGTATTGTTACTGTAATTTATTTCGTACAGAAACATTTTTTTCGTTATCTCTGACTAAATAAACATCGCTCACCCTATGTTGTCTCATTGCCGGCTAAGGTCTCGTAAAGTCTGCTCATTCAATTTCTTTTCATTTGTTTGACCTTAGTCTAGCGATTAACCTCTTGTAGAGATCAGGGTAATCAAGGTTGTCACCGCTTTAGTATGTACTTGTCATTGGTACCTACAGTCCATTTACCTACATGTAGACTTTGGGCCGTCCCCATTTGTCATTGTTATTCCACGTCACCCCTATGACTCCTTTTTAGGTATGGTATCAGTAGTTCCATTACTTAAGGTTGACTACCGTGCATCGCGGCCGATTGCAGCCGCGCGCGTCTGCCGCATGCGTCTAACGCGTGCGGCTGATGCGATTGTATGGCGATGCCAGTCGTCGGCTGCACGCATCTGAAGTAGTATTCGGAAGCGGCGCCATACATTTTCATAGTGCGTAGACTTAGCGCACCAGACGCGCACGTTACACGCGTGCGTCAGACGCGCGCGGCTGCGATCGGCCGCGATACACGGAAGTCTACCTTTAGTTCGATGATCGGACTGATGAGTCTTTTTCGTCTCGGCGTTATAAATTATCGGAAGGACTACTGACTACTTCCTTTTAGTTCAATGTTCACACGTTAGGTGACGTAAGTTGTTGCTCCATTAGAAGTAAAATTTATTGATTAAGATTTGTTAACACTGTCAGGGGCCTTACGGACAACTGCTATTACAGGCACCCAATCCGCTCAGTTGGAAAATCACGCGACCGCAAACCGTATCTGGGCGCGATAAGGTTTGCGGTCGCGTGATTTTCCAACTGAGCGGATTAGGTGCCTGTAATAGCAGTTGTCCGTAAGGCCCCAGTTAGCTAGTAAATCTGTTTATTACTTAGTTGCAAGTGAAGCTAAATAAAGCGTGTAAAATTTTAACTTGGAAAGTCAAATACCTAAATAAGAACAGAGGCCTAACGGCTACCAGTTTTAAGCAATTCTGTTTAGGTGATAAAAAATGTTGCGCGACCGCAAAACGTATCTCGGCGCGTTAAGGTTTACGTTCGCGTGATTTTACGACCTGCGCTGTTTTAGCACTAACTTGAGACCGCGTAAGGAGTTGCCGCAGGGCTAAGTTACTTAGAAATTAATACCTAATTTAAATGTAATAATTACAGTTGTTATGATTTTGCTTTGATAATTCAAATTCAAAGCAACATAGTCAATGTAACAACCTACCTAATTAGGGTATTTGTCTGTTTTTACGTAACCATCTCACATTGTCTATAATATTATAACAAAGCAATCTTGTGATTTAATCTTCAGTGTTTTCAGTAATGGACAAACAAAATTCAAATTATTCTACCGCGTAAACGCTCCCTTTGACATTTATGGGGTCCACTTGACTTCAGTGATAAACTAAAAAGTTCATGTGACCTCACAAAAAGATTCGACTTAAATATAGCGTTTACAGTCAAGTCATAAATGGAATTTTTATTTTATATATTTATGAAAATCAGGACATTATTTTGTTGTTTTGAGTAAATAAAATATTTTTAAATCATGATCTATATTACATCAGCACGAATCATATTTTTAATGCAGTCAAATACTCTTTTGTGACAGCGAAATGTGTCTGGAACATAAAAGCGAAAAAGTGTCAGGGATGGTGGGGTGAAGTAAATTAATTAAATTTGCATAAGTTAGCACGCCACCCGATAAGCGGGTGGCGTGGTGTGACGCCTCTAAATATGCGGCTGAATACGTACTGCTGTTTAATCTACGGTTTAATAATAACTGTTGTTTGGTCTGTGGTTAAAGTCACGTTCTCGCGTCTCCGTAGCCCGTGGCACTTATGCGACCAACTTATGTATGGAAAGAATTTTGAACTTATGTCATCTTAAAATCTACCGACTGCTTCAGTTCTTATGTGAACTTTCATCTATTCAAAATCTGCTGTTGGGAATGCTCTGATGAACTTTATGACCTCATCCCTCCACCCCGGTTTTACCACCAAACCGGCCGCCATCGCCAGAAATGCCATCCGCACATTATATATACCTGGGGCCTTACGGACAACTGCTATTACAGGCACCTAATCTGCTCAGTTGGAAAATCACGCGACCGCAAACCTTATTGCGCAAACTGTATCTTTTCGCGTTAAGGTTCGGGTTTACGTGATTTTCCGAAATGCGCTGTTTTAGCGCTAATTTGAGACCGCGTAAGGAGTTGGCCGTAAGGTCCTGTTCGATTTAATCGATCGTTTCTGCCACGTACCTGTAAGTTGTGGCATGGCTTACCACCTTTGGTTTTTCCTCCGAAGTATAATTTGGACTATTTCAAACGAGAGGTAAATAGAGTCCCCGTAGGTTGGCAACACATTGATAATTAAAGGACAGGTGGTTTTGGCGCCAACGTGGAAAAAAACATGTCAGCTCGTTGGATTATTTACCTAAACTTGTGTATTTTCGAGTGTTAATGTGTACTAAATGGTGAATTATTATTCATTAAGTGCTCGTAAACGTGCTCGAGTGTGGGCAAGTGATATAACGAGGTGAAACGTGTCTTTTCGTGTTGTTTCCAAAACTCCATAGGAGCCTCTTGTAAAGTCTCCACCACTTTACAGGGGCATGAGTTTGACTTGACCGTGACTTACTTAGCTTGACTCTGACTGTAACTATGACTTGTTTGACGCTATTAAGACAAAGTAAACTGTTTAATATTACGAGTAAAGGACATTGAATCCAAGCTCATGAAAATTTTAACAAAAACATAAAGGACAGGTGAGTTTTGGCGCCAACGTGGAAAAAAACATGTCGGCTCGTTGGATAATTTTCCTAAACTTGTGTATTTTCGAGTATTGTATATGTGTACTAAATGGTGAATTATTATTCATTAAATGCTCGTAAACGTGCTCGAGTGTGGGCAAGTGATATAACAAGGTGAAACGTGTCTTTGCTTGACTCTGACTGACTCTATCACTATATCTCTATCTCTATCTGACTCTATTACTTGTTGACGCTATTAAGACTATGCAAACCGTTTAATATTACGACTAGAGGACATTGAATCCACGGTCATGAAAATTTTACCAAAAAAAAATACAGGAAAGGTAAAAGCATGCGGCTATATTTCTCGCGCATTTCAATATTTTCGAAGATATAAAATTACTTAGAATAAAAAAAAAAACAACGCATGGCTATTTTGTTCATATTGACATATATTATATACAAAGTTTTATATTATCATCATTGGTTTTGGCGACGGAGTACAGGGGCTCGACTTTGAATCGCTCGTATGATTTTTCGCACGAAAATATCATGCGAAATTAAAGATTTTCTATTGAAAGATCAAAAAATCTAAAGGTTCAAACCACTCGTTGCGTTAGTTATTTAATAAATAAATAACATTTAATACTAAACGAATTTAGAAACTTTTTTCTTTTTTGAAGTCGGTAAAAAAATTGTCTCTCGAAAGTCAGTCATGTCGCATGATATTTTCATGCGAAATCATGCGAAAATCGCACCTGAACACCTACATTTGCGAAGTTACTGATAGCTACTGAGTATATTTAGGGACATTATTGGGATAAAATTTTTCCTTATACGAGGAGCGAGATTTCCTTTGGAGATATGTATGTACTTTGTTATTTGCCCCCTCTTTGCATAATAATCCTATTTGCCGCTCGAGTAGGCCGCGACATGAAGCCATACTTTCTCGTGCCGTATTTATATTTCCGTGGTATCCTGGTGTGACTGTATGACATTTTTTTGTATGTTTGTTTCGCGATTACTCCGCCAATTGTGAATTGATTTAGATGATTCGTGTTATATGAATTTTATCGAAATTGATACAGCACTTTTTGAAAAAATCAGCAAAAACTAAAATATATACACAGATGAGGTTTGGTTTGTGGCCATTGAGCAAGTGTTGATAAGTTTTAACTCTGTTTTAACCGTCATTTTCCACTTTTTAAGTGTGTTTTAAGTTTGTACATATGTGTGTCTTCTGTGACATAGGCACAGAAATAGACATGTTTTTTTTTTTTTTTAAATGTATTATACACGTTCGGTAGCATGACATGCATGATGACATTGTGTATTTTTTTATACTTATTTTTTATTTTATTTTTTTATACTTAAAAAATTGAGATATATACCTAAACTTTATTTTTAAATTAAATACTTGGGTTTGACCGGCTCCTTGGCGATGATGCGTTCTACCAGGAGCACACTTGCCTAGAAGAAACCGAATCACTCACGATGTCTGTCGAGATCTAGTGGGAGGTCTAACTATACGCTGCGTCTTCCGGTTCGTGATCTCCACTGAAGAGAACCTGTCTTCCCCATCGGTTATCGGTTACCCTACTTTGTTTTGTTTAAATGTTATTGGAAGGTATTGTGTTGTTGCAGGTGTGTTGGTGGTGAATGTGACGTGGCGAGGGAAGACCTACGTCGGCACGCTGTTGGACTGCACGAGACACGACTGGGCACCGCCACGGTGAGCAACTTTCAATTCATATCATACTGGCTGCGCCCCTTGGTTTCACCCGCGTAGTGATGAAAAATGGTGATGGTGATGATGATGAAAAAGGCGGCTTTCTCCGGCCCCTGAACTAAACATATGCAAAAAATCTGGTCTATCTGTTACTCTGTTGCTGCGTGAAAGATGAACAAACATACCAACAAACTTTTGCATTCATAATAAATTATTATGATTATGATATTCAGCATAGCAAGGTCCAAGCCACATTTATAATACGGGGTGCGGTCGCTCTCTTTCAGAGCAATTTCAACCTTATCTTTATTTTTAATCCCCAACGCAGAAAGATGGGCGAGATGGACGAAAGCCATCCATACATTATAGATGCGTGGAAGTCTCTCACTGTTCGATTTGATCGATTGTTTCTGCTACGCTCGTGTAATTTGTGGAATTGCTAACCTTCGGCTTTTACCAGGGCTTTTTAAAATTTTCAATGTATACTTGTCGCACGAGCTTTCTCTATGTTTCTATCGTATTAAAAATACACTAAGGTTGAAATTGCTATGAAGAAGAGCGTCCGTGTCGTCGCTCCAATGCATTTTCTTGCACCTAAGCCTCCGAAAACCCGTACGAAGCGCTTTAATTCCACATTTATTCTGCGAACTGCTATTCTGTGGAATGCGCTGCCTGAATGGGTGTTCCCCGATGGTTTAAATCTGGGTGAATCGGTTTCTTCTAGGCAAGCGTGCTCCAACGTAGACCGCACATCAGGCGAGATGGTGGTCAAACGCAAGCCTATTACTTATCAAAAAAAAGCTAAAGTAAATAGATAAAGTAAATCTGTTGACTGGAGATAATTGAAAGTAGGACATTGGAAGTTTCTAAAATGGCACATTTAATGGCGTTAGGGTTTTTTTTTTATGATTGATAGGCAAGGCGTTTGACATCAGCTTATCTAATGTTAAGTGACGATAATCATGACGATGATCATGATATCGGGTAATTTTCACACTTTTTATAGAAAAGTACTAATTAACATTTTCGGACTTTGATAAAACTTAATAAATATAATGTAAATCGGCAATACAATTTTTTTATATTTGCTTTGAAAAACACAAAAAGACCCAGACCCCAGACTTACGAGTCTTTATATCTCGGGGCGGGACAGGTCCCGATTCCATTGATCAAACTCTTACTGTGATCGACCTCTTGATTTGACCATTTGTTATTCTTGTCCGATAAAAGTGTCCACGACTACCTTCGGATCCACTTTTGGTCAGAGTTGCATGACGAAATTTTAGGTTGAATCTAAAATGTTGTACTGGTAAATAAGTATTAGTGTTTTGCTACAAAACCCGGTAAAAAGGTACCTAAGTGGTAATCTTAGTATAACACATCTGTTTCCTTTCCAGGTTTTGTGACTCTCCAACAGAAGAGCTAGACGCGCGCACGCCGAAAGGACGCGCGAAACGAGGGCGCGGTGCGGCGCCCACAGACATGACCAACTTCACGGAAACGCGGTCTTCAGTCCACAGCAAACTACGCAATGGAGGCGCCAAGGGACGCCGTGCGCTACCTTCCCCAACTCCCTTCACTCCGCCACGGCCTGACTCAAAACGCAAGCGCACATCGGAAGCCGAAGAGCGGCCGCCGACGCCGAAGGCCAAACGACCGCCTCCAACGCCGACCTCCCCTCCACCCGACCCCGTCCTACTGGAGTGTCCTGAACCGAACTGCTCCAAGAAATACAAGCACGCGAACGGCCTCAAATATCACAGATCGCATGCGCACGGAACCGATGACGATGATAAAGATGGATCGAGCTCGGAACAGGAAGAGGCGGCAGTAGAACCGGCGTCTCCACGACCACCATCCGCGCCGCCTGTGCCTGTCGCACCAACCCCTTCACCTGCTCCAGTGAAATCACCAGAAGTACCTCTTAAAGAGAAGTCTCCCGAGAAGTCTCCTCTCAAGTCGCCTGAGAAGGAGGTGGTGGCGGAGTCGCCGGCGCCGCGGTTCCCTGAAGAGCCCCCGGTGGCGCCCGAGCCGGCGCCGGCGCCTGAGCGTGTGCATACGCCACCGCCGCCACCCGCCACGCCGCCCGAGCCGCTGCCCACCTCCCAACCTACACAGTTCAAGGTGAGAAGAAGTAGCTGTACCTTTCCGAGCATCATGTAGTCTGTCCCAGCCACCAAGTGTTTAATGCAGACTTTTGTATCTATCTATATATATTAAAGGCGATGTGTGCATGTATTATGTATGTTCCCTGTGGACTGCGATACAACTGGACAGATTTTGACTGGACTTTCACTGGCAGACAGCTGATGTTATAAGGACTGACGGTTTCACCCGCGGGACGCAGCTAATACCCAATAAACTGGATTAATCTAAGAATCTTGAAACATAGAATTGAATGTTGAACCAAATAAAGTCGCTAATCGGTATGCCAATATCCGTTGCTACTAGAAGGTTAATTAGAATTGGAACAGCTTGTAAGTATCGTTATGCTATAGGTGAAGCCACGGTCCGCGCTAATGCCTGCTGAAGAGCGCAAGTCGACCGAGTCACCAGCGGAAGAATCTCCCGGCAAGCGGCGCGCGCGGCGCTCGCCCACTCCCGGCGCGAGGTCACCTGCCTACTCCGACATCTCCGACGACGCAGCACCAAGCGATGCGCCGCCGGACCAGGACGCGCATAGACCGTTCCCCGTCTACCATCAGGTGAGTACTGCTGTTCTAGTAGGCCGCGGAACAGTTCTCTGTGGGTACAACGCGCTGCGATTGCTGACACCGGGTTTTTTGTATGCGACAACATGTTTTTTCTCCAACATAGGTCAGAGACGTACATCAACATTTTGGAACATTACGAATTATACAAGGTTAAATCGTTAATAAGTAAGCCTTATACTTTATACTATAGTATAAAGTAGTATAGAGCTCGTCAGTGGGATCAGGGTAGGGTCGGTTTTTTTGCTGACATTTTGTTGTGGTTTCATGTCGCAATAATAGGATTGAGCTTATTGCGCGTAAGAAAATCATTATGAGGAGACTAACATGTCATGACAGTAAATCACTTTTTTGTGCCTAACTGGCCGACTACCACCCTCGAATCGTATCTGTGTGGTTCACTTGAAAGCTTTGCGCTTTGACCACATCGTCAACTAACTGGGGTTACTTACCTGGCCTCACCAGTCGCTAGACCACGTCTTACGTTTTTATTCTTAACCCTGATGATAAAGGCTTTTAACGAAAGACTGTGGCGTAATTGTTGAACACAGAGGAATTAGATCTCGTAACAAATGTGGCTGCTGTGCCGGCTAACTTTGCCTTTACAAATAGACTACTAAATAAAAAACCTTTTTGCTACAGTATTACGGGCAGCCTCCGTACTTGCCCCCCGCGCACCCGCCTGCCGTACCTCCCCCCTCTGACAAGAGTAAGGAAGACCTCACTAAAGGAGACCCTAAGGCTGACATTAAAGTAAGTAGATCTTCCTATAAGGGTGGTAAAATAAGAGATGAATACCGTTTATTGAATTTCATCTACTTACCGTGAACACGTTTTTTTTATTTATTAACTTTATGATTGTCCTTTTCCAGGACGGCAAACCCGACGGAAATCCCCCCAAAGTCCTCCCCCAGCACTTCTACCCCTACAACTACGTGCCGAATTTTTCCTACAACGTGGACGGGGGTGCGCCGCCCCCTTTAGACGACAAGAAAGACGGAGACCGGAGTAAGACCACGCCTAGCCCCCTGGATAAGGGGAAGCAAAGACCCCCTGATGGGAAGGAAAATCCGTCGAGACCAAATGAGAATCATCAGATATTGAAGGAGAGCATTGAGATGAAGGCTCAGATGGGTCCGTACGCGTTTCAAAGGCCGCCGCACGTGAGGGAAGATGAACTAAGAAGGTATGTTACCTATGAAATGTTTTGGGGTTCCGTACCCAAAGGGTGTCAACGACCCTATTACTAAACCTACGCTCGTATCTTTTTTATTGATTAATAGGCTTGCGTTTGACCGATTCCTCGCCTGATGTAAAGCGATGATGCGGTCTAGGATGGAGCACACTTGCCTAGTGTAGAAACGGTAATACGTACAGTTGTACAAGCGTCAAACTCGGAATGATTATAGTACGACACTCTAAAACAACAAATAATAAATACCGCGGCCAAGTGCAAATCGGGCTCGCGCTAAGAGTCCAGAAATGAATGAAAAAATAAAAATATATTTGGGTGCGGGGATCCCCCGGAGCGCGATTCCGATTTGCTATTTATTTTAATACGCTTACATTGGCTTCACTTCTAACTATATTATTGTAATCGTATCGATTTGGAACGTTGTAAGTAGGTACATACATCATCATCATAATTTTAGCCATAGGACGTCCACTGCTGGACATAGGCCTTCCCCCATTGATCTCTAAAAGGGCCGGTTGGAAGCGTCCTGATTCCAGCATACATAATAATATTATGTAATCCGAACTGATCTGTGATAGAGCCATGAGGTGGATAGTGAAACTCTTCGATTGCTACCAGCTAACCTCTAGAGTTTGGATTCCCTTGGTTTGTTTTAACAAGTCGCATAAGCGTGTTTTTGAGTGTTTTCTATATCCTTACCCTCAGATACTACATGAGCCTAGAGCAGCGTCGCAAAGAGGGTGGCGAGTCGAAGCCCCCCACCGGCGCTCCGCCCGCGCCGCCACGACCCCCGCCGCAGCCCGCTCACAAACAGACAACCAAGGATAAAGACGATAAGCCTAAGGAAGAAGTCAAGGTAAGGCTTCGCTCTGTGGTAGGTAGATTCCTTATGAGTTGTAGAAGTTCGCTAAAAAGGGTTTTGCGAAAGAGCCAAATTAAAGAGGGCCAAAGGAGGTTGAGAATTCATTTGGAACTCTATGCGTGCGACTGCGAAGTCACGGCCAATAGCTAGTCATAGTGACGCCATAAAATTTTCATCTGTAATGTCTTATTTTATGTGTCATCATAATCAGCCTTTTAACAGTCCACTGCTGGACTTTTAGCCTACCCCCGAAAGGGTAATTGGGCCATATCCACCACGCTGGCCCAGTGCGGGTTGGTGGATTCACATACGCCATTGAATTCCTTCTCCGTACGTATGTAGGTTTTCTCACGATGTTTTCCTTCACCGAAAAGCCAGTGGTATGAAAATCCGTACGTAAACTCCAAAGAGCTTATTGGTACGGGACCGGGATTTGAACCGGCGACCTCACGCTTTCGAGTCTAGCGGTTTTCCAAATAGGCTACCATTATATTATGTATATTTGGCATATTTTATGTGTAAAAAATTTAATAAAATTTCTTGAATCCAAACAATTTGTTTGCAGGTGAAGCAAGAAGGCCAGAAGCCGACGACGGAGACGCAAGGGCCGCCGCCGCCACCCACCTCGCAGTACTACCTGCCCCCGTACATGCAGCCCGGACACTACGGCGCGCTGCCCTTCGACCCTGTCTACCGCGCGCCACTCAGCCCCATGCTAGGTGAGGCTTCGTATTACATCACCAATCACCATCTTGCTGTTGCTGCTACCCTAGTACCCCTGAGCTCGAAAATGAATGATGACAGTGCAAATGCGAGCAGGGTGTGAGCGTAGTAGTTAGCGCTCGAGCCCGCGTGTTCAAACCACGCAACTTTTTTGACATGCATTGCTACTACCATGCAGGCCCAGATTACCCCCAAGGCCTGTGGAATCGACGCAGGCCACCGCGCCGTTGTCTTTCCTGGGCTAAGGCCCGAGCCTAGGTCCCCAATACCGAGGCAGAAAAAAAATATTAGAAAAAAGTTTGCTGTACGATTATCATACCAATATTATAAAAGCGATTGTGTTAGTGGATGTGTAGCTTTTGTGGGTTAGTGTATCCATACAAGTAGGTAATTGTTAGAGGTATAGATCTTGGGTCCCTAAATCCGAGCTCGTGTCATAATTGTAGACAAGGCTCACAGACCATAATAAGCGTGTTTCGTTTCAGTGGGTGGGTTCGGCGGCGGCTGGCCGGTGCCGCGGTACCACGCGCCCGAGGACCTGTCGCGGGCGGGCGGCGCGCCCAACAAGCTGGACCTGCTGCCGCCCGGCGCGCAGTACTACGCGCCGCAGCACGCGCCGCCACACAAGATACACGAGCTACAGGTCAGTGCACTCAACTTCTTAGTGAAGCATTCTTGACGGAGGAGGCGGGTCGTGATTCATAAGAATGTGGTACACGGTTGGCCGTATCTAGGGGAGAGGTTTTGGGGGTTTAATCCCAGTCAAGAAGCGAATTTTTAACACTTGGACGGTACGAGAAAATAGCTCGTCTGGTGGGAAGCGCCACGCCAAGTTGCCGAGAGTTGCTAACTTCGAAACGCTGTACAACAATGTAAGCTAAGCAAATAAGCTGATATAGTTACCGGCGCAGATCAAATACTTCACGCGCAACATTACCACCCCACCGATCGTGCTGAGATTGGGGCCGTTGGTATGTGGGGTGTATTATGTTGTACCTTTTTCGTACGTTATAATGACGTAGCCTGTCTGTACTATGTTAAATCATAATACTTAGTTTTAAATTATTGCGTTTGCTGCGATATATCCACTTATTTCACGCTGTGTCAAGTGATCTCTTATACTTCTACATTGACCAAAGAATCCAAAATATTCGCGTTGCTACGCTGTCCCATTTCTATGATTAATTGTACCATTCCTTGACGTAACAGTCCGTTCTGCATTGACGAATTTGCTCAAAATTGTCGCGCTCGTTATACTCGCGCTTTTTTAATTGGTCACGTTCTGTTATTTAATAATCTGTTTTACTTTGACCAAAAAAGACCTTTTCGAGCCCACTCATTATTAATGTGTGTACGTGTTTTATAAATATCCCGTCATGTGATAATTTATCAATTTATTATCGTATGACCAAAAAAGGGCAAGCATACGCGCTCGCGCGTTGCCTTTCTCGCCCAGGGTTCAACACCCCCTGAACCAAATTCCTAGATACGGCCATGGGTACACGGAGTGGGCGGGTTCGGAGGAGGCTGGCCGGTGCCGCGGTACCAGGCGCCCAACAAGCTGGACCTGCATTCGCCTGGCGGCACGCAGTGCTACCCACCGCCGCAAGCGTCGCCACATAACATACACGAGTTACAGGTCAGTGCACAAAACTAGACCAGACTCTAAGTAACAACTACGTAAAGTAATGTAACTTAACAGCTTATGTAGGAATACTCGTGAGTTGTGTCCCTCACAGGACCTTACCTACACCCACAGCATGGGTAAGAGTAGACAAATGGCCAAAACCGAAAAAAATAACAGTGAACGAGACGTCGCGTCGTCAGCGGTTCGAGTGTCGTGCATAACACGAGCTGTTTAAATTGTTAGGTATTTCATTTCTTATTACAAAATTTATAGTAGTCTCAATTGTTTGCGCTCGCTTCGCTTGCGCCTTTTTAACTTTATCAGTATTGATAGAATTTCAGATGCTTTTACAAAAATATTTCAAAATTTGGTTACTCACTCTGGCGCTTTTTTTAAGTTGATGAATCTTTAAAAACAATTTAAATAGTTCTGATACAGTTACTTATCGGACCTACATTATCGCGCTCGCTTCGCTTCCACAATTTTTAGTATAATGGAATCAATTGAATTTTATCAGTATGAAATATGTGCGTTATGTTGTGCAGGAGCACGCGAAGTCGCCGGCGGGCAAGGCGCCGCGCGCGGAGGCTCCGAAGGACGCGCGCTCGCCGCCGCCGCAGCGACACGTGCACACGCACCATCACACGCACGTCGGGCTCGGCTACCCGCTCTACCCACCGCCCTACCCCGGTACGTTCACAGCTATCCTATAGCTTGGCAGTAGAAAGTAATGAGAGCGCCACTACCGCAAATAGTTTTAAATACTAGCAACCCTGTAAGTACATCTGAGGAAGATGGTTGGATGAAATTCTTCTACTGACACGTTTTCCAGTTTTGTTAGAAGAAATAAAAAGTTTTTTCGTTTTAAGACTTTTTGTCAAGATGTAACTTAGCCCGGTACCAATGACGATCATAATGTCCGGTATCTAACTTTCCTTTTCTGTCACTACCTTACTTTATCCCAACATGTAACTGCCCTACTCTACTCCGATAAGTATACTTTACTAGTTGCGCCCCGTGGTTACACCAGCTTGGTCATACGGTATGGACGTCGGAATTTTTCCCATGGTAAAAAGTATCCTAAGGCAATCCTGCCTTCCAACTACCACTATGACTATGTAAAAAAAAACGCGTCGATCAGTTGCTCTGTTGCTGAGTGAAAGAGGAAGAAACAAACAAAGTTTTGCATTTATAATAAAATTATATTACTATGATATCCTGGTACATAGCATACTAAAATCCTGCTACTAGTAGCGCTGGCCTACCCTGGTTCTTGGTACGGTACCCGCCTAACCCGCCTTTACCCCGGCGGCGCGTACCCTACTCTGCTACAAAGCACTTGCATTACTTATCCCTGCGTTACCCTATATTTCCCGCTGATGAAAATATGTGTTTGTGGAGTGTGCTTTAAAAAAAACTGTACAATACGAACAGTTTAGTAGTTAGAGTTCGTCTCCTTGACGTTGCTTATTTTGTTTCTGTAGTTTTGTAAAGTTTGTAGTCTGCTCGAAGCCCGAATCATCTCGAAGCGCGCGCCCGCGGTCCGCTAATGTGTGTGTGTTGCTTGGTTGCAGGCGCGCGATAGCGCTCGGAACCGCGGCGCGGGCCTCCCTCGCCGCGCTAGAGATGAGATTCGGGCGGAGGCTAATGGAGGCCTTGTCTGTTGCAGCGGCGGCGGTGCTCGCCAGCACGCAGGCCGTCGTCAACTCGTTCCCGACGCCGCCCAAGTGAGCCTGAATCTGCCGCGTTCGAGCCAATTGAGCCAATATCTGCCGCGTTCGCGTCAAATGAGCCCGATGCTGCCGCGAGCATGCGGAATGAGCACGAGCCTGCCGCGTTCGAGCCAGACCAGCCCGGACCTGCCGCTGTCGCGCCGAGTGAGCCTGAACCTGCTGCGTTCGAGGCGGGCCCGAATCTGCCGCAATCCGTGCACTGTGCGCTCTCGTCTCTATGCCAGTAGCCATAATTTAAACACTGTGATCTCGCGTAACCCACGAAATGTGTATGTGATGTGCGCTTTGAATGTTTAGAATGTGTCCGAACAGAATAGTTACCCGTAGTCGATCCGAGTGCCGTGTCCCAAGGAGCCCGTCGAGGACCTGACGCCTCCTCTCACCTCACTAGTGAAGCACAAACTAGCTCTGTAAATATTAGTGTATGTGTAAATTACCCTACGTTCCGTTAGTTCCGAGTTTAATGTAATATAAACATCGAAATCTCCAATTCTCCATTTGGGCGTTGTACTGATGTCTGAGAGCCCCCCGTGTCTAAATTTGTATCGATTCGAATAGTCTCGTATCTTTAATTTATGAAAACTGCATTCCACGAGAACGAAGCGTGCGTATTTAGTTTTTAATATGATTATAGTTAAGGTAATAGTAAGTAAGTTTATGCGTCAATGTGATTAATACAAGATGTTCGTAGCGCACACCGTCGCACGCCCGCTTCTGGCGGGACTATATACTGTGTAGCGAGCATTAGATACGTGTGGACGTCGCGCTGTATGTCTGGCTTTATATTCCTAACTGTAAAATCTCAAAGTCCGATATTTTCTCAAGTACAAGCATCATTAGAGTTTCCTACACTTCTCTACTGCACAATAGATAAGGTCGCTCTTTTGTTGATAATGTATTTTTGTTTCGTACGCATTTCGGCTGCGTTTTGGGCCTCAGCGGGCAGCGGGGCGGTGGTGAAAGCGAAGGCGGCTTTATTTGGAGCTGCCTCGCTGTTATCGAGTCTCAGAAATGAATGACGCTGTCGCTCCGTTCCCAGCTTAAGGGATCGTTTTTTGAATCGCTCGCTTTTATTTCGCACGAAACTATCAGAAATTACGGACTTTCGAACGAAATCCGAACTAAAGTCGCATTTTTGAAACAATTATATCACTCGCTATCGCAACGTTTTCAAACAATTCGAATTTGAATTTTCTATCAATAGAAATAATATACTTTAATTTCGCATGATATTTTCGTGCGAATGAAAGCGAGCGATTAAAATATCGAGCCCCAGGTCGAAACAGCCTTACAGGTACGCGTGTGCACCTATTATAATCGGTGTAGCAAAAAACAGAAATCGTCTATAGAAGCTTTGTATAACATGCTGTTTCGAACACTCCTTCAGGAACAGGAACTCGTGTGAGGAGCCATTCTAAACTATGACATAACGTGAGTTGTCATAGCTTCAGGATTCTTGTATGTTCATAATAAAAGCTTCACCGAAAGTAATATAGACACACATGTACTACGTAACTACATGATATCCTACTAGTGCTAAATGTGATTGTAGTTTGTTTTGTAAACGTAGTCTTCCAATGATTTGACGATGTCCTTCCTTTCTTAATTATAGTTTCATAAAGGCCAAAATTATTAAGCGTGTGCTCCGAAATACTTTGGTCATTAAAGATGAAAACGATTTCGGTCAATTTAATAAAGCAATTTGTGCATATGCAATGGGTGATATTCGCTTGTTTAAAATACGCATCGAATTCCATACTTAATTTTGAATTACGGAATTGAAATTATAAGGAATTCGATTCGTATTTTTCGCCCACTGTTGATTCATTTCATACGTTATGGCAATGTCATAAAGTATTAATTCGCGGACATCGTATATCTAAGTCCAAAACAAGGCTAGTTGATTTACAACTAAAGAATTGCACATATTGGTTTGACTGAAACTGAGTTCGATTGGTATGTATTAAATCAGTGTGAAGTTTTTATTAAGCTGGGGTCTTTTGATCGGCGCACAACGTTGCGGTAAGCGTTATGCGGTGTTGGACACTGAATTGTATGAAAAACGTCCAGAATGGTCTGTTGTTTCTTCGAAGCATGCGTCAGCGGTAAGGAGAAAAGCTTGACACTGCGTTGGAATCAGTTACCGTAGCGTTGTGCGTTTCCGATCAAGGCTTTACCTCCCAAAAACTTAAATAAGATTATCATGACATTTAAGTCAAAATGTACGAGCGTACCTGTTTTATAAGATACCGCGTGTAGAAAAACGCTCCCGAAGCCAAAACGCTATTATTATACTATCTAAACACAATCGAATACCTACTAATAACAATTTTCTTTATATTACCTACTTGTTTTAGTGTTGTGTTTGTGGTTTAGATTGTGCAAACCAGCAATGTAAAGCGTACAAGCGGGCGCGCGGCGCAGGTCGTTCGTTGGCCTCTAGCGTCAGCTGATCATTTATTTGCAATACATTGCTATTTTTGTTTATTTTATTTAAACAATCTCTATCGCCAGTTTTCGTTTTCGGGAGAGATTTCCTTACACCCGGCATATTATAACATATATTTTCTAGTAAGTGTTAGGGCCTAAATAAATCATGAACATTCATCACATTTGAAACCAGTGAGTTTTTTGTAAAAATACTGTATTTTATATTTTAAATCCAAATTTAACTACTTAATTAGGGGAATGTTATAGTTTGAAAATGTACAGGTATCCTTTATGAAGGGTATTTATTGTGTTTGATTGTGAATTCATTTTACTTAGTTAATTGAATGAATCAGGCGTGAATCATTACTTTGCGAAGTTTATATTCAAAACTTTGTCTTAGACGAATCTTTAGTGTATATCAGCTTTATTTTATCAAATACAATGACTGAAAAATAAATAATGATATTTTCTGCCATATTGTGCTCGATAAGACACCAAACACAACACGGACATCAAAGTGGAAAAACTCGAGATTCGTCTAAGAAAAAGTTTATTTTACTTGTTTCTTGAGATTTTGAAAATTATGTCATTTTGATTGGAATTATTGTATTTTATTAAACTGCGTTTTCATTTGGTTCAGCTATGGAAATAGATCCCGGGGTATTCCGTGTATTGATTTTAACGATTTTATTTTTTTATGCCAATGTTTATTTTTTGCGCAACGAAGTGCAATGTTGCTTTTATTACTGTATCTTCAGAAGCTGAGGGTTTAGTCACAGTAGATGTATAAGCTAAAGCAGTCGTTTGACACGGACGGGTCCTTGAATTGAATGCCTACTCTCGGTCACTAGGCTAGGGTTGCTACTATCGGGTTTTAAGGAAATTTTTATTATTTTGTACGCTACTTATACGCTGACGACACACGTCGAATTTCAATGACGCGGCGCGCGCGACTATCGTTTTGAGCGTATCATGAAGTATTGTAGCGGGCGGGGGGGGGAAAGGGCGCTTGTTTGATTACGTCACTCGGTTCGGGCGTTTGTTTAAATTAAAGTCATACTACTGCTTTAGCTTGTATATCTACTGTGGTTTAGTCCCGACTCTGTAATGTTACGTTTTCGAAAGTTTTAAGCGAGAATTTCGCTCCTTCACGCCTAAATGAAAACTCTTCATAGCGAGCGAACTATGCATCATTTGGAGTTGTATTTGCTGAGAGCTAAATGCAAATGTTCTTAAATGAAAACGTAGGCGGTGTTTTGGGATGGTCCCCGAGTTTCTGGCTATATATGAAAACGCAGCATCAGTAGTGTTCGTTTGTATGAATGTAATAAATAGACACACGTACCGTGTGGTAGCTAACTTGATCTCAAAACGCGCTCTGCGGACAGACTGACTGCCCGATACCCGATCTATAGAAAACACTAAGAACAGTAAGGATACAACTTGGAACTGGCCTTTAGCCACTGAAATAGTTATGCCCAAATGCTTTACATTTGAGATTATATTTCAGTTTGATCTTGGTCCGCGCACATAAAGGCGGCTCTTCCCATGCAGTTCTTTCTCTCGCTCGCGCATTTTCCCTATATTGAAGATATAAAATCACTGAGTGACAAAACAAAGTGTTACTGACTTTTATGAAAAGAACCACTAACAAACACATAACACAAATATACAAACAAAGAATTTTTTGTTGCAATATCATTAATTTGACGGAGTAACTTTGTAACAAGTAAAAATTTACTTGTTACCATTTTACTCCGTCAAATTAAAGTATATCAAATTGAAAAGGTCTTTTGAAAAAAATATGGCTTTTTTGTAATGTTATGATAGACAGTAAAACATAGTTTTGTCACTTTTTGGAAACGTAAATTTCGAATTGTGTTTGTATTTTTTTCTTAGTGATTTTATATCTTTAAGTAAAAATGTGCGAGCCAAATAACTGCAAATAAGGTAGGTCGTACTGCATTAATTGTAAAACAGACTAAAACCTCGTATGTACTAGAAGATAAAATGTTGCCATGGGACTTGTTGCCAGACATGAAAAGTTGGGCAGAAAGGACGAACAATATCACGAGACGGTCCAAGTACAAACGACTACAAAATTTATTCATATCGATTATCTTACAAAATTCCATGATATTGTATGGGAACTCAATACGAATTATTTGATAATCATTCTGGTTTAATTACAAGTGTGCATACGAGGTTTATTTGCGTTTCTGCAGACGCAAATTAGATTAGTTATGACCATGGACGTATTTACCATGGTTGCGATCCGCCCTATGTGCGCTAACCTTCGCTGTTCTTGTTGTTTTTGATATTGTTACGCTTTCATTTTAACATACCAGCACAGACTCGGTATGATCATTGTATTTATAACCTACGAATAATGAACATTTGTGTATTTTTTTGATGTAAACAAAGCCAAGTTTGATTTTGTCTTAGAGAGATTTGAGACGTTGAAAAAAAGGAATAAAGAAAAATTATTTCTTAAAAATGTGTTTTATTAAAGTTACACTTATACAAGATAAATAGTAGGTACAAATGTCATGGTATTGTCTATAATCTAGTTCCACTAAATTTTTCGTACTATACAATTCAAGCTCTTGATTTATGGTCGATGCTAACTAGATTCTAGCATTAGGGACTAGTTATAAAAAGGGCAGGCACGCGTCTCGGGCGCTTCAAATTCAACATCGTATATTTTTTTATTTGTATTATCAACGACTAAAACCATGCAATACACCTGTTTTTTTATTTATTGCATTTAGTTATAGGGCAAAAGGTACTTTTGTATACACATTTATACAACTCAAATTTTCACTTCCTATATTAGGAGGTGAACTTTTATTGAGAAGTTTCTCAATAAAATGTGTATAGAGATTGAGGTATGTGTTAGAAGCTTTGTCCAAATCTAACATAATAATTTAAGATTTGAGGTGCAGTAATGGATATGTAGTTTGCATTTCATGCTGATCGGCCCGGCAAGCTTTTTTGTGTTGGACAGGCTAGGCGTTTGACTACAGCTCCCGATCCAACGCAGCGTTACGGACACTTGCTATAAATAGTCCCTTTAAAATCATAGTCAAAGTAGTACACAGAAGTGCATGGTGCCTCGCACAAGTGTTCCTAATGTTGATTGCAGACTCCTCAAGAACTTTGTTGGACGAATAGGCTATCGAACCGGTGTTTCATTTGCAAAAAATGTAATTAAATGTACGTTACATTGAAGAAATTATATAAATACGCTTACAAAGTTCTGAAATAAGCGTTTGAAATTTTTGTATGGCGTTTTTATATGGCGTACATACAAGTAAGTGACGTCATTTATAAGTATAATCCGCTCTCTGTCTAGCAAAGCAAGACATTAAAATACCTTTATTTTGTTTTTGGTGATCGGTTTATTTATGGTTAGATTTTTTACAAGACAATAAAAATAATTAGTCCGATAGCCATTGGCCATTGCGAATTTAGTAGGATTAAAAAAACGCTACTATGAGTAAAATATTTCATAAAAAAAATTACTTTTTCGATTTTTGTATTGATACTGGAAAGAATACACCTGTTGACAATGTTACAGTTTTAATTATTGCATTCTTGTAATGAATGGTACTTTTGTATAGAAAGTGAACTTGGAATACAGTTCTCATAATACTTACTCTACATATATAAACTCATTTACAAATATAATTATTATCTATACATTTAATTCGTTCTTCTAAAATAACTAGATTAAAAAGAGTATGATTTCGTTTTACTTCTAAGTGTTTCTAAAATAATACAGTGCATGGTAACCTAACTATAATACTAGCCACAAAGATAAGCCATTTTATCTAAACAAACTGTGCTTTTGAAATAAAATAACTGTGCAAATGACTTTATAGTCTGCGCAGACGATACAATTAGAGCAATGACAATATAACCACTTGACTGCTCATCGTTTACCCCGCCGTAAGCCAAAGGTTCTAAAATGTCAACCTAAACTATTTCGAGCAGGCCAATTCTAGGCTAGAATTGAATGAATGACTTTTGAGTCTCCAAGCGTCGAGTTGCGTCCCCCCGCGACCGACGTGGCTTAGAATTTTGACTAAATAAACTGTTGCAGATTCAATACTCAATAGAAAATCGAACGCAGACATCCCTGATACATTGATGAACCTTGGCACCCATGACGATATGATATCTTTGCTTGGCACAATAGTTTTATTTTTAGCGGACTGTCGCTTACTTGTGCACGTCTCGTTCCGCCAGAAATTGCACACTACTTTTTAGTCTGCCATATGTTCGCGGACTAGTAAGGTCTGCGCAGACCGTTAAAGACCTAAGCTATGTAAGATGACGTTTTGTTTACAGGAACTACGAAAGAGTGAGTAACTTGGATTGCGTTGCATCAATTTGTGCGGATATGGCAAACAGTTACAAATTCATTATTAGAAATAATTGAGGACATAAATAGAAAATATGGAAATTATTGTTATTGTTATTTTAGAAACATGATTTGTGAAACTTCTCGATAACATGCCTTCTAAAACACGTTTTCAGTTTTTGCTCCGAAACTAGTAGTTCTTGACAATTAGTTTTTTTCATATCCTAATTTATTAAAATTAATTTATATAATGTAAATTAGATTTATTTAAATTTAGAATAGTTCCTGAGTAATCTGGAGTTTTATAATTTGTCGCTTACGTCATTTAGTTCTGAGGCGGGCGTCGACTCGTGCGCATCTCTTCCTGCAGACTTAGATTGCATACATTTGTCACTGTTTCGCGCAGTGGCAAATCTTGGACTTGAGCTGAAGACGTATCGACCCTTAAGTCGGTTATTCCGACTATAGTTTCAACCGCATCTAAGATCACTTCGCATAGCTCTCTGAATAACTGGTTTTTAACTCTATGCAAGCAAATTATCCGTTCGGCTATATTATTTTTATTGTCGTTTAATTTCCTTGACTATTTCGCGGTAAGACAGTAGAAATATGAGGCATATTATCTAAGTTTGTTATGCCTTAAAACTGGCAAAAACAAATAAATATCCTACAAAACTAAAGTAAAAATAACATAATCAGAAATACTGATGATCAAAAATTTGTAAAAAAAAAAGGTACAAATCAACACTGTAGGTGTCTACAAGTTGGTATCAAAATTCTTTGGTCAATATACAGAATAACAAGGCAATAATCTTGTTGTCAACTTTAGGTACATCAATATTAAAATACATGGTAAAATTTTACGGAAACAATTCATAGCCTAGCGCAGGTTCTAAATAAATACTAACATTCTTAATAATTTAGCAAGAATTCATCACAACCAATGGTTTTTAAGATCAATAAGTATGATTATTTTAATACCTATTTACATGTTAAATTAAATATTATGTATTAGAAAATGCATTTTCGGAACTTACAAAGTATATACATTTTTTGACGAGTTCCATACAAATATAGATACGAAGGTACATAAATAAATTATGCGGGATATCACTTCATTAATCACCAATTTCATTAAAAAATTTGGTCATATTTTATGAATATGACTGTCAAATGACAGACTACTTGAACACAATTTTCATCATAGTTTTTTTTAAATAATATAATTATTTTCTCCAACCTGGAGTAAACATAAATCTCTATTGTTCCCGGTGTGACGTCCAAGTGCGAGTGGAGCGCTATATCAGTGGTACGAGATCATGCAGCGTCTCACTCTAAAGATTTCACTGAGTAGAAAACAATTCTACTATAGAATCAAACTGGGCTATATATCATCAGGTCTGAGTTGTCTTTCTCCCTCGTTAATAAATATGCTCATAGCCTTATACGGTAGGTACAGACCGAGCATCCTTTGTCCTTCATTTTATAATATTTTGGTCATATTTTATGAATATGACTGTCAAATGACAGAATTCTTGAATACTATTATTAAGTGACATATAAAATTTTCGAAGACTATTTTCTATGTAAAATAATTTTTTTCAAGACGTCATTACCATAAAAACCGTCCAAGTGCGAGTGAGAGCGCTATATCAGTGGTACGAGATCATGCAGCGTCTCACACTAAAGATTTCACTGAGTAGAAAACAATTCTACTATAGAATCAAACTGGGCTATATATCATCAGGTCTGAGTTGTCTTTCTCCCTCGTTAATAAATATGCTCATAGCCTTATACAGTAGGTACAGACCGAGCATCCTGCGTTCCTTGTGGGGCCAAGTCGCGGGCAAGCCGTAGTATGTGCCGTTTTTGAGATTTTTCAAGTTTGATATGCCTATGGCGTCGATCATCGCCGCTTCGTACGTAAACGCTTCCGCTGGGATCACGTTTTGGAATATGTGTAGACAAACGACTCCCACCTAGAATAAAATAGCCTTTCAGATTAGTGGGATAAGGTTAATTTTTATATTTTTTATTTTTATTTAAAAAGTGATGTTATTGCATTGATTTACTCTGTATGTTCCCTTAGTACAAGTTTTGATAGTTTTCGAAATCTTTTAGCTTTTGTTTTGTTCCATAAATTTTAGTGATGAAGAGCTTCCAGCGGAAAAGCGGACGAACTAAAATCGGTAGTAATCGGCAGTATAGGTTGCTCCACTCAAATGCGGTTTTTTTTTTTCGAATAGCTTTTCTCCCAGCAATGTATGGAATAATACGAAAACGAAAATGTTTTCGAAAACTATTAAAACTTGTAGCAAGGTTACAGTGCTCCCGTGCATAACTCAGGACAATTTTTTTACTCATTATACTATAATGGGTTACACGGAAAGGATGTACTTAACCGAAAGGGGTCCATAGTACCCATCATTATTAACAACTTTTAATATGCGAGCAACTCTGAAGTCTCGGAAAACAATATCCGCAGTTCCATAGGAAAAGGCCATATTTTACACTCGACAAAATGTATGTAACAGCTGATATTTTCCCCCCTATTTTAGGGTTAGTCGGGTTGGTCCCATAGTAAAAGTTTTTCATAGTGTTAGTATGACTTGTGTCCTTTGGGCTAACACCTTTTCCGCGTAACCCTGAAGACGAATTTAACGATACCTCACACCAAAATCAGTCATGCAGTCTATAGTCTGTTAATCGGTTTTTGACAGCTTATACATTGACGACATAACTTTGTAAAGCGTCTAGCAAATTATATTCCATACTAAATACGTTTGATCTAGCATTACCTCTTTACAAGGTTACGTCAACTTGAAAGCAACTTGGCTTTTTGGGCAGTGAGGTAAAAAAGGCAAATTGTGGATGAAGAAGCTTCGGTGCTAACATTGGAGTCCCTGGAGTCCCTGAAAACATATTCTAAACCTATGAAAGAGTGTAAAACCACCTTGTTCTGCCAGATTGGGTAAAAAGGCAAACTGTAGATGAAAAACCTTTGTTGCTCAAACTCTTGGAGTCCCTGAAAACATATTCTAAACTAATGAAAGAGTGTAAAACCACCTTGTTCTGCCAGATTGGGTAAAAAGGCAAACTGTAGATGAAAAAGCTTTGTTGCTCAAGCTCTTGGAGTCCCTGAAAAAGTATTCTAAACTTATGAAAGAGTGTAAAAGCACCTTGTTCTGCCAGATTGGGTAAAAAGGCAAATTGTAGATGAAAAAGCTTTGTTGCTAATATTCAATAGACAATATTTTATTTGTAACAAAAATCCATACACACTTAGAGCTACACACAAATTTAAAAGTAAAAAAAGTCAAGCAAGTAAGTAATTCAAGCTCTTGGAGTCCCTGAAAACATATTCTAAACTTATAAGAGTGTAAAAGCACCTTGTTCTGCCAGATGTTGAGTATGTGTTGTATCTTCCTGTCGTGCGAAGTGGTGAAGCCGCGCTTCCAGAGCGTCAGCGCTTGGTACAGGTGTGCGTACGGCCGCGACCGCTTGCCTGGGCACACAAAACACATTATGTTGTTGGAGTCCATTGAGAAGCGTGCCAAGAAGCTCATCAGCAACGAATCCTTAGTTCGGACTAAGCTTCTTAGTCTTGAGTGTCGACGCAAAGTTGCTAGTCTATCGATTTTTTTATCGCATACATTTCGGAGAGTGTGTATCGGATCTGCATGATCTAATTCCCTCCTACCCATTTTTCTATCGCACTGACAGAGTGGGTTCGAAGAATCGTCACCGCTTTATGGGTGATATGCCGAAAACCAGTACGAAGCGCTTTAATTCTACTTTTATTGTGCGAACTGCTTGTCTGTGCAATGCGCTGCCTGAATGGGTGTGTAACAATCTGGGTGTCTTCAAATTACGAGTGAATCGGTTTCTTCTAGCCAAGCGTGCTCCATCGTAGACCGCATCATCGCTTAGCATCAGGCTAGTTGGTGGTCAAAAGCAAGCTTATTATTATTTTAATGTGAGTAACAGCAACTAAATACAAAAAAATCCTCGGCGTTATAGATTGCCATTAATGTATTTTTTTATTATTCAATAGGCTTGCGTTTGACCGTTATCTCGCTTGATGTTAAGTGATGATGCGGTCTACGATGGAGCATGCTGGTCTAAAAGAAACCGATTCACTCGTGATTTGAAGACACTCAGATTGTAACTATCGGGTACACCCATTCAGGCAGCACATTCCACAGACTAGCAGTTCGCACAATAAAGTGGGATCAAAGCGCTTCGTACTCAGGCTTCTTATGTTTGGTTAGAATACGTTACGTAACTCACCTTTTCCCACGTAGAAAATAGAATTAACAAACGTCGTCCACATTTCAAGTTTGCTCTTCTGTGTAGTAGCTGGTAAGTTTTCCGTAAGTCGCGGGTCCAGTAGCAAATAAGTAAAGGAAGTCTTAGATTTTCCCTCCCGCCACTGCCTCGTCGGGTTGGCGAAATCTAAGCGCGCTTTGTGCTCTAACTCTTCGTAGGCAGTAAGGGCACGCATCCACTCGTCAGAGCGAAGGGACTTTTCCATTTCTATGCTGAAGGCTGTGGAAAAAGTATATAGGCATTTTTTGCATTTTTGTTTTCAAAGTGTTTCAACTTTTCTTGTAAGTTCGTAATTGTACCTTTCTCTAACAGCAATTTGCTTGTTTTACTGGGAATTTTGAATAATTTAACCATTGTAAATTAATTAATTTAGTAAGAAAAATACTAAAAAATATTGTAATGTAAACATAAATATGTCAAAACTGACAAAGATTTTAGTTAATTTATTAAAAATCAAAAAAGAGGTAGATATTATAAAAAGCAAGGTTGGCCAACGTCGCTTACCATCGGGAGAGGTGGTGGCCCTATTAGTACTTATTCAGTCCAAAGATACAGGACCGATGTATATATTTCTCTATGATACAGGACCAATAAGTACAACATACAAAAAGTATAAATGTTGATCTATAAAAATAAATAAAAATACGCCGCTTATTGTTCCAGATATTTGCCGATCACCAATGGCTGTTTTAAAGGTTTTAAAAATCAATGCCGACTATAATGTACCAATTTTCATTTTGACTGACAGGCACTGTCACAGGGTTCCATTGCAGTTCTCATAGTTTCTTGAGATATAGGATGCGCGTAAAGTGATGTATCGAACCGGGGGTATACCCTAGTCTAATTAAATTTGCTTTTAATGCAAGGTCAGAGCATCGAAGAGCAGCAACCGATACAATAATTTGGTCAAAAGTAATTATATATAGGTGTATCACAGGGTTCCATTGCCGGTACAGTAGTTTCCTGAGGTAAAGCGTGCGCAATGCGCATGTAGTTTTTTATCGAACCGGAGGTATAACCTCCCTAGGAGGTGGACTCTAGTCTGATTAACTCTGCTCATAATGCACGTTCAGAGTAGTGAAAAGCAGCAAGGAAATATAATACGACTGATACTGACTGATACGACAATGGTTTGGTCAACAGTAATTACAGTTACACTTACGGGTTTTTTGTTAGCACTAATAGTTGTGTCACAGGGTTCCAATGAAGATCCAGTAGTTTCTTAAGATAAAGCGTACGCGTGGAGTTTTTTTATCGGACTGGAGGTATACCCTATTCTGATTAACTCTGCTTGTAATGCGCGGTCAGAGTACCAAAGAGCAGGGGGAAATATGACGATATGATATGGATATATTTACTATAACCAGTATAGGTGCTGTCACAGGTTTTCATTGCAGCTTCACTAGTTTCCTGAGGTAAAGCGTGCGCATGGAGTTTTTTTAATCAGAGCGGTGTCCGGAGGTATACCCTAGTCTGATTAGCATTGCTCGTAATGCAGAGTAACGGAGAACAGGGAACATGATGCGATAATATAATATAACTAAAGTTACACTCACCAGTTTTTTTGTTAGTGCTGACAGGTGCCGTCGCAGGGTTCCGTTGTAATTCGTACAGTTTCCTGAGATACAGCGTCCGTGTGGAGTTTTGTATAGGGCCGGGGGTATACCCTATTTTGATTAACTCTGCTCGTAATGCGCGGTCAGAGTAGCGGAGAGCAGTGGGGAGGGATGACGCGATGGATACTACGGTTTGGTCTGGAGACCCGTCGCATGCTTCGTCTACTGGCAACCTGGAAAAAAAAATGAATTTAACCCATTCCAAAGGTACGAAAATGATGATGATATATAAGTAAAATTATACTTACACGACGGGCTGAATGAGCATCCTCTTCTCAATCAAAACAACATCTTCCTGTTTGTCCTCGTATTTGTACTCTTCATGTACGGAGGCTACCATTATACTGCCTGTGGAATAGTTGCTACTGACCCCGCTGCTGGCAGACGAGCGACGAGTGTTGCCGTCTATGCAGAGCTGCTCATTTGTACGGTTCTGGAATATTGGGGTTGGGAGTATTATAGTGTACATATAAGGGGAATTTGAGAGTAGGAGAAAAATAGGAAAGAGAAATCTCGAGGTCAGGACAGAGAAAAGGGGAGAGGGGCAGATAAAAAGACGAAGAATGAGGAATACGAAGGGATGAATGAGGAATATAAAGGGGAAGGATGAGGGTAGAGAAATGGGGGGAACAAGGATAAGGTTAAGATAAAATTGACAAAAAAATCTAGGGAAATAAATAGGTTATTTATGGATTATAGTAAAGAAAGTCAAGGAAAGCACTTCATAGTGCAGAATTGACAACTTTTTTTATTCGCCCATGGTTCATATACATAGGTTAATTACCTGCCTGATAAAAGTATCGAAAAATGGAGTTCCAGAAAAAAATATAGTGCAAATACCTACAAAATTCACTCGGCCACACTGTGGCTGACCATCAGGCTAGTGGCCAAAGGTAGATGTATCTCCAATAAATAAAAAATAACAAGTATAAATTGACGCAGTAAAAGAACTGATAATCTTCAAACGGTTGTTTTTTTTTTCTTGAATTAGCTCAAACACGTCACTTTTCAAACAAAAAAACTAAATCAAAATCGGTTCAGCTGGTTTAGGAGTCACAGACAGACACGTTAATCTTATAACAGCGCTTTTAATGCGTCGGGTTAAAATATGAATAGTGTGAGCAAACGCAAACGCACAAACGTCCACTATCTCGCCTGATGTTAAGCAATGGTGCCGTCTACGATGGAGCACTTTTGCTTAGAAGAAACGGATTCACTCGTGATTTGAAGACACCCAGATTGTAACTATCGGGGAACACCCATTCAGGAAGCGCAATAAAAGTGGAATCAAAGCGCTTCGTATGGGTTTTCGGAATATCAACCTCAAAACGGTGCAAAGATATTAGAGTACTTACTTGTACAACAGCAAGAGCTTTATCCAATATACCACAACTGGATTCCAAACTGAGTTTATTCAACTCGGAGCACAGCGAAGTCGTCTGTGATGGTAAACCGCTCTTCTTACATCGTAAACTACTTTTACTCTTATAGTTTTCATGCGTGATATTTTGCGGAGATCCGGGCAGTGAAAAGTTTTCATACACACTTGTCCTTTTCAAACAATCACAGCATGACTTGGTGAATTCTAACGGTTTCACACCGGTAATATTTATAGATATACTCGGTAAACATGTCTTGAAGCTATTATCTGATATGTGTGACTGTCTAGAGAGGTCTTCTGTTATTTTACTTGATTTCGACTGTTTAATGTTGTTAGTTTTTTCTGATCTTGACGAGATATCGCAAGTTTCTTTAGAGTTTTTGCTGAGATCTAGAGTTATGTTTTTATCTTGCCAAGGGACAGACTCGTCTTCTATTAAATATGTTTCGCTTAGTATCGTGGGGTATAGTTTGTTGAACACTAAGCTGTTGGTGTCGCACCAGTCTCGTATGAGCTCAGATTTTCTGATTGTGGTGTTTGTTTCTTCGGTCATCTGTTCGTATTCTGCAACTATTTGGTCGGTCGTCACTAGGATTTTATCTGAAATGTTGTAGTGTTATTAATAAATTTTTTTATGGTTTTGTTTTGAGATATTTTTGGTCCTTTCGACCAATTTTCACACAACTTAGTAGTACGTAAACTTGACAAGCACATTACCCTCTTTTCTGCTACTTGGGCAGTTCCTCCTACTTTTTATGGACCTTTGGTTTTGTTTTAGTTGGATTCGGGTAATGGACATACAAAAATACAAACACACATAATTATTATGTATGTTTGTATTTTTTATATTTTATAACATATTACCAATAGCATAAATAGTTTGATATTTTGGAACAGTTGATTGATTTTTAGCTATTTCAGAGTAGGTCCATTAGTAAAAGGTGTTCATAAAGATGGGTACTAATTCAAATTTCATTTCATGTATTTCAGGCTTAACCCATATTAGTACAGCATATTATCCATTATTAAAAAAAATTAATAACATAAACACATAATAATTAAGGACCCCTTTCGGCTTAGTACACCCTTTCCGTGCAACCCTGTATTGACGGGTTTGTTATTAATCGTCGAAGCAAAAAGAGGTTTATAAGTTTATAAAAAATAATCGTCTTTTGTTTATTAACCTTACAGTTGGCTAGAATCACCTACCGAGGTCTAGTGTGTAAGCACACTGCGGATCATCAGCATCATCACTGTCATCCACCACATTTCTGAGGTAGTCGTACACCTCCCACTGCTGCTCTCTGGCTGCATACTCGAATGCCGACAGTCCGTCAAAGTCCTGAAGTGAGGGGTCCCCTCCACAGCCGATTAGTAGACGTATGTTGTCCACTCGGCCCCATATTGCTGCGATGTGGACTGGGGTTAACCCATCTTCATTACTAAAAATGTACCAAAATAAATTTTAGAGCTGGCTTGTTTAAAAGCTCAGTCACCAAATATCAATAATGGTCAAAATCAATTATTATCGGCTTCTTCCAAGAAAGCGTGCTCCATCGTACCCATACAACAAACATATTTTTGTCATTGCTCTAGCTAGTGTTAAAATGGTTATAGGTGCAAGTGTCAAACTTGGCATGATTATAGAACGGACTCTAAACTAAAACAGCAAATAATAAACATCAGCCAAGTGAAAGACGCGTGAAAACTAATTTTCGGGTGGAGAACTTCCTTGCTCAAGTCCGACTCGCACTTGGCAATTTTTTTTTAATGGTGTGGTTCCTTTTTTTACACTAGATAAAAAAAACTTACCACAAATTAGGGTTTGCTCCGTGTTTGAGGAGCAGTTCCGTACATTCTTTGGACTTTTCTAGTGGGTCCACTCCGACAGCCAAGTGCAGTATGCCAATACCCTTGCATGGTATTATGACGTTGACATCTATTTGTGTCTCTGATAGAAAAGCTTTCACAGACCTGGAATTTAATGAGCAAGTGTCTTTATTAATAAATCATGGTTATCAAAATAATCATAAAAAACAGCGAATATGTAATGTTACAGCAGATTAAATAAGAAATAAGTCAAAAACTAAAAATGAGGCCCCCTTGCAATATTTTTTTTATATATATTTGTATAAGAACTTGTTTATTTACACGAAAAATATTTAAAACACAGATATTTAAAATCTAAAACTATTGCTACCAAACATTAAAATAGAATACAGAGCATTTAAATACATAATATGTCCAATAAATCCAAAATATTTGGAATTCACTAATAACTAAACTAATAACTATTCAAATAACCCACCCTTAGCCGTTCCCGGCGCAAAGGTACCCAAAACGCTCGCTGCGTTACCGCGTTGGATGGCAATGGCCAACCTTTGCACCTTTTTTGTTTTAGCTCCAATGCAAAAACGGTAATACGTACAAGCGTCAAACTTGGCATGATTATAGTACACACTTTATCTAAAGTATAACAACAAATCATACTTATACTTATAATATTATAAATGTGAAAAGTTTGTTGGTTTGTTCTTCTTTCACGCAGCAGTAGAGCATCGGATCGACCTGATTTTTGTATAGGTATAGTTCAAGGGCTGGAGAGTGACATAGGCTACTTTTCATCATCATCACCGTTTTTCATAACTACACGGGTGAAGCCGCGGGGAGCAGCTAGTAATAAATAATGGCAAAGTGTGAGTCGGTGACTAAATTTCTGTTCATTACTTATCAGAATATCAAAAATTCATTGAACTGTTTTCAAAATTACTAAGGATAAATCACTTATGGCTATTTGTACTAAGTTCAAATTCTTTAATATAATATGCCTGATGTAATGGATGTTTAATCAAAGTTTGATTATAAAATTACTGATGGTTTACTGACTGAAATATAAAATGCCTAAGCAGGTCATTACTCTGATAGTGAGCACCAAAAGTAACTTGTAGTAAGTAGAAAAGGTGTGACTGGAATCGAAAAGCCAAAGATTGGGTAGAGTGATGGGGTGGCTTGGGAGAGGTATATACCTATCCAGTAGACTTAGATTGGCTGATTTTGATGATGATTTTAGAAATTTAGATCAATCATTTGTCAGAAACTTAAAGTTTAGATTGATTAAAGTAAGTTAACATAATCTATCCATCAACTAACCATTCGTTATTTAAAACGTAGGTCTATTCATCTAGAAAAAAGTCAGATGAATTTTAAATATTTTGAGAGGTAACCTTGGCAAGTTTGTATACAGTATAACAGTAAATAATAATAAAATATACCTAAAAAATATGTTTAAAGTCATGTCAAGTACCTATTGCGCAATAGCTGAATTTACTAGTGTAATGACTGATACTAGGAAATGAAAGGATTTTAAAAGATACAGTATAACTCGATTTTTTTACGATGTGAAAATTCATCTCCTCCATGGTTTAGCAGGAAAGGGAGAGTGCCGGCGGCTGATCTTAGTTTGTTTGATAGCCAAATTAAATCGACCATGTTAAAAATCGGGTTATAATTGTACAAACAAAAAATATGTATATCTATTGGTAGTGAGATGAGGATTTTTCTACCCCAATGTAAGGTGTACTTACACTTGTACAGTGTAATAGTTACGTGTCTGTATAGCTTTAAAAAATAGTTATTTAACTTTTTTAACAATCGATTATTTCACTTAGAAAATCGATGAACAAAGCAGAATTCGAAGTCGCTTACAGTTAATCACCAGAAACATTGATTTATATGAAAAATTTATGTTAGTATCCAAGGAAAATACATAGTTAAATTCTTACCTTGTTTCGCCGTTTTGTATCAAATCATATAGCTTGAAAAGTTCTTTGTATGCGGTGCCCATGGTTTTAAATTCGAAAGTGAATCATCCAGTTCGCAACTCCCATTCATTTCCTGTGCGGTTTCCTGTCGCGAATTTTTATACGCTATTCTACTGTTACATACAAGTCCTCAGTATGAAACTTATCAACTCACTTATCTAACTCACCAAAACAGTTTTTTATCATCTTATCGCACTTCCTTCTCTTGTTTTCATTACGATTTTACGATTTATGATTTTTCAAATTAACGTCAAAGGATTGTCGAGGACAGAGGTTTGTTTATGTTTGGCTTCCACGTTTCGATTCACGTAGTGTACATTCCTTGATAATAGGCGAATAGCACAAAATAAAATAATAGTTTCTGTGCACATGTAAAGTCATCCGCCAATTAGGATAATATTGTATTTTTCTTTTTTTATTCATGGATCATATTGATTGGATTTTAGGTTTTTTAGGTTTTATGAACGGACCCTATAACTACAACAGTTTAGTTTCCTGGGTGAAATGGAATGTACTGAAGAGTATTGCTTAATTCTTCAATAGATGGCGTCGTATCAAATATTAATTTGTAATATAAGTAATACTTTGGTAATACCACAGAAGACAATATTGACAATAACAAACTGCAAGATGCAGGTGGTGCAATTTATCAGAGCAAGGTGCAACTGTGGCGCAATCGAATGCAAGAATAAAATTGTAATGGGCGCATCTGATAAGGATTAATTTTAATAGCTTACTTTCCGGACCAGCAGCGTCCACAAGCTTGCACCTGCCACTGGTTGATTCAATTAAGTGCAACGCTGCAGCGTGCAGCTGTTATGTCTAATAATTAAGGTCAATATTTTTTATTGGACATATTTGATTAGCATTATGCTTGATAACTCATTTTCAAAAACTGTGCTACGCGTAACACGATTTTCTTACACATCTACTATTTCAAAGAAACTACTTATTATTGCAAAAAATAATGTGTTTAATACATTGATGGTATTTTTCCTCAATGGTCTAATAGCAAAATTAATCAGTTTTAACTAGTTTTGAATACGCGCCAAAAACCACGTAGCACAGAAGACATAGAAGACACTATAAGGATAAGGCATTTAGGATAAAGCACACCAAGGAATATAGGTAGGTACTACTCTCTACCGAGAGTAGCACAGCCATGGCTAGTTAGCTAAGCACACTATTAGGCAAAGAGTAAAGTAATATACAGGCATGGCGTGTGTTAGAGACTTCACGATGTCAGTCTTCGATCATGGTATAATTTTTCGAAGATGTCAGTCCATTGCTTTGAAATGACAGTTACTGCGAACTTAAAAAAAAATGTGCTTGTTTTCATAAACGTGTCGTGTTGTGAGGTTATTCCTCAGATTTTTTTTAAGAACTAAATGCGGTCATTCACTTCATTCACAGATTACGGTACTATTATTTTACCAAACATAATAATTATTACGGAAGACGCAGCGTAGTTAGGCCTCCCACTGGATGGACTGACAACATTGTGAGAGTCGCTGGCATCCAGTAGATGCAAAAGGCATTGTATTTTCTTATTACACCCTTATTCAACTCTTTTGTTGAAAAGTTTTAGTTCATGCTGATTTCGTATCGTGTAAACAATAATATCACAAAGTAACCTAATGCCCGATTTATAACGAAATGACACCCATATTGTAAAAAATCAAAGATAATTTACAAAAAATGGAGCAGAAATATCTGAATATTTTTAATGTGACCAAAAACCACGCTATCGCACTGCCTGCACTGTGAACTACAATGATGATTAGGTACACTGTCTCTGTAACTTCGGAGTTATAAGTTTTATCGGAGAGAGTTAATCAGTAGAGATGCGTGGGTAGTGTATTTATTATTATTGGGCATCGTCCTACGCGCATTCCATGGATGGACGATGGACCATGGACCGGTCGTATGTACTTTATGGGGTTCCCTTCACACGACCATACAGGGCATACAGGGGGTCCTGATTCTCTAACGACAAACACGCACATAACGCGGCGCTGAAGTTGGCCTTTATTTCCTAGGGAATAGGGGCCAATTTTTTAACACGCCGCGTTTCGTGCGTGTTTTAGTTTGTGAAGCTGGGCCCAGCTTATTTAGTTACATGAGAACGGCAGGAAAATCGTTTATCGTTTAACGACAACGAATGTATGAATAACGAATGAATGTACCTAATCATATTTTGACTTGGAGTTTTGGCCAGGGGCGGATTTGATACCTTGGCTGCTCTAGGTAAGGCCTATGGAAGATTGTCACTATTGTTATTTACGCCCTGTTAGGCACGAACATTTTATTCAACGACAGTTGTCACACCAAAGCCTGGTAAAAATAAAGAAGCAATCGTGCTTCAGTGGGTACCTATATACTCAATTGCTAATGTTTTTATTTAAGGTTCGATTCCTGCCTCTTGTATTTAGACCGGTAGTAGGAGGATTGTAGAGATAGACAAGTATGAATGAAGTTAGGTATCTCAGTTTCATGTTTTTTAAATCTATTTATGTCAGGTGACATGTTGTTTTCACGTTGGCGCCAAAACTCTGATAAAAGTTTGTAGAACAACAGCTTGGGATATTTTTTATTCACACAGCTTACCTATTAGTTACTACACGTAAACAACTGTTTGGTACACAATACATAATAAGGACTAGTAGCATAGAAGTAGTGCTAATTTAGTTTAGTTCAGTATTTATCGAGTTATCGCAGTTGCTTGTATCGTAAGAAGTGGTCAGCGTGGCTTCTCTTTATACAGATACAGAGCGACTAACTTATTAGTACAGTTGACTATGGAGCCACTATTGTATTTTCTGAACCAAACTGTCAGCCTCCCGTGGTTACTTTTAGTTCCATCATTAGTTAACACTTCACATAATTTGGTCGCTCTGTAGGTTAGTACAAGTCACGCCACTGTCCAGAGTCCCACTATCCTTTTGACTTTCAGATTGCTCGGACACAAGACTGCCTTTCCGTTGCAAAATTTTTTTAAAGTATTTTTTGGCCACTCACGGTTTGTGTATTGTGCCAGTTTTAATGAAAGTTTAGTGTACGTTTACAAATGCGGAAAGTTTATAATGTAAGTACCCATAGAAAAAAAAACTATTATTATTTATAAATTAGGCTATTGATTTAAAAAGTAGATAAGTACATATTTCATGTTTATTTTTCCTGTAGATATTATCATCGACAAAGAAGGATATTATAAAGGTCATTCATAATTTTTTATCTTCATAGATAGGTAAGTAGTCAACCATCTACCAATCATACTAATATTATAAATGCGAAAGTGTGTTTGTTTTGTTTGTTTGTTACTCTTTCACGGAGCAACAGAGCAAACAGATCGACCTGATTTTTTGCATGGGTATAGTTCAAGGGCTGGAGAGTGACAGGCTACATTTCATCATCATCATCATCATCATTTTTCATCACTACTGAAACCGCAGGGCGCAGCTAATTATGATTATGTATAATGATATATTATTTATTGAAAATTGACAGATATTCAATAAATATAATACATATTTTTTTGTATAATAATGAAACGACCGACCATTCGTCTGAAAGTACGCGCCACGCCATTGAAGTGCCACTCAGTACCGTATGTCACCGAAACTAAATTCTTATTATCCTTAGTTGTTTTTAGGGTTCCGTACCTCAAAAGGAAAAAAACGGAACCCTTATAGGATCACTTCGTTGTCCGTCTGTCTGTCCGTCTGTCTGTCTGTCTGTCTGTCCGTCTGTCAAGAACGCGTAAAGGCATCAAGTTGAAATTTATACTAAATACTTGAGTTTACGGTTTCTTTCGGCTGTAAAAAAATAAAAATTGTAAGTCAACGAAATCAACATATATGAACGTTTATGTCGTATATTTTGCGATTTCACAGGAATCAAAACCTATAGGATACTTCCCGTTGACCTAGAATCATGAAATTTGGCAAAAGGCAAGGTCTCATAGCACATATATAGAAATAAATCTGAAAGTTACAAATTTGAAGTTATATCATTAAAAATAATTATTTTGCTATTACAAACTTACATTTTGTAGTAGTGGAATGTATGGAAGAACCTTATAGTCAACTACAAAGTAAAGTTTGTCTTTCAATATTTCAACTTCAGTAAGTTTTTTTATTTTTGGACTCGGGTTTGAGGTTTCCGTTGGACGGAACCCTCGGAGCACGAGTCCTACTCGTACTTGTCCGGGTTTTTTGTTTTTTGAAATGATCTTCTATACAAGAGTCTACTTACTTAGTCTACTACTTAGTCTTGGTATATAGGTACCTATATAGTTATTCTAAGCTTGTGGTATTTCTTGTAGTATTATAAATTCTAAGTCAAGGACTATCCTCATACAGTCCGTTCACTATAACTTATCCCTTTTCTTTTATGTTGGCACGTAGGTTACACAGGACGGACGGACAGACAGACAGCGTCTCAGTAATATAGCCCCGTTTTTACCCTTTGGGTACATAAAACCTAATGAAAATGAACAGAAATTTGTCACCGACTCGCACTTGACAATTATTTATTATTTGTTGTTATACGTTAGAGTGCGTACTACAATCGTGACATGTTTGACGCTTGTACGTATTATCGTTTTTACATTAGAGCTAATACAAAAATACGTAAAAAATACATTTGTGGTATGGGGGGGTCCCCAAAAGGGAGTGGGTACTCCCTTTTGGTTTTTACTTTTTGTCTTTTTTTATTATTTGTTAATTAATCCGCTGTTACGTTACATATTCGGTGAAAATGTCAACTGGCTATCTATTAAGCAGTGCAAGTACCGTTCTTTTAGCGATCGTCAAATTGACAGTTGAGGTCGTCAAATTCGATAATATGCCATTTTTTCAGTACTCGCTGTGATCGATTCTATGGCATTTTAGCGAATTTTCGATCGCTAAAAGAACGGTACTTGCACCCCAGGTTCGAAAGTTTTTTTTTTTTTTTTTACATTTAGGATAGGGGGAGATAAGTTTTTGGTATATAACCTAGGCCAGTGCTAATGGACTGTGATTAGGCAGGACAGACGGACAGACGGACAGAAGGACAGACGGACAGACGGACAGACAGACAGACATACATATAGACATCGTAGGCTTAGCAATAGGGTCCCGTTTTAACCCTTTGGGTACGAACCCTAAAAATTAAATGACATTTCAGATGCTGTACCTCCTACTGCTAGGGTTCCTTTCGCCCGGGGAAGGTCTCAACAACGGGCTGGCGATGACGCCACCCATGGGCTGGCTCACTTGGGAACGGTTCCGCTGCATCACCGACTGTAAGAGATACCCTGACGAGTGTATAAGGTCAGTATTACAGGCTTTTACCAGGATAGACACGGTGACCACGGCAAGTAGTATAATGACCCTACTATTAGGTACCTACGTCACGAGTGTACAATTTAGTGTACCTACGAGTTTAACTCCATCAGCAAGGTCAACTGCTTTTGAAGAGTTTTTACAGATTTTTTTATTCCTTCCTCTGAAAGGATTTTGGCATCGCACTTCTTGTGCATTTGCCAGTGTCAAGTACTGAAATATTATCAAGTGTTATCAAAATATCAGTCACGAGTCCTACCTAAGTCACGGTCAAGGCAAAGTCATGCAAGTAAAGTGATGGAGTTTTAACAAGAGGCTTCTACGGAGTTTTGGAAACAAAACGAAAAGAAATTTTTCAGCTCGTTATATGACTTTCCCACACTTAACTTGTGCACGTCCCTGATCACCTATCTAGGTACTAAATAATAATGCACTATAAGTCCATAGCTCGAATTTTTAGAGAATAATAGTTATATCTACTATATCTACATTTTCTGGGAAGTATAATTCCGACTTAACATAAAAACCTACTTTATATGTTTTAGTCGGAAAAAAATTGGACAGACGGACAGAACGAATTTATCAAAAAAAAAACTGCATATTCTTGATCGTGTTTATTTTCAGTAAGTGGGATAGGTTTAATAGTAGATTGTAACATAAGGGAGCAAAATAATATTTTTACGGCGAGGGCGTTTTTTGGAATCCAGAGCGTAGCGAGGGATTCTTTAGTAGAATCCTAAACGTAGCGAGTAGCGAGGGATTCAAAGTACGTCACCCGAGCCAAAAAATTATTTTGCGCCCGAGTGATACACTACTTTTCATCACCCACTATGAGAAAATAAAAGGCGCCTCATATTTTGTTGTCATATTATACTTAATAAGTATTATTATTTAATAAAACATAGAGTAACAACTAAATTGAAATTAAATAGTATCTAATAATGAAACAACTAAAAACGTATATTTACATTTGAGACATTTTCGCAATTATGAAAATTTATTGTTACACAAAACCATGAATTTCTAACAATCCGTAATAATTGACGAATACGCGGGCTGTAGTTCGCGCGTTTTTAATTTGATTTCTTTTCTTTTATTCAGCTGGCGGCGCGACTATGGGCCGTCTTACCTGCCAGTCTTTATTCAAACATTATTTGCGTTGGATTTCTTTGGCGCTGAACACTAACCCCCTTATTAATAAACGTGGAGTAGTCTTGGAATAGTTACGCCGTGTTTTGTCTTGTTCTCTCTTTCACATTTTCAACTCGATCGAAAAAGACAAAAGACGGAGTAACTATTAATATTAATAAGATGTTTCAAATTTAAAAAGTGCGCGGCGAAGATACTCATTACTGCTAAAAGTTTCTTATAGAAAACATCACTTTTGGGTGTACTTACAGGCGAACCAAGTCGTCCTTTTCGAATAGATGGGATGAAAAAAACTTTATTAGCACAAAGACAAATTTGTCGTGACAATAATCTGAAAGAAACTCATACTCATTACTGAATAGGTATATTTATGTACGGTAATGTAAATAAATGGTACGGAATGTACTCCTTTGGCACCTAAATATGTACCTACATAAGAATTTGTAAAGGTCACACTTCACGCATTTGTTGTTATAATGATTTATCAGCGATAATGACGTGTTGGGCCAATTATTTTTAAAATGCGTGAAATGAGTTTACATATTTTATGTGTGAGGGCACGGAACAGGGAAAAAAAAATCTTTTCTGTGTGTGAGGGTCAAGTACCTAAGGGTACCTAATAATTTTGTTGTTCGATGCTTGAACCAATGACAAGGAAGCTAGCTGGCCGAGTTCAGCGGACGACAACCATATTACGTGAATGTTAGAATCAAAAATATTATTTATTGAAGTACAAAGGTATATCAAACAAAGGAAATAAAAAAAGCCTTAATTATCACTAACATAATCAAATATCAAAAACAAGACGTTGTCCGTGTGGTAAAGTGCCAAGAACGCTGGCTGCATTCCCGCGTTGAATTGCCAAAGAAATTCTCTGCGCGAGGAATGAGCCAGCCTTAGATCCAGCTCTCTTATCACTCATGGCGAATTTTTTTTTGTGTCGAACTTGTACGGTTTTTTATTTTTCAGCTTTAAAAACTTTATTTGGATAAAAATTATAATACTGAATAACTTCGTACTTAACAAATTAAACATTACGTTACCTCTGGGAATTGTTCCCAAAATGCTGGCCCCATTACCATAGGTACAGGTAGGTTATAGGTACGATGAATTTGGTGTTATGCTTTATATGATACCTACCTTATTGCCGATTATAGTCGCTAGAATTTGGTAGTTTTGCGAAGCATTTTTTAAATCACAATTTTAGGTTATTATTTGTTTTTCTCGATGTCTGGGCCATAATTATGTCGACGGCCCGGAGAGGAACCGTTATTTATGCAAAAGCTGAGCTTACTCGACGGAGACATGCAGTTAGGAATTCGAGGTAGCTACGTAAGCTGCCGCAGATACGAGTTTAAAAATTCAATTCCAAACCTATGAAGAAGAAAAAACTAATAAATAATTCTTAAACGAGACGACACGTTTTATTATTAGACATGATTAGGTTGCCAAGAAATCGCTTTAGACGATAAGGCCGCCCATTATACTGCCGTATATTTGTTTTTTATGTTATTTTAAGTTTAATTTTTATTTTTGGTGTGTAATGAAGAAATATTGTATTGTATTGTATTATATTATTATGACATTATATCCACACATAGGCACACTTGGCAGGCATAACATAACATAGTAAGACCCATACCATGGTGTAATAATATACTCCGTAAGACCAAGGAAGATAGACTATCTTCGACTAAAATTATCTGCCTCTCTTTTAATTTTAAAACGTGAGAGAACGATGGCAACAAGTTTAGAGCTGTCAAAATTTGTTAAGAGTGCATCAGAATATTTACTTACGTCAATGATAGTAACATAACCACTACATTTTGTTGCCTTTTTTAGCGCGTCTTTTTTTTTCATGATAAGACCGATTTAGTTAGATTAAACGCCTATAGGCGTTTGACTACAGCTCACCGTGACAGTGTCATTGGTTGCATAATTTTACACTGCATTTTGTTGCCGTATTTAGCGCTTCTATGTTTAATCTTTTATTATGGTTGACAGGATATAATAGCCTCTCAACATGTTTTTAAAAATTAGATTGTACGCCCGTTTTCCGGCTGGTATAGGAGACATCTATTACGCCTATAGGCGTCTGACTACAGCTCACAGTTACATAATTTTCGAGTCTATTCAAGATGAGATTGTCTATTTTCATTCTTTAGTGAGAACCTAGTGAAGCGGACCGCTGATATTCTGGTCAGTGGGGGCTACTTGGCCGCTGGATATGAATACCTCGGCATCGACGACTGCTGGCTGGAGAAGAAACGAGGCCCTGATGGACGCATGCTGCCTGATAGAGAGCGGTTCCCGAATGGAATGAAGGCAGTCGCTGATTATGTAAGTTTTGTATTCCGGACATTTTTGCACACATGGTCTTTGCACAGTTTGTGATGTGATATGGCTGCCAGAGATTGATATATGTACGTAGGTATATGAATCTCTGGCAGCCATATCACATACCTATATGGGTAAAGTCCAAAATTTTGACGCATTTGCCCAATCCAAAATTTTCCTAGCATTTTTCTCAAAAACTGCTAAAGATAGAATTTTACGACCATCGATATTTAATTGATTAGTTATATGCCCAGCGTGGCAAAAAGTAAAATTTCTACAATATTATCAAAGAATATTATATATTTACAGAGTAAAATAAATATTTTCATCAAAAAACGGGACAAAATTACGTAAAAAAACGTCTATTTCTTGGGAAGGGTGAACTTTGAGGTAATTCTGAATAAATTCTATGTAACTTAGAGGCTGAATATTTAATCCTACTGCATAATCGTATAAATGGCCACTCTTTTCATGTAGACGGTGTAAGGAAATTACTGCAATTACTACTTTTATTTCCCGTTTAATTATTTAACGTGATTTCAAACAATTGTGCTACTTTGATTGTGCAACCGTTCTATAGCATATTCTTGAAAGGAATATGGTTGAATTTCGTTTTAGAGTATAGGCAACTCTATATGCATACTTTGTCTATAGAAACTAGAGCATAGCTTGCCATTTTAAACCAGTAGCGATGTCAAATTCAAAATAAGTTGGTGTGGTCAGTTATTTTTCGGCAGGTTTTTTGAAGATTCTCAAGGTGAGGTTCTTAGATCAGTTAGTTCTGGACGGTATCAGAATGGTAAGAGCCATGGCCAAGTCAAAATCTAATTTGCAAATTTTTCTAATAAATTACTAATATTAAAACTAGGTGTGACATTTTATTTTGTTTTTTATTTCATCTCTTCGTGTAACCCATTGGTGTAACCCCAACTTTATGGTTTTACGCCACCACTTTGTGACACTATTGTGTCACAGTAGCGTAAATTGCTGTGCGACTGTTGTGTTACAGTCTCACAACATTTTGTGGCACAATAGTGTCATTTGTGTCAAAATTTTGAACTTTACCTCTGTGACTTTACCCATACATATATTTTTATAGATATTAACAGCCAGATATATCTACAACAAACAAATGTTCATCACATGAATGTTTGCCCTATAGGTGGCAAGGCAACCCACACCCCCAAGCGCAGAAGGCAGGTTCACTACCAACTGGACCAACGGGCTAAACTGGTGTTAATATCTTTTTGGTCATTGATTTTAATAGTACCTAGGTACGAATGCTTTTAAGTCCAGAGTTTATGACCGCCATTACCTCTCCTCATCTTTATACTCCCCTGGCTTTTTATTTCCTAACTATCCTGTTATATTTCAGCTCCTTATCTTACTTCTTTCGAGAACCTATAGAACCTTTCGGGCGGGCATGAAAAGGTAAAAAACAAAAGAAAAGCAACGTATATGTAGTGTGTAGTGTAGTATGTAATTATTAGTTTGTAATTATTAGTTACCAATAAAATGATTATGATTATGAAAAATCTTTGAGAAAAGGGTTTCATGCGGTTGATATTCCGAAAACCCGGACGAAATGCTTTGATTCTTACGCTACCTTTAGTGTGGAATGCGCTGCCTGAATGGGTATTCTGTTCCCTGAAACATAATGATGTTATATTCATTGATCACAATCTGAGTATCTCCAAGTCGAGAGTAAATCGGTTTCTTCTAGATAAGCGTGCTCCATTGTACACCGCACATCAGATGAGGTGGCATAATAAAAAAAAAACATAATCTGTCTCCAGATTCACAGCAAAGGGCTAAAGTTCGGCATGTACCAAGATTATGGGAACTTCACATGTGCTGGCTACCCTGGGGTGCTGGGAAACGAAGCACTGGACATAAAGACCCTGGTGCAGTGGGAGATCGACTATCTGAAGCTGGATGGATGCTACATCGATCCTAAGGATATGGATGAAGGTAACTCAGAAATTTTGAAAGGTTAGGAACTTTGTAAAACGCCTGCACAAAAATGTATATCAATACTTAGTAGGTAAGAAAATAGTATAATATAACTACAGATGAGCTCTATTTTTGTATCGCTCGTATTATTTCGCATGAAAATATCATGCGAAATGAAAGATTTTCTTATGATAGAAAGTAAATTCAAATGATTCAAACTTCAAACCACAAAAAAAAACTTAGATGAAACGGTGGAACCACGAGTCAATAATCCGATTGTTGATCCCAGTGGGACCTATGTTTTTTTAATTAATAGTAGAACGTAGAACCAAAGATTTTCGACAGGTCATTCGTCAAAGAGTAGAACCACCTAGCCCTAAGCTATTGGACCCATTATGAGGCCGGTACGTGATGTAGTCTGTGCCACGAGGCTAAATATAAAATTCTGCGAAGTAAGTATATTTGTTTATATCACTTTCTATTTTAGCTGCAGTTTCTGATGAATTTTGCATTGAATACTTTTTGTGTAAATTACAGGATATCCAGCTTTTGGTAAGCTGTTGAATGAAACTGGACGCCCGATCTTATACTCATGCAGCTGGCCAGCTTATCAAGAGCCTAAAGGAATCCACGTAAGACCATATCCATTTCAATTTGCATATTATTTTTTTTGCCCACAGTTTGTAATAGCCTTCCTTTTTTGTCACTCTCATCGATTGCCAGTAAATTCGCCCTGGGGCCTTACGGACAACAGCTAATTGCGGCACCTAATCCGCTCAGTTGGAAAATCACGCGAACGTGTACCTTATCGCGCCCAGATACGGTTTGCGGTCGCGTGATTTTCCGCGCTAACCGCTCGAATTAGCGCATCGAATTTTCTCATCCCCTAAACAGAATCGCGTAGTTGAGAGACGCGGCTGCCGAGAAGCCCTAACCATTCGTAGCTAACAGACGTGTGGATTTGGTTGAGGAACCGCCGTCCAACCAACGGGAGAGAAAGAGTGTGACTAACTTATTTCCCCCTTTTTTCGTCAACTAAATCCATACGTCTGTTTATCTGTTAGCACTATTAGTTTCGTTTTCGGTCTTTGCGGTCGGCCTTGCGCATGTCGGAATGTCAAACTATATTGTGATTTGTGGCCGTCTCCTGATACTTTGCCGTCTATTTACGCTACCAAATGTAAATCCAGCACTGCATCTATCTAAAATGATCTTTTTTTTTTATATATTTTGCTTTCTCCTTCGCCATCCTACAAAATATCAATACGAAAATATTTTTTTATATTTCATTTGTTTCATTTACTGATATTTTTTTTGTTTAAAAAAACGTGCGGTAGGATTAGCTCTGGGTGGCGGGACTGGCGGGTGAGCGTGAAGAATAATACAATTTTGATAAATAAAAAAATATAACATTCAAATTTAAATTAACAATCTCTAGTAATCCCTACACTAGAGATTCGTCAGAAAAACAGTTTTGAAGAAGGACTTCCGCAAAGTAACGAACGATTCAATCAACTATATATAACATAGTACCTTACCTATATAATTAATGGCTAGAGCCATGACCAAACAGCGATTGGTCATGGTCACTTATATTTTTCTATGGCCATTGTCATGGCCGATTTATCCAATTACCTACATTTGTTATGGCTGTTCAGAGCACGAAACTTGGCAGTATAGGTATATCACATACCTATGTCTACATAATATCTAAACAAATACATATTAGAGAAAAATAATATTTTGTTGTCAACTTGGGTTAATTATCAGCTTATAATGTTCCCACTGCTTCCACACAGGCCTTCTCTCAGAGACAGGATGGGCTGGCCCAGTGCGTGTTGGTGAATGTCATGTCTTTGAACATTTGACGTTCTTGGACATATCGAATAATAATTATATTATCTGAAAACCATATCAATAAAATTTATCTATGCAAAAGTTTTCAGGCATACATGAAGGTAGCAAGTTTAAAAAAAATCTTTTGACCCATAAGCAATGGCCTTTTACAGACCTTCGATATTTTTTTTTTTACATTATTTTTTTTTTATATACTTCACAGCCAGACTACGTTTCGTTAGCCAAGCACTGCAACATGTGGCGCAACTGGGACGACATCGAAGACTCCTGGAGCTCTCTGAAAGGCATCATGAACTGGTTCGGGGACAACCAGGCGAGGTTCGCAGACCACGCTGGCCCAGGACACTGGAATGATCCGGACATGGTAATATTCTCAGATCAGACAAACAAGGGAGATTGGTAAGGTGGCGTGGTGGGTGCAGCGAGCGCATTAGGCCTAAATCAGGCTTGAATCTTTTTGTCAAACTCAGTCTGCAGACGGCGTTGCCGTCCTTTTTTGATTTTTTTCTTGATAGATTATTAACTCTTTATTGTTCACACCATTAAATTTGATACAGAGGACAAAAAACTCTTAAAAACTAGTGTAACAACTGCCGGACTTATCGCTAAAAGCGATCTGTTCCACGCAACCTTAGGATGGAAAGGATTTATAGAAGACGTATAGAAGACGGGGTGGCCAATAGAGGATAGACTATTAAATGGTTTTTGCATGTGAACTATAAATATGTTAGTTTATTGGTGACGCTGCAAGTTTCTTAGTGTGCGTGAAAAATGAGTACCTAAGTGTGCCATACCAAGGATTCGTAGACTTCCATGGGTGCGGTCACGTATCAGCCTCTTGATAAATAAATAAATAAAATAAATAAATATTCGGGACATTTTTTCACACATGGTCATCTGATGCATTACAGCGTAGAGCTGTCAAAATAATTCTGCCTTGGGATTGAATTTTGAGGTATTGTCGACGGTCCCAAGCTCACCGGTTACCCAGAGACGTTGGGTTTACAATCTGATGGTGGCGTCGCGGTTTTATCACCGCACTAGCCGTCACTGTCTGAAAGCTCATCCACGTAATCGTATAGATCTGTGGAAATCGCACACTGTGCATTTTACTAGATCTTTTTTGTCTCACGCCTGCTATAATTACGTTGTATGAGCTCGCCCTCCCTGCGGCAATTTCGAGTAACTATAACATAAGTCTTCAAAAGGGCTGTTAATAGAGCATTCAAAGGTTTGCAATGCGTCTGTGATGCCCCTGGTGTTACAGGTATCCATAGGTGACGGTGATCGTTTACTATCAGGCGGTCCGATAGCTTGTTTGCCACCAATGTCATTAAAAAAGCTAGCTTACTATTTATTTTTGTCATTTTAGCTGCTGATAGGCAACTTTGGTCTGTCAGTAGACCAGGCAAGAGTTCAGATGGCAGTGTGGGCGATCCTGGCCGCGCCTCTCCTCATCAGCACAGATCTGGCAACCATTCGACCGGAGTTCAAAGAGATTCTGCTGAATCAAGATGTTATCGCTGTGAACCAGGACCCCTTGGGAAAGCAGGGGACTAGAGTGTGGAAGATAAAAGAAAAGGAAAAGGTGAGTCGAGCCAGGACTGTCGTGATGTACCTATACGTAGGTACTCAGAAGTCAGAAGTAGATGATAATATAAAAACTGTTTCTTAGACGAATCTATAGAGTATTTTCTTAATTTCTTATGGAACAGATGTTTTTCTGGTGGTAAGCGAGTAGGTATACAGGTTTTTATTCTAAATATAGATAAACTAAGATATTATACGGGCAAGACTCTATTAGCTTAGTGGTAATGTGATAAGTAATTCGAGGAAAACACGTTTTTCTAATGTCGAGACGAGCTAGTTAGGCCTGTGATGGTAAGCGTCTTGCTAGCCCATAAAAGTTCTATTGGCTTATTCCAACGTCCCCAGATTCAAAAGTTGTGCATAATGATGGCACATGATGGGTACTATTATATGATATAGTAGAGTATAGATATTATACTATTATATGCACTACCTTTCGGTTTAGTACACCCTTTCCGCGTACCTATAAAAACAATTCCTAAACCCAAACGTAAGCGACGACATCAGAAATACTGTCGGGAACGAGTGGATGCGAATAGCGAGAGACCGGGGAGAGTGGCATAAACAAAGGGAGGCCTATACTCAGCAGTGGGTCACTCAGGGCTGATGATGATGATGATGATGATGAAAACGATGTAAGCCGACAGCTTGCTGACACTTTCACCACAAATAGAATTCTTATATATGACTTGTTTTTCCAGAGACAAGGTTTGGAGATCTGGAACCGTGAGCTGTTCGACGGCTCGTATGCTTTAGCGTTCGTGAGTCAACGGGAGGACGGGACACCTTACGCCGCCAACTTTACTGACGTTGAGATGGGGTTGCCTAAGCAAGCCTACTTCGTGATGGTTAGTCCAAATAAAATTATTGCAAATGCTTTGTTTATGGTGCCATTCTACCCGTACTAGAGTCGGCGGGTAAGCCATGCCATAATGAGCAACGATTCAGGGAATAGGATAATGGAAGTGAACAATGGTGGAGTTAGGTCAGGTGATTGAAGAAAATAAAATGGACCCGGGTATGTCCTAAAACTGCGACCAGAACCACTGGGGGATGAGCAGCAGCGTCCCATTAGTACACGGTGAACATACTGCGATCCCCAAGCCACCTGCCAAGCGAGGGGATTATGGCAACACCTCTATCTAAGAGGGAGGCCTTGTTTAGCAGTGGATGTTTAATGGCTGACGATGTGAAGTGATTGAAATAAAAACGGAGGTATTAAGTCGGGTAGCGAAAGGTTGAGGAACAGAGAGTTGGGGTGGGGAAAGCCGAAAACATAAACTTAAGGAGCAGAGGGTCGAAAGAGGAAAGTCGAGAAGCATCTTGAAGCAAGAAAGCTTCCCGGGGGCTCGAGAGTGGAAAGGCGAGAGCGGAACTGCGTGGGAAGGTTGTTAGGTGTGTCGGTAGTATATCTATAGGTAGATATAGTCGGAAAAGAAAACCCTCAATCACAAAAGTTTTGGTTTTCCCTTCTCATACCTACTATTATTTTTGCAGGATTTGTATAAAGAGGAACCAGTTCGTTCCTGGGGACCGGAAGGAGAATTCCACGTACGAATTAATCCTTCGGGTGTGAAGTTCTACAAGTTTACACCAAAGAAGACTGAGCAAGAGCCAATAGTTGTAGTCAGCTAATAATTAGAATGATACATTAAACTTATGAATCTGCTTTTTTTAATCGCTTCATATTTAGCTTAGATTATAAAACTATTGTAAATGTAAAAAAAACCGGCTAAGTGTAATTCGGGCTAAAAAAGGAACACGATGTTAACCTACCTACTTCTATTTGAAAATTCGATTTGCAGGTATGTAAGTTTGCTGTCAACACAACCTTTCACATCTAAAAACTGCAGGCGCACTGTCTTGGTCCCAAAGAGGGGTACGGCCCCGGGCCCCGGGCGGCAGCATAAGAGAGCGCCAAATAAAGCCCAATATCTACGGTCTTGCGATATAACATATCTACGCAAATGTATCTTGCTAACTGAATATAGTAAGACACAAAGGCCCAGATACCGAGGTGCTTAGATCGGGCGGTCATTACAATCAATCACCATGCACAATTTCAAAGGACAAAGTCGAATTGATACATGACTTGCGCTCGCGTGACAGGAAAAGGAACTTGCGTTTGATGACATAAAGGTAGCATACGTTATTCTAAGTAGCATTATGTACCGATCTTGGCGACTGCGACTGGCGACCGCGACCGGCGGCAGCGGCCGCGTCTCACTGCTTATATGGAGTGCTAAACAATGCAAGCGACCCACAGGCCCCATAGCGCCTATTTTATGGAATCATCATGACCCTACCATCATACCTAGACCTAGACCTACCGACCATAAAAAATATACGTGGATTCTTCCTTAATTTTTCATTTGAATGATAATGTGGACAAAAACTTCGGTGATAGACGAAACATTAAGTTTTTTCGCGTCATCCCAACACGAATATTGGTGCGATAATGTGGCCCCAGGATAACAGACACGATTTGCTCTGTAATCGATCTATGAGCTCTGAGTAAGTCCCGTTACAAAGTGAAAGCCATAGACCACACCAAGCCATAGACCCAGTCACACCCATTCCATAGGCATAAGTGATTAGTTGGAGAGTTAAGCCATCAGTCACTATAATCAACATTTTTCTGAGCAAAAGTATTAAAGTTTTTGTTTTGGATAATTGATAGTTCTACTTGCATGGGAAAGACCCTCATTTGGCCAACTGCAGCACGGAACACTATTACTCTACTCCTAGTGCTCTTAGCCTATTGGTCAGCCTTCAATTAACCAATTAACTAATCATAATTTTTTTGGTAAAAGTATGAGCTCTGCCCTGACTCTGTCTGTGTGTCATAGTGTATGTACATAATATAGACATACCCAAAAGATCGATTCAATATCGACAATACAAAAACGCAGGGTTTACGTAGGTACATAAGCGGGAAAGAGGCCATTACTCATAGTCACAGAAAAGAAAAGAAAATACCTCTTTTCTGTGCTCATTCATAGTACCTTCCCGTATTATAATTATAATGATAATGTGCTCTATGCAGAGTCGCACATTTGAGCAATAAGTCGTGACGGTATGGTTAGGTGTTCTGAATGGTCGTTTATTTGAAAAGTGGTCTACAATATTTATTAGTATTTACTATGGCTTTATTTTTTATTACTAAATTGTAAATTCGTTTAAAATACGGATCGAATTGAGAATCTCCCTCCTTTTTTGAAGTCGGTTAAAAAATTCTTCGAGAAGATTTTGGCGTCATACGTCTTGTTTATTTGCCAGTGTCAAGTTTTCAAGTTTGAGTAAGACAGTGATTTATTTAAAAAAATATGTTACTAAAACCACATAATACATATTAGTACATGTACTAAAAATTGAAATTATCGACATAATCAAGTAAGTATTTACATTTACTTGAAACAGGCTAAATCTAGATAAATAATGTGAGCGTGGGAGATCAGGTTAAAATTTAGACAAAAAAAAACACGTTCCTAAAGTGTCAAATGGTTTGTGTCAAACAAAAGAGTCTAAACTAAAACTTTTTGTAAGTAATCGTGCTGCTACTGGATTGAAAATTCCTGTTAAAATATTTTCAATGATCAAAGTACGCTCTGTACTCGAACTTTTTGACTTGTAACTAAAACACGGTTGTGATTGAATGCATGGTTAATTGATACGGACGTAAATACTGTTATCGTGATTGCACGTCATCGGAGAGAAAGAAAGCTGGCTTGTACCTATTATATTGGGTCAATGGTGCGTTCTAGCCGGTACTTACGCCTAGCGTGAGGTGACGTCGGTGGCAGAGCACGCTCACGCTAACACCAGTGCGCGACGGTAGCATCGACCGGCTCACACGTCCCGCATTCCACATCCAACAAGAAAATCGCGTTAATCATAACCATGGGCGGCCGGGCCAAAAATGTGGGCATTCTCGCCATGGAACTATACTTCCCGTCACAATACGTCGACCAAACCGAGCTGGAGAAATTCGACGAAGTGTCCGCAGGAAAGTACACTATCGGCCTAGGTCAGAGCAAAATGGGCTTCTGTTCTGACCGAGAGGACATCAATACGCTGTGTATGACCGCGCTCCATCGGCTCATCGAGAAAAACAACATCAACTTGCACGACATCGGACGTCTGGAGGTTGGGACCGAAACTATTATTGACAAAAGTAAAAGTGTTAAAACTTTCCTCATGACCTTGTTTGCTAAAGAAAGTGCCACTGATATTGAGGGCATCGATTCTACTAACGCGTGCTATGGCGGGACTGCGGCCCTCTTCAATGCTGTCAACTGGGTGGAATCATCCTCCTGGGATGGCAGGAAGGCTATAGTGGTGGCTGGAGATATCGCAGTGTACGGGAAAGGCCCTGCAAGACCTACAGGAGGTGCTGGAGCAGTGGCGATGCTAATAGGCCCTGAAGCTCCTCTAGTCCTAGACTGCGGTGTTCGTGCCTCATACATGACTCATGCCTATGACTTTTACAAGCCAGATCTTGCTTCGGAGTTCCCTTATGTTGACGGTAAACTGTCAATCAAATGCTACCTCAGTGCTTTAGATAATTGTTATAATTTATTTTGTAAGAAAATGAGAAAAGTTGAGCCTGATTTTAAAGGACTACTGAGCTTAGATGGCATGTTGTTCCACTCACCATACTGCAAACTGGTACAGAAATCATTAGCTAGAGTTTGTTTTAATGATTTTCTTAACACATCACTGGAACAGCGAGATGCACTGTTTCCAGGCTTCTCCGAATTCAGTAATCACAAATTAGAAGAAACTTACTTTGACAGAGATGTTGAAAAAGCATTCATGACGTACAGTCAGGAGTTGTTCAATGAAAAAACGAAGCCTTCTCTTCATATTGCTCGTAACGTTGGTAACATGTACACATCGTCATTGTATGGGAGCCTCGTGTCATATCTAATCAGTAAGTCTCCAGAGCAATTAATTGGGAAAAAGTTTGGATTGTTTTCTTACGGGTCAGGTCTTGCTTCTACGATGTATTCTATAAATATTTGCCATGATATGAGTGCAGGATCAAAGTTGGAGAAACTGATAAGCTCTTTGCATGAGGCCGTTTCATTTCTGGACAAGCGCGAGTGTGTGGAACCCACTCGGTTCTCCGATTTAATGGAAGTGAGAACAAAGAACTATCACACTGCTCCATATGAACCTTCAGGCTCAATTGATGTTCTATTCCCTGGAACGTACTACCTCATTAAAATCGATGACCAAAGAAGACGTACATATGATAGGAAAGTTTGAAGTATTTATTTTTACCATATAATTTTACCAACACATGTATTTTGGGTCGGCATACAAATTCTCTAAATCAAAAGGAGACTAGAACCTTGTAAAGGTTATCTATGCATTTAGCTTAATTTTTATAATAACTTTGATGTTGATTCTGTCATTTAATATTATAACCAACTAAAATTGTTGCTATCCATTTTTCACATATTTAAATGAAAAGCGACGCACATCATTTTAGTATTGTCAAATACATAGGTTTAGTAAGTGATACAACAGAATTGATTAAGATTACAAGATAGGATTTAAATAAGTTTGTCAGTACAGGGGCCTTACGGACAACTGCTATTGCGGCACCAAACTATCGTTAGATCCCCTCAGTTGGAAAATCACGCGACCGCAAACCGTTGAAGTTCACGTTAGCGTGGTTTTCCAACTGAGCGGATCTATCGTTAGTTTGGTGCCGCAATAGCAGTTGTCCGTAAGGCCCCAGTAGTCTAACTAATCTGCCTCTATTAAAGAAGGTGCTAGATTGCAGGATCATATTGGGAAATTCATGGCAAATAAAATAAAGCATTGCATATGTTGGTAGTATGTATTTACATACAATTTTTTATGTTCCATTATCTCCATAACATGAGACGTTAAGACATAATATATGTTTTCTGCCATTTTTGTTTGTCTACTATTAGTTATTACGTTCCCAATTCACATAAACAAGTTTCAAGAACCGACAAGATTCTGAAAATTTAAATAAAAACAACATGGCTGAACGGTGTTATCCCAGCCTGCAAAGAAAAAATTTCAAACCCCTTTATTTAAATTTATATAGGTAAAACATAAATTTCTTTTCGTTTCTCTTAAATGTACCAAACCCAGCCTCCATGTGTTTGTGAATCAATATTTCTTACCATTAGTTTAATTTGAGTTTTGGTGCGGGTGTGTAATTATTTTTACGTTAACGGTTTTCTTTATACGTATTGGTGATATTTATTGGTGAAAGATTGTTTTGATGTTTTCGTAGCTTAGTTATTGGTTCAATGTCTATTTTTGTTATCTATTTGCTAGAAAATACTTATTGTGAATGTTAATTGGAGACGCAGTGTTATCATGACCCCTACAAGTCATATGTTCTCATTAAAGAAGTAAATAGACAACATGCCGTCATGTTAGCAAGATTTATAAATTCCAATGTCTTATCTCTAATAATGTGGTGTCTACTTGAATGAAATTGAAGTAGTATGCTGTATGATAAGAATAAATTAAGATTTTCATACAAGTTGGATAAAAAATTATCAGTCTAAAGTTATATGATTATTTGCGGGATATTTACCGTGGTAAGATTGTGGAATGAGCTCCCGATATTTCGGCGCAGTTACATGCACCATGTTCACGGGAAGACTGAAGAATGCGGGTGATTGGAGAACAGTTAAAAAGTTAGGTGCAGACATAACAATCTACCCTCTTTCTTAGTCTAACTAGTACTAATTAGTCTAATTAGTACTAGTCTTAGTATCATATAACTTTAGTGAACAACCATGATAGTTTAAAACAGTGTTTTAATTGTCAGTCTTTCATAGAAACGTCAGTTAGTTAAAAAAATGCCGTCTCGTTTTTAACCGACTTCATTATAAGCTTTATTTAACTTGCCCTGTTAGTATGTATGTGTGGGACAAACCTTGCAACTAAATTTTAGCCCGATCCTCAACCGATTACGAGCTGAAATTTGACATACTTATGTTCAGTTTTCGGTGACAATGCAATGTTATGGTGCCATTGAGCTGGTCTGCCGATGGAGACAGAAGGTGGCCATAGACTAAACAAAACGACGTCACCTCGTCGAGTTTTGGTTCGTTGGATTTGTCTTCCCAGGCACTTTGGTCCTAGAAGGTGAGCGGAAGCCTAAAAGATAGTTTAAAAAAAAAAAAAAAAAAAATTGAGTTTCCTTCAGGTAGTTTTAAGCTGAGATTATCTTAGCTGCTGACGTTTCTAAGTAAGATGGGTAATGTATATTTTTATTTTTATTATAGTTTTCTATAAAGTTTTTTTAAATGTTAAATTTAAAAGCAATATAAGTGTAAATGTCATGACATTTCTGTTAAAAAAGTAACATGCGCAAGGCGTTTAGTGTAACGCAAAGCGTATAATTCAATTATAATCTTTTAAATTGTCCTTGAAATGGTTCAGCTCGAACTAGGGTTGCCATGCATCCAGAATTTTTTGGACACATATGTTTTTTTGGTTAGCAGGTTCGATGACTTCCAGCCTATCGAACAAGCCGGTTTCCGAAAAGGCTATAGTACCATAGACCACATCCACACGCTACGCCAAGTTATACAGAAGACCGAAGAATATAACTTGCCACTATGTTTAGCGTTTGTGGACTATGAGAAAGCCTTTGATTCGGTCGAGACATGGGCGGTGCTTGAGTCTCTCCAGCGATGCCGTATTGACTATCGGTATGTCGAAGTGTTGAAGTGTTTGTACAATAACGCCACCATGTCGGTCCGAGTACAGGAGCAGAGTTCGAAGGCAATTCCATTGTGAAGAGGCGTGAGACAGGGAGACGTTATCTCTCCGAAACTGTTCACTGCCACAATGGAAGATGCCTTCAAGCTCCTGGAATGGCAAGGACTCGGCATCAACATCAACGGCGAGTACATCACTCACCTTCGGTTTGCCGACGATATTGTGGTCAACAGGTGGGCCTTAAAATGAACATGGACAAGACAAAGGTCATGTCAAATATCCATGTTGTGCCCACCCCAGTATCAGTTGGGAACTCAGTTCTTGAAGCTGTTGACGCGTACGTCTACCTAGGACAAACAGTCGAACTAGGTAGGTCCAACTTCAAGAAAGAGGTCAATCGGCGAATCCAACTCGGCTGGGCAGCGTTCGGTAAACTGCGCAACGTCTTCTCGTCCAAAATACCTCAGTGCCTTAAGACGAAAGTCTTCGACCAGTGTGTGTTACCAGTGATGGCATCATCATCATCAGCCAGAAGACGTCCACTGCTGAACATAGGCCTCCCCCTTTAACCTCCACACTGAACGACAGCCTGCCTTTTGCATCCACTGGATGCCAGCGACTCTTACTATGTCGTCGGTCCATCTAGTGGGAGGCCTACCTACGCTGCGTCTTCCGGTTCGTGGTCTCCACTCAAGAACCTTTCTTCCCCATCGGTTATCGGTTCTCCGAGCGATGTGGCCTGCCCATTGCCACTTCAACTTGCAAATTTTAACAGCTATGTCGGTGACTTTGGTTCTTTGGCGAATATCCACGTTTCGGATTCTATCGCGCAAAGAAACTCCGAGCATAGCTCTCTCCATTGCCCGCTGTGTGACTCTGAGTTTTTCCAAAAGGCCAACAGTTAAGGACCACGTCTCAGTACCATATGTCATCACTGGCAACACACACTGGTCAAAGACCCTTGTCTTTAGGCACTGTGGTATCTTGGACGAGAAGATGTCACGCAATTTCCCGAACGCTGCCCATCCGAGTTGGATTCTTCGGGCGACCTCTTTGCCTAAGTTGGACTTACCTAACTGAACAATCTGTCCAAGATAGGTGTAATGGTCAACAACTTCGAGAGTATCGTTCCCAACGACTACCGGCACGGGTTCAACATGGACATTGGACATGATTTTTGTCTTGTCCATGTTCATTTTAAGACCCACCTGTTGGGAAAGGCTACTGAGGTCGCTGAGCATCGTATTTAGGTCCTCCAGCGACTCTGCCATGATGACTATATCATCGGCAAAACGAAGGTGAGTGATGTATTCGCCATTGATGTTGATGCCTAATCCGTTCCAGTCCAAGAGCTTGAAAACGTCCTCCAATGCGTTCGTGAACAGTTTCGGAGAGATAACATCTCCCTGTCTCACGCCTTTCTGCAATTGGATTGGTTCCGTGCTCTCGTCCTGTAATCGGATCGACATGGTGGCGTTTCTATACAAACACTTCAACACTTCGATATACCTATAGTCGATATGACAACGCTGGAGGGACTGTAATACTGCCCAGGTCTCGATGGAATCAAAGGCTTTCTCATAGTCCACAAACGCCAGGCATAATGGCCGATTATACTCCTCAGTCTTCTGTATAATCTGGCGGAGTGATGGCATACGGCACTGAAACGTGGTCTCTCACTATGGGCCTCATAAGCAAGCTCAAGTCGCACAACGAGCTATGGAGAGGGCTATGCTCGGGGTTTCTTTACGAGATCGAATCCGAAATGAGGAGATCCGTAGACGAACGAAAGTCACCGACATAGCCCACCGGATTAGTAAGTTGAAATGGCAGTGGGCAGGGCACATATCACGCAGAACAGATGGCCGATGGGGCCGAAAGGTTCTGGAATGGAGACCACGGACTGGTAAGCGCAGCGTAGGACGTCCACCCGCAAGATGGACAGACGACCTAAAAAAGACCGCAGGGAAACGCTGGATGCAGGCCGCTTCCAACCGGCCCTTTTGGAGATCGATGGGGGAGGCCTATGTCCAGCAGTGGACGTCCTACGGCTGAAATGATGATGATGTTTTTTTGACATTTTGGAATTCAGGCTTTTTTCCGGAATGCGGGCGGAATTCGAAAAAATCAGCAATTCTAGAAATGAAATTAAAAATATCGAAACACGAGTTTATTATGTCGCGAAATATGAACTTTGAAGCATATGTCCGATTTTTTTCATTTGGTAACCCTAGGTGTATGTGTATAGTAACTATTCTTTATTTAAATGTTATTTAATAGCCAACATTATTTTTTTTATAACTGGCAGTGTGTAACATTTTACAAATAAATCAACAATCAATTCTAACATGTAAAAAAAGTCCTTTCAAGTAATTATGTATTTATTTATTGAAAAATAATTATACATTCTATACCTAACTACTAAGTTATTTTTTCTTAGTATTAATCACATGTCTTGTAAAATAGGTGTTTAAGACAACAATAGGTAGTAAATAATGGACGAAATTAATTAAGGCAGCGGAAATCAGTTTCCTTAGTACCTATTGCATCTTTCAATTTTAGGTATCTGGATTAGGAATCTAAAAAAAGCCGCTATTTAAAAAAAAATACAGTTCTATATGTTAAAGAAATAAAAATTTCTATAGACTTTTCTATTTGATAAAATCAAACGCCAAATATCCAGTTTTCGTTGCTTTTTTCGTCAATATTTTTAGAGCGCTCTTAAATGTTTGAGTTCAGCGCGGATAGCAGCAGTTCAATTGTTTTCTTCTGATCTTGTTTGCATACCATGTTCTCTATAGAGTCTGTGAGTGTGCAAAACGAGAAGCGCCGTGGCATAACTGTGGAAAAAACAGTAAATTATCACACGCGCGACTTCAAACGCACGACGCTTCTCATCGACGATCTCAAAGATTTCATACTATACTACGCTCTACCTATTGATAATTTATACAAATAGCAAGCATCCATTATACTTTATAACCCCCGATGCAAAAAGAGGGGTACTTTATCCTGACATTAGCACACGCACGCTTCTCTTTTTGCACAGACTCCACAATTCTCGTTGGGATAAGTTTGTTAGATTACGAATTTTAACAGATTTGGTATATTGAAGTAATTAACCGGGTCCAGTGCTCTTCATAAATATAATTTTAGTAAACTAAACTAACTCTAAAGTTACCCTTCGAGATCTTCGACATATACCTAAACGATTTCGGGGGATCAGTTAAGTAAATAAACGGCATGTTAAATTTTGGTGAACATGGCCCGTATGTACCCAACCTAAAAAGTAGCGCTGCAAATTAACATCTCTCATTGACCTTTGTACACTAAACCGCCCCGGAAACCGGTAATTCTACTTTGGGTAAACAGATTACTTTTGACATTCTTTGCAACGTTTTTATAGGCCTCTTCAGGCTGCTCTGCTATTTCTTACTAATAGATTGATTTATTAACTCTATGGTTCACACCATGATATTTGATACAGAGGACAAAACCCATACTACACAAACAAACACTAACACACACGAGTAACGAGTGTTTCCGTATTCGATCAACTCCGTTATTTTATCCGTAACAGCTGAGCTACTTTTAATTAAATTTGGTAGATATGGAAGGCCTGGCTTAACAAATATTTATGATATGTACATACGTACAACCTAGGTACTTTTTATTTAAAAAAACACGGTTCCTGGAAGATATATAGTGGGTGGGTGGCTTTCCCCAGACGGTTCTATGCTTACCGTGCGATATGTAGCTTAAGCTACTAATAGCTTGCACACGCACAGCAGATCATTTCAATCATTGGCGGGGGGGGGGGGGGGGGGGGCATGGGGGCCATGGCCCCCCAAAACACCTAGCAATTCCATACATTCGACACAATTTTTCGATTTGATGCCCTCGAACCTTGTCAGATTGCCCCCCCCCCAATGATATCCTGGATCCGCACCTGATTTCAATGAGGATTTGTCACGTTTTTAAACGACTTCAAAAAGGAGGAGGTTATCAATTCGACTGGAAGTTTTCTTTTAAATGTTGGATACGCGATTACTCCGCCAATTTAAAATTGTTTTTTATGATAATTTTTATATGGTTGGTACTCATAGGTTGTATAATTTTTTTAACGCTATTGGTTCAGCGGGTTTTTTTGTTCTTCTTTTTAAAGTCCCGTAGCAGTACCTACAAGGAACCATTATAAGTTCGTTATGTCGGTCCGTCCGTCTGTCTGTTTGTCCGTCCGTCTTAATTTTTTAGAACCTAACTATTGTAGTGCATGAAACATTGTACAATTACAGTTTTAGTATGCATGCACAGGCACACTGATGTGGATGAAAGGTTGCCTGGAAGAAATCGCTTAAGGCGATAAGGCCGCCTATTATACTGCCGGTTTTTGTATTATTTATAAGTTACCTAATTTTGTATTTTTTTATTTCGGTGTATAATAAAGTTATATATTATTATTATTATTATAATATAGATATGAATCTCTGTTCTTTAGAAAATTACGTCTAAAAAAGTTAAAAGCTATCCAACTTTTGACTCATTCGCGGGCCAGATTAGGAATCTTGGTGGGCCGCATTGTGGCCCGCGGGCCGTATGTTGCACACCCCTGGTGTAGAGGTACTCACGGTATGGGCCCCGTCCAATAAAACATCTAACCACCTACTTATATGTGCAAGTTTTTGAATATAATAATATACTGGGTTACGCGGATAGGGTGCACTAAGCCGAAAGGGGTACTTACCCATCATTATGAACAACTTTTACTATGGGACCATCCCTAAAAAAGCGAAAAATATACCAGCTGTTCCATAGAAAACGGTCATTCACACTCGACAAAATGTATGGAACAGCTGTTTTTTTTACGATTTCAGGGTTGGTCACAAAGTAAAAGTTGTTCATAATTATTGGTACTATGGACCCCTTTCGGCTCAGTACACCCTTTCCACGTAACCCTGTATTATCAAACATAGAATTCGGTATGTAAAGTTTTTTTTTTGTATTTTTTTTATATTTTTATTTTGTAGATAAGGCTATTTTAAGAAACTAATTTCAATATTTTTGTTTTCTATTGAGTACCTAGTTATTTTACAATATTTTTTTGAAAATTGTAATTATGTGACGTCACCATATAGCACAAAATTTCGTTGCGTTGAGAAGTCTAAAAAAGCACCCCATATTGGCAGCCCTGAAAAAAACCAGACAGTCAAACCACAGAAATGAAAAAATATTCTATTCTGTGTGATAAACAGTGTGTCAAATGTATAATATTTTTATTCTTAAAAGGCACAGAAAATAAAATGCTACACCGTGACGTCATTTAGAGGTCAATGAAAGTCGAATGATTTCTTAGTTTTATGTTAAAATAAATGGCATCTTATCGTTTTAAAGGGTCAGAGTAGAAAAATAAGGGTTACTAACATAAAATCTCGAAATGGTTTTGGAATTGGCATAGGTTAATTTTTTTTAGCATACCGAATTCTCCCTATTAGCCTAGTATACATAGGTATACATAGTGTCCTCTGAGGAACAAAATAAAAAAAATCAGATAGGTACGTCTTACCTACGCACGTCGGCGCTCGCTGATGGCTTGTGCTGATTATTCCATTGTAAACGTTAACTTATGTTTATTACTTTAGAGATAATGCATAATACCTATTTTTGTTGTAACTTTATCATCGAATTCATCGATAAAGGTGGATAAACATTTCCTGCTTTAGGTAAGTACCTATATCTAAGTACCTTCTATTTTAAAGTATCTTCTGGATTATTTAACTGACTTCAAAAAAGAGGGAGGAATTTGATCGGTTTCTAGCACAGACCTATTATCTCTAAGTAGTCTTCACAAGCGGTCCAAACTGTAGGAAAACTAGTTATACTTACTCATCATTATGAATAACTTTTACTATTGGACCATCCATGAAAACGCGATAAGCAAATTTCACCCCCTCCCCCGATTTCAGAGTTGATGTAGGTAAAAGTTGTTCATAATGATATTAATGATGGATAATATGGACCCTTATAGGCTTAGTACAACCTATAATCTTCGACCAAATCTTTGTTTGGTCGAAGCCTATAATAATATGTTATTTTGCATTTTAGGGGTGGCTCTGGTGCATGTGAGATGGGATTTTTTTGTTTTTTTTCTGCACCCCCGTGGCGTAATAATAGGGTGGCAGAACGTGCAAAATACCACGGGCCCCTGGCCTGAGGGCCCCCAGATCGAGAAGGCTGTGAGTACATCAGGAGCATTCTAAGTACCTACTAAAATACCATAACATTATACATTTTTGATTGATTGAAAAGAAACTACAACTTTGTCGAGCTTCTTTACCTTGAGGGAGGGCCCCATCCGACGAATTAGCCACGGGCTTCAACGATATAGTTACGCCACTGCTACACCTGGGGTATTGTTGAACAGGTATTTTAAAATATAGATAGGTAGGTATATAGGGTTTCATACATAAATCACTTTTGTATCAAGTGTACCTACGTATCCATTGCGAAATATGGCCGCCAAAGTAGCAAAAAGTTGGTCCCCCCTGAGCAATGAGCATTTCTAAACGATTACACATGAATATCGTCATATAGAAAGTTGTTGCTGATAGTTGTTGTTGTTGTATGCTGAACATTTGAACGTTTTGGCTTCAGGTGCGTTTCCCTTACTCCACGCGTCCATTCGTCCGTCGTATATCGTCCTTTGAATTTTTTATAGACACGTCTCTGTGTTATCTGTGTACCTTTTCAGCTAGGTACTTTATATGTATGAGAAGGAGCATTTAGACCCTATACTATCCTTTAAAAAGATAAGATTCCTTTTCACCATGATACGCATGGTTATCGATTTATTTGCACAATAAAGCAATTTGAACTTCCATTTGTGATAGTAGCTATGATAACAAAATTTGGTATAAAAGAACTCCCGTGCATCTCATTTGCATCATTTGATCAAGGAGTAATCCAAAAATGTAAGTAAAATCCATATATTATTTTATGAAACAAATAGATGCAGGAATAACAAATACTTTCCCAATTTATGTTTCTAGTATAGTCCAATTATCTTCTTTGATATGTATTTTATACGAAACTTGAATTGTTATAAATTCTATTTTTGCAGTATAAAAATGAAATTCTTCATTGCTTTCGCCGCCCTCGTCGCCGTGGCTGTCGCCAGCCCTCTGGCCAGGTCCAAGCCCGCTTCCAATGAGCTCGCCGAGCTCGAAGCCATCATGGCTGCTATCCAGAGCCCCAGCACCGACCCCGCTACCGCTGCCCTCCTTGAAGAACAGCTTGCTGCCATAATCGCTGAAACCTCCCCCATCTCCGTCGGACCCGCTATCGTCGAGACCAGCCCCATCTCTGTCGGACCCGCTATCGTCGAGAGCAACCCCATCTCCGTCGGACCCGCCATCGTTGACTTCCCTCTCCCAGACGGTGGTGTCGTCACTGCTGTTGAGCCCGCCGTCGTCAACCCCTCCCCCGTGGTGGAGCCTTCTCCCGTCGTCATCGGTGAGATCCCCGCTGGATCAACTCCCCTCGTCCAGATCATTGTGAACGTCAACGCACCTGAGTCTACCGCTGTCGTCCCCACCCCCGCTGACAACGCTGTCGTCGACGAGGTGTACGTCCCTGGCCCCGTCAACGTTGTTGACCACGTCATCGCCCCTGACTCCGTCGTCGAGCCCATCCAGGTGGTCGAGCCCGTCGTCCCCGGCCCCGTCAACGTTGTCGACAACGTTGTTGTCGAGCCCGTGCAGGTTGTTGAGCCCATCGTCCCCGGCCCCGTCAACGTTGTCGACAACATCGTTGTCGAGCCCGTCATCGTCGGCACCCCTATCATCCCCGCCCCAGCTGTCGTTCTTCCCGACGAACTTAACTAAACCTTGGATAACTGAAAAAAAAAATATTACAGCACCACTAAGCAGTATAAGTTATTAAACTAATTCCTACCTAGTTATTTGTTTATTTTTACTTTCTCACACGCAGCAACAATTTATTTAAAATAAATTACCTAGGCTAAAACCATCAAATTATATGTATTAACTTTGGCTAAAACAAACTTTGCAAAAAAGGGTTCGCCTTTACAAAATTATTGGTCTGTTGCCCGCGACTTCGAAATGTGCGTAAATTTTTATACTCCCACCGCCCCGCCCCACCTTTTCCCATTTATTCGGCCCTTTCACAAAATAATTTCTTTGCGGCCATAGATACATATATATGTACGTAGTACTATAAGTATGAAATCTTTGTTTGCGGCCTTTACACCTCATAAGACTTTTCATGCCTAATTACAGCTTTGACGTTACTTAATTTTCAACACAACATTTAAATCCCAATTTCACCTAAGGAGATGGGAGGTGAGGTTGAATCCGTCCTATTAGTAATTTTTTTACAAAAGTGTTTATTAATTAGCCTGAATACCAACTTGTATCTCCCTAACATCAGAATATATATTTCCATACATTTTCAACCTCCATTCGGCCCCATAACCATAAGGAACCGTTCTTATGCCTGCCAAATTTCAAAGAAGCTGAAAATTGCGAAATATGTGAGTGGCATGATTAAATATATGGCCCGGGTGGCCTAATCACCGCTATGCCACATTCCTCTATTACTGACTACCTACTGTAAACTGAAAGCTCATAAAAATCCTGATTGGGTAGGTACCTATGCCTACTTACTACCTATAACTCAAAGGCATATAGACATCCTTAGTTCTAGAACAAAGTTTATAGTTTTGGAATTCTGCCTGTACAGGCAAGTGTAATAAAAACTGGCCAAGTGGTACTGAGACGTGGTCCTTGCCTATTGGCCTCTTGGAAAAACTCTAGAGTCACACAGCGGGCAATGGAGAAAGCTATCTATACTCGGAGTTTCTTTGCGCGATAGAATCTGAAACGTGGATATTCGCCAAATAACCAGAGTCACCGACATAGCTGTTAAAATTTGCAAGTTGAAGTGGCAATGGGCAGGTCACATCGCTCGAAGAACCGATAACCGATGGAGAAGAAAGGTTCTTGAGTGGAGACCACGAACCGGAAGACGCAGCGTAGGTAGGCCTTCCACTAGATGGACCGACGACATTGTGAGAAACGCCGGCATCCAGTGGATGCAAAAGGCGGGCTGTCGTTCAGTGTGGAGTTTAAAGGGGGAGGCCTATGTTCAGCAGTGGACGTCTTCTGGCTGACGATGATGATGATGATGAAGTAGGTACAAGTCGGCCTCGGTACCAACCATATAACTCATTTTTAGGGTTCCATACCCATAGGGTAAAAACGGGACCTTATTACTAAGCCTACGATGTCTGTCTGTCTGTCTGGCCGTCCGTCTGTCTGTTCTATCTGTCCGTCTCTGCCTTTCGTTTTTTTCTTTTTTACTTTTTATTATTTCTTAGTTAATCCGCCGTAACGTTAATAATTATATTCTTTGAAAATTTCAACTGGCTATCTATTACGGTTCGAAAGATACAGCCGTTTAAAGGTAGAACAGACAGACGGACAGACAGCCATCGTAGGCATAGTAATAGGGTAGCGTTTTTACCCTTTGGGATTTTATTCAAATGTTGGGCCAACATTTTACACATTATCTATACGAGTATATCAAAATGTCAGGTCTGTAACTTATTCCGTTTAGGAGCTAATAATGAACCACCTGTGTCATATTCGGACGGACAGACGGAAGGACCGCGGAGCGACAGCAATAGGGCTAAGTATGCCCTCTGGGTATACATATAAGTTACTCTAAAAATTGTATGAATTAAAATAGCAGTTTGAGACAGATCACTATTTAATTAAAACATATTTTCACAATCATAACATACAAGCGTTTAACGATGTTTTTAGAAAGTAGGCATGGCAATTTCAGGTATTATTAATTACTAAAACTTTTCTCCTCAAACTCTTTAGTTGAGCTCTTCAGGGAGGACTACAGCGGGAGCGGGGAGGATGGGGGTGCCGACGGCAACGGGCTCAACGACGATGGGTTCGATGACCTGCACGGGCTCAACGACAATGTTGTCGACCACGTTGACGGGGCCGGGAACGATGGGCTCGACCACCTGGATGGGCTCGACGACAGACTCAGGGGCGATGACGTGGTCAACAACGTTGACGGGGCCAGGGACGTACACCTCCTCGGCGACCTGGTCGACGACAGCAGGGCCGACGGCAACAGGCGTAGGCTCAGCGGCGGAGGCTTGGTTAATGTTCAGGATGATTTGAACGAGAGGAGTGCTGTCAGCAGCGGCGGAGACAGGGAAGTCAATGATGGCGGGTCCGACGGAGATGGGGCTGTCGACGTCAACGATGGCGGGTCCGACGGAGATAGGGCTGGTCTCGACGATGGCGGGTCCGACGGAAATTGGGCTGCCAACGTCAACGATAGCGGGTCCGACGGAGATGGGGTTGGTTTCAACAATGGCGGGTCCGACAGAGATGGGGTTGGTCTCAAGAATGGCGGGTCCGATGGCGATGGAAGAGCCATTCTCGTCGACGACGGGTGTGGGGCCAGCCAGGCCGGGGGAGACCAGCGCGCGCTGTGCGGGGACAGCGACGGCCACGGCGACGACGGCAGCGAAGGCAAGGAAGAATTTCATATTGGCTGAAACACAAAATGTTTCTGATGAGGTTTGAATGTAAGTTAATTATATGATTTTTCTATAAAGCTTAAATCACTGCGTTGTTAAATCTCAGTAGAGACAGTAAATTAAATCAATAATACAATTTATATTTTATAATAACTTTAAATTGTTTTATAGTTCTTAATTTTATTTCATTATACCAAAGATAATTTAGTTATACATAGTAATAACTTGATGTCAACATATTTTTATAGTAACTTTATTATCATTACTTTTAGACCGATAAAAATCTAATTTTTCCACTAAATAAATTCTTAGAGATTTGCAAACGTACCTGTTTGTTTATTAGTTGATAACTATATGGTTATTGGCCAAAATTCTCCTCGTTATATATAAAAATGCTATCTTTTAAGAACTGAAAGACGAACAGTTTTCTAGGTAGGTAGGTATATGCGATAATTAATAAGTAAAGTTTTGCTAATCCCAGTGTAGGATAAGGTGACTAGAGCCGATAATAAATACACGGAAACGGTTAGTACTTAGCGTTAATTTATGGCACTTTGCCTACGAAGTCGTAGAACGGCATTGTTTACTGTACCTAATTCACTACATTTCTAATAGGTATTAGGTACCTACCTTACCTACCTTAGGTACTTAGATATATTTCAGTTATGAACCTAATTTTATTATTGCATCTTGTATGTTGCATCCTTTAAACAACATGTAAACAGTGTCTTATCCCTTAGAATAGAATCCACAACTTAGAATAGAGACAATAAGAAACGTGTTATTGAACACATTCTTAGTTTATTAATATTACTTGCTGAATCCCGAGGTAATATTTAATTTTCCCACAATTCAATTTTCCTCATTTTCTGGTGGGAAAAGTACCCCATATCCGTCCTTTCTATCTACATATATACCAAAACTACAGCGTGTTACAGCTGGAATGCCCATAATATATAGACCGTTAAATTTAAAGCTCTAAAGACAATTATTATAGGTAATTATAGATTAGTGTTCTAATAGATAATCTAAGTTAGTGTTCTGCAAATAACAAGTTAATATTTTTGTGGAATTAAAGATGGCATTTTCAGGGCTTTTTTGCAGAGTAGGTATTATTGAGAATCCATTTTGAGATACGGTACTATTTTTTGGAGCAACTCAACAAACAAAATAGTTATCTTTAAAAGACAGAAAAGCTGTATTCGGGCTATGTTTCGACTTAAAAAAAGAGATAGTTGTAAACCTTACTTTAATAAATACAAAATTCTTACACTTCCCTGTCTGTACATTTTGGAGACATCCATATTTGTGAAAGCACACCGAGATCGATGCCCCTATCACTATCTGACACTGTAATACGCGAACGATACGAGAAATCGACGCGACCAAGACAGACGGCGCGTACATGAAGGAAAGACAACCCTGATGCAAAACAGTGTAGTGTGCATGGGACCTCTTATCTACAATAAGATACCAAGGTCAATAAGAAATCTCAATACTCACTTATTTAAGAATAAATTAAAAGCACTGTTGCAACAGAAATGCTATTATAAAATTGATGATTTTTTATATGACAAATTGTAATTGATGTAATTTATTATTATTTTTGACTTAACATAGGTATTTTATTTCGAATTATATAATTTTTTTCTTTTCAACTTTTTATCTGTATGACATTGTTATTTTAGTGATGATTAATATTAAAACATTAGTGTTACGAGCATAGTGCCATCACTCTGACATTTGTACGCCTGACCGGCAAAACGTGATTTAGTACTATTTTTGTTTATTTTAACATCTTTTGTGCATGAAAATGCACAAAAATTCTCATGTTGTATGCAAATAAATTATCTTTATCTTTGATAAGAAATGAGAAAAAAGTCAAATGCGAAAAATATGAGCAATGTTTTTATTACCAGGCCAGGGTATGCTTTTGAGTAAAGGCGCCTTGTCATTTGTCTCGAATTTAGGAGTCCATATTTTTTTTGGTGTTGTGAGTGGCGGGAGACGCTGTATTGGCATAGTAGATTGGGGTACAGCTAAAATCACTTACTAAAATCCCCTCTGTGGACTTCCACTGTGCCTGACGGAGGGCACCGGGATCTTCATAGAAACGCAATAGTAGCACGCTGATGCCTGAGGCAACACTACTAGGAAAAGCTCTGAGAATTTCCCCTCCCTCTTAACCAAGGCCCTAGGTAATTGACAGTAGTTATTTTAATTTCACCGGGGGGTGGGAAATGATGCATGAAAGATTAAGAAAAAAATAGCTTGGAACAAGCCGGTAAAAGCTACACGTATTTTTCCGGTCAGAAAAAAATACCTACGTTTACATTATCATACGCCTAACATTGGGTCGCCCTTTAGCGTGGCCTGGAATTTGTGAGCCGCGTTCTACACACTGAAGCTACCAGCGTTAAAAATACAATCTTACTTTGGAATTGGCCTCATAAATCATCGTAGTACCTATTTATACATCTACCTATGTCCTTGTCTATACACTATATTGTCGGCACAGACTAGGTAAAGCTACTACGATTGTCGGATATCCTTATCTTTTGTCTAACCATTTATAATCTCCTCTCTCTACACTATCGAAAGGTAGATAAAATTTTGATATATAACGAGGAGATTTTTTTATATTAATTACTTTGTTTCTAACAATTACACAAACAGGTAAGATTGAATCAAAATATCACATCATTACATAACTCTCCTTCTTGAGTCGTATTCCTCATGTCTACATGAGGGTCGTGACCACCACCTTCTATCAATTTCTCTTTGATGATATCTTTCCATCGTCTTCTTTCCTCAGCAACATGGAGTGCGTCGTAGACTGAGGTTTCCAGCGTGGTACATACCTATACCATACCTATTCCACAATAATTATGACACAGTTTTAATTTTACCTTAGTACTTATTTTCTTAACGTACTAGCAACTTCATATAAGTAGGTACACATACATTAGTTGCAGCAAGTTCAATGTCTCAATGAGAAATTGTAGAGGATTAACGTTGGTATATTCCAAAAAACTTCAATACCGCAACAACTCTATCAAATAATACTTAAATCTAATATAAACATTTCCTGTTTCAGCCAACATGAAATTCTTCCTAACTTTCGTCGCCGTGGTAGCTGTGGCCGTCGCTAGCCCCGTGCAGCGTGCGCTAGTGTCTCCTGGCATTGCCGGCCCCACTCCCGTCGTCGACGAAAACGGCTCACCCATCGCCATCGGACCCGCCATCCTTGAAACCAACCCCATCTCCGTCGGACCCGCCATCATCGAGACCAACCCCATCTCTGTTGGACCCGCCATCGTTGACGTCAGCAGCCCGATCTCCGTTGGACCCGCCATCGTCGAGACCAACCCCATTTCTGTTGGACCCGCCATCGTTGACATTAGCAGCCCGATCTCTGTCGGACCCGCCATCGTCGAGACCAACCCCATCTCTGTTGGACCCGCTATCATCGACTTCCCCCTCCCCGACGGTGGTGTCGTCGCTGAACCCGCCATCGTCAACCCTGCCCCTGCTGTCGTCGCGCCCGTCGCCGCTGACTCTGTCCCTATCGTCCAGATCATCCTGAACATCAACGCTGCTGACCTCGGCTCTGCCTCTCCCATCGATGTCACTCCTGTGATTGTTGGCCCCGCCGTTGTCGACCAAGTCGCTGAGGAGGTGTATGTCCCTGGCCCCGTCAACGTTGTCGACAACGTCATCGCCCCTGAGTCCGTCGTCGAGCCAATCCAGGTGGTCGAGCCCATCGTTCCCGGCCCCGTCAACGTTGTCGACAACGTCGTTGTCGAGCCCGTACAGGTTGTTGCACCCATCATCGTCGAGCCCGTACAGGTTGCCGAGCCCATCATCGTGGAGCCCGTCATCGTCGGTACCCCTATCATCCCCGCCCCCGCTGTCGTCCTCCCTGAAGAGCTCAACTAAAAAGCTTATTTTAAATACCGTTAGGTAATTAATAAGTAACAAGAAAGTTTTTCATGTTTAAAATCAATAAGTACTTAATATTGAAAAGCTTGTTTGTGTGATTGCTGGATGAATATGAAACAAAGTGACATTTATTTCTGAATAGAATAAATGAAATAATGAATTATTAATATGATATTTTTTCCTTTTCTTAATTACCTTATAAATTAGACAAGTGAACCTGCTCAAGTAGAATAACCAACATAACCAACTTTTAATCTACATTTATCTTACACAATTATTTATCTAAATTAAAATTAGAACCCAACAACGTAAATTATCATATAAGTATCCTTATTTTGTTGAGAAGTTCTATATATCGGACAGTGTAGAAACCCAGAGGGCGGACACCGGACAGGCACATTGTAAGCTTTGGCGGAGATTTTTTAGCAAACGGAACTCAAACAATGATCTACCAAACCTCACATTCATTTTAATTAACCTGTCAAATCACAGAAGAGAAAAAAATGTGTGTCAAATAATGTCGGAGACTTTGGTTCTCTGGCGAATAACTCCGGATACAATCCATCGGAGAAACACCGAGCGTAGCGCGCTGAGCTACTACCTACTTCAAACTTACGTACCGCTCCAACTGTATGTGTCTACGTTTTAGACACATACAGCCATCCGTTTAAACACGGAGAGAATATTCGACGGAGATTCCTGAACGCTACCCAGCCCAACTGTGTTCTTCTCTTAGCTTTGCTCGACTAGTTAGAGCATTTTCCCTAAGTATAGGTATATCTACATACTTTAACGATCTCTAGAGTCTAGAGTAAAGCCAACCGGACAACGTGTTTGTTGAACCATGACCTTTATTTTATCCAAGTTCATCCTGAGACAGATGCATTGAGTATATGCAAGGCTATCCAGCATGATATCTAGGTCCTATATGGTGTTTTCACATTCATTGCTTTCATCTCCACTTTACATGTCGTACACAGACTGGAGGTGGTCATTGAGTGAAGTGAGTGAATGACCATCCCTGCATGTAGGTAGTAGGTACAGGGATGGTCGGTCAAAATGAGGAGTCGATAGATACATCTACCGACTCCTCAATTTATTAAAATAAGTGAGGCGTTAGGCTCCCGATGTCGGTGAAAATATAGATACCATACAAATATTAATGTTAACACTACTTTTGTCAGGGAAAAATGTTTTTCAGTGAAAATCCTTTATGAACGGGGTGTCCAGATAATATATCTTCTATAGCTAACTATCTATATGTATTTATGTATGTATATATGATTGTATGTATATAAGTAAAAATGTATTTTCCCTAACCTATAGACTCCGAAACCGATGGCCCGATTTTGACGGGACTTTTAAAGGCAGATAGCTGATGTTATAAGGAATATTTAATAAATCCGCTGGTGAAACCGTGGGGTGCAGCTAGTATTATAATAAAACGTGGTTTTATTGCTGTATAAATCGTACATGTAAAAAACATGTTTTTTGTTTCGTATCTATCTACTATGATTAAGTACCAGGTTGATAATGATTTTATGATGCTAGACTGCAATCCGTATAGGTACAATAATCTATCAGCGATGACGATGTAGACGACGGAAAAAAATAGTTATTGTGGTAATAATCATGACAGTGATGAAACTGGCCGGTTTCTTCTATATAGGCAAGTGTCCAGTAGTCAACTCCATTGTAGAGGCGATTTGGCGGTCAAACGCAAGCCTCATAGCAGTCATAGCGCATTATCATGGTTTTCAACTATGCTGTTATTAAAATAAAATAAAAAAGATATGAGTTTGACAAAGATATTTTAACTATGTTGTTCAGTTTCCAGGTAGCAGAGTTTGATGATAGAGAAAGTCATAATTATGTGATTTAGTTTCCAGGTTAGCGGCATCCACCATAAGGCGGCTTTTGAGTAGGCAGAATCCGATGAATCAGTCTTGAGTCAGTACCTAAAAAGCTAATATTCATAGTTTCTTTGTGCCCGGAAAGCCACGGAACACACAAAAACGCGGACTACCAACACCCAGACCAGAGTAGATATTTAGATAATAATATGCCCGGCCGGGAATCGAGCCCGAGACTTCCTGCTCAGAAGGCAGACGTGCTACCACGGAGTCATACCGGTCGTAACGTGACGGGTAGTGAAACTTAGATTTGAAAATTTGTGTATGTACATACTAAATTGCTCCAGAAACTCAAAATGTAACTTGAGTTTGAACTTCGACCCATTTTTGGACGAAGTAGGGTCTCGAAACATGCTTACCCCATATGCCAAAGATCAAGTCTAGCAAAGAACCAAACATAAATTACACTAGCTGAGTCCCACGACTTCACCCATCCTACAGGAAACGTATTTTTTCGGGATAAAAACTGTTAATCTAGCTAACTGTTCATCTGTTATAAGCTAACTCCATAGTCCACGTTAAGTCTCATTCTGATCCGTTCAGTTACAGAGTTTAGTACGGACAAACACACTTTTAACTTTTTCGCCAGATATGAAAGAGGAAGATAAGCGGTGCGCGAAGGAAAAAATCCAGGATAGCTTTATTCCGTCTCGCATCGCCTCCTATTGGTTGATACGTCACATCTGGTAGAAAAGCACCCTATACTTAACAACTTTAACTTTTGCATTATATTGGTATGAAGTGTTGTGTTTTTTAATACTATGTAGATTTGTCTTCATAATACACTATGTACACGTAGCGTAGCGCATATAAATGGGTAGTAAAAGTGAAGGACTACTTCCCCAGTTTTCTCAAAAAGACTGGAATGTAATGCCTAACGGATTGACAAATATTCTATATATAGCCTTGACAGATGTTACTTATTTGTGTTGTGCTGTTTGAGGTAGAACACTTGGATTTGTCGGAGAGACTGTTAATATTCTGATATTCTGTTCGTGACTGTTCGTGTGTTCGCTGGCCTGTATTTTGGTCAGAAAGTCAGTCTTGCAATCAAGCGAAGCAACGCGGCCACGATATACGTAGGTAGTTCTGTGGCGGCCACCGTTTTGGGCACGTTACCTGAAATTAAAGACCGTTTTTTAACTATCTATAGGTCTTCATTTCTCATAGATACTATACACGATCTCCAGATAGTTTAGCTTAAAATTTTATTTTCCGCTTACAGGTAGGTACTAGTTACAGTAGGTACTTATTGATAAAAGGAAAGAGGTTAATAAAGGTTCATTAGATTTAGAACAGATCTTTGTTTATTCAATGTTTGAATTCATTGGAAGGAACAAGCGTTTCTAGGTTTTGGCAGAAAATCCTACGTTCATAAAAAAAATATTTTAATAAATTGCACTTAGATCTAAACAGCATAACTAGGCAAGCTTAGTTGAGGCTCTCGGGGATGACGACTGCGGGAGCGGGGATGATGGGAGTGCCGACGACGACGGGCTCCACGATGATGGGCTCTGCAACCTGCACGGCCTCCACGATGATGGGCTCGACCACCTGGATGGGTTCAACGACGACGTTGTCGACAACGTTGACGGGACCGGGGACGACGGGCTCTACCACCTGGATGGGCTCGACGACGGGGCCAGGCACGATGACGGGTCCAGGGGCGATGACGTGGTCAACAACGTTGACGGGGCCAGGGACGTACACCTCGTCGATGACAGCGTTGTCAGCGGGGGTGGGGACGACAGCAGACTCCTGTTTGTTGACGTTCACGATGATCTGGACGAGGGGAGAAGATCCAGCGGGGATCTCACCGATGACGACAGGAGAAGGCTCCACCACGGGGGAGGGGTTGACGACGGCGGGCTCAACAGCGGTGACGACACCACCGTCTGGGAGGGGGAAATCGACGATGGCGGGTCCGACGGAGATGGGGTTGGCCTCGATGATGGCGGGTCCGACGGAGATGGGGCTCAGGTCGACGATAGCGGGTCCGACAGAGATCGGGCTCAGGTCGACGATGGCGGGTCCGACAGAGATGGGGCTCAGGTCGACGATGGCAGGTCCGACAGAGATGGGGTTGGTCTCAAGAATAGCGGGTCCAATGGCGATGGGAGAGCCATTTTCGTCGACGACGGGAGTGGGGCCAGCCAGTCCGGGGGAGATCAGCGCGCGCTGCACGGGGACAGCGACGGCCACGGCGGCGACGGCGGCGAATGCGATCAGGAATTTCATAGTTGCTGCGAAGAGGAAAATTTAGGTAAGGCAAAATCATCTTCAAATGTTTCAAAGATGCAGCATAGGACACGGCAAGGTTAAACTTAAAATCTGTTTAAAATCTGTGGATTATTTCGTTTTTTAAAACTACTTTTTATCTATTAGGTCTGCTTTTGAGCACTGACTTGCCTTACGGTAATCGACGCGTCGCCTTTGCAAAATGCATCGTTTAATTTTAGGTATTTGGATAAAAGGGCACAGGTGAAACGAAAAAATAAAGCCGTAATTTTCATGGCGAATATAAAACAAGTAAACCATAATTATCATTAAAACTGTCTATTTTATGTCAATGATTGAACGAGATCCGGGTGAATCCCTCCGAGAGTTTTATGAAAAACTACTTTTGTAAAATACCTAGGAGGTAATTCGTTGATATGATGAGGTTGCAAAGTGAGACGCAGCCGCGCGCGCGCATTCACCTTGAAAAAGACCGCCTAATGCGGTTGAAACTATAGTCAGAGTACGTAAGTAATTCCCTTGTAATATAAATAAAAAAATTACTCATCTTTTTATTACAGAAATTGAATTTTCTATAGATCTTTCTTTTTGATAGAATCAGAACGCCAAAACGCTTTTTCGTGAAAAATCTGAGAGAACTTTTTTGAATCACAATCAATAAAGGCACAGAAGACATAATAGCACAGTAAAAGTAGGTAGGTAAGTATATCCAAATGTAACCACGTGTGTGTGTGTGTATATATATATGCACAAACCTGCTAGATTGACTTTGCGCTTCAAACTATGTAGATCACTAATTTCTATCAATTATATACTAAAATTGTTATCTGGTCAAATTGGTGCAATGAACGACAGTTTATATTCTTTTATTGCACTTAGATATTGGTTAGCTCTGATAAAGCTCACGAAGTGCATGATATCAAATACAAGTTTTACTTTAAAAAATATTCATCATAATCAGCCTACCCCCGAAAGGGTGATTGGGCCATATCCACCACGCTGGCCCAGTGCAGGTTGGTGGATTCACATACGCCATTGAATTCCTTCTCCGTACGTATGCAGGTTTCCTCACGATGTTTTCCTTCACCGAAAAGCCAGTGGTATGAAAATCCGTACATAAGCTCCAAAGAGCTCATTGGTACGGGCCCGGAGTTTGAACCCGCGACCTCATGCTTTCAAGTCTAGCGGTCTCCCAAATTGGCTACCATGGCTTTTAAATAAATTATGGGACTGCATAAAATAAACCAAGCTCTAATGATGGAGCCGGAGGTGGATGGTGGAACATTGCATTTTATTTTTAAGGTTCCGTACCCAAAGGGTTAAAATGGGACCCTGTTACTAAGCCTACGATGCCTGTCTGTCTGTCTATCTGTCTGTCTGTGTGACTGTCCATCCGTCTGTGTATCTTTCGAACCGTAATGTAAAAACGAAAATAAAAATACAACAAATGATTTTTTACGTATTTTTTGCATTAACGTAATAGCGGTAATAAGTAGATACAAGCGTCAAACTTGGTATGATTTATAGTAACACACTCTATAGTATAACAACACATAATAAATAATGGCCAAGTGCGTGCTATATAGGTATAAATATAGGTGCCGGCGACAAATTTCTGTTCATTACCAAGTTAGGTATTCCGAGCTTCACTAGCAAAATATTAACTAAGTATGTGACGGCGTAGCAATTGCTTGGAATTAATTATTTTGCCTGAACAAGTTTTATATTTTGTTGTGGTACAAAAATTACGAAATCCTCAGTGCGCGAGCCCAACTCGCACTTGGTCGGTTTACTACACCTTCTGTGAGAGAATAAAAAGATTTACCACTAGTAAGAAAGTATTTATTAGTATAAGTATTGAATCGTAGAAATAGATCAAATTTATTAAACTAAAATTAAAAATCAATGTTTGTTACATTAGATTAGACATTTGTACTGGACAAATGAGTGTGTTTGTTGTTTAAAACTTCAGCGATTTGCAGGCACGTATTTTTTAATTGTGTACAAAAAAATTGGCGATATACCTATTTTTTCTTATTGCCATATTCGCCAGCCAGTACGTTGTTTTATTAATTTTATGTTTTTAATTTGTACGTCGTGCTTCTTCCAAATTCAAAATTAAATGAGCGTTTTATTCACTGTTATCGATGAATCGATGCACTTTTTCGAGTGGCAATGGTAAAATAGTAGGTATAAAGGACGGATTTAAAGCGAGGGCCATAGTTGAATCACGAGCAAGTGAAGGATTCTAACGACTGAATCACGACCGTAGGGAGGGAGTGATTCATGATTCAAGTGTTAGAATCCTGAGCGAAGCGAGTGATCCTCGATATAAATCCGTTTTATTCAAGGGTTGCATACTATACTTTATACCATGACTACGACAAAAATAAAGATAGACATTTAATGAAGAAAAAAGGAAGGTTATCGTAGGCTTTGATGTAGCCAGCTGTGATTTGTTGGGTAGCAAGTTTTCTACTAAGTATATCGGCCGCCCTCTCTTTCATAAACTCAGGCACAACTCAGGTGTTATCACTTGAATGCATTTTCAAGTAACACTATAAGCTTCGTGTTCTTAAAACTTACAGTAGGTACCTAATCAAAATAGCGCCAATTTACTAATGACAGCAAAGAACACAAAACAGTTTTTATTCTAATGCAAACTCCTTGTCGAAAATGTGAACCAATCAAATCTCGAAGAGAAATTTGCACAAGGAGTTTTTACCTATATGTAGAATATTCTTGGCACAAGGAATTTGTATCGAGTATGTTTTGCGCAAGGAGGCATTGATATGGAGTATCGAATAGGTACATTGGTGAGTTCTAAATTGAAATACGTGATTAAAAAGGCTTTTTATTCACTGTTTTCAGTGGATAAAATAAGCTTTTAAGAGAGGGAATGGTATAAAATGTATTTATAGCATCTGATGTTCTGGTCTATTCCACTTTGATCACCTGGGTGATAAGAATAGTAGATTGTAACATAAGGGACCAAAATAATATTTTTACGGCGAGGGCGCTTTTTTGAATCCAGAGCGAAGTGATGGATTCTTTAGTAGAATCCTGAACGTAGCGAGGGATTCAAAGTACGTCGCCCGAGCCAAAAAAAATATTTAGCTCCCGAGTGATACACTCTACTTTTCATCACCCACTAAGAGAAAATAAAATAGTATCTAATAATAAAAAACTAAAAACTTTTATTTACATTTGAGACATTTTCGCAAGTATGAAAATTTATTTGGGACATTTTGCACACACGGTCATCTGACCCCAAACTAAGCAAAGCTTGTGATATGGCTGCCAGAGACCAAAACAATGAATTTCTAACAATCCGTGAAAATTTACGAAAACGCGGGTTGTTGATCGAGCGTTTTTAATTTGATTTCTTTTTTTTTATTTAGCTGGCGGCGCGACTGTGGGCCGTCGTCGTTTTTATTCAAACAATATTTGCGTTCCATTTCTTTAGCGCTGAACACTAAGATGTTCCAAATTCCAAAAGTGCGCGGCAAAGATAATTAAGATAATTGCCTGGCACTTATAAAAAGGATTAAAAACTCATTACTGCCCGCTAAAAGTTTCTTATAGAAAACACCACCTTTGGGTGCACTTAAAGGCGAACCGAATCGTCCTTTTCGAATAGATGGGATGAAAACGACTCTTTAGTGTCCTTTGATCACCAGCAAAGAATCACCAGGGAATATAATGACCTTGGTGACCATAAACCGCTAGTGTTGCCGGTGTCCATGGTCAGCGGTTTCAGCTTACCATCAGGCGGACCGCAAGCTTGTTTGCCGCAATACTTTAAAAAAAAAATATATAGTATATGTATAAGTAAATTATCTAGGTAACTTGCGTAGTCTAGGTACGATGACTCATGACGTCACCAGTAAAATACATAATATTTAATCGTTTTACAGCCATTTTATCCAGTCTGATAGTATTCATAACTACCTCGCAAATTTTATTTTATCTCAGATTAATGTGTTATTAATGAGCAATAAAACGATATTATAATCACGTTTGTCATCAAACAATCGGTGCGTAAAGGCAGGAACTTTTTATTTTATTGCATTCATACAAACGTGACATCAGATTATCTGATTTCTTAAAGTGCACACGTGCAAAAAACAGTACTTACAAACTAATTACACTACCTAAACGTATTTCGTATGTGTATAAACAATATTAAACAAAACAAAAAAGACCTTCAACGGTCTATGCCATGGACTCCGCCGCACCATCATTGAACGCCTAAAGATAATCTCAATGTTCCAGCCCACTACCAGTTGGTAGCGCACCCATCTCTACAATAGTAGGGTTACCATCCGCCCGGATTTGTCCGGACATGTCCTGACTTTTAGACTTTTGTGCGGTCTTTGTCTGGCTTTGTAATTTGTCCGGATTTTGTAGCTTGGGCCTTGGGCGATGTAATACGATATCCCAATACACTTACTAGGTACTTAAAAAAAATTACACAAAATTAATGTCAGAACTTTTCATTTCAATATCAAAATTTGGAAAGTCCCGAAAGGAACGCACGTAGCGGCGCGCCTCTAAAATTTTGATCTCTATTTCCTAGGAAATAAAGGCCAACTCGCGTGTTTGAAGTAAAATTTGTTATCCCGGGATAAACATTCCCGGGATTAAATTTCCGTAAAGGATATAATATTTGATGCTTATAATCATAAGCAGTGATGACGATGCAGTGAATCGACGTCACCAAGTGTATTGTATATAGGACATGATAGGACTCCATATGAGTAAACTTGCGAGTTTTATTAGTACCCATTGAAGAGTACCTATAACCCAGGGGCGGCTCCAGGATTTCATTGGGGGGGGGGGGGGGGGGGGGGGGGGCATTCAGATAATGTGTACCTGAATCAAAGCGAAAAGTGTTGTCGAATGTATGGAATCGCTAGGTGTTTAGGGGGGGGGGTGGTATGGCCCCATGCCCCCCCTGGATCCACCAATGCTATAACCACCTCCTGGGTCCATCACCAGACCAGTTCGATTGTAGCAAATTGTAATATCATCTAGATTACTAAGGTAAATACCTACTTGCAAATTTTCAAAATCGACGTCCAAAATTTGGAGACAAAAGGTGGCATAACTGGTGCGAACGCATCAAGCTTAAATCAGGCTTGATGCCTTTAGTCGAACTCACCCTGCGATGACTTTGCTGCATTTTTGCTGTCAACAAAATGTGTGTGTGTTGTGTGTTGTTTGTGTTTTTTGTATTAGTTTGTTCATTGGTGTCGCTGCAGTCTCTTACCCTCATATTCATAAACGTATATGAAGATACCTTGAATCCTCACGTCACCCTCGGTGGTGTTTTGGTATATTCGAAAATAATTATTAATTAAAAATACTATCGGCCTCATTTTGATAGGCAACCTAACAAAAATATATTCCCCCACTTATCATCATCATCATCATTTCAGCCATAGGACGTCCACTGCTGGACATCGGCCTCCCCCATCGATCTCCAAAAGGACCGGTTGGAAGCGTCCTGCATCCAGCGTTTCCACTTATAATTTATACATAAATAAAATATTTTGACTAAAAACTACATGAGTATTAATTTTGCAGCCGGATCCCGTACTACAAGGGAGATATGTCTTAGTATTCAAATGTCTCCGTTTTTCTTTTTTCATTATGCCGCTAAACCGCTATAAACCAGTACGAAACAATTTATTACGCGCACTTTTAATTTGATTTTTTTTATTGCTTATCATTCTGCTTTTGACCACCAACTCGCCTGTTGGTAAGCGACGATGTGGTTGAAGATGAAGCACGCAGACTTAGAAACTACCTATTCACTCAGGTCTTGAAAATACCCAGATTTATCTAAGGAAACAAGGAAGCCGGCAGGTTGTTCCAATCCTAGGCCGACTAAGACACTAACCCTCATGTTCATAGATGTAATAAAGGACACTCGAATCCTCACGTCACCCTTTTATGCCAAAAAACACCACATGAGGGTGACGTGAAGATCCGAGGTACCTTTATGTCTATGAATATGGGGGTAAGACGTTATCTAGCATGTCTAGACTTCTAGAGGAAGTGGTACATAGATACGGTTTGTCACAATCGTGTACTAACAAAGGTCATCAAGAAACGATATACCTATATTGATTTACCGAATACCACTATCTTGAATTTATGGTTTTAATTGACCGTCGTACCTAAATTGCAGAAATAAAGATAATTTTCAGTATATAAAGTGTATTCGATTTTTTGAAACCATAGTCGCTTGTACAAGAAACTAAAAAGTAAGTACTACGGTACTACTGAAGAACTCTACATATTTACTACTTAGTAGTACATACAAAATTTCACATAGCTTACAGCTCACTCAACAGTGGAGCCAACACCCTAGGCAATGTGGAGTTCTATTTTAAGACCTTTTTGATATAGAAGCTGCTATTTTATGAGTAGCTGTAATTTAATTTTTGTACCTATCTATTATTCTAATTGCTTGTCTTCTTTACAGAATCATCATGAAGTTCTTCATCGCTTTCGCCCTGATCGCCGCCGTGGCCTCGGCCGCCTACATCAAGCCCGTCCAGGTGAGCGGAGAGCTCGCCGAAATCGCTGAGATCGTGGCTGCCATCCAGAGTCCCAGCACTGACCCCGCCACCGCCGCCGCTCTTGAAGCTATGCTCCTCGAAACTCTGGGCCTGAGCCCCATCTCTGTTGGACCCGCCATCGTCGAGAGCAACCCCATCTCTGTCGGACCCGCCATCGTCGAGAGCAATCCCATCTCCGTCGGACCCGCCATGGTTGACTTCCCCCTCCCCGACGGTGGTGTCGTCACCGCTGTTGAGCCCGCCGTCGTCAACCCCTCCCCCGTGGTGGAGCCTTCTCCCGTCGTCATCGGTGAGATCCCCACTGGATCTTCTCCCCTCGTCCAGATCATCGTGAACGTCAACAAACAGGAGTCTGCTGTCGTCCCCACCCCCGCTGACAACGCTGTCGTTGAAGAGGTGTACGTCCCCGGCCCCGTCAACGTTGTTGACCACGTTATCGCCCCTGAGTCCGTCGTCGAGCCCATCCAGGTGGTCGAGCCCGTCGTCCCCGGCCCCGTCAATGTTGTCGACAACGTCGTCGTCGAGCCCGTGCAGGTTGTTGAGCCCATCGTCCCCGGCCCCGTCAACGTTGTCGACAACATCGTTGTTTCGCCCGTCATCGTCGGCACCCCTATCATCCCCGCCCCAGCTGTCGTCCTCCCCGAGGAGCTGAACTAAATGATGAACGTACTAAGCGACTACAAACTTTTTTAATTATATTGTATTTATAAAATGTTTTACATGAAATACAGTATAAAATATAAATTAAAATATATTTTTATTGCATTCGTCCTAGTAATTTAAGGTTGAGAAGCGAGCAATGCTCAGAGTTTTTATACGGGACAGGTCACAGAATTCGAAACGAAGTGATCCGACATAGACCTAAAGTAGCCCAACCATACAACCCAACCAACCAACCCAACATAGCTTACATAGCTCAAAAGATAAGCTGAAGTGGCAGTGGGCCGGCTACATTGCCTGAAGTACCTACCGATAACCGATGGGGTAGACGAGTTCTATATGAAGTGGAGACCACGTATAAAAGTAGTGTAGGACACTTAGTACAGACAAACAAGGCCTGGTGCCACCTGGCAGATTGAGAGGCCTTTATACAGATCGTCTCTCCAACTCGCGTTTTGAGTGTTCCATTGGACGGAACCCTCAGAGCACGAGGCCTACTCGTACTTGTCCGGTTTTATTTTTAAATGACTGTCTAGGTACTTTTGAAAGACGTGTCTCGTACATTTACGACGTCAATATTTCATAATGACTAAATGGGAAAACCGTTTATCCCATTTTTATGGTCATAATAAAAGAGTTTTAAATTCAAATTATTTATTGAGATTAAAAACGGACAAATTCCACTAACATTTATCTCACATACTGTTAAACTAAGTTCGATTTCCTAGTAAAAATTTAAATAATATTATTAAAAAATACTAATATAATAAATACTACAAATTGATGTAAAAATATGTCAACATAATAATTAGTATGTCATACAAATTGTCATCATAGTCATCGGCTTTTTTGCCCCTGTCCTTCAACCCTGTCTAAAACACTTTCGTTACCACAGATCTATTCGTTACAGTTTTCCATTTGTCACAAATAATATCACAATCAGTGTTGTTAAAAAAACAATAGAAGGATAGCAGTGTCCTATACATTTTCAGCCTAGTAGAAAGAAGCCGCGTTCACGAATGAAACTTGTACGATCTGGTATAGTAAATTAAATACATTTAAATTATTATTGTAAATTGGACCATTTTTCGAGAAGTTGGGACAAATAAACCGGCCAGGTGCGATTCAGTATCTAGGCGCGCGTTCGCGTGATTTTCCATACAACAAACGTATTTTTGTAATAGCTCTAATGTAAAAACGATAATCCGTACAAGCGTCAAACTTGGCATGATTATAGTACACACTAAAGTATAACAATAAACAATAAATAATGGCCAAATGCGAGCCGGTGACAAATTTCTGTTCATCACCAAGTTATAATATAAGAATAATAAGAATAAGATATATTTATTGCCAAAAAAACAAATACAATGGACATATACTATAAGAAACATAAGGAGAGGAGGATGTTTGGCAATAGGGGTGCGCTCAGCGCTGTACTGCGAGGTTATAATTGTGTTATACTCGAGCGCCTGTAGCAAACTGTGTAGCAATTGCTCCGACAATTTTGAAAGGCGTTATAATAACTGGTCATTCGGTTATTTGCACAACCTTATTGTATTTTATGGTGGTACGGGATCCCCAGTGCGCGAGCCCGACTCACGCTCGCACTCGAACAAAGTTAGTGAATCAGGGCCCTGTTTTCGTGTTGTTTCCAAAGCTCCATAGAAGCCTCTTGTAAAGTCTCTCCCATGCTCTCCACCATAGATTCAGTAAATTTACTAGGACATGACTTTGACTTGATCGTGACACTCAAGACTTTGATTGACTTAGACAGTCACTGACAGTGAGAAATGACAACGACTCACTAATGACACTGGCATATCGCTTTAAATTTTTTTTTTTTTTTTGCACGGCACCTTCGATCAAAATTTCGTTGCACGGCACGGAGTATTTTTTTTTGAAAATTCTATATTTTAACAAAAGAACAGTGAATACATCTGCTTGATACCGTTAAAAACATTCGTATACGTTATACATTAAAAACATTCACTTTCTTGCTGTTTAGAATTAAACTGACTAACATTATATTGCGCTCTCTATGGATAATAATGGCTTCACCATCTTTAGATGTTGGATGCTGGACGACACATTCACTCTGGTCGATAGCCACCGACTAATTAACCCAGTACTTAGGTACCTATAGGTAACATTACCACGCAAATGTGGTATTAACGTAGGTATTATAAAACCTCGTTTAAAAAAACTCGACTCGCCAATAAGGAAGAGTTAGATTAGAGTTGTAATAGTTATTGAGATAGGACTATATCTACCTATTACTATTAATATATCACACTACTACAGATTTATGGGTTAGATAGATAAACTTTAGTATAAAAACTTCTCACATTTGTAGATCAGCATAGTCGTGTAAACGAGTACCTAACAAAAAGTAAGTCCATCAACAACCAAATATCGTGAATTTAAAATTAGAGAGCAATGGCTTAAGATTTTTGTTCAATTTTACAGAATCATCATGAAATTCTTCATCGCTTTCGCCCTGATCGCCGCCGTGGCCTCGGCCGCCTACATCAAGCCCGTCCAGGTGAGCGGAGAGCTCGCCGAGATCGCTGAGATCGTGGCTGCCATCCAGAGCCCCAGCACTGACCCCGCCACCGCCGCCGCTCTTGAAGCTATGCTCCTCGAAACTCTGGGCCTGAACCCCATCTCTGTTGGACCCGCCATCGTCGAGAGCAACCCCATCTCTGTCGGACCCGCCATCGTCGAGAGCAACCCCATATCTGTCGGACCCGCCATCGTTGACTTCCCCCTCCCCGACGGTGGTGTCGTCACCGCTGTTGAGCCCGCCGTCGTCAACCCTGCCCCCGCTGTCGTCGCGCCCGTCGTCTCTGACTCTGACAGCACTCCTCTCGTCCAGATCATCCTGAACATCAACCAGGCATCCGCCGCTGAGCCTACCCCTGTTGCCGTCGGCCCTGCTGTCGTCGACCAGGTCACCGAGGAGGTGTACGTCCCGGGCCCCGTCAACGTTGTTGACCACGTCGTCGTCCCTGGCCCCGTCGTCGAGCCCATCCAAGTGGTTGAGCCCGTCGTCCCCGGACCCGTCAACGTTGTCGACAACGTCGTCGTCGAGCCCGTGCAGGTTGTTGCACCCATCATCGTCGAGCCCGTGCAGGTTGTTGCACCCATCATTGTCGAGCCCGTACAGGTTGCCGAGCCCATCATCGTGGAGCCCGTCATCGTCGGTACGCCCATCATCCCCGCCCCCGCTGTCGTCCTCCCCGAGGAGCTCAACTAAAGTTTGATTCAGATCTTCTAGGTATGAGAGTAACTAAGTATAAGCGACTAACACCAAAATATTGTTGTATTTATAAAATGTGTTTTACATGAATTAACTACAAACTACAATATACTTTTATCGTAGATAAATAAAACTTTCTTATTTTCCTTCAGTACCTAAGCCTATCCTACCTAAGCTGAGTAGGTACCTGAGTTCACCAAACTTTAATAAAATAAATAAAATAAACATATCCACATTATCCACCGATTTCAAAATTAGTATGCGCTGGTACAAAATTATTGATATTGCCTAATCAACATACGCTCAAACAAAATTATTCGTAATGGAACTGGCAAAGATTATATAATTATGTAGAGGTGGCTTAGTCCCAGATTTGACAGTTTTCGAAAACTTTTTTCGTTTACGTATTGTTCCATACATTTTAGTAAAGCGCCTCCAGCGGAAACGCCGAGGAACTAAAATCGGCGGTATATATTGCTTCACTCTAATACGAAAAAAGTTTTCGAATACTTTTCAGCCCAGCAATGTATGGAACAAAACGTAAACGAAAAAAGTTTTCGAAAACTATCAAATCCGGGACTAAGCCCCCAGTAGGTACTTATAGGAAATCTTTGGGAGCTGGGTAATACCACTTAGCCAAAGACAATGAAAGTTTTGTGAAACCACCTCGAGGGCTTTCTTTACATCATAAAAAATAAACCGGCCAAGTGCGAGTCGGGCTTGCGCACTGAGGGTTCCGTACCCACAAAATACAATAAGGTTGTCCTAGTAACTGAATTACCAGTTATTATAACGCCTTCCAAAATTGTCGGAGTAATTTGCTACGCAGTTTTCTACAGGCGCTCGAGTATAATAGCTTGGTAATGAACAGAAGTTTGTCACCGAGTCGCACTTGGCCATTATTTATTATAATATTATGTTGTTATACTTTAGAGTGTGTACTACAATCGTGCCAAGTTTGACGCTTGTACGTATTATTGTTTTTACATTGCAGAATTCCAGAAATACAGAGCTAATACAAAAATACGTTAAAAAAAATACGTTTGTTGTATGGGGACCCCCTTTCGTTTTTACTTTTTGATTTTTTTATTATTTGTTAGTTAATTCGCCCTGTCTATCTATTACGGTTCGAAAGATATAGCCGTTTATAGGTAGGACAGACGGTCGGACAGACATCGTAGTCTTAGTAATAGGGTCCCGTTTTTACCTTTTGGGTACGGAACCCTAAAAATCACGTAAATCGATTTACAAATGGCGGAGTAATCGGTGTACATACCTACATAAGAAATGGTGCCGAATTGCGAAACCCTCTAAAAAAAAAAAACGTCGCAGCCTCTAGAAGGATTCCCTGAAGTCGGTTAAAAAGCATGTTACACTCGACCAGAAAAATTACAGTGTTGGCGTTGCAGACGATGTCTCCCTTAGACATCGTCTGCAACGCCAACACCCTCTTGTCAACGAAAACGACGCAATAATGAAATTATGCTAAATGAAGAGAGGTCACCAGTGTCACCACAGATCTCTATCAGGTTAGGAGTACTTAGGAGATATACTCGACGATTTGTATGAAAACCAAGCATGCTGTATTTAGTATTATATTGGACGTCACGAGAGTAATTTATTGGTAGTGAATCTTCATTCGCACGCAACTACTTTCAAAGAATTTTTACAGGCGCAATTTGTCATTTTAGGGTTCCGTACCCAAAGGGTGTAAAAAACGGGACCCTATTGTAATAAACCTACGCTGTCTGTCTGTAGATAACCAGTTGAAATTTTCACAGAATATGCAATGTAACGGCGGATTATTTAGGAAATAATAAAAAAGTCAAAACGAAAGGGCCCATACAACAAACGTATTTTTCACGTATTTTTGTATTTGCTCTAATGTAAAAACGGCAATACATACAAGCGTCAAACTTGGCATGATTATAGTACACACTTTAAAGTATAACAACAAATCATAAATAACGGCCAAGTGATAAGTCGGTGACAAATATCAAATATCTGTTCATTACCAAGTTATAACTGGTAATTCGGTTATTTGGACGACCTTATCATTTCTTCCACGGAATCGAAATTCCATATTATAACTAATTATGAAGTCGGTTTTTTAAATTGATAATTGTTATTGCATTTTGTGATGGTACGGAATACTCAGTGCGGGAGCCTGACTCGCACTTGGCCGGTTTTATTTGTATTAACGTCTTACTTCTTTGCAAATACATATGTAATTCAGATGTCGAACTGATCTGATGATGGAGCTAGCAGGTGGATAGTGGGACTCTTAAATGGCTATTAGTGAATAAACTCCTCGAGTTTAGGAGGTGGATAGTCATCATCATCATTGTTATCAGCGTATGTTCACACAGGACTTCTCTCAGAGATAGAGGATGGTTCCTAATCCACCATGCTGGCCTAGTGCATGTTGGTGAATGTCATAATATGTCTTTGAACTTATTTTGAGGTTCTTGGACATACCAACCGTTTACCTCACAATGTTTTGCTTTACCGTTTTTGAGCGATGGCATCGAAAAATCGAAACTGCACATAATTTATTTAAGTACTAAATAAATCATTGTTGCAGGGCCGATGATCGAGCCGGGTGCCGTCAGATCGTAAAGCGCACATGCTACCGCTTGGCCACCATCGCTATCGTACCAGTGGAAGTCTTTGATGGCTACTAGTAAACCCCTCGAGTTTGGACTCATTTGGTTTGTTTTAACGAGTCTCATACCATGGATTCCACTATCCACCTCCTGGCTCCAGCATGAGACCCTCGTCATCAAGTGTAATGACTCCTCGAGTTTGAGATCTTCTAACTGGAAAATGCCACTTTTGGCTACTTATATGCACCACTGCCACCACTGTAGTGTACAGGTGATCGCAAAATCTGTCACATGCGTACCTATTTGTTTTTTCTTCCCGCTGATTTTTAAGTGAACCAGCATAAAAGAAAGCGGCTGTTAGGAAACGTGTGCAGATAGCTTAAGACAGAATCGAACTTAGTGGCACACAAATTAAATTAAAACTATTGGGTCTAGATTATATTCATTGGAAAACAAAGCCAGCTTGGGTGGTACCACGGAACACTATTACTCCTATAGTGGAGCGTACTGAAGGAAAACGTGAAAGTTTTTTTTATGTACTAAAAAGTATATTGTAGTTTGTAGTTAATTCATGTAAAACACATTTTATAATTACAACAATATTTTGGTGTTAGTCGCTTATACTTAGTAACTCCCATACATAGAAGTTTCTTATCAAACTTTAGTTGAGCTCCTCGGGGAGGACGACAGCGGGGGCGGGGATGATGGGCGTACCGACGATGACGGGCTCCACGATGATGGGCTCGGCAACCTGCACGGGCTCGACGATGATGGGTGCAACAACCTGCACGGGCTCGACGACAACGTTGTCGACAACGTTGACGGGGCCAGGGACGACGGGCTCAACCACTTGGATGGGCTCGACGACGGGGCCAGGGACGACGACGTGGTCAACAACGTTGACGGGGCCGGGGACGTACACCTCCTCGGCGACCTGGTCGACGACAGCGGGGCCGACGGCAACAGGGGTAGGCTCAGCGGCGGATGCCTGGTTGATGTTCAGGATGATCTGGACGAGGGGAGTGCTGTCAGAGTCAGAGACGACGGGCGCGACGACAGCGGGGGCAGGGTTGACGACGGCGGGGGCAGGGTTGACGACGGCGGGCTCAACAGCGGTGACGACACCACCGTCGGGGAGGGGGAAGTCAACGATGGCAGGTCCGACAGAGATGGGGTTGCTCTCGACGATGGCGGGTCCGACAGAGATGGGGTTGCTCTCGACGATGGCGGGTCCGACAGAGATGGGGTTGCTCTCGACGATGGCGGGTCCAACAGAGATGGGGTTTAGGCCCAGAGTTTCGAGGAGCATAGCTTCAAGAGCGGCGGCAGTGGCGGGGTCAGTGCTGGGGCTCTGGATGGCAGCCACGATCTCAGCGATCTCGGCGAGTTCTCCGCTCACCTGGACGGGCTTGATGTAGGCGGCCGAGGCCACGGCGGCGATCAGGGCGAAAGCGATGAAGAATTTCATGATGATTCTGTAAAATTGAACAAAAATCTTAAGCCGTTGCTCTCTAATTTTAAATTCACGATATTTGGTTGTTGATGGACTTACTTTTTGTTACTCGTTTACACGACTATGCTGATCTACAAATGTGAGAAGTTTTTATACTAAAGTTTATCTATCTAACCCATAAATCTGGAGTAGGTAGTGTGATTTATTAATTAATAGGTAGGATTTAGTCCTATCTCAATAACTATTACCTACAGCTCTAACTCTTCCTTATTGGCGACTATAGGTAGTAGATACGAAAATGTAGTAGGTAAAATTGAGTTTTTCGAACTAGGTTTCTATAATAGCACCTACCTACATTTTTATCACGTTTGCTTAGTAATGTTACCTACCTAATTACTGGGTAGTTAGTCGGTGGCTATCGACCAGAGTGAATGTGTCGTCCAGCATCCAACATCTAGAGATGGTGAAGCCATTAACCATAGAGAGCGCAATATACTGTAATAGTCAGTTTAATTAAATACTAAGCCGCAAGAAAAATAATGTTTTTAACCACCGTATCAAGCAAAGGTGTTGAAACCTTGTGTTCTCTACAATGTACAAAAAAATAGTCTGTGCCGTACAAAGCCAAAAACCTAAAATAAATAAAAAAGCAATATGTCAATGACACAAGTCTCTCTTTGTCATTCCTCACTGTCAAATGTCAATAAAAATGTTTCGCGACGAGACCAATGTTGCTTCTCTTGCTACCTAATTTTTCTTCAGCTGGCTCTTTCTAACTAAGCAACAAATAGGTATAGCTTCTTTACTCTAATGCCAAAAATTTATCATCTTAAACTGTAAGTTTGCGTAACGTAACAAAACTCGGAAAACATAACCTCAAACTTAAATATTTATTTAAAAATCAATTTTGATTTTGTTTGGCAAAATAACTGAGTTTTGAATAGGTAAATAGTTCTAGCTTCTGCTAAGTTACAATGCGGCTACATCAGATTCTTATGAATGGGAAACATGGCAGGAGGCCGCAAAGAGAACCTGTTCCATTCCAGATGCTCCTACCCTTGGAGCTGAAGAAGACTGTATCTGGGAAGAGTGATAGGCAGACAGAAGCTGCTTGCATGCAGGAGTTGGCCGTAATGTTTGCATGCTTTAAAAAAACTGAGTTTGAACAGAAGGAATGTTTGAAAGAAATCACGGCTTTTCAAAGTTGTTACAAAAACTACCATGAAAAAATGACCACCCAAAGAGATCAAGGCAGGAAAGGTATTCTAGTGCCTGGAGAGAAGAAATTAACACATAAACAGTTGAACGAACTGATGAAGAGGTTCCCACCGAGAAAATAGTGTTAATATACATTCGTCAAATGTATAGGGTTAGTTCTAATTTGATAGTATACAATTTGTAGAATAAAGTTATTTAATGTTGATATATTGTTTTTTTAAACCTAGGGACACTTGCACCTAATTTACTATTTCATGATGTAGTTTGAAATACGACCAAACCACTAGAAAATTGCATATTAGAAGAATCTAAATTGTTACAATGTGAAGCAACAAATAACAAGGTACAACATAGGTAGTTTCCAAAAGTTTGAATTAAAACATAATTTCCCCGTAATACATTGGATAAGAGCTACAATCTTCAGAATGTTCAGAAACCTAACAAAAGTATTTTGTATTTTTTTTTTCATAAGAAAGAAAAAAAAAATTGACAAACACAAAAAAATTGCTATTAGAAGACATAGCACCTAGGAGAAGCAACTGAACTAAGCTATAATTTTTTGGATATCGAGTAAAGTTGGAATAAACATTATAAATGATATTAATAGTGTATGTAATTTGTGATATGAACAATTATGAGTTAATTATCTATCTAGTGCGTGATATTGTGGAATAATTATAGTACGACACAACTTGAGCGGTATAGCTGTGACTTGCAGTGCAATCGACTCTGCTGCATCTCTGCTACAAAAATCTGCAAATCTTTGCTATATAAGTCTGTTTATCTCCGCTACACAAGTCTGCTTGTCTACATTACACAAGTCCACTTGTCTCGGCTTTAATGGAAACACCCACATCTTTTCACAGCTCGACTCTGCTTCTGTGTCAGTGCAAACGCACAGTTATGCTCTGGATTAGACATGTGCTTACCATGTCCTGGAGCGGATTGAACATGCAACGATTGTTTTCTTTCTCAGAATGATGTTTAGGAAACATGTTCACGGAACTATCTAGATCCGCCACCGCATATGTTGCATTTTGGTTCATGTTTATGCAATTAGAGCCGTAATTTAAGTACACAGTCTTGGCTCAATCGGAACACGTAGCTAGGTTATTTTATATTATGTAAGTATTTTTTTACCAAAATTGTTAGTTGCCAATTCGGTACATGCCAATATCCTTCAAATAAAAATGCATGTGTGTTTATTTGTTCCTCTTTCACGCAGCAAGAGAGTAATGGACCGATGTGATTTTTGCATAGAGATAGTTGAAGGGCCTGAGAGTGGTAGGTAGCCAGAAGACGCCCACTGCTGAACATAGGCCTCCCCCTTTAACCTCCACACTGAACGACAGCCCACCTTTTTCATCCACTGTCACACCTCTACTCTGGAATTTACACATAGGCTATCTATTCAACAAAAAACAACTCTTTAGAAGATAGCTGGTGAAGCCGTGGGATAAGTTGTCTGTTATCTTTTGGTGTTTTCACCCAGATGTAAAAAAAAAAACTAAAGTGCAGCACTTGTCATACTTTTAATAAAATATAATCATACATTATATATAATAAAGAAATATATAAACATGTAAATATCACTTTGCAGCGGTATTTATCCACTGAGGAGAAGATATTAGAAGCTCGATGCGTCTCACGGTGATCAGTTCGTCGTCAACTTCGTGGACATTGTAGAACCTTTCCAGCTGCTCTATGGCTTTGTCTTCCAGCTGGGAAATAAGAAAAAGACTAAGTAAATAAAAAAAGCATATGATGCAAGAAAGGCTATAAATTTACTAGAAATACATTGATGAGCATAGAGTTAGCAGGGAAAATTGGCGAGTTAGTAGGCTTATGCCCTGCTGTAGGCTGAATGAACTACTAATGGTGATGATGCGTGTAATCTGGGCCCCGATTCTACTAAACAATTGATTTTAAATTGTAATTGTTTCAATTTTAATTTTTAAATAATAGGCATGATGACTAATATTTTTTTATTACCTCATAAAAAAGCTGATCATAAATAGAGCACATGAACAAAAACAAAATTAAAATTAGTTCAAAAATAAATAAGATACAAGCATTTTAATTTCATGCTAGACAGAGAGCGCACTATACTGAGCCGTGACGTCACGGCTCAGGAGCGCCATACAAATGCTATACTAACACACGCTTTACGAGAAAGGGATAGAACATCCCCTCTCTATCCCCACCTAAAACTTCAAACGCTCATATCTCAGAGAGTTATCAGCCGATTCAAATTATTTTTTCAGTATGTGTAATGTATTTAGTTATATTCATCGCTAAGCCGGTTTTTCTTAATAAATTAAACATTAGGACACATGCCTATTGCCTCAAAATTGGCAGTTTTTAATTTTTTATCATACAAAGTTATATTAGGTGGTGGTATTTTTCTAGTATAAAAAATCTTTAAAAACTGAATTTTGAGGCGATGATTTCAAAATTAAAATTGAAACAATTACAATTTAAAAAAACTTTGTTTAGTAGAATCGGGGGCCTGTTCTATCCACGAAGACAGACCCTATAATTTATTTTTACGCAAATGAGATAAGACCGAACCCCTCGCCGGATGGTAATCACATAACGCACACATAAAGCACCTTGTACACTTAGTTCGCAAGTTGATGCGTTCTATACAAAAACGCAACAAACTTGCCTTGGCATGCTGCGTTGCTCTTTGTTAACCTTGGAAACTTTTATGTTTACTTTTGTGAAAACTAAGTGCTATTGATATAAAGTTGAGAATAAAATTAACTACTTAAGAGTGGTTTGCAACTCAAATGTTGCAAGTGCAAATGCGTCTGTCATGTAAGAACTGCAATTTTTTTACTTTAATGCAATTGTCTTTATTTCAGTTACATTTGGTTCACTTCTATGTAAACAAATCCTTGAAGTCGATTTTAATCTTGCACATATATTCACACACAGACCTTTATGGATAGACCCCGCAAGTTCACCAACATGTGGTGTAGCATGTCAGTTTTCTGTTTTAAGTTGGATCAATGCTCCAATTAGCATGCAGCATAGTTCAGTTCTATCATTATCGTCTTCGTCAGATGTCAATACAAAAATGACAAATTATGCCACAGTAAACAGTTGGCCGTGCGAATGGATCACCTACCACTAAATTGCTCTTGTGACATTATAGTAGAAACAAAAAATGTGGTATGCTGGGTTTTTATACGACTTCGTCGCGCCTGGAGTCGCGGCCTGAAAGCTGATATTTTTTGCCCCACACCTGGCAGATGTGTAAAGAGCCTGCGGCATTTCCGAGTAACTAAAACATGGGGTTCTATAACAAATCTGAGAGCCATGTATACAAGCAGAGTTTGTATGTTTATTTGGTAAATAAGATAGTTAACATTATCACAGACTCATGACTTTACCTAAATAAAATGTCATCATCATCATCATCATCATCCACAGCCTTCCTTATCCCACTGCTGGGTATAGGCCTCTCTCTTGTTATGCCATCTGCCTCGGTCCTGTGCTAATCGAGTCCAGGTTCGACCCGCGATAAATAAAATGTATGCAGTTATAATTTTTTATCAAACTGATATCAAGATTGCACGATTGTTATGAGAGTTAAATGAAAAAGATAGTGAGATAGTGACCAGATATTATTTAATCCGTAAGCACCTAACCGCTTGGGAAAACCCCACTGTGGATAATTGCTATCATAAATAACATGGAAAACAGGCATACCACAGAATAAAAAATAGTATAGTCACTCGCCTTTGGGGCGCATTGTGCATTACTACTAGCATCTACCTCCAACCAGCTCCTTGAAATATCGAAGCGAGGCTCTGGGGCGCTGGCACAGATGCAGATGAGTAGTGATGATGAAGAGCGGACTAGCTGATGTGGATGATGAACATAATGATGCCTCATGCAACCCGGTAGCGGTTCTAGTTTTTTCTGTGGCTTCACAATACCACAGCACATACTCTACAGTTTCGTTCTCCATCATGCAGCCACGTTTAAAAGCTCCATTCGAGCACACCAAGGGTACGTCTTAGACTAATCACACCAGCACAAATACATCCAGTCACCCACAAGTGTGATTGAGACTTTATTAAGCAATGCCTCAAACACATTATTTTTTACGAGCAACGCATCCCGGCTTCGGTATAAGTCTTATTTTTTTACACCTTGGGTTACATTATATTGGAGTTTAAGTAAGGATCCCAATTTTTTTTGAAAATATAATATAGCCTTTTTCACTCGGGGATAGTGTAGCATCCTAACAGTGAAAGAATTTTTCAAATCGGTCCAGTAGTTTCGGAGCCTATTCAATGCAAACAAACAAACAAATCTTTCATCTTTATAATATTAGTATAGTTTTTTTTAAATCATTTTAGTCCATCGGTTTGAAGTTCATTTTATAAGCATATTTAATATTTTAACTTTAATTGAACGTACTCTTAATCTACCTACTTTAGTTTTAATAGTATTTTAGCTGTATTTGTAATTCCTAAACGCGCGCGTTAAGTTAAAATTGGCAAATCTTTTTCGGGTCACCAAGAGACCGGCCTAGCCGAGTTTGGGGTCCACTGCTAATTCAATGTAACCTATTTTAGATATAAACCGTGTCAGAAATAAATGTTTACTTTACTTTCCTATACTATTTGTGCCGCGCGGTATTCTAGTTTTATTTTACTTTTCTGCGTGGCAAGCGATCGCATATTCATGCTTCATGATGGATGCTACATACATGCCAAATTTCATCTTGATCGAGTCTCGTATGACTATACGAGAAACTACGTGAAAAAATAACAAATGACAATGAGAGTTATTTGCTCAACAAAATAATAGTAAAATTGCCCTGCATTTACATTTTTTTTTATTCATCACAGGCATGCATTTGTCCACATCTCAGATCAGATAAACATGGGAGATATGCCTTAGAGCAATTATCGTTTGTGTTCAAATGTCTCTCTTTTTCATATATTTTTTTCACGTTACCGCTAAACTGCTTAAACTTCAAGTACGGCACATTTTTCACACACACTAAGAACCTTGCAGCGAGACCAATGACCTAACTAATTGTCCAAATGCAAGAAAAGAGCGACAAGGTCGTCTGCTGGGTAAAATCGACAAAAGGCATTAAGCCTGATTTATTCCAGATGCGTTTGCACCCTCCACACCACCTTAGGGCGAGGCCATAACATTGCAGTGCAATGCGTAGACGCATCACAAACCTTTCATCGCATATACGGCATCGTACGAGAAAACTGACCATTAGCAATCTATCTTCCTTGCCATTAGCGACGAAATTTTTGCGTTGCGTTAACGCATCGCACTGCGGTGCGGCGTCGTTTTTGCGACGCGTCGTCGAACCGCATTGTTGTGGCCTTCCTCGCCCTTACCATATCTCCTTTGTTTTTCTGATCTGAGGCCCACATCACGCCTGTATATTATATTTAGTTTATTAACCCATTCCTCCCCACTGTCATATTTTTAGGACACTATTTTCAAAATTTCTTTTTACGTATTTGGATTTTTATTTTTATTATTTCTGATGAAATTCATATTTTTACACTATTTTCCTAATCAAATTATTTTTTTTCGCTGTAAAAAATGTTTACGTAATTTAATGTAATTTTTTAAAATTGATCATTTTTGTTGTCTGATGGATAGCATTGAGTTCCGATTGTATATACCGTAAAAAAAAAACGTTACCTACTTCAAAGTACATAAGACTTATTCTTAGATCTCTACCAAATATAAAACAAATAAAAACAAAAACAAAATATAATTTGTGAACTTGTGATATACATTCAAAATAAGCCGTCCTATAAATATGACACCGGGAACCTGTCTGTACAATTTGCCGCGAAAGCGTGTTCGATCCTGTGAATCCTGTCACGCTAAGTACAGGTTCAAAATGGTCAATTGTTTGTTTTTTGCGGGTGTTGCTTGTGTTTACATTAGTCGATTAGTCTACGCCGAACATATTACATCTCGTCACACGAAACGATTGTAATTATTTATCGTCCTAGAGTAAAAAAAGTGAATTGTTTACAAGGTTGAGAAATAATACGTAAGTAAAAATATTTAATTTTTGTTCCTTATCTAATTGTAAACAATATACCTGTCTGTATGATTATAAGTATACGTGTGGCTGTATATTAATATTTTCTATTTTTTATTATTTATAGATCATGGATCCAGTGCAAAAAAAGTATAAAAAAGCTTTGAAGGTGTCCGAAATCTTAGACTATCTTCAAGATATTGAAGATTCTAGTGATGAGGAGTTGAATGACATTGAAGTTGCCATATTGCCGCCGGATGAGGTAGATGAAATGACTGACATAGAAGAAGGTCCTGACGACGATATGGGAGTTTTGCCAGTGTCTGATGTAGCTGGTCAAGTGGAATTTTCGTGCACGATCGATAACGTCGCGGAAAATCATCCTACTCAAACCACATCTCGGACAAGCAAGACAGAACCAGTATATTCTGAAATACAGCCGGAATCTAATACTGCTAAACAATGTTTGGAAAATATGATTACGGAGTTGGAAGGAAAATCAGCGGTAGAAATATTTGAAAACTTGTTGCACACAACAAGTTTTCGAATATTACAACGAGATTCTAGAATATATTGTGCACCAAACTATAACCAAACACTATAAAAATGATTTGAACTTCAATCTAACTATAAATGAGTTAAAAGTCTTCAGAAGTTCTTATACAAACTGTCAGGTTTGATAATGTTTATGACAAAGAGGGACAAACAGAGGCGTTGTCAAGGACAAGGTTGTAAGAAAAAACCTCTAATCTTTTGTGCTATATGTGAAAAAACACTTTGCAGTGATTGTTTCATACCTTATCATACGAAATAAGCTCATAATATTTTATTTTTAAGACTTTGTGAACATAATTTTCAAATAAAGCTGATTTTCTTATAATTGTTAACTTGTATTATTTCTGATCACATGTCCCCATTGTCATATTTATAGGACAGGCTGAAACAGGGATGAAGATATTTTTTTTTTTTTTTTTTTGTCATATTCTTTTTTCTTAATGTATTATGAACCTAATTTAAAGAATTGATCAAAAAATTCCAATGATTTCGATGCTTGGGAAGTAATGGGTTAAGATGCTTTACCTGCGTCCAAGCTAAAGGCTTGGTCATGATTCTCGAATGGTCCTCCTTTTGCTTCTTCTGATCTGTCAGTATCTGGTTGAACTGCATAGCCTTAGATTTAGGGCTGCTACTGGCCACGGGCGTCTCGCAAATTTTCCAAGGGTTTCTAGGCTTTTCTGGGGGAGTACCAACATTCATTTTACTCAAATAGTCATTCAGATTTTGTGAAGATTGCTCATTTCCCTGCAAGGCTAACTTTTTGCGTTGCTTCTGAGATAACTTCGGACCAACGTGACTTATGACGACGTTACCCTGTGGGCTCCTAGCCAAGTCGGCGATTGGAGAATCTTTGGGAGAAACCGACATTCCGGACAACCCTGGACTGACCGGCGACGAGGGTATGTTGATGGCACTCGAGTTTTTAACTAGCTTTGTAAAAGATTCCGTAGGGGTTTCGTTTAGAATATCTTTAGCGCTGCTTATGGCTTTCAACCTCGCTTGGACTACTTTCTGCTGCTTCAGAGATGAAGGCACTTCTATCCACTTCTCTTGCTTGTCTTTTGCACCTTTTTCGTCTTTTATTTTACTCAGTGATAGCGTTATATCTCCAGAGATTTCATTTGACAGATCCAGAGACGTCACCGAGCTCACCGATTCATATCTCATTCTTTCTTTCTCACTATCTGTGTAGTCAATTTTCTTAGACTGTTTACTATTTCTCTTTTTATGTATCTCTGTGATACTATCATCTCTTTTGATCTCTTCGTCTATAGCGTCTAAATTTACTGGGTAAATATTGGCATATTCTTCTATGATCTCATCGCTTGGGGCATTATAAAATGGAGTGATCACTCTGGATGACATGATCGGATTGAATTTGCAATAATACTTAGTTATATCGTCTAACAGATCTCGTTCTAGCAAATCTAAGTTTCTGTTTTCGAGCACAGTGCATAGGTTTAAGGATATGAACTGCATGCAGAATTGTTTCAGTTGTGAAGCGTTGTATGTGTGAGCGAATTGGCAGAGTTCTGTGCAGTTTTTGAGCGTGATCAAGCTGGCTAGAGAAACTTCGCACATTTCTTTCAAGCGGGTTATGAACAGTTGATCTGCGACTATGAGCATGTTGCATATAAAGTCGATGCTCTCGCAATTCTCGACTTCTGGACAGGAGTCCGTATATAGGAAGTTTATTACGGGCAGTAGTATTCCGTAGTTTACTGGCAATGTCACTTTTGATAACATTTTGCTCTGCAATAAAAAATACGATTAACTTTATTTATGGCGGTCAATTTGGAGGATTAGTGTGTTATCCTTTTATGATCTTTATCGAGTGCGTAAAGATCTTATTATGTCGAATAACAAAGTAGTTAATTCTAACCAGAACAAAGCAGTTCTTGCTCAATATTGTACAGAATATAATATTAGTTTAGTACTATAATAAGAAGTGGTAGCCCATTTGGGTGACCGCTAGACTTGAAAGCGTGAAGTCGCGGGTTCGAACCCCGGGCCCGTACCAATGAGCTCTTTGCAGCTTATGTACAGATTTTCATACCACTGGCTTTTCGGTGAAGGAAAACATCGTGAGGAAACCTGCATACGTACGGAGAAAGAATTCAATGGCGTATGTGAATCCACCAATCCGCACTGGGCCAGCGTGGTGGATATGGCCCAGTCACCCTTTCGGGGGTAGGCTAAAAGTCCAGCAGTGGACTGTTAAAAGGCTGATTACGATGACTATAATTTCTTCCATACTGATTTTAAGTGGGCAAGACTAAAGATAAGATTAAAGATAAGACCTGCACGTCCCGCTTGGGGTGTACTGTGCATTTCCCCTGCCAGCCTGCACAACCTAGCTAAGCTCCAGCAAATATCGTTGCCTGGCAGTAGTTAACTGGCATAACAGAACTGTTCCACCCTATTTCGCCTGGTGTTCCGGGTTTGGAGTATTATGGTGGATTTTTTATAAGTCCTGACCTTTATCAAATGACTTCTGAGGCCAAAAACAATAATATAACCACTTAAACGCGCATATAGTCAAAATTCTATTTTGTAAAATGAAGCCACGGCGGTCGCGTGGGGCAGCTTGTGATTGGAGACTCAAAAGTCATTCATTCAATTCGCGCCTAGGATTGGCCCGTTCGAAATCGTTTAGGTTGACGTTTTAGAACCTTTGGCTTACGGCGGGTTAAAGGATGAGCAGTCAAGTGGTTATATTGTCATTGGCAGTGGCCCTCCGTATGTCTTTACGTATTGTACTCTGTATGTATTTTCTAGGAACACGGGGTTCTTCAAAAGGCTATTATTAAAAGGTCGACAACGTATTCAGTGATGGCTGTGGTACAGGTACATCCGTACGCAATGAAGACCGCTTACCACCAGACGGCTCGTCTGCTTGTTTGCTACACACATACAAAATTCAATGAGGTCGAAATTGGTTTTCTACTCGACTCATGGTTTAGTTCTATCTGCCCTTCGATCACTGCCTTTCAATATTGTTCTTAGTGGTGTAGAAAAATGGAAAAATAAACAGATTAATACATACCTCTGTCCAAGAATGCATGAACATTCCGTTAAAATACTCCAAGCGAGCGGCCAGCACGCACTTGTGAGCGGGTATCAGCATGCCATCCTTGGAACATACGTTCGTATCGACCAGCTCTGGGTAGGTCTCCCGAGTCCAGTGGGTGGCAGTTTTCAGATATTCGGCGTGCTCTTTTAGACAGACTTTTCCATCTTTGTAGCTGGAAAGGAAATTATTTTTGACGTGATAACGTCTTATAAATCGATGAACGCCGGCTGCACGAAAATTGTCACGTTCCGCCTGAGCCGCGCGTGCAAGCGAGTGCGCGGAACAAGCGATAGAGAGGTACGATCGGCCTAAGCGTTATCACGTAAAATTGTCATCCGTAAACAGACTTTACAGACAACCCCTTTTTTAAAGATAAGTATCATCATCATCATCAGCCTATCATGTTCCCAAGGCTGGGGAAGTGGGACTCAAGCCTTCTCTCAGACAGAGAGGATAGGCTCTTATCCACCATGCTTGCATTGCTGCATGATTTAATCCCTCCTGCCCATTTTTTTATCGGACTTTTTTTTCGGGCGCGAAAAATCTTTTAGCCTTTATTTAACTCTTACACAATTGGTCGTCCGTTTGATTATCTCGTTTGCAGTTGTGTGCCGCTCAGTATTGAAGTGTGCGTTTTTAGAACTAGTGAGAATATGTCAATGTGTGCAATACGTGTTTACCTCGCCCCCTTCAGTTTTAGGCAGACTTTTTTCGGTATTAGCTCGAATTTAGAGCAAATCCAAGCTATATTATGATCAAAGAGTGTAAGGGATTTCTTTCGGACTGTTTACATCTGACATAATAATAGTATATTATGCATCTAGTGAATAAAGGACGAATTTAAAGCAACGGACATAAATGAATCACGAGCAAGTGAAGGATTCTAACGACCGAATCACGGCCGTAGGGTAGTGATTCATGATGATTCAAGTGTTAGAATACTGAGCAACACGTGTGATTCATGGCTCTCGATATAAATCCTTGACTACGAGAAAAGGAAAGATTTAAGAAGTTTGTTTCGAGTATTTTTTGCGAAAGGAGGTTGTATAGCATTGAGATGGAGGTCGAATATATTGGTGTGTTCTAAATTCAAACACCAAAATAGTTAATAAAAGTTATTTTTATCCACTGTTTTCAGTGAATAAAATTAGCTTTTTGGTAAATGGTATAAATTATACTTTCCGTATAAAACTATTTATTACTACTAAATAATTAATTAATTAAATACGTAACTACATTTTAATATTAATAATTATACAAATCATACAAAATAAAATAAATTAACAAATTAAATTAAAATATTTAAGGGCATTTTTTTTTTTATAGTCGATATATTATGTAGATGTGATTGCAAGTCAATGTTTTAAATATCTCCCGGGTGTTCTGCCGTTGTGTCACCATAGAACAGCTAACAGAACAAGAAGGCTGGAGAAAAGCTTCATAGAACCACAACATTCAAGGACATATAGATGGCAGCGCTTTCGCATGTGCATTATCAGTGTTAATGCACGTACTAAAGCGCTTTTAAAGTGTTATTTTACACAAGTGCGCGTGCGCGTGCGCGTGCTATCTACCGCGTATCAATACGAATTACTGTTAATACCTACAACCTATCAGTTTTAATATCTAGGTATTAAGTATTATAAAGGACATGTAGATGTGTTCCCATGCTTGAATGAAACCAATGAGTTTCATAGTTAAATTTCATAGTTAAATTGAGATGTGCAGTCGTAATTCCTACTTTTACTATTGGTCCAGTTGGTAGTGAACCTGCCTTCTGCGCTTGGGGGTGTGGGTTCGATTCCCACCTACGGCAAACATTTGTGTATGTTCTATATCTGGGTGTTAATATCTATTTAAGTATGTATTCAAAATATATATGTATGTATGTATATCAGTCTCTCGCAGCCATATCACAAGCTTTGCTTAGTTTGGGGTCAGATGACCGTGTGTGCAAAAATATCCAGAATATTTTAACGTTTTTATTAGCTTCCCTTATAACTAACCTCTCCCCACAGATTAACATAGAACATGGGAGGCCTATGTTCAACAGTGTACGTCTTTTGGCTGATGATGATGGCCTGGTATATCGCGTCCTAAGATTCCTAGATCTTAGGCTAAGATGTTGATGTTGTGAGAACTTTAACAAGAAATGAGACAACATTCCAAGGTTTAAAAACGTTGACCTTTCTAATAACCAGTTTGTGCTAATCGCTGGATTAGAAACCAATTTCTTGTAGGATTACGATTATCAGCTGAATAAAATTAAAACGCAAAGCGCCGCCGCTCACAGACGCAATAAAAAGCTATATAACTATTAAAATTATAGAGATTAGGGATAAAGTAGTATAATTATTGTTATAAATCTAGTAGTTATTTTTTGTTATCTATTTAGGAATTTTTGTTTGGAGTAGCGCGTAATTTAATAATATCTTACTTCGTTTTATAACTTAGTACAAAATACCTACTTAGAAACATAAAACTTCCACAAAATATAATTTGCAAAAATGGACAAAAGGGAATTATATGATACTGGATCTGCATCATATAATTCCCTTCTGTCCATTCCCTTCTGACATTGCGTCTGTCACGCACACTCTCCGAAATAAACCTGATAAAAATCAGATGTAAAACATGCGCCAACGTTCAAGACTAATAAGTTTAGTTTAGTCAAGGATTAATAGACTAGGTTTAGTTAAGTTTCTCATCTAACCACGTAAACACATACACCACACATTCACACATAAACATCACACATACACCACACTTACTCATACGTACACACAAACTGCGCATAGAATATGGCAGGCTATGTTGCATTTAATAGTTTAAAAATGATTTTATATTATTATTATTTTTCCTTTGGATACTTATTGGCATAGTTATCAAAATTAAAAAGAATATATATTTTTTACCTAATTTTAAGATGTTATATTTTTGTTTTGGTATAATTACTATATTATTCATTTTTTTTATTTTTTTATTTTTAGATTGATATATTTTTTTTTTTACATTAGACTAGGCAACCGTTTGATCGCGATCTCGCCTGATGGAATCCGATGATGCGGTCGAAGATGGAGCACGTTTGCCCAGTAATAACCTATTAACCTTTATATGGCTTCAACCATTGATTATACATATATATATAAATATAATTAATTATTATTTTTTGAATTTTATTTATACTGATTGATATTTGTTTTATTGCATTTGTTATTTCAACATTCACGGAACTGGATTGTATCTGTTTTATTTGTGAAAACTTTTAAGGCTTGTTTATTCATATTTTTCTTACTATGTCTTATGTTGTTAAAGCTGTTTGTTTTCCGTAAATAAATAAATAAATTTGTTGATACATAAATAGGAGAAGCCCGTGGCTCCCCGGGTCACACAGTCTCTGACTAGTTCGGGAGCCTCTGGGATCAATACTATAGCTTACCATAAATTATGCCAGAATATATGATTTGTATTTTCTAAGCATTCTACCTTCTTATAGCTACCTTCCGCGGTGTTTCCGAGAAGCTAAAACATGGGGTTCTTCAAAAGGCGAGCTAATAGAGTCCTTAAGGGTCGGCAACGTATTTGTGATGCCTCTGGTGTTACAAGTATCCATAGGCGACGGTGACTGCTTACCATCAGGCAGCCCGTCTGCTTGTTTGCCACCTATGGCATAAAAAAACTTAAATAATGGCAGATAATTCATAACAGCAGGACCTCTTTAATCCGAACCACGTCTAATCCAAACACCTCTGTAAACCGAATGCCACGCTTGCTTTTATGCAATCAAAGTTATATTATGCCAAGCAGACTGTTAGTCACCGGACTGCTTACCATCAGGCGGCCCGTCTGATTGGCATTAAAAAAAGTCTTTGTTTCTTATACTTACTAGAACTTGTCTAACAGTTTGTGCAGCGCCATAACTTGCAGCCGCTTGGCAGAAGCTTGCACAAGTTTCACGGGATCGCAGTACATGTGGGTTCGGGGCGGAGTCTCCGTGTTGCGTTTGTTGCGCCCCCCTTTCTTGTTTTTAGTGTTTTCTTGTTTCTTGTAGACTTCAAAAGCCGATATTTCTGATGGGTTTTCTTTAAAAAAGTTAAGATTGAATGTTGGTTCATTCACAGCTTATTTTACAGATTATATGATGAGGAATGCTTTGATTAACTATTTGATCTTTCCATCCTCGTTTTCTACGGGACTCCAATAATATAACCGAAGGTGTAAAAAAATAAGATTTACAATTTTGTCTTTGCGTGGTTGACAGTTCTAAGACAGGACAACGTCTGTCAGGTCAGCGAGTTCTTAATAAATGAAACAACGATCTTGCAACACATGCTATTTTCCTCTCCGCAACTAAGAGTAGAGATGTAACCCTGCATATAAAAATTAACATACCAATTTCCTCAAGTTCCATATCTCCGTCCTTGTCCTTCTTAATCAGATCTTCCCTCCTTATTTTCAAGCCACAGGGGCCTACCTCCACCACGTCGCAAGTCCCCGTGTACATGAACTTTAGTACTCTTTCAAACGCTTCCGGATGTACATTTTCCAAAAGTACAGTGGGTTTATGGCCCGGTGCCGTGATGTGGTCTTGATACAGCTTGTAGAGAAGTTCGCTGCTTGATGCTATTATGAATATGTGGGCGGGGAATAACCTGTTGCCGATCTGAAAACAATTAACAAATGTATGTTTAGTAACAAAAAATTAAATATTAAAAAAAAAAAACAATTTAAAAACCTCCTCTAAATCCAAAAAACACTAAATACATAATTTAGTACGCAACGAATTTTCCAGTAATTTTGATTTAAAAACAAAACAATGGAAAATTTGATTTTGATGTTTGTATGGTTGGGACCAATTTGAAAAAATATTCTTTCAAATAAAAATAAAAACAAAATCGGTTTATAAATGATGGAGTTCTGAGAAATTTTGATTTGAGAACTCACTCCTTTTTTGAAGTCGGTTAAAAAACCCTACCGTACGTTTAAAAGCTCTAACAGAAGTCTCGAGCTTGGTTGACGCACCGCCGTCCAACCAACGGAAGAGAAAGAGTAACATTCCTCTTTCAATTAGGATTAAATTAGGAATAGACCGAATAAGAAATAGGAAGTAGTAACGAATATGGAATGGACAAATTAAGAAGTGGACTAATCATCATCATTTCAGCCGTAGGACGTCCACTGCTGGACATAGGCATCCTCCATCGATCTCCAAAAGGGCCGGTTGGCCTGCATCCAGCGTCTCCCTGCGGTCTCCTTTAGGTCGTCCGTCCATCTCGTGGGTGGACGTCCTACGCTAAGCTACGTGTGCCCTATGCCTTAGCATAGCGTAGGACTAATAAGTCGACAAATATGGAAGTAGACGACTCAGGAATTTTTACAACGACAACTTAGAAAACGGATGTGTTAGGAATGGACGAATTAGGAAGTTGACAGCTTTTGAAATGGACAAAGTGGACCGGAGAATGTCGGAAAAACGAGCGAATGTCGATTCTCAGTTCGAGTAGGATAGTCCAATTGTTTACGCAGGTGAAACTGCAGAGGTAAGCTATTTAATAAACTGTGATTGTTTACCTGAAAGACGACGTCATGCAGTATATCATCTTGGTGGGCGAGTTCCCGTAGAGACTCCATATGCTTCGCCATGCAGGACGGAGAGAGCTCCGGCACAGATGTCAGCCCGCATGTCGGTTTACTCTGCGACAACGGTATTTTTGTTTATTAGAAGTGAATTAATTCCTCTTAAGCAATTCAAGACTTGAGTATAAATTTAAATGTTGCGAAACTTGACTGCGCTACGGTAATTTGTAGAGCCCTTTCGTACATTATCTGACTGCAGCGCTTACGGAAGTTCGAGACAACCTATATCACGCTCAAATTACGGCGCCATCTAAGTTTATACCGTTTTTAGGCAAATTTCCGAGCTACGCTCCAATGTTCCGCTATTGTCTTTCCTCTTAGTCTATCTTCCTTGCTATTACTAAGCCTACGATGTCTGTTTGTCCGTCTGTCTTACCTATTAACGGCTGTATCTTTCGAATCGTAATAGATGTATAAAGAATATATTATGTAATGTTACGGAGGATTACGAATAATTTTGTTGAAATGCCCGTTGATTTGGCAATATAAATAATGAAATGGTGAATTTTTTTATTTATTTAATTACAAAGATTGGTATATCAAACAAAGAAAATAAAAAAACCTTAATTAATACTTATTAATAATGAAATAATAATTAAAAAAAACTTAAATATTTTTTTGTAAATAATTTTGTAGAGTGCTTACTGATTTTGATAATTACTAGGATTTTAATTTGTTTAACCTTGCTATTTAAATAAACCTTCTTAATGTGCCATCTTCTATCGAGGTCGGCTATCAAAAGGGCTATTTGAACATCCGATACAAGCTGCTCAAAATAGGGTTCTTGTGCTCGGAGGGGACGATGAAAGATGAAATTGTATGAAAATGACATTGACAATGACATTAGCTTGAGAGATTTTATCTCAAGCTAATGTCATTTTCATAATATAAGCGTTTTTTGGGAAAATCTTCAAATTTTTTACTCAATTTCGGCCATTATTTGCATTTTGTTTGAGAACCGTTCATCGGATTGGTGCCAAAAGCGCACCATCAGCTGCGCCTGAAGCGGGGCTTCAGTAGTCAATCATACATTTTCCCTCTTTCATACAAAAAAATTACACGCAACAGTAAAAAACTGTTTCTTTGGCGTTTTTTCCATAGCATTATAACATGACATTAGCTTGAGAGATTTTATCTCAAGCTAATGTCATTTTCATACAATTTCATCTTTCCGCAGGCGTTAACATTAACAGAAAGTGGGTCTTGTCTAACCCTCCAGGTAAAACCACATCCGGAGATTTTTGAGCCACGAGGTACATCTTTGTCCGGGTTGTCTTTTCCCTTGGGTTTTTTCTGTATGGTAAATAAGCTTAGCTTTAAATAAATACCTACTTGCAAACAAGCGAAATTCAATCCCTCATTGTCAACCACAATCGACACAGCTCGATGTACGTTGGGTATTTTAGTGATTTTGACAGACGTACAGTCGTCCTTTTCTAAAAACTTCACCAGCGCGGATCGGCCGTCCTTTTCTTTCTCCTTTCTGATAGGCTGCGGTGTGCCGATAGGCGGAGCTTTGCGGGAAATTGTGCCTGTTGAGTGAAATAAACAACTTTCAACGGAAGAGACGTGATTATTGCATAGAGATAGGTTGGAAAGCCGAAGTGACATAGTTGGAACAGTAACGCCGTGTTTTATCTTTTTCGCTCCTTACAAATTTTAATGACGACTGAAAAAGACAAAAGACGGAGAAACTACTCCAAGGCATTTTACGCGTTTATTAATAAGGATTTTTTGTTTTGTAAAAATTTTCATGACCCTGGATTCTATGTCCTTTAGTCGTAATATTAATTATGTTTACATAGTATTAATAGCGTCAAACAAGTCATAGTCACAGTCAGAGTCAAGCAAAGTAAGTCACGGTCAAGTCAAACTCATGCCCCTGTAAAGTGGTGGAGACTTTACAAGAGGCTCCTATGGAGTTTTGGAAACAACACGAAAAGACATGTTTCACCTCGTTATATCACTTCACACACTCGAGCACGTTTACGAGCACTTAATGAATAATAATTCACCATTTAATACACATTAACACTCGAAAATACACAAGTTTAGGAAAATAATTCGACATGTTTTTTTTCCACGTTGGCGCCAAAAACCTTTATTTATAAGGGAGTTTTATATCTTACCAGAATAAGCTTCCCCATTTTTAGTGGTAAAGTAGACAGCGTCGTGAGTGAGAGCCACGTGTGTAAGCAGGGTTTGGTGCGCGAGCCCGAAAACACATCTGAGAACATAAATATTTAAAACGGTATGAATACAAATTTGTGAAGTGTGATGCAGAAATGCTTGTATTACTTATTTTCTCTACATAGTATAATTTAAAGTCACTTTCCGCGCCTGTCTATCTGTATAAACGCTAACTCCTAAACCACGCAACGGATATTGATGCGGTTTTCACCATCAGATAATTTCTCACGGAAGGATTATATTATGTAACTAGGGACTCGGGCCTTGTTATATTAGTCGTACTGGATCACTAGCGGGTCGCTAGAGATCTAGTAAAACAAGGTCTGACATTCCAGGAGTGACACATGTCACTGTCCAGTTGCCACTTCGTAGCTACAAACACAGAAATTGAGAAATAAATTTGTTGATAATCTATGATATAAAATAAATTTATCCATTAAATTAATATAACAAAATAATCAAATTAATCCACCATTTTGGTCCAGTGCATATTGGCGAATGTCATGTTTTTGACTTTTGAGGTTCTGGGACATACTTACCGGTTTTGTCACGTTGTTTTCATCGTTTTTGAACGATGGCTTTGAAACTGCGCATAATTTATGTACTAAATAAGTCACTGCGTCGAGGATCGAACCGGGTGCCGTTGGATTATGAAGAGCACATGCTTACCGCTCAGCCACCATTGCTTAACAATATATGCTGGTATTCTATGCGGGGCGGGTTTCCTCTGTCAATAATTTTGTTTTTATGTTTGGTAGAGCTTCATGCATTTATGTCCTTCGTGGATTGGACAAGTTTCAGAAACAGCCTGTATGTGTAATATTTAGCAAGCTCACCGGGTGAGTTTGTTGGTGGTATCCTGCCACAGCATCAGCTGGCCGACGTTGGTGAGCAACAGCACGGTCACTCGCGAGTACGCGCCTTGCTCGCTCACTTTGCATTCCACGCACACTTGACGAAGGTTGATCTGTCTGTAAGAAACAACGTTACTTCTTTTAGGTATAAAATAAGCGACTGACAATATTCTAATATGGACATAAAGTTTTTTCTTGAACAAAACTTATTTAAAATAAAAACTTACATTTGTTCGCTGCACTTGGCAAGGACATGAGATACGTATTTTTTTGCCATAGCTGGCAATCAAGCAGACGGGCTGCCTGATGGTAAGCAGTCACCGTCGCCTATGGATACTTGTAACACCAGAGGCATCACAACTACGTTGCCGAACCTTTAGGACTCGATTAACTCGCCTTTTGAAGAATCCCATGTTGTAGCTTCACGGAAACACCGTGGGAGGTAGCTCATTCCACATCTTGCAAGTATGAGGCAAGAAGGACGTTGCCACTCCATTGACGTTTCCATTTGTACGACCCTGTATGCTACTTCGTATGCACATACGATAAGGAATATGTAAGCATTTTAATGTCTTGCTAGACAGAGAGCGCACTGTACTCACGAATGACGTCACACGTAAGCGCGCCATATAAACTCCTTCATGAAGTTCATGCGGTAAAGGGACAGAGCACCCCTTCCTAATCTGACCATATACTTTAAACGCTTGTATCTCAGAAATGTATAAGCCAATTTAAATAATTTCTTCTGTATTTGTAACACATTCAATTAAAAAAATTACTAAACCTGTTATTTTTGACAAATTAAATACAACTCTGATAACCTATTGTAAGATAGATCTCACCCTTTATGAATACTCACTACTAATTTCATCAATGGTTGTTGTACTAACTTGATAGCAATCTTCTTGCAGATGTACTTGTGTAGTAAGTATACGTCTCCACGGCTCGTGGAGATGACCGTGGCCGCGTCGCATGCTTCCACCAGTTGTATACCGGCTTCTTCCTTGTTGTTCATCGATATTGCTACCTGGGGATAGAATAAAAGTTACATAGATAGAAACTCTTTATTGTGTACACCAGAAATAAATACCGGTCAAGTACGAGTAAGACTCGCGCTCCGAGGGTTCCGTTGGACGAAATCCACTGAGCACGAGCCCCAAAAAATTTACAAAAAAGTGAAAATGTTGATAGATAAACTTAACTTTGTAATGCACAATAAGGTGCTTCCATACATACTAACTGCAAAATGTATTCATATTCATATTCATTTATTTCAGCATTCCACAATGTTTCTTAGGTGGTAGAAAAATATTTCAGTTACAATTGTGGACCCCGTCGAGCACAGCTAAATGATATGGAAGAGAGAAGTTTGTACTCGCATTTTTTTTATATGATATAACTTCAAATTATCGATTTTCGGATTTTTCCTTTATATGTGCTGTAATATCTTGCTTTTCGCCAAATTTCATGATTCTAGGTTTACGGGAAGTACCCTATAGATTTGGTTCGCTTATGAAATCGCAAAATATGCGACATAAACGGTCATACCTTTTGATCACGTTGACTTACGAATTTGATTTTTTAAGAAAATAAAAAAATGATATTGTCAATGACATAAGCTTGAGAGATATTATCTCAAGCTAATTTCATTTTCATACAATTTAATTTTTCCGCAGGCGTTAACGCTAACAGAAAGTGGGTCTTGTCTAACCCCCCAGGGGCATCACAGACACGTTGCCGACCCTAAAGGACACTATTAACAGCCCTTTTGAAGTAACCCATGTTATAGTTACTCGGACATGCCGCAGGAGCGAGTTCATTTCACATATTGCAGGTGCGAGGCAAAAATATCGAGTAAAACGCACAGTATGCGATTTCCACAAATCTATGATACTAGCTAACTATATGACTTAACTAAGGTTCCTTTAAAATTTTACTCTAAAGTCAAGAGTGAAATTCTTACCCGTTTAGGCATAGCCACAATTTTATCCTCCTGCGATTGGCCCAGTTGCCCAACATTGGAGCCCCATGTGTATACAGCGTTCCGATTCCATACAACCGCGTGTGCCCGCCCCGCCCGCACCCCGAGGGGGTTGGAAAGTTTCATCAGAGGCTTGATAGATGGCAGTCGGATTGACGTAGGGGTTTTGGTGGATGATTGGCTCACGTTGTCTGTGCTGTTGAGAGTGTATTGGAGGACCTGAAAGTAGGTTTTTGCTATTGGAAAGTTAAATTAACTCACGGATCTAGCTCTAAAACTTTAAACGCTCATATCTCAGAGATTTATCAGCCAATTTAAATTATTATTTTAGTATGTGTAATGTATTTAGGTCTATTCATCGCTAAGCATGTTATTTATAATAAATTAAACAGTAGGACACATAAAGTTATATGATTATTTACGGGATATTTACCGTGGTAAGGTTGTGGAATGAGGACACATGCCTATTGAGACATTTGATCAAACATCTTGAGGCATTTTTACAGACAGTTACTTAAAATGTATATAACTATATTATCTCCCCCCCCCCCTCTCTCACACACACACACACACACACACACACACCCACACGCACACAATACACACACACAATTTGGTTTTTGTACGTTTTAATTAAAGTAAAACTATATATCTATATATGTTATATTATAATTAATGTAGAGACGGGCGGGGCCTTCTGGCACAGACATTTTATGTCTAAAAGAGGGCTCCTGCCTACATTTTATATTTTGTAAATCGTGTTAAAGAAATAAAAATTTATTATTATTATTATTTATTATTAACATGTATTAAATAAAATGTATCATTTATAAAATATTCGGGACATTTTTGTAGACACGGTCATCTGACCCCAAACTAAGCAAAGCTTGTAATATGGCTGCCAGAGTATGATATTTTAAATACATACTTAAGTAGATATTAACAACCAGAGATAGAACAAAGACAAATGTTCATCACATAAATGTTCTAGGTGGGATCGAACCCATGACCCCAACCAAGCTCAGAAGTTAGGTTTACTACCAACTGTACCAACGGGCTATCTAAAATGTATGTATGTTCGCCAGGGTTTCTCAAACTTTCAGCTCCACGTACCCCTGTTTAAGTTTCCAGGTGACAGCGAACCCCTTAACTAATTAAATCCCCACCCCCTCCTAACCCCCCGAAGAAAACAATAAAATTGACTGTTAAAGAAAATAATGTTTTTATTTCAAAAAAAGATAACAAATAAAGTGCCAAAAGAAATATATTTTTATTACTATTAATGTGATGGGTGTGCTGTTTCTTGTCACAAATGGAGTCAATTTTAGGAATAGTTTTGGACAATTTTACCCTTAATTCTGACTCCGCATCAAGTCGATTTCTGTATTTAGTTTTTATCATGACCAAGTGCGAAACGCCAGTCATCACGCCACCATTACGTAAATCTTGTCGCGAGCCCCCTGCCGTCGAATGGCGAACCCCTAGGGGTTCGCTTACCCCACTTTGCGAAACCCTGATGTACGCCAATCAGTCCTACATTTAAGAACCGATTTACTTGCTTCTTTGGTTATTATGTAGCTCTCGAGGCCGTCCCACTAAAATTTCATTACTTTGGCTTTAACCAGTTCCAATTTGAATAATTTAATAAGGATGACTATTGTTAATGCCCTCTGTTTTTTTCTAACATGACCAATAGTTAAGAAACATGGCGGTTTGACCAATAGTGGCCATTAGTTACCAATCTACGATATGAAGTCAGTGATTTCAGATGTGGCAACACGATATCACGGTACTGGCGTCGATTCTGTCGCAACACTCACTAAATTAAACGAATCTGAGAGGGCTAAAATTATCTGCTATCTTTTCATTTTAATATGTGTAGAGAAGGATGGCAACAATTTTAGTGCTGTCAAATTTAGTTTAGTTTAGAGTACATCAGAATCGACGCCACTGTCAGTGCAATAACTCACCAGGCCGCTCTCCAACAGCAGTACAGTGGAGTTGAGAGTGATAGCCACAGCGGCGCACGGCTCGGCGAGCCTCAGCGGCGCGGGGCGCAGCGCAGTGCTGTGCGGAGCGCCGGCGCGTGCCAGCTGCCCGCAGCACCATATCACGTCACTGTCAGTTCCGGAGCACACCCATATGCTATGGAACTTGCCCAAGCACACCTGGAAGAGTAAATAAGCGATTTATAATCTGAGTGCCTATTGTGAGTAATTTAATTGGGTTATATTTTTTTAAATATTATTGATAGGTTTGCTCTTCGTCGCCATTTCGCCTGATGATATACCTACTCGATCGTATTTACGTTAATTAAAATTTGAATGAAGTGAGTCTTTACTTCATGATGTTTTTTTTTATTGAATGGTTAAAATCTCACTACTTGTCACCAAACGGGAGGAGGGGGTAAAAAAGTAGTAAAAAACCTCACGTGATTCAGGCAACTACTTATTAATTATATTATAAGAATTATAAAGGGCAAATTATTGCCATACCATATCAAGGGTTAGGACCTCTTGTAAAATCTTTGGTTGCAAAGGTCAAAGGTTGCCTGGAAGAAATCGCTTAAGGCGATAAGGCCGCCCATTATACTGCCGTATATTTTTTTTTATGTTAGTTTAAGTTTCATTTGTATTTTCGGTGTGTAATAAAGAAGTATTGTATTGTATTGTAAAATCTTTGGATGGCGGACAAACATTTAAGGTCGTTCAAAAATGTTTCCTTTGCCAACAATTTCCCGATACGTGAGGTATTACGCATTTTAATGACGATATCGATAGTCAATAATGACAAGGAAATAAACACAAATTAACAAACACAATTTTTATTTCTGACTCATTGGCGACCTATGACTGTGCGGCAACGACTGGCCACGATTATCATAAGAGTTCGGCGTAAATTTGTACGATTGGAACGGATTCGCTGCAGAAACTACCCTCACTACTTTCTTAGGAGGCTCTTCCACAAACATCATGTTTTCCAGCGAAGTATGAGACGGAGTTATAGTCTTTAATTCTGGGGCAGAAGGCATAAAGTTGAACGCTCCCGTTACGCTGTTCACTAACGGCTCGCCGCGTATTAAGCAGTACGTGAAGAAAGCGAGGAATGAGTACGTAACACCAATAAGGATAATGAAAAATATCAACATGGCTTTGTTTCTATTAATATACTCTCTTAAAGTGTGCATACAGCCAACTTCTATGTAAAACTTTACAGAACGGTCCAAGCTTTTCGTACAATTTTCCGAAACTGGTACCAAGGCCGTTATATTAGATAGAACGCAGCATTGCACTGGATATAATTTCTCTACGTTCGCTTTTCTCCAATTCGACTCAGCAAAGTCCCAATAACCGGTAGCGCCACAGCATTCATGCTTGATCATGACATAGTTCCAAACGTACGATATTAAATCATTTTCTCGCCCGTAGAAGTTCTTTATAGACATTTGGAGATACTCTTTTGTCTTCGCATTGTTCGTGTAGATGTTGTACACGCCTGATATGAAAAACAGCCAGAAAGCAACAGAAGATATGACACTGACGAGAAAGATATACGACTTGAGAGCACATTTCCACTTGCAACCAGCTCCAAATATGCCGCAACAAGACGTGAGCATCGTGATTGCTGCTACAGGAATCAAAACTGAAGTTAAGGGCGTCATGAATAGTCTCAAGTTCACAAGGTCAGCGACTGAAGCTACGTAGGGGCTTTTGGTAACGGTGAAGTTCACGTTCTTGAAGAATTCAGTGTTTATAGCGCACCACACGCAGATTGCGCCCCCTATGAGGGCTGTAGTGAAGAATAAAACGTTTGTGAAACCGAGGCAGGTGCGAGGCAAGCCTGTAGTGTGCATTTTGTTGTAGAATTTAAATTTTATTCGAAAGATTTACGAATATACAAAACTTGCAAAAATTCAACGAAAATTGAGCAAAACTGTTGACGTCTAATTGATTGACATTGTCAATTTTTTTTGACTGTGACAAAGAAAACCTTTTAGATTAAAAACTTTTTTACTTTATCCTCTAAGCTCTAAAGACCAAAGTTTTGCTAAAGATCGTAATCCAGTTTGTAGAACGCAGCACAGTTATTGAAATAAAGTTACTTTGGAATGCTTTATTTAGCCCACATATACTGTGCTGTATATCTACTGGGTTACGCGGAATGGGTGTACTAAGGCGAAAGGGTTCCATAGTACCTATCATTATGAACAATTTTAACTAGGTATGGAAGCAACTCTGAAATGGCGAAAAAATATCAGCTGAAAAGGGCCATTCACACTCGACAAAATGTATATAACAGCTGATTTTTTCGACTTTAGAGTAGCCGTGGAGCCTTGCCTTAGTACTAGCTGTTGTCCACGACTTCGTACGCGTAGATTTTAATCCCTTTTTGCCCGCCTTAATTCGGCCTTTTCGTAAAATCGTGTCATAGCTGATCTCTACCACTCCGTAAGAAATCTACCTGCCAAATTTTAGTTTCCTAGGTCAAGTAGATTTTGTGATATGTCAGTCAGTCAGTGGTTATTTGGTATTTGGCTTTTTAACCGACTTCAAAAAAGGAGGAAGGTTCTCAATTCGATCCGTTTTTTGTATGTATGTATAAATTCCCTGGAAAAGTTGATGGTGACAGGGAAAGTCGACGGCAAAAGATCACGAGGTCGCAGCCCAATACGTTGGTCCGATCAGAAGACGCACCTCTCTCGACACTTCAGTCTACGACGCACTCCATGTTGCTGAGGATAGAAGACGATGGAAAGATATCATCAGAGAGAGATTGATGGAAGGTGGAGGTCACGACCCTCAGACATGAGGAATACGATTGAAGGAGGAGGAGGTATAAATTCCCAGTTCTACAGAATCATCAAAGGCATGCTCAACTTGTTGCATGTTGTAAATACTGTTGACATGAAAAAACAATCACTATTCTCACCTGCTTAACGCTTATATTGGCACGGCTGAAAGCCGCCAGCGAGTCTGGGGCATGTCTGGGCTGATTCGAGCCGGTGCCCAGTGTGTAGTTAGTGTTGGTGCCCCACACATACGCGTCGCATGGCTGTGTGCTGTCGTGCTTGTACATGTACGTACGATCTAGTAGGGCATGTTCGAGTGCTTTGTAGTCGTCCTTGTCGACTATATCGGTGTTAACTCCTGGAAGTAACGTATTAGCAAAGATTACATTTCTGATATTAGAACCAAGGACTTTAAATATCCTCAAAGGGCAAAAAGTCCTTGATTAGAACATACAAGACATTTTCTAAAGTAGCTAACAGACGAGACGGATTTGGTTGACAGACCGACGTCCAACCAACGGGAGAGGAAGACCAAATTTTCTCTTTCTCACCCGTTGGTCAGACGGCGGTCCGGGCATACTAAATCCATACGTCTATTAGTACTATAAGAAAACAGGAAAATTTCAATTGATTGCGAGGACGTCGCTAAGATTTTGTTTGGGAGAGCAGTTGACTGATTCACTCGCGACTTGAAAACACCCAGATTGTTACTATTGGGGTATAGCTATTCAGCCAGTGCATTTCACAGTCTAGCGGAGGTATATTCACATGACAATATTAGTGAGACTTCATCCCTTACCAATCTTCATAAGAGCAACGGCAGCATGTATCTGGCCATAGAATACACTGCGATGCAGAGAAGTTGAGCCAGACTCTCTGTCCCGTGCGTTGACGAAGGCTTCAGAAGAGTGGTGGACCAGCCACTCCATCAGGCCTACTCGCCCGCGCGACGCCGCCATGTGGAGGGCTGTGCGACCCTGTAATGAGAAATTACACTAGTGTTATTTTTAGGGTTCTGTACCCAAAGGTTGTAAACAGGACCCTATCACTTAGCCTACTCTGTACTATTGTAACGTATTTTTGGCTCTAATGTAAAAACGGTAATGCGTACAAGAGTCAAACTTAAATAGGTATAATTATAGTACACACTCACCCCCGATGTGCCTTATGTTCTAATCTGAACTTAAGCAAAACAGGCTAGTTTTAGACTTTAATTCGGCTAGACATCGTAATTTTTGGCTATACAAGGCTCCAGCTGCCGGTCGCTTCACGGGTTAAATATAACAACAAATAATTAATAATGGCCCAGTGCGAGTCGGTGACAATTTTGTGTTATTCATTACCAAGTCATAATTATGTTATACTCGAGCATCACTGTAGCAAAATATTAACTATGTGACTGCATAGTAATTGCTTTGACTATTTTGGAAGGCGTTTTAGGATAAAAATAACCCATCAATGATATTTTTATCTGACTTATAACTGATTGTGTCCTGACTTAGATTTGATGTAGAAGGCTTTCCTAAACAGTGTGAATGGGTAATTGAAACGCCGGTAGATGGATTAAGTATGTGCGCTTGACAGTGCGCTTTATTTGAGTGCTTCATCAAAATGTGTATAATAACAATCTGTGATGCAGGTGGGGGAGCCACAAGCCCTACAGCTTTAATCCTGAACAATATATAACTGATGTTAGGTACTGATGGTTGTATTTTGTGTACGGAACCCCTCATAAAGTAAAGTTATATCTGTGTAGTTCTCTCTCTGAGAGAAGGCCTGGATCCCAGCAGTGGGGCATGATAGGTCGATAATGATGATGATAGTTGTATATATTAGTTATAATTAGAGATGAAACGGATAGCTGGATGTCCGGCTAAAGATTGCCGATTGGCGCATGATAGGGGGCAACTGGGGCAAGCTCGCGTAGGTGGCGAACGAACAATCGGGCGAGCTCGGGTGAATTCGGGTCTTTTCGTTCACGAGTGAAGTTAGCAACATTAGCAAGTGTTTTGATGTCTTGTTGAATTAGCAAACACAATCACTTGAGGTTATTGTAAACGTGCTGCTGTAGTTCGAAGTATATTTTGATATTTATAAAATAAAAATATGGTAATTTTAGTTGTTATGTGGATTAAATAAAGTACCTACCTTAATTTGAAATATTGTTTTTTTATACGGTATTGGGCCGAATACTCACTTATTATCTGATAACTGGCCCCATAGTAAATTAAGCCAGGTAGGCCAGATACCGGATAGTTACCGAATATCGGTTTCAGCTCTAGTTATGATATAATTAATGGAAACTGACATGGATCTCACAAAAAAAATTTCACTATAGTCGGAGTAACCGGCGTAATCTTACGTGAGTGATTCCCGTGTAATATAAATAAAAATATGATAAATCTTACCTCGAAGTCAAATGCTTTTATGAAATTAGTACACGTTCCTTTAATAAACGCCGCCAGCGCCTTGTCTCCACTCGATCTCTTAGTAATGGCACTGGTGAGGGTCTGGCCATGGCTCCGGGACCTACACCGACTGGTGCAGTCTACTTCCGCTTTATTCTTACTCATCGTGTATAAAGCACTGAGATTTTAGACCTTATAATAAGGCAATTTGAAGAATAAATGTTGGTAGTGCAAGATTTTAGTACACCTAAGTACTATACCAAGTGTTGTGATGGTTCAGAACTTGACCTTAGTATGTTTTTTTTTATAATTTAAGGTCATTTCTACAACATAGTGAAGATAATTGTTTTAGCAACTTTTCAGACAAATTTTCTAGTGGTCTTTCAAAGAGGCGTCGATAAAAATAATTTGGAAACGTGGTTTCGTAAGTGCGATTTTAGGCAGTTTGCAGGCCAATCAATAATGAACTTTTTGCAGACAAATTATTCAGCTTTTCAGGTGGTTTTCCACACACAGTTTATGGTTCTTATCTACTACAGTTTTTGGTTTGAAGACACAAGTTGGTATTGTCTGTAATTATTCTCTCTCTATTTTTACATCAAAAGTTCTTTTTCATAATTCAATAAGAAATATATGTGAGATGATATGTAAACTTAAACTCAATGACTTAGCAATAAGACAGGTACAGAGCAGAGCACAGCTCTAAGGTAGCCCCCATAGGAGCTACGCGGGTTGTGTTCAGCAGGACATGACGAGGTTGGTGACAATCTGAAACAAGATAATAATTATTAAAGTTTATGTAATAAAAGAATCATCACAATCGGACTAATCTGCATTTTAGGGGTGGCTCTCATACATGTGAAATGGGAATGAAATAGATTTTTTCAACTCTTATTTAATGGCCACTCTTGTGGAGTGGAGGAACCACCACAATTTTGCCAATGCTATGTATTGGGATAAACCATCAAAAGAAGGAGATTGATTACAATGCAACAACAGGACAAATATAGGACAACTGTCATTTTGGAAGTGTCATAAGTGCCAACTATTTCAAAATGATTACAGGTCCAGGAAGAGCTTTATGTAGAGCTTTAATTAATCAAGCTTCAAAAAAAGTTTTGTATTTTTATCTCTGTAATAAATAATTGTTAAAAAAACTTTGGCGAAGTTGCAAAATCATGAAAGCTTTAGCCCAATATAAAAAGAACACATAGGTATAATACTTTTTTGAATGTGTTTGAGTGTTGTGTTATTTAAGTTGTGTAATATTATGTCAGCATCATCATTAATCATTTCACCCATAGGACGTCCACTGCTGGATATAGGCCTCCCCCATCGATCTCCAAAAGGGCCGGTTGGAAGCGGTATGTATCCAGCGTTTCCCTGCGGTCTCTTTTAGGTCGTCTGTCCATCTTGTGGGTGGACGTCCTACGCTGCGCTTACCGGTCCGTGGTCTCCATTCCACAACCTTTCGGCCCCATCGGGCATCGGTAATATTATGTATTAATTACTTTATGTTTTTTCCAGTTGTGCAATGTTCATTGTTTGGACTCCATCTTTTAAATATCTTGGCCTGACTTTTTTAAACTATGTGATAAATTAAAAATAGTTGTATTGTGATATTTTTTTTGTCATTGCTGCTTTAGGTATCATCTACAAAGTGTTACAGTACATCAATGCACCTGTTCTGATCTAACGAAGATGAATGTTGAGTTATAAACAGTATTATATTATGGTGCGCAGTTCAATAGATTAAGACATGTAGTTTCTAACCGTTTAGCCGGCTGATAACGTCAATCAAAGTTGTAATATTACCTTTACATAAACACAGCTGTAGAAAGTCGTTCCTTCGAGGACACGCAAAAAATCATCATATTTTTACGTTAAGTAAGTAATGTAATTGCACATGCACTTAATTGAACTGTTAGGAAGTGATTCTCAACTTATTATACCCATGAAATTACAGTAAACTCGCTATTTTTAGCAATTAAGATATACAATACAAATTCGTATTTTGTAATAAGAAGCCGAAACGAAATCAGCAGTCGAGCCGACATCTGATGACATGACATGACAAATATGACAATGACATTAAGTGACATTTTGACGTTTGATTAACACGCTGGATTCCGGAAGTAGACATCACTAATAAACAGAGAAATAAATCTTAGACACCGCAAACACCAACCAAATCTAAATTCTTTGAACTAAACACAGTCCATGTCAAAGTTATTCAGAGGCGCCTATGTAGAATCGCAACTCGCGACTGCTTACATAATACGACATTTTCCACAGATCTACTACCTATAGATTTTCAATGAGCGTGGCTAGCTCAGTGCCTCTCGCTCATCATCGTATTTTCGCTCACTGCGCTTCTTGCAGCCCAAAATGCTACAACCAACCATTGTAAAATATCTTTTACAATTATTTCTCAGAGGAAACACGCATTTATCACATTAAATCACCAAAAAAAGGCAATAAATATAATTCAGACCCGTTTTGTTTGTCACTGATTATTACAGATTTTGACACTTGAGGTACCAAAAACAGGTCACGCCGATAAGGACAACAAAATCTATTTATGTCCTTTTCGTACTTGTGCTGAGCCATATCAAGTTGTCTCTTTCACTAAAATATATTGCCGATCTGGTTGTGTATATCTGTGACATTTTCGAACGCTAATTATTATTATTATTATGTAATGGAACTTATTACGAATGTTAGTGTCAAATTGTCAATTATAATATATACGTCACTGTCATAGCAATCAAAGTCAATTATGTCAAAATTGTCAATTCTAACTTCGAATTTCAGATTGGTGGAGAAAAGCAGTTTTTATTTTCAATTTCGTGTATTGTTACGTAAAATCTAACGATGTTTAAAGTGATTAGCCGTTCGGCGGCTTTAGCTAGGACGCAGTTTCCCAAGTAAGTAAAAAATAGACGACTTTATCTTTGGACAGAGATGTAATCTCACTGACATGGACTGGCAAAGACTCTCAAGCCAGTTCTTTGAAGTTGAAGTTCTCACTGACTTCTGGCTGATTCCATGTAAAATGGCAGTGTTTCATCAGTTGTAGTAACTATTCGTACATTGTTCTGAGCCAAAAGGATAACCTTACACGGTACTTACACTTCATACCTGAAACCTGACCTCTTCCTTCTTTAACTGCCTATGCTGGGTAAATATACAATTTTATACTAGCAATTCTGATCATAGTAGTAGTTTACAATTGAAACTTGCTGCTGTCCACGGCTATGACACAATGGTACTATAAAGTGTGTCTTCAACAACACGGTTATGGTGTTCTTGAAAGCCAACTGTGTGCCAATCAGTGAATAAGACAATCAGTGAATAATCTTCTAAGTCTGCATGCTTTATCTTCGACCACATCGTCGCTTACCAACAGGCGAGTTGGTGGTCAAACGCAGACTGATACGCAATAAAATAAAACTTTCATTGTGCAAACTGCTAGACTGTGAAATGGAGAAACAGACCGAAGGACTGATGGATAGACAGCCAGAGAGCCAAACAGATGATAGAGGGGCACACTGGTGAGCAAACAGATGGATTGACAGACATGTAGATAAACAGACATAAAGACAGACAGTTGTAACAAGGTTGAAACAAACAAAAGGTTGCCTTTGGAAAATATTAACTGCCCATTTTAAAATCCTTTTAGAACACACCATTTTTGAAGAGACTGTCCTTCTGGGCACTAGGCAATAGGGAGAATTCAGCGTATTCCAGCGGTCAGAGATCAGTTCCATATCTACCTTCTTTGTCACACCCTCACTTAACATCTAGCAATCTATCATCAAACATCTTGCCATTAGTGAAAAAAAAACTTTATTTCAGGCCACTGCCGAGATGTTATGCCTCAAATTACGATCCCACATGTATTAAGGAGGCTCCTAAAATTGACAATGAGACTATGTTTGCAAAAGAGGAATCTCTGGAAGCCATTAAAGTTCCAGTTAAGGTAATTATATTAAATGGTACTGTTAGCGATCGGTCGACTGTATGACTGCTGGGGTTAATGAGGATTAATAAGAAGCACAATGGTGGTAGAAACGTGTTTTAATTTAAATATTTTAAACAAAACTTGCACACTAAACTAATGAAAAAAGCTACAATCCAAATCTGACACAACCAACAGCAAAAAAAATATCTTTTTTTTAATGAAAATTTGCATATATTCGTCCAGTCGCCAACAGGTACATTTACTCAAGTACAAAAGCATACTCAAGCCAGAGTTTGTTATATGATGCATGGCTTTTTGCATTGCGACTCTTTGAGTTTTTACAAAAGGCCAGCAGTTAAGGACTCGGTAGGTCCAAATTATCAAAATATTATTATTAAAGAAAAAAAAAAAAAAAAAAAAACGTACCAAATTATCACTTGCAACATGCACTGGTTAAAGACCCTTGTGTTTGGGCACTGTGGTATTTATGATGAGAAAATGTCACATAATTTCTTGAACGCTGCCCATCCGAGTTGGATTCTATGGGCGACCGCTTTATCTAAGTTGCCCTACCTAAACTGAACAATCTGTCCAAGATAGTTATAGTGGTCATTAATCTTCGAGAGTATCGTTTCCCAACGAGGAACATTGAATTGTCTATAACATTTAAGTTGTTAATTACAGGTGGACCTGACCCCCATCAGTGGTGTACCGGAGGAGCATATCAAGACCCGCCGTGTCCGCATCTACCAGCCACCAAAGAACGCCATGCAGAGCGGTACCAACAACATCCACCACTGGGAAATGGAGTTTGACAACCGTCAACGCTGGGAAAACCCCCTTATGGGCTGGACGTCCACCGGAGACCCTCTCTCCAATATGAAAGTTCAATTCTCTTCTCCTGAAGAAGCTATTGAGCACTGTGAAAAGAACGGATGGATTTGGTATGTAGATGTTCCTAAAATTGAGAAGCAGTACAAGCCAAAGAATTACGGAGTGAATTTCCACTGGAACCGCCGCACCAGAGTCTCGACAAAGTAGAAATGTTAGTATAATTCTTGTTATTTTATTTCTAGAGATTTCTAGCTCATTGATGTTGGAGAAATTATAGCATACTTGCAAATTACACGTTTTTCAATCTTAAATTTATCTCCTTGTACATTCAGATGTAAATGAGTATTCTGGGAGTATGAAGATGATTAGCAGAAAAATAAATCATGAGGTATTTAGGCACTTCTGTGGTCAAATAAGGTTATTGCAATGTAGCACCACTATAACGCGACTCATGACGCTGTGAGAGCATGTGAGAGCTATAGACAAAATGAGAAGAAAACCATTAATAAAATCAATTATAATGTTGGTTGGTTCTTTCTACACAGAGTAACTTATTTCAGTTAGACATGACTAATAAGCAGTATTCCCAGTAGGTATTTATTTTCTCGCTAGATGGCGCGGCGTAGAGTACAATAGGCTATTGGAAAGGTGTTTGATTTGCTAAATATTCCAGGCTTAGTGTTTTTTTTTTTCACTTCATGAAACGATTTAAATCGGCTAATAATGTATAATAGTGGATATAAGCGTTTGAAGTTATTGTTTGAATTAAAAACGGATGCTCTGTCCTTTTCTTGCAAGGTGAGTGTGTATGCCTTCTACAGAGTTTATTTTATTCTCACCTTTAGTTTAGGTGTCATTTGTTAACCTTTTTCTCTCGCAGGTTCGTATTTTGACAGTACTGTGCATACTTTGGCAATTTTGTTTGCGTTTGCGAAAACTTTATAGGTATTCAAGAATTATAAAGTCGAAAAAAAATATACTCACTAGCGTTTTTCGTGTAAATGCATATAAGTGCGTCTGTAATGTCACGTTAGGGGTGGTAAAGACAAAAAAATATTTTTTTTCTATATTTTCGTTTAATCATAGTTTTCAACATGGTTAATTTATATTTTGTACCTCGGAAGAAAATCATATTTCGCAGAACTCGCTTAAAGATTTTATTTACATATCATACAATTTAATTTTTACATATTGGAGCATTGCCCAACAAATGCTCTCAATATTGCAATTTCACTAGCTACATTTTACATACATGATACATAATTACAAACCATATACGATAGTTTTAAAATGGAAACTAATTAATTGCACATCTAAAAGACCACTTCATTTTTCTAAATGTTTTAGCTGAATTACTATTACTGTACACCAAAATATGCACACTTAAAACTCATATTTCTTTCAAAATATTGAAAATCCGACAACGATATTTTTGTCGGATCATATTTTGCAAACTGTACATCTGAATAAAATATTTACCACACCACATCAACATTTTGAAAAAACCAATGATACAACTCATGAGGTGCAGTATTTTCTTAACCCAAAGCTACATGTTATAATATTTCATTTATGATAACGTAACCTAGCCAGTAATCATACCTGAACTTAGAGAAATCTATCGACATCGTTTGAGGTGTTGAGTTTTGTATGAGGTTTGTGGATGATGTTGGTGGCAACATACGTACACGATAAAAACTACCCTCCTTTTTGCTTTACGTAAAGAAGTATACCGTCCATATTTAAATAAAATAAACCCCAAGGATAAGGTTAGCTTTCTAACATATTGTTTACATTTTAATCTGCAAACATTGAACTGTTTTTTTAACTTTAAATTTAATTTATATTTTGATGAGCGTTAAGTCTCTTTGATGTGCAGTTAAATATTTCCTTTTTAAAATTAAACGCTAACAACCTCGAGATATAACTAGAATTATGATAAAATTATTGCATCCACTTTCATATTTATGTACATTAATTTAATGAACAATTTCTGAATTATTTCTAATCTAGTAGTTGAACAATATCATTTTGTTTTTCTGCATTTAAAATGTATTAGTGAAGGTTGAAATATAAGAATTTAAAGCATATAGTGTGTTTTGCTTTAAAGCAAGGTGATATAAAGATTTTAGTGTCACAGCTCCTAAATAACTACAATAATTCAATATAGACTTCGAAAAACTACGATACAAATGAATTCAAAAGGGTTTGGTCAAGGTATAGAAAATTCAGATTGATTTTAAAAATAATCGACAATACTTTGGTCCTTGCTAAATCGAAAATTTATAGGCGTCAATTCCGTTATACCATTTTCTAACTCAAAGTAAATTTTACGGCTCTGAAATTATTGCTATCTTTTTCTTACATGTTGTTAGAAAAGAGACAGATAATCTGAGTTGTCAGATATAATGGTAGAATTGACGCCTTTGGGGTTTAAAATCTACCTTTTTAGGTATTTCTAGTAATTTTTATACTTTTTGTTATAAATGTTTTTTATAAAGCTTGCTAATACTACAGCTAGTTAAGCTCAAAACCGATTTAATTTTATAGGGAATTTATATTATTGTACTTTTGAAATAGCTAGTAAAGAATTAAGCTAGAGAAGCACTTTGTGCAAAATTGAACAAATTTTTCAAAAAAATTATGCACCTATCATGAAAACTACACATTGAAAACAAAATCAAATGGACGGGCTAATATTAATAACAATGTAAATAACGTTTATAAAGCTATGTAACAAATAATCACGAAAGCGTATTGACTAAAACTATTGAATTTGTGCGAAACAATGCATGCTATGCATTTTTATGCGTATTCCTGGATATTCAACTGCTTTAGAAATATCTTTCATTTACCTGCATGAGAAAAAATATCAACACTTCTATTTGTTAAATTCAGTATTGCTATATCAAAAAAAACATCACAATTTAATGCAACATTCTTCTCTTTCTCTATTATAATTATCTACGCTATTGTTGAAAATTGCATATTATATAATGCAAATTGACCTAAAATAAATTATTTAAAGCTCTGACATTAGCTATAAGCCTAATAATAAAACGATCTATTATGGATGATATTTAACCGTACACCAAAAACTACTAACTGTTCCACCAAAAATACTAACTGCATACTAACAAATAAATAATTGTGATCTAACGCCGATTGGAGAGTTAATTAGGGCGGCGTCGCGGCGCACAAACGGCTGTGAAAAAATTAACTCTTAATTTTACGCTAGGTTGAAAGTTGAACCTCATTAACTAGTTTGGAATAGTCGAGGTGCGCCAGAGGCGCTACGCGACGCGGAAGCGCATCAGGACTATTTGAACCCACGATAGACCAAGATGAATTAATAGGTTATAAAAAAGGTGTTTGATTTGTTAAAAACAACAGGCTTTGTGAAAAATATAATTAAACGTTATTACATAGTGAAGAAAATATTTAAATCCGCCAATAAAGTCCTGAGATATAAGCATTTAAAGTTTTTGGTCGATTAGTAAGTGCCTCTGTCCCTTTCTCGCAAAGCCATTGTCAGTATGGAATTTCTATGACATACCTATAACCTACTAACAAGTGACGGCATTTGTCAGTATAGTGTGTTATCTGTCTTGCTAGACAGAGAATGCACTATACTCAGATGTTACAATCCTTATAACTTGCTTATTTTGAACACATTTTAATTTTGTTTTCACAATCTCCTTATATTGTGTAAAAGAAAAATTGGTCTGGTGGCCCATTGACTTTTTCATAGCCGCTCGTATATCGCGGCGCCCCGCCTCGACTCTGTTTCGCTCCAGTCTACTATTTCTGATTCTGATCTTCAGGTATAACTGGTAAGAGACATTTGATGCGGTTTAAGTATATCTGATGTGCAGTTAAACATTTGCTTTTCACTATTGACTAGCAAAATTATTTTGAGGTACTATTCTTGTTTTGATTTTATAACTCCGATGTTGCTAGCTAAAATAAATAGATGTATCTATCGTTATATTTTATGAACGTTCATTTATTTTATGTCACAGCCTTGATATTATTATTTTGATAAGATTCAAGAAAATGGAAGTGATAAATTGAATGTACTATTTTCTATATTATTAATTTAATCTATTTATTGTAGACAGATAGTTGTAATTGCTATTTATTTAAATGTTACTATAGTATTCACATTATTTCTTTTTGATATTTAACTTGACGACTGTTAGTGGCTTGTGCTTTTAATAACGGCGTTATAATTTAACGGCCTACTTTGAATCGTTATCAGTCGTTTTAATTTACAAATTAAATAACTATTTACAACAACAAATATACAACCGTCTCTGAGATTCACTAATAGCGCATCTACTTAAAACATCATAATATAAAAATTGCCTCATTTTGAATTTATAAAAGTAGCTCTTTTCAATCTTAGATCATTTTTTGAAATCGTTACAGCCCTTTGTAACATTATTCCAAGCCTAGCGTTTGGGTGACAATGTATTCCGGCCACACGTGTTTTGGATCTTTGTTTTCTGTTCTAAATTTTGTATAAGTTTTGGGGCGCGTTGCGATTATGCCTCTCCTTGCAAAAAAACTGCCCACTTCTAAGGACGTACCCATCAGCAGTGGCCGCCTTATCTACGGTGCTGACTTGTTCTATTCTGGAAGTCCTGAAGGAATATAAAAAAATAACAAATTTATATTAAAAGTGTTTCACACTTTAGGATTTACTGTTTAAATGTGGTAGACAATTTCAACATTTGACTACCGGCAAGATTCGAATCTAAGCAATAAATAATTCGAATCTCCCGGTTACGAAATATAGTAGGTAGGTAGTGTAGTAGGTCGTATAGTATTATATTTCTATGGGTTATGATATAAAAGCCTCAAACAATGCGCGCTCGCTTTGCTCGCGCTTGAAACTTTCATGCTCGTTACTACCAGAACCCTACACCTTACAAAGCCAGCTGTTAAATATAAATATTCGAGACATTTTTGCACACATGGTCATCTGACCCCAAACTAAGCAAAGCTTGTGATATGGCTGCCAGACTCTGATATACGTACATATATAGTTTTAAACACATACTTAAATAGATATTAACAACCAGATATAGAACAAACACAAATGTTCATCACATAAATGTTTGTCCTAGGTGGGAATCGAACCCACGCCCCCAAGCTCAGAAGGTAGGTTCACTACCAACTAGACCAACGGGCTATCTAAAATGTTTACGCTTGCTTCGCTCGCGCCTTTCTGGGTTTGTAATTTCTTGTTACAGGATTTCCACACCCTTGATACAAAAATCTTAAAATCTCGCGATATAGGTATATTTTTATTCCATGTACTCACCGTAAATTTGCCTCTCCTAGACCAAAAGCTAGGTACGTCCTTTCCCCGCCATAACATCTAGTAACCCCAGGTTTAATTTATGATCTAAGAATGAAATACTATACTATGCAAGCGTAACGCTAAACAAATTGTACAACTTCTATTAATTAAATAACAGCGTGTTCTCGCGGTGACATTTTTGATTTCACACGAGTAAGCTTATTGCATTGCGAATTATCGTAAAAATGTATTGCAACTTTGGAAGTCCCAGGTTTTACTATTACGTATGTATAATTTTACTAGTAAGTTTGTGAGATGGATAGACAAAACAGAAAACGATATAACTAATTTTAAATAGTACCAAGGTACTTATGCCTAGGCTAAATTGTATACCTAAAGTATGCTCAATTTCACGAGTAACTATTTATATTTTGTAATTAACAGATAAGCAAATTTTAGATTCATCAGCATTTAGGACCAAAATAATGTTGAATTTCGTGAAAATAAGCTAACGCATAAGTGCCACACATATAATCAGACTTAGAATATGAATAATACATGGTATTGCTGTCTAATGATTTTTTTAAATGAGATTCGAATAATCGGTGTTGTCTATCCACCTCGCTCTTTCTATAATCTTTATTTTAATTATTATAAACTTGAACGCGACTAATTTAAAATCACAATTGCGATCGATATCAATCACTCGATTGAACACAATGATCGATCGTTTTGACACGCACACTTGAAACACTCGCGACAACACTCGGCAATACTCGGGTATGCTCGTCTAGTTCTGAGCCTCGTCGGGCTCGTTAGTCGTGGATCAGCTCGGTTGTTCGTCGCTCTCCCTATGGACGAGCACGCGGACGACGGTGGGGGGCGCAGCGGGGGGTGGGGCGGCGTCCGGCGATGCTTCCGTCACTAAAATGCTCACTTCGCTATTGTTCGCGTGCGGGGAAGGAGTGCGCGCGCGAGCGGGCGGTGTAGGGCGTCGAGCGGAATTTCGCCGCGAGGTTATACGAAGGGAACCTGCAATTAAAATATAGCATTTAAAAAAAGTTCAAGTGCAAATGAAGTTTACATCTACAAGCGATGCAGGGTTTCCGGCCTACGTTTAGTTTAATATCTTTGGTCTTTCTAGTATGTGACTTCTTTAGACTTGCAGTTTGCTATAAACTACAGCCATTTCTTTTAATTTTGCAACGTGTTTGCTTACGTTTTATTGCAACTACATTTTGTTCATCGTTTTATTTCCATTTCTTCTGTACACTGCGATGTTCAAGCTTTTCTACCTACTTTGATAGAGGTTATTTGAACTTGTGCCTTTGAAATGAAAAGTGTTTGCATATCAGTGTTTTTATGTGAATGGTGGATCAGGCTTTTCTACGTTAGGAGTGTCCTTTGTTAGTTTTTGATTGTTCGTGCCAAATTAATAAACAAAAAGTGCAGTGCTCCTTAAATAACCTAGTAAAACCTACATCGGGACTTTACTATTTCTGATGGAAAACTACCTTTATGAGTAGCACCCAGTGCAGTTGAAAGATTAAAATCTTACTTACGAAGTCCTGAGACGCATATAAAGTGAAGGAGACAATAAAATTGTAGCACAAACACTACTAAGGATTATCAGTAGATATCACAACATGCCCGCATCAGCCACAGAAGCACACAAAAATCGTTGTAAGCACACATGCTAAAGCAGCACAAATTTCTCTTGCATCATATAAATGCCTTGGGTAATGCCAATGGGATAAACACGCCATCTAAAAACTGAAAACATTTAGATGTTAAAAATCATCCAAAAGCAATCAATTTTACTTAGAAAGGAATGCGGGAAGTAGATCAATCAAACGCTCGTACTGGGATCTTTGTCTACGTACACAGTTTAGCACTAAGTGGCTAGTTATATTTACTCATTGACGTAAAGAAATTATACCTCAAGATTTAATGATAACATCCTAGAACATAGTTTAAATATAAGGGAAATAAAATCCAAAAATTGGGAAACTAAACAATAAATAAATAAAAACTCTATGAATCGCTTCAAGTAAAGCTATTGGTTGCAATACTTTATCCACACAAGAACGTGTGATAAACAAGTGAAATTCTTCGTCAGTGAACTTTAAAAGCATTTGTGATCAGAACTTTTTAATGATTTACGGAGATACGGAATGAAGATAGAAGATTTTCAAAAAGTCGTATAAAGTTTAGTACATAGACCTTGACCATTTGCGCATTATTGGAACAAATTTAAAGAACACGGAATAGAGTCTAACCACTTAGTGCCATCACAAACACCCATCTACCATCAACTAAAATAGAAGACACGAAAAGCATAACATTACATATGAACCTGCGCGTTTGGGTCCGGCTTCCTCGTCCATAGCATCCTGGTGGCGAAGAAATATTGGCAAACCGTACGCTGACCTCCGTCTAGGCGGAGCTGACTCCGTACCGCTCGCCCCCTGCTCATTCATTAGTTACATGGAAATGAAAGCCCAATGATCATATACAGGTGTCGCCAACTAGATTTAGAATGAAATCCATGGGCGGGTTACAGGAATGTGAGTCTATCAGCTACCTTGATTTTATGATTGATAGCCGTTGATATGGTACATGTAATGTGCTGGACAGAATATCGAACTTCACTGTCAAATTTTACCCGACTTGCTTGACAAAAAAGTTATGGTATCGAGAACCAGTTTCGGCAACATAAACACCTAGGTGTACAAATTCTATTCCTTCTTTTATATTTTCGCAGTCGACACTCACCCGCTGTAGCACGAAGGTCGACGGTCAAAGCTTAATACTATTTTTAAAAGAATCACCGACTTATAATACCTACATTGCTAAAATGATTTTTCACACAGTGAAAGTCTTGTTCTAAGAACTTTCATTGTGCGGTACCATTATGAAACTACGATGAAAATAGTACAGAAGAAAAGTATGCTCGGCTTATTAATCAGGACTTCTGTCTAATCTAAAGAATTTCTCAACTAAATTGAAAATTTCCAAAATACGACAATAAGCGTTACTGAGTTTCAGCCTAATCAGCGATTTTTACTAAACTATAGAGTAAAAAGTTACAAAAAATTCTTACTTAAAATACACTGAGAACATTCCAGATATTAATAAAATATTAAATTAAATAAGCAAAATATCAAAAAAGTTGTTATTGTTTAAGAGAATTATGTTTTTCATCAGTATTTAGTGTAGGTATTTTATTCTTGATAAAGTCAAAATCAGTTGTATCAATTTATCTGATTACCAGTGAGCACAAAAGGCGTGGTTCTATTGGCTTAATAAGTTCATTTTTTCAAGGATTATCGTCATTAGTGTTCATTGGTTCCACAAAACATGCGTGAGTTCGTGGTTCAAGTGCGTGAATGTCGTCTACGCAAAGGAAGAAACCTGAAGATCACCTGTTCACTGCCCGAGGCCGCTGGTAAGAGAAGCAGGGGAAGGTTCAGCCAGGCTCCTCCTAGCTCGCTCACGTCTGACGCGTCAGAGGCTCGAGAAGATTTTCGACTCGACGCGTGAGACCCTCTCCTAACGTGGAGTAAGGCGCTCAAACGACCGCCCCATCCACCTCCTGGAGACCATTTCGTGCTCTCCTCGTCGTTTGAGGGACTTCGGTTTTTACGCCTGGAAAAGTTTGCAAGCAGCCATGTAAGAATTGTTTTTCTCAAGAACAGCTATTTTGTGGCTCCTCGTTTTTAAATTAGGTTCACAATTATAATTGCAATACTTACTTCACATATTCTCTAAATGCGCGCTGTATAGTCCGAGCTCCTTTATCCTCTCTCTTCCAAATCCTAGTTGAAGACACGATCTCCAACTCTTTCCTTGTAGGGAACTGCTTCTTGAATTTAACGTCCATTTGTTCCTGTAACTGCCTAAACGTGTCTGTCTCTTCCACGTGCCCTAACACATGTTTGACAAGAGAGTGGAGTATGTCTAGGCAGTGGATCTTGTTGCCTCGTGCTATGGGGAGGTTAAAGCTGACGAGGGCAACTGTGTTGGGCTTGGAAATCCCTAGGGGAGGGTCTAGAGAGGCGATGAAGTCTGATAGCTGGGCGAAGCTAATGAATTGAGTTGCATGTGGATCGTATCTGAAACAATTATGTGCGATGTTTAAGTTTCTTGAAATTATGAAGGTAAGGATTTAAAAACAAGCATTAAAACGTCAACGTAAATTGACGAACAAATGCGTTATAATCAACACTTACTTGGACCATCGAATGTAGAACATCTCAAGGTCATCCTCCACAATCCCAATCTCTTCTTCTTGATGTGCTTGGTTAAAATTCTCCAGTATAATGGCTATGTACATGTTGATGACTATCATGTAGCTGATGATGATGAAGGAGGTGAAGTAGGTAATGGCCAGCAGTGGGCTCCCGCAGTTGCCGTTAGTGTGGCCGTGGTCGCCCAGCTCGCAGTCTGGTGGCTGGATCATTAAGGATTCGAGCACATCGTTCCATCCGGCTGATGTCATGAGCCTAGAAATTATTGTAAAATAGAAAATAATAGTGACTCCCCGGTGTCTACTGGAATAATCCTGTATGTCAAATAAGCAGTGATTAGACACACAATGCACATTTAATCTTCATGGGAACAACTCACCGAAAAAGCAGCTGCATACTCCTGCCAAAGGTCTGGAAGTTAACGATGTCATCCAACGCACCTTGTTCTTTCACGTGTCCGAATACTGACATGCCGATGATGGCATAAATAAACGTTATCAGAGCTAGTAACGCGCCGATGTTGAACAGAGCCGGAAGGGAAACCACTAGTGCGAATAGCAGTTTTCTAATGCCTTTGGCGGCCTGGAATCATAAACAACGAATTTTTTATATTCAAATTTATATCGATACCTAGAAAAGAAAATCATAAGTATAGTCAAACCAGCGTATTTTGTCTAACGAAAACAGCGGGAAAATTACAAATTCTTCAGATAACAGCACTGAACGTAGACAGTAAACTATTCTTGACACTTTTTTTTTTTTTTTTTTGTTAAAATCTTCATGAGCGTGGATTCAATGTCCTTTACTCGTAATATTAAACAGTTCATTTTGTCTTATTAGCGTCAAACAAGTCATAGTCACAGTCAGAGTCAAGCTAAGTAAGTCACGGTCAAGTCGAACTCATGCCCCTGTAAAGTGGTGAAGACTTTACAAGAGGCTCCTATGGAGTTTTGGAAACAACACGAAAAGACACGTTTCACCTCGTTATATCACTTGCCCACACTCGAGCACGTTTACGAGCACCTAATGAATAATAATTCACCATTTAGTACACATTAACATTCGAAAATACACAAGTTTAGGAAAATAATCCAACGAGCCGACATGTTTTTTCCGCGTTGGCGCCAAAACTCCTTCTTGACACTTTGTTTGATGGTTTGCCAGATTGTGTATTACGAAATACCTTATGAAAAAAATATGTTTTGACTATAATATAAATATCATTGCTTGTACTTTGTGAAATATATCTGTCGGATGTAACACCATGGTTGTTAATTTATATACATATATGTATGGTAGGTATATGTTTTGATTTTCTGAGGGTATATGTAAAAAAAACAAATGCTTCTATTGCTAGCTTATGACGTAGTGCTTCCTAAATCAAACGTACGTACGTATTATAAGTACTTACTTTAATCAGTCTTAAAATTCTTCCTATCCGGAACACTCTGACCACTCGGAGGAGAGTGGGCGATATGGGGAGATCTATCATGATATCCTCCATTACTATACCCAGGATTGACGCTAACACTAGAAGGAAGTCGAATACATTCCACGGCACCGTGAAGTAATGATATCTTAGACCTACGATTTTTACTATTGCCTCTGAAAAACAGAAAAAATAACAAACATTTCGTGAAAGAAAGAACGGCCAGTTCAAAAGTGTTGTTGATGTTAACTTACCTAAACCAAATACTGTAGTAAAGAACGCATTACTAACTTCTAAAATAAAGAATATTGAATGCGGCTGATCATAATGTTCTATACCCATCGTGAGCATGTTCAGAAATATGAGCACAAATATTGCTATTTCAAAACGTCGTGAGTTCGACAAATCGTAGAACATCGCTAGGAATTGATTCCGCGGCCTCTTAATTACTTTCTGGGGCTTTTTTCTTCCCAACTTTTTCATTGCTGTATAGTAGTGCTTTTGGCTTTCTGTAAGGAACATTTCTAATACTCCTCCTTCATACTGTAATACAAAAGAAATCCATTTAATATGGTAACTAACCTGGTATATTTTACATTATTTAATATCAAATATTATAAAAGTGTTATGAAACACTATTCAGCGGTGCATGCATCCATCTCACACTTAAAAAGCTTTTTCCCAGTTTAAACTGTGCTTACCTTCTTCTTGAGCATATTAAAATTATCTATAATTACTCCTATAAATAGATTAAGTGTGAAGAATGACCCGCACACGATAAAAATAACAAAATATATATAAGCGTAGAGGTTCGCTTCTCTTGCTGGTTGCAAGTCCACCCCTCGAGCGTCCACCGCGTCTGCCATCACTTCCATCCACCCTTCAAAAGTGGCTACTTGGAATAAAGCGAGATATGCTATACCGACGTGATCGAAAGATATCTTCGAGTTTATCCATGAGAAATTATTGTAGTAGCACTCCCATTTATCGTTTACTATCTGGAAGTATAATAAATTATAGAACAATCATTAACTACGTGTTTGTTCAAACGTGAATTTAAATACAATATTCTACGTATCGTACTATAGTTGCTTGTGTGTGCATTTTTTTATTAATACTAATAATAAGAATGGTCTTACCTCCAATGGTAATAATTCTCCTTCATCATCAACACACTTGAAGAACTTCCCTCCAAAGAACTGTACTCCCATTATTGAGAAAATCAACCAGAACACTAAACAGACTAATAAAACATTGAAAATACTGGGTATTGCATACATGAGGGCATTAACGACTATTCGCATTCCCTGCCATCGCGATATAGCACGCAACGGCCTTAGAGCACGTAAAGTTCTTAACGACCTTAACACTTTTAAGTTCTCATTCTCTTCTATTAACAAACTAAACACTGAAACCTGAAAAGAAAAATATATCATTTTACATGCAGGTGTAATAAAGGAAAGAAAACTACTGTATGATGACGTATAAGTGATACTTACGAAAACAATAGTAAAGTCTAGCAACGTCCAAAAACTCGTGAAGTATCTGAAGAATCCCAACGCTATCCATTTGAGAAACATTTCTATAACGAAGATCAGGCAGAACCCAAGATTGGTCCAATACAATATCTTCTTCAAGGGTTTGTTCTTTTCTAAATGGATGTCTTCAAAGCAGAGTGTTATGCTAGATGCGAAGATAAGCACCAAGATGAACCATTCGAAAGCTGGTGTGTCTACATAGCGTAAGGTAAAAGTTCTTAGGAAGGTCCATCGCTGACCCATTTTGGTCTGAACACATGCATCCCAACAAGTACACCTGGAAAAAGCCCATGCAATTATAAAGTGAAATAGCTGTACAGAATTATGTGTTATGATAATAATACATACAATTCGTAGCACTGTCTCGGGTAGCAGTCCTGTGGCATTTTCGGATCTTTCTTTTTACCAAATCCTGGAAAATTTCCCATTGCGTCCGCGTACTGCCCCTTGGAGTCTTTCCTCCCACCTACGGTTAATTCATCCACATATGAGACTAAAGTTTGCCATGGATGCCTCATTTCTTCTTGGCCGGGTTTATTCCCATCCTTACACAAAATGTTTGGCGGCTCCAGGTTGACATTTCTTCTTGTTTTCTCTGGTGTTGTTTTACTCGATAACTGCGCCATTTCGTAATGTTCATATTCCTCTGAAATGAAAAGCAGAGTCAGCAAACATGTTGACTTATTCGAAGCAGTTTCATAGTATTATAGTTCACCTCTGGAGTCTGAAGGCTGTGTGTGATAACCAGATGACATCTGATTTAGCAGTTTTTGCGCCACAACTTGTTCGCAAGGAGACGTATCCTCAAGGTTTTCTTTAGAGTCTTCCCTTATACTAGTTATTTTATGTTCAGCCGCTAAGTCTCGCACGTCTTTCAAAGTTTCTTGACTACCATGATTGAAGTTGTTACCGGCTTGGTAAAGGTGTGGGTAAGCGAAGTCTGATCCCACCGATATTGGCCTGGAAGTTTTATTTTTGGTTACCTTAGTAACGCTTATAAAGCATTTCAGTTCTGACGCTTTGTGAACTATACGTACCTATTTAATGCCTCTTGATAACTATGACTATAGATATTGTCGTGTGGAAATAATATGGTTTCCTGTATAGAGGACGTGTACCTCTGCTCGCTTGGTATTGACGCCTTTTTCTCCTTGGCGAGATGTTGTTGTGACATAAATTCATTAACTAGCTCTTCTAACTTAGATTTTTTTTCAGTCTCTTTGCTTCTCGATATAAGAAAACCTTTTTTTCTTACTATAGAACGTAGCCTATCGAAGCTTTTAGCTATTTTGGAATCCTCGCCAACTTCCTGTAAAAGCTACATATATATCATTACTTTTGATAAAAAAAAATCGACAAAAAATTATGCATTAATTATTTTAGGTTCGCTTTATGATCAATAGTTTTATTGGGAAAACATTTATTCTTAATTCCATTAGTTACCTCTTTCTTATTCTTAAGTTCCTCGCTGTTGAAGCTGTTGAGCAACAGGGCAAGGAAGAGGTTGAGCACCATAAAGTTACCCATAACTAACGCAGGCAGAAATATGAAGAAACAGCTTTCCGCCCCGGCCTCCGCTTCTGCCCTCATACAATCCCACAGGGGCTCGATCCACTCGCCGCAGAGTATCCGAAATATCATCATGAACGAATGGAAGAAATCGTTGAAGTTCCACCTTTGGTTTTTTGAGGAAAATAGGTTACAAAACAGGGAAAAAAAACAGTAAAGTTTACAAATAGGTTACAAAATATTGTAAAAAGTTACTAAATACAAAGTATTAATACCCACTTGAATATATGATGATGCGATTATAATGATTATGAAAGTTGGTAAAGAATAGATAAAAGAATAAAATATACCTGGGCACAGGATCCGGCTCAAACTTATCCGGCGTGTAAGATTTTGAGAACAACTGCATACCAATAACAGCGAATATGTATATAACTATCACTAATACGAACGTCAAATTACCGAGAGCACCTATTGTCGATATTATAATACTTAACAACACTTTCATTGTCGTCCATGATTGAGCTAACTTTAACACTCGCAGCTGAAATCAGAAAACACAAGTATATTAAAAGAAATATTCACATATTTAAACCTGTTGGTATACACGTATCTAAACTACAAAATTATGTTCAGTGTTGATGATGATAAAATGTTATTTAATAAGAAAAATATCGATTTGTTGGAAATAATGAAGAACTTACCAGGCGCAGACCTCGTAACACAGATAGGCCATCGACGAGTTCAAATATAAGATCTAGAAGACTGGCCGAAACTATTATCAAATCAAATATATTCCAACCGCAGGCAAAGTAATCTTTACTCATCGCCATCACTTTCATTATGCACTCTAAAGTGAATATTGACGTGAACACCTAAAAAATTTACAATGTATTGTCATCTGATATCGAAGCTAAACTGAAAGAGCTTGACCAATCATACCAATGTTGAATTATACCTTATTCCCTATATCTAAGGCCGATCTAACGTTCTCGCTCATTCCATGATGCTCTAACGCAAGAAATAGCGTATTAAGAACGATGCAAGTTGTTATAAACAACTCAAATAGTGGATCTTTTACGATTCCATATAAACAATTCTGGAACTGAAGCCATCCTTCATAGTCTATACAGCATGGTACGCAGCATTCACAGTTTCTATCGACGAGTTCATCTGCGGTCAAATTGAAGAAATACATTAGACTCTTGAGTTATTTAGATATATGGATCCAAACAATGTTACATTCAGAAGAAAAAGTATTGAAGAAATAGATCAGCAAAAGCGTTGTGAGGCGTATTCAAATTGGTATCGATGCAAAGCTTTCGTTTGCAAAATTTATAACTGTTGCTTATTATAAGTTACAAAAAGTCATGCAATTGGAAGCGGAATATCTCGACTAATATATGCAGGAAAATTGCATTGAAATTCGAAGAAAACGCGAAAATTTTGAAATGCCAATAAACATAATATACAATTATGTATCGAGTTACAGTCGGTGCGTTATGGAATTCTGCAGCCGATCGTACTGTGTTAATTTTGATGTTGCCAAACATGAATCGCATAAAAGTTCGGAAAATGTCACAAGAAAAGTAATTAATGTAAGCGGTAAGGTAGTAAGAAATGTTAGACTTGAATGCGATTCGCAGTGACGAAGACACGACATCGAGTGAACCAATCGCAAAGTGACCCTGCAGTCTTCCTGTGGGGAACAGGGGTGGACTGGGGGGTAGAAGCGTTGGCGTCGGTGTGGTACTAACCTGTGAAGTAAGTGCAATTTTGCTCGTAATTGCCCATATGAGTTTTGTGCGTGGCTGCCAATAAACTGAGCTCATTAATTTTCGTCGCCTCCGCGGGGGGGAGGTCGGGCGCGCGCTTGTATGGCCAGTCCGCCCCTGACGATATTAATGAGGGTAGAAGCGAGATTGCAATAGTGTTGTATCAAAATGCTCAATGAAGTGTTTGCCTCATTGAGTAGTGAAGCTAATTGTGAATGTTACCAGCACTTAGAAACGACCATTTGTCTTCATTTAATTGCGAGGTTCACAATAAATTTTAAAAACAATGGCTGCCTCTGTGGCTTTTGCAGTAGTACCTATAATTATTAAATTGCAAAATGTAATTGCAGTATCAACAATTTTGGTAGCTTATTGAATACATAATAAAACATCTTAAATCTAATAACAATTCTCCAAGCTACCAATTTATTGCTAGGTGCCGTTTGAGCGAGGACTCAAAACTTGCAGCAAATTAAAAATGCTCTTGATCAAACGGGTTACCAATTTTGATAATAAAATTGAGACAAATCTTTTATAATTCAGACAACCAAATAAAATTATTATCTGTTCGCAAACGAGTTGAAACAAAATATGAAATCAGATTTTATAAGAAAAACATTTAAAGTTGTTCAAAAATCTATCAATTCATAATCAAAAGTTTGCAATAATACTGTACATTGTGATTGAACTTAGAAAAGTAGAAAACGGCCAAGTTCGCAAGCACTGAAAAATCGTAAACAAACCTAAAGATAACTTTGTCCTAATTGTGGTTATGTTCAATCAAATTTTACCATGCAATTAGCCAATAACTCGTCCAAACAGATTTCTAAACTACAAAAATTTTGGAAACTGATGTGTTGTTGCCTGAAATGCACATGTTGCATTTTCTATTTGATATAAGTACTTAAACAATTTTGTGTTTGCAAAGCGTTCATTCTGAAGTGTTTGCATCATCAGGTAAAGTGTTATTTGTTTCGTGCTTTTCAGTGTTTAAGCCGTGCTTATTAACGGGATTGTTATTTGTAAAGCCATCAATCAAACTCAGTTCAATTGATAGCATTACTTCAAAATAAGTGCAATTTGATTCTAAAACTTACCCAGCACAACGATTTGGTTCAGGTAGTCTGGGTTTAGAGGATATCTCTCGTGTACAGGGGCTGGTTCATTTTTTACAGATTTGTCAGCTTTCTTCCCTTTCCATCTATCTTTTTGTTTTTGTTTCTTTTCCTGTGTTGTTGTTTGCGGTGGAGGTTCTTGGACCTGGAACGCGTAATATCTTGGATGAATTGTGGACATGAGTCGATATAGCAGTTTCAGTCTCGTGAGATAGTAATGCAATATTTCGCTTAGATTTTCAACGTAGGCAGGGTAATCTTTCTCACGGTCTCTGACATGATATTTACGAGACCAAAGGCTTGATATTATCATGTCTTTATATTTCCAAAAATCAACAGCTTATATCATTTTTGGGTGCAGCCTTAAACCATCTGCCTCTTTCTTATCTGTTTACATGCGTATTGTGTCCAGCAATCAATCGCGAACGCTGTCAAATTTCAAATGCATCGGCTTGATGAAGAACACTACCACTAGCGTCTATTTTATTGAACTGAAAATAAGGTGGACTGACGATTCAAGTACCTATATAATTCACCCACACAGTTGCGTTCTTCATATAATGCGATAAAACTTTTGATCCATCGCAATTATGAATTACCTGTTGTATCTGTGGTATCTGGGGCATGGGCAAGGGCGTGGGTGGGTGCGGCGGCGGTGGCGGCGGCGGCAGCAGCAGATGTGCCCGCCTCGGATGTGGATGCGGATGTGGGTGGGGATGTGGCGCCTGGTCGTCCGACGTGTGCTCGCCGTCGTCGTGGTCGTCCACCACGCCGGAGTCGTCCAACGATGACTCCCGGTTGTTGCTGTGGTCGCTCAGCTGCCGGCCAGCTGCACTTAGAGCACCCCGACCTAGAAATATGAATGTTTCAAATTCCTCTTTACTAGAAACGATGGTCAAAGGTATTTGTAGTACTCATTATGAACAACTCTCAATATGAGATCAACCCTGAAAAAGTGAGAAAAAATTAGCTGCTCCAAAAAAAATATCGTTCACGCAAATTGCATGGAACAGCAGATATTTTTTTCGCTATTTCAGGGTTGGTCCCATTGTAAAAGTTGTTTGTAATGATGAGTACGATGACCTTTCGGATTAGTACCACGGTGGCATGTAAACCTGTGTATCTGTTATAACTGTCGGTCATTAGATCTACTCAATCGTACCAATCTGGCTAAAAATGTAAGACCTACATAGTGTCGCGCACAGCAATTTCAAGTGACAAAATTTGTTCCCTGGGGCCTTACGGACAACTGCTATTGCGGCACCAAACTAACGTTAAATCAGCTCAGTTGTAAGTCAGCAAAATCACGAGAACGTGAACCTTAACGCGCAAAGATACGGTTTGCGGTCGCGTGATTTTCCAACTGAGCGGATTTAACGTTAGTTTGGTGCCGCAATACCAGTTGTCCGTAAGGCCCCTGGTTTGCGTTTTCTGAAAGATTTGTATAGAAGAATTTTTGACGTTGTGAAAGCTCATTTAGGGAACGATGCATTTTTGAGACTCTGCGGGTCATTGCCCTTGAGGTTTCTTTATAAATTGCCACGCTTAGATAGGTAAACAACTCTAAGCGAATTATATATCATTGTCTGAACTTTCTCCAATAGTCATTCAGAAAATTGAATCTTGAGAATAAAAAAACGAAGGTAATATCACCTTTTTGTATCCATTCAGATGCAAAATCCTAGGATTACTTAGCGACAAGAGCTATAAATAAAGGAAAGGTAAGGTAGAGATACTTATCTGATTCGGAACAGTTGCAAAGTCTGTGTCAAATTTAACAAAACTTACCCAATCCAATATAAAGTTTTCTAATCATTGACTTTTACAAAACAGAATGGCCTTGCATTTACCTAAATTTTATCGTCTCGTTCGTATAATTTCATTGATAGTTTTCACAAATGTTGTTTTGCTAAAACGAGCTCTAATAAGTACTGAACTATTGACACGAATACCTAATGCGGAGTTCGCAAGGAGATTATAAGATTTGCTTTTGATTATCAAGTAAAAAATATGAACGCAAACTGCTTAAAATGTCCCATTAAAACATGCCAATGACAATACTGAAAACAAATATATTGAACTTAAAGAGAAATTGACATGCGGAATTCAGAGAAAGGTGCAGCTTCGTGTATTGCACTGTGTGTAGGTAGAGATATCTTAGTACAGCCTCTAGTATATAATCTTTGGTACAGCTAAGGTGATGGGCGTAGCCACGTTGGGGCAGAGTGGGGCGCTTGCTCCACCCTGGCTGGCCCTGGCGTAACATCTAGGGCGACTGATTTTTTCAAATTTACACCTATTCTGGCGGTTGGCCGCTACTCTGATGGTTTTCCTTTCTTCCGTTCATATTCTTTGTATTCAGATCATAGAAGCCAATTTGTTAAGATTTCCAAGTAGCAGGCTTTTTGGGAATCTCCAAAAAGCAGGCTTCAAAGATTACAATGATTACACCAAACTTGGTTACGCTCAACGACAGAAAGCCGGCTTTTTAGCTTATGTATGATGAGTGTGCATAGAAAAAGGATTCTAGAAGCGAAACATTAATTTTAAACCAAAACTCTGACAAGATTTAGCCAGCGTGAACTTGTTTAAAGTTTCAATGCTAGGATATAGGTTTTTATATGAAAATTGTTTAACAAAAAAAGTCGATACCTTTTCTAGTTTTTTTTTTGCCCCACTCTATATACTACTGCTACGCCCATGGCTGAGGTGCATTTAGTTAAAGTTTTACCTAATGCGTTGTCTGGATGCAGAGTATGCGGGGGTGGCGGCGGTGGCGCGGGGAGCGGCAGCGGCGGCGGGGAGTTGCTCGGGGTCACCGATCGCGACCGCGAGTGCGAGCTGTGAATAATTATACGGTGAACCTCCTTGCTATATTTGAGTTCCTGGTAGCTTGAAGCGTATCATTACAGGATGAGGTCGATGAAGGGCACGCAGAGCCGAAACATTGGCGGATCCAGGGGGCCCCAAAACACCTACCAATTCCATACATTCGACTCAATTTTTCGATTTGATTCCTTCGAACCTTGTCAGAATGGCCCCCTCCAAAATGAAATCCAGAATGCCCCCCCCCCCCCCCCAAATGAAATCCTGGATCCGCCTCTGAGCTGAAAGGGGATAATTGTAGGTAAGTACTAATTAAGCATAGGCGTACCCGCTGAGGGTAAGGAGCGATGGTGGCCGAGCGGTAGCATGTGCGCTTTACAATCTGACGGCACCCGGTTCGAACCTTTTGGTACCAATGACTTATTTATTTAGAACCTAAACAAGTTAAGTGCAGATTCAATGCCATCGCTCAAGAAACCGTGAAAGAAAACATCGCGAGAAAACCGGTAAATGTCCAAGAACCTCAAAAAGTTCAAAGACATATGACATTCACCAACATGCAGTGGGCCAGCATGGTGGACTTGGGCCCATCCTCGCTGTCTGAGGCCTGTCGCAGCAGTGTGAACATGAGATATGCTGATAATGATAGGCCTAGCCAAGATTTGATTTTGGAGGTTTTAAGAAGAAAAAAAAGTTTTTTTTTTTAAATTGTCATCATCCTGAAGACGTCCACTGCTGAACATAGGCCTCCCCCTTTAACCTCCACACTGAACGACAGCCTGCCTTTTGCATCCACTGGATGCCCGCGACTCTCACAATGTCGTCGGTCCATCTAGTGGAGTTACAAAACTACAAAAATACGTTTGTTGTATGGGGATCCCCCTTTAGTTTTTTATTTATTGAATTTTTTACAATTTTTTAGTTTATCGGCCGTAACATTACATATACTGTGAAAATTTTAGTTTAAGGCTATCTATTACGGTATGAAAGATACAGCCATTTAAAGGTAGGACGGGCAGACAGACAGACAATGTAGGCTTAGTAATATCCCGTAGGGTCCCGTTACCTTTTGGGTACAGAACCCTAAAAAAAAATTTGTTAACTAAGTTTTTCTGGGAGTGCACTGCACCGGCGCTCCTTAGGACGAGCCGCCTCTGCCTATAATGTGCTTTATTGTTAGTAATTATTAAAATTTCCAGGTACTGCAGATTGATTTCCTTAACGTATTGTCACAGAAATAAATGGGATGATAGTAGGTACCTACCCTTTCTTGAAAACAGAATAGAAACACCATTCGTGTGCAGTTTATTGAATCTAGATGGAAAAAGGATTCACCAGATTTCCCAAACGCTATTTCCAACGTTTTCTACCTAAGTAAAGCCTTCCCAGCGAGTAAAAGTTGTCTCAAAGCTGCACGCCCGTTCCACTACATCTGCTAATGCATCACAATCTACATGAGATTTGTTTACGTCAGAATGGGATATGTCGTTAAACGCCCGCGAGATATATTCACAATGTCACACACGTTCGGTTGAGTACGTTTTTAAATGAAATAAACCAGCCAACTGTGAGTCGGGCTCGAGGGTTCTGTAGCACCACAAAATACTATAATGTATTGTATTGTAGAAACATTTTACCAGAAGGCCACTAGCATCGTATCATTTTATAAGTTTTTTTTTTCCAAGAAAAAAATTATAGTAGCTGCAAACAAAGTACTGGCCAAAGAGTGAACCTTACATCGGGCTGCTGAGATTTACGGATTACCATACACGAGTTTACAAAGAAGAGTCTCTCTCTCCAGATGTGTTATTAAGACACGTGGTGGGCAGCCAGCCTTAGATGAAAATGCTGAATAGATATTAGTAGACCATTTATTGCACATAGCGACTCGTGCCTTCGGAATCATACCCCAGGCGGTTCGTAAATATGCATTAGAATTAGCAGAACGTCAAAAAATCAAACACAATTTTAACAGGAAAATAGGCATGGCTGGTTAATTCTACAGAAACAAACTGACTACAGAAAAATTAATTAATTAAATTAAATTAAATTAATTAATTCATCCACCATCAGAGGATTGGATTCAGTGTCATGCATGCGAAGGATGGTGCTACGAAAAATGTGCTGATCTGGGAAGGAAAAAAGACCCGTATTTATGGTGTGAACAATAAAGAGTTTATCTATCTATCTATCTATCTATATATGTCATTTATGTGCTAGTAGTTAATATTGATCTAATGATTCATTGTTTTAATATTGTTAATGATTCCAAAGCTTATAATGTTAAGAAAAAAATATTTGTATGTATGTTCCCATTCGCCTCGAAAAATGAGGCGATTCGGATGTTTCTGTCTTTTAAGTTTTTAGTTAATATTTTGAAGAATTTATAAACAATTTAAGTTTTGATATTTTTAATACGTAACTAAATTGTTACTGATTACCATTTTGCCAATAAAAGTTACATATATTACAATTTACTTAGTATACTTTACATATCCTCAATAAAAAATTGGTCCGATTCGCCTCGGTCTACCCTAACTCGTCACGCGTTCCCAAACTAACGTTAAAATCGCGCAGTGTGAATAATCACGAGAACGTGAACCTTAACGCGCCCAGATACGGTTTGCGGTCGCGCAACATTTTTCCATCACCTAAACTGGATTGCTTTAAACAGCTAGGCGTAAGGCCCCAGAACTATGCCATCCAACCCAAGTAAACGAAATTGCGTATTTACTAATTTTGAAGTCGGTTTCTAAAATCTATAATTATTTAGCCATACAAACCCTGCGACTTTGCATACCTTTCATCACCGCGTTAAATCATCTCCTTAATGAGGCCTTCCTTGCTATGCTAAATCGGGTTTCCAAACACCATTATCATGTAAATTGTACGTGTTGTGGCGGCTGGGAATTAGGTCAAACAGGTGGGGACAGTGAGAATACGGCAATTTGTACCTAACATCAGCGGTTGGTTCGTTTGTCTGAACTGTTGGTTTGTCTAAACCACAGACTAAGATAAGCTACTACGCAGCCGTCTGTTTAGACGGCTGCGTAGTAGCTTATCTTAGTCTGTGATTGAAGCATTGTGTCATGTCATGATTGGGGAGGTGACTGAATTGCCTCAAAACTATCCGGGGGAAATAATAATGAGAAATTCGTATTGTGACATGCGCTTCGCAGTTTTAGTCAGAAATTCATAGTTTTCCTGCGTTCCTGGGAAAACAGGAAGTATACAAATCACTGCTTTTCATCATGATGGATTTCATTTCTCTACCAAATTTCACCGATTTCAGCGGCAGTGCCTAATTTTAAACACTACTTTTTATCCGCCAGAAATTAAAATTTAGGTACTCACCTACTTTTTTGTTTTATTTAGGTATCCTACTATTTTCACATAGTCAAAGACATGTAAACTTAAAATAACTAAAGTTTTTATTTTATGACCCTTGATTTTTCGCAGAATGATAGCAAAACAAAAAAGCATTTACTTTAGGCGAGAAAAAGTTTTGTGAAAATTAAGCCCTTAAGTTGTGATAAGGTAACAATCAGGAAACATAAATTTACCTTCTTTTGTATTTGTATATTGTAAGCACACAGCAGTGATGAAATTGTATTTCATCATTTCAGCCATAAAATGTTGTGTTATTTTTAGTTTGATTGTTTTAAATTTCAATTGGTAATTATTATTAATATAATGTGACTAGCTACTATTATTATTTTTTCTATTGATATTTTTTTGATTTGTATGAGTCTATGTTACTTGGAAATAAATAAATGGTTTGATAGGACGTCCACTGCTGGACATAGGCCTCCCCCATCGATCTCCAAAAAGGCCGGTTGGAAGCGGCCTGCATCCGACGTTTCCCTACGGTCTCTTTTAGGTCGTCTGTCCATTTTGTGGGTGGACGTTCTACGCTGCACTTACCGGTCCGTGGTCTCCATTCCAGAACCTTTCGGCCCCATCGGCCATCTGTTCTGCGTGATATGTGCCCTGCCCACTGCCATTTCAACTTGCTTATCAGGTGGCTATATCGGTGACTTTCGTTCGTCTACGGATCTCCTCATTTCTGATTCGACCTCGTAGAGAATCCCCGAGCATAGCCCTCTCCATAGCTCGTTGTGCGACTTTGAGCTTGCTTATGAGGCCCATAGTGAGAGACCACGTTTCAGAGCCATATGTCATCACTGGTAACACACACTGGTCGAAGACTTACGTTGAAATTGTATGTACCAAAAAAAAAAAACTTTGCAGATATACCTACAAGGAACCAATATCTTCAAAGTTACTTTCTATCTGGATTAATACTAAATCGAAAGCAACCCAAGCGAAATCATTCCAAACAATTTGGCGGAAACATCTTTGTACTCGTAATAAGCCAATATAACAAATATTGGTAGCAGCAAAAACTTTCCTTTGAGGTTAGAAAACACCCATTACGGTACATCGAGTTGGTTTAAAGATCAAGTCGAGCCGAACAAAGTTTGTTGGGAAATCCTTTGAAACACCAAGGAGATTTCTCTGAAGTTCATTTAACGCTTGTTTCACACCATGTGATAGTTATGAGCAGAATTAGAATTGAATTAGTTGATGAAGTTACGTACTACCACAGAAAAGAGAAGTAAATAGAACGGAAATGAGAAGGAAAATCTGTTACCAGGCATTATGAGTGAACCTTGATTGAAAATTCTTATTTAGATCAACGCGTTGAACTCCGCATCACAGTTAGTAACTGATTTCGAATGACTGACGTTTCGTTTATATGGGTGCAACTGGTTACAACAAATTTCTTACAAAAATGCCTTGACAGCCTAATTTATAAAAAAATAAAAAAATACCGTGTACTATCACTGTTTTGAGAACGGGATCGTTCATTCATCTTAAAGATGATCATCTTAAAGATGATCATCTTAAAGATGATCATCTTAAGCAGATAAAAGCTACATAATAGTTATTTGTTATGCAAGGCTACCAAGTTGTTTTTTGGGGCGAGTACCTATTGCGAATTGTATTAATATTAACCCTTGCTACGTTCAGGTTTCAAAGGTATGAAACGCAGAATAACTTTGCTGCCGAGACAACACAAATTTAAGTCTCAACTTAGCCAGTTATATTTTTTTTTTTTTGAAGTTAAGGTAGGAACCTACTTGAATCAAAAAGTTAAGGTGAAATGGGTGCGCGAATTGCCTTAGCTTTAGATTATTAAGGTAAATTTGACTATTTTTACAATTTATTTATTAGAAATCAAGAAATTAAAATAACAAAAATGTGCATGTAATGCGTCGTAGTCACGTTATCACGTACGACTCTCACGCGCCCGGCATTAGGCGATTTACTGAAATAAGTTTTTTTTTCAAACACATGTTTTTGGCGCCCTCTTATGCTTCCGCCCGAGCCACGTGCCCCTGTTGGCCACAAACAATAAAATGATAAAGTGTACAATAAAAGGTACAAAAAGTACAATATCATCTATAAGAACTCGAATCGTACTGCGAGAAGCAACGAAAATAATATTAAAACGAAACCCGCAAATATTTCTCATGTAACTGTGCCTTAGCTCTACCGACATCGATGTTATCAAGCGGATTGAGTCAATAAACCAGAGTCCAACAAAGCGGAGCGTCTTGGACGAAATGAGACTTTGCTTACATCCAACCTGCTTGGATAGCTCAAATTAAGACAATGGCCATCTTGAAAACCTTTTTGTATTTTTTTTTGTTAAAATCTTCATGAGCCTGAATTCAATGTTCTTTACTCGTAATATTAAACAGTTCATTTTGTCTTATTAGCGTCAAACAAGTCATAGTCACAGTCAGAGTCAAGCTAAGTAAGTCACGGTCAAGTCGAACTCATGCCTCTGTAAAGTGGTTGCGACTTTACAAGAGGCTCCTATGGAGTTTTGGAAACAACACGAAAAGACACGTTTCACCTCGTTATATCACTTGTCCACACTCGAGCACGTTTACCAGCACTTAATGAATAATAATTCACCATTTAGTACACATTAACACTCGAAAATACACAAGTTTAGGAAAATAATCCAACGAGCCGACATGTTTTTTCCGCGTTGGCGCCAAAACTCCTTGATAATCTTAGCAGGTTAGGGTTGCCAAATAGAAATATGACAAAGAAGAGCAGAACAATGCTAACGGAAAAAAGATATATATAAAAAATTACGAATGTCAATGTAATGATTCGTCGCGAAGTGTAAATAATAAGGTTATTGTGGGAACAGTGGATCATGGGTACACAGTGAAACATTGCTATATTTAGCATACGGAACGATTTTACATAATTATCTTTCCATCGCCTCGCTTTCAAGAGTGTTGCACTACCGCTCTATTTGGCGCGTCATTCTGATCTCGCGCGCACGTGTTATAACAGGTTGAGAGTATCAAGCCAAAAAATTATAATACGTAAGTTTTGGTGTTTGTTTCTGTTTTTATCTAATAATCGAGACTGACATTATTATAATTGAAAATATTAAATATTACATTAAATATTATTTATTTTCTTATAATAATAACTTGCTTTATTCACTGTGTACATGTACTATGATTCACTGTATAGGAGTACCCATACGAGTAGAGTCCGTTTCACGAAAGAATTCCCGCAGACGCGGCGCTGTCATCGCGTATCAATCACTATCTGTATCATTTCTCGAGTAGAACTTTAACAACTTTTGGCATCGTACACGACTCTTTAACGATGGAAAATTAATAAAAGTCTCACTAGCGTCCAAACACAGTAACAACACCTGACAACTACAACATGGAAATTTAGTTCCGCTGTTTGCCGTGGGATTTCTTTCATGAAAAGCACTTTACACAGTGGATTATTTCTCGTTTTAAAAAAAAATCACAATGTCGACAAAATGGTTAATGATATATAGAATAGATGCTGTCTGGGAAAAATATGTAGAACAGTAATGCTACTTTCTAGTTTAAAAATATAAGAAACGAGAGTAATATAAAGATTTCTCTACGTTGCTTTGAAAAAATACCGATCCACTGTTCCCACTTCCCACAATGACCCTACATGTAACGATTTATCGCATATCTACCGTGTTAATTAGCACCTGTTTGTTTTCCAAGTAAAATTCAATAAAAATGTTGATTTGATTGAGTAAGCTACGTAGCTATGTAAGTTAGACTTCTTCTAAAATATTCTGTAGAATGTTGTAATAGTGTACATAGTTTCGCCCTCCGTTTGCTAGTTTTGAAGTAAACACATGACCGCTAACAGGTTTGCTTAGCGGGCGCCGCCGCCGGCAAGCTTGTTATTCAACGCCGTTCTTGCGTTCTAAGCTCCTCTATCTTTACATTGTGTTGGTTTAGAGTTAGGTACTTAATTTTATCGAAAAAGTTAATTTATACAGTAAAAGTAACTGTTTTAAATGAGGAGGCCCAGAACAAAAGCCGATAAATATTTTTTTCGTTATTTTACAGGAAAAAAACAAAAGAATGATTTACGGAATCGATAAAAAATAAGTGTATTTGTCAGGTTTAGGTCCGGCTGCCCATCTTTAGAGCCTTATTTAGTGCGTTTTCGCGAGATTTGCAGCAATCTGAGTGATATATGGTATGTACCTATGAGTAAGTACTATGACCAACAGAAAAAAAATCGGGCATGAAGTGGATGTAACGGCTTTTGTACCGAAGCTCCTAATTAATGTTTAATTAGTAAAACCAAGCAATTGGCGATATACAGTGCGACATAAAATAGTAGAAAATACTGAGGATGCCACTATTGCAAATAAATGCCATCCTAAAACAGCTTGTGAGGTACATTGAACACTGTTAAGTAGAAAATCCGATGGATTCTTTATTTTAAGCATTTAAAACCCAATATAACAGCGCATTACAGATATTTTTGGATTTAACTACTCCGTTTCTACTCTTTTATGTCGTACTGTAAAGTCACGAATCAGTGTTTTTTACCGTTTTAAATTTTGCCAGTCATTTAATTGCACCTTCTAACTAAACAATCCAATTTAGTGGATCTATTTATAAATGGGGACCTATTGAGATAAGATAAAAATATAATTAAAATTTACCTACATTAAGTGTAGTCATCTACAGAATTTTTAATTTTGCCTTGCATTTCTTGTTACAAAATATGCTGGTTTGACTATATTATGTAACCTACCCTAATTAGCACAAAGGATAACAACATAAAAAAAAGTAAAAAAAAAAAACGTTTATTTAAACCAGACTTTTCCCTAAGCAATTCCACCAAAACTAGACTCGCTATCAACTAAAATCAGTTTCATTCCACCCCAAAGGAGCGTTCTTTATTGTGCGGAATAATTTTACCATGTTCTAAGATAACTCGGCTCTTTCCAGTTATCTTTGAAATACGACTATTTATTTTTCTCCCGGCGAAATGACCGAGTGGAATCTGGGATCCCCGTAGAGTTTCGAGATAATTTTCTACTCTCGGCCTAATCTGCTGCTTAGCTCAACACTTATCCCTGGTGCTCGGATCTTCTTAGCTCTCTGACTGCATAATACCCTTGTTTTATCGGCGATTTGTTGCATTAATTCAATATGTTCTTTGAGGTGTCGAGTTAAAATTGAAGTAAATTTTTTGTTGTATCTTGCCTTCAAAAATTTAACGAACTGCAACAAACTTTAACATTCGAATATCGCCAACGTTCATGGCTAGATCACTTTTGCTAGTATGTTAGTAATTGTTAAAAGTTAAAAATGCAATAATTGCGGCTAGTGATAGTTTTTTGCTTGATTTTATTCAAACGAACGCAGAAAAAGTTGGCTTGCGAACTTCTTTGCTCTCACCTTTTACTGGTCTTTTATAAGTCTGAATAAACAGCTTTGGTGCTGTGCCAGAATTTGTGCATATGTCTGAGAAACACTTCTTACGTTTAGGTCAAGCGGGTAGATAGATTGAATAGATAGCCCGTTGGTCCAGTTGGTAGTGAACCTACCTTCTGAGCTTGGGGGCGTGGGTTCGATTCCCAACTAGGACAAACATTTTATGTGATGAACATTTGTGTTTGTTCTATATCTGGGTGTTAATATCTATTTAAGTATGTATTTAAAACTATATATGTATGTATATCAGTCTCTGGCAGCCGTATCACAAGCTTTGCTTAGTTTGGGGTCAGATGACCGTGTGTGCAAAAATGTCCCGAATATTTATTTATTTATTTTATTTATTTAATATTGTGTAGAAAAAAAAACTTAATTTATTACAACCAACAATTAATGAACTAAAATTAAATCCTAAAACTACTTAAAAACAAATATTATACAGAAAATTAAACTAAAATACTGATCTAAAGGCTTTTTGAAGGCCGTTGAATTGGAATATGGACCAAAGTTTTTCCTCAACTTAATGTCAAAATATAACTCTTTATTTTCGCGATATCTCACTTATAATAGTGTAGAACAACTTTAGTTTAATCATTTAATGGATAGATGAACTAACAACACCATTATAATGAAACTGTATTGGCGAAGTTCACACGTGTTCGTTGACAGTTGACAGTCTTTTGTCGACTGCCAACGAACACAGTATATAAGTGGCGGTTGCATTGCAATCACCCTCTTTCTTTGCTCGAACCTCGAAGCGATAACAAGTGTAAACGAATTGTGTGTAAAACAGTTTAACAGGTGATTTCTTGGCTGAAAAGCTAACAAATCAGAATCGGGATTAATAAGTTACAGATGTCTTCTTATTTTCCCATGTCCACAGAGTGTAATTTGTCTTTTGTTAAGTGGTTCAAAACCTGTTTGCTAGTCATGTTTTTTTTAGAGCCCTAATTAATAGTTATTTTACAAAGTGGCTGTTTTATTCCTTGCGGTTTCTTGATTATAATTTATTTACTAATGATTAATTTAATACTAATTACTAAATAACTGTGCTCATGTTAAAAGTTCTTCAGATTATATATCCGATTAGTGTACTTATTGTTATATATGCAAATTTCTGCCGCCGATTCTGCGGCTGAGCCTGCTGTCGAGCCTGCGGCTGAGCCTGCGGCTGAGCCTGCGGCTGAGCCTGCTGTCGAGCCTGCCGTTGAGCCTGCTGTCGAGCCTGCGGCTGAGCCTGCTGTCGAGCCTGCGGTCGAGTCTGCGGCGAAGCATACAGTGGAGCCTGCAGTGGAGCCTGCCGCGAAGTCTGCGGCTGAGCCTGCTGTCGAGCCTGCGGCTGAGCCTGCCGTCGAGCCTGCGGCTGAGCCTGCTGTCGAGCCTGCCGTCGAGCCTGCGGCTGAGCCTGCTGTCGAGCCTGCGGTCGAGTCTGCAGCGGAGCATACAGCGGAGCCTGCAGTGGAGCCTGCCGCGGAGTCTGCGGCTGAGCCTGCTGTCGAGCCTGCGGCTGAGCCTGCCGTCGAGCCTGCGGCTGAGCCTGCTGTCGAGTCTGCCGTCGAGCCTGCGGCTGAGCCTGCTGTCGAGCCTGCGGTCGAGTCTGCGGCGGAGCATACAGCGGAGCCTGCAGTGGAGCCTGCCGCGGAGTCTGCGGCTGAGCCTGCTGTCGAGCCTGCGGCTGAGCCTGCCGTCGAGCCTGCGGCTGAGCCTGCTGTCGAGTCTGCCGTCGAGCCTGCGGCTGAGCCTGCTGTCGAGCCTGCGGTCGAGTCTGCGGCGGAGCATACAGCGGAGCCTGCAGTGGAGCCTGCCGCGGAGTCTGCGGCTGAGCCTGCTGTCGAGCCTGCGGCTGAGCCTGCCGTCGAACCTGCCAGCTGAGCCTGCAGCGGAGCCTCCAGTACGCAGTTACGTAAGAGACATTGTACGCAGTTGCGTAAGATCCGGTGTACGTAGTCGCGTAAGAGCCGATGTACGCAGTTGCGTAAGAGACATTGTACGCAGTTGCGTAAGATCCGGTGTACGTAGTCGCGTAAGAGCCGATGTACGCAGTTGCGTAAGAGACATTGTACGCAGTTGCGTAAGATCCGGTGTACGTAGTCGCGTAAGAGCCGATGTACGCAGTTGCGTAAGAGACATTGTACGCAGTTGCGTAAGATCCGGTGTACGTAGTCGCGTAAGAGCCGATGTACGCAGTTGCGTAAGAGACAGTGTACGCAGTTGCGTACTGACTTAACTAAACCAGATTCGGTTTTAGTCTGATATGATGTGCTTTTCAGTATGCAGTTGCATTCTGATATTATGTAACATAAAACGATAGTATAAGACTTCAAAATAAGATTGTAAAGTACACATTTAATTAACACGTATAACGTCTATTATCATATAATACATGACACGTATACACGAGGACGTGTAATTGAGTCGGATGGCCGAATGTAGAACAACTTTAGTTTAATCATTTAATGGATAGATGAACTAACAACACCATTATAATGAAACTGTATTGGCGAAGTTCACACGTGTTCGTTGACAGTTGACAGTCTTTTGTCGACTGCCAACGAACACAGTATATAAGTGGCGGTTGCATTGCAATCACCCTCTTTCTTTGCTCGAACCTCGAAGCGATAACAAGTGTAAACGAATTGTGTGTAAAACAGTTTAACAGGTGATTTCTTGGCTGAAAAGCTAACAATAGGAAAATGGATTTGATTTTCCACCATTATTCCGATCACTTCTAGTTTCTTATATATTTTCCTATCTAGTTTATCATGTCTGACTTATTGTTGGCTTCTTATTTATACAACGGGCTTAAAACAATTCTAGAGCTTATCTAGTTAGTATTAACTTCAGGCTTAAATTGAATTTATTGACATGAACTTATAATCAGCTTATCATCCAATCCGACAGCAACAGCCGACGAAGCGTGGACGTATTCAGGGATAAAATTTTTGGGGGTATGCTCGCCTGCTCGTATCGCCTGGTTTTTCAATTAGAAACGTAATACGAAGCAGCGCAAAATGACTATTAAATACTTCCTCTAAGTTCATACGCGAGCCTGCAGTGCAAGTACCGTTCTTTATCGATCGTCAAATTTGACAGTTGTGGTCGTCAAATTCGATAAAATGCCATTTGATCAAAACTCGCTATGATCGATTCTATGGCATTTTATCGAATTTGACGAGCGATAAAGAACGGTACTTGCACTGCTGGTTTTAATTTACTTTGGAATTTTTAGATTAAAAATACAATATTGGCACAGTATTTGGTACTCTGCCGTGGGCTGCGGCTACGAAATATATTCCACTTGTCTCCAGTCGTAGCGTCGTAGAATAACTAGTCGGCCAATGTGTAAAAAACACGAATGGCCCAGGAAAGAGACCGATTTTGATTAGTCAAAATTTAGTTTGTTATCGACGGTATTAATAAAAATCATTGGAGCGAGCGTTAGCACTTTATGTATTTTCCGGTTCGAACCTCGGCCCTGCACCAATGACTTATTTAGTTAAAGCTATAGTTAGTTTTAGCTAAAAAAAATTATGTGCAGTTTCGAAGTAATCGCTCAAAAACGGTGAAGGCAAACATCGCGAGGAAACCAGTATGTCCAAGTACATCAAAAAGTTCAAAGACATAAATATGACATTCACCAACATGCACTGGGTCAGCATGGTGGATTAGGCTCCATCCTCTCTCTCTGAAAGAAGGCCTGTATCCCAGCAGTGGGGACATAGTAGGCTGATAATGATGAATAAAATCATTTATCTTCCCATTTTGTAACTTGCTTACTGTCTCTGGTGTCACCTTGTCGAACGTAGTATCCTAAAACTGTTCAAAAATATATAACGTCAACTATGTCAAGAAAACAACTCTTAAAAGCGGCAGAATTCAAGAATCTCTTCAAAATTAGATCCCCAAAAATAACATCCTTGCAACGCCCATATGCCGAAGCCGAGATTCGTTATACCGGTCGCTGTGTAAGCGAGCTCGCTGATATAAAGCGAGCTGGTTTAACGTCAGCACTCAACTGACACTACACAGTTCCTCCGATATCCATGACTCGACGTACGGCACAGAATTGATAATAGTTGGTATTATTTTGAGCGGGATGGGGTTTGCTTTTACATAAATCTCGACGGTCCTCGTGATTTGTGGATGTGGAATGGATTGAAAATCCTTTTTTTTCAGTTACATGAGTTACATCTGACATTGTTTTTTGAATGACTTATGCTTTTACCCTCATACGGCCTCAGCTCAAAAGATCTGACATGAAAGATTGAACTTTAAAAATGTAAAGAAAAAAATTATACCTGAGATTAATAGGATAATGGCGGGAATTTTTTGTAGATGACATCACTTAATAATATACAAATTTCAATTTCGAAATACAAATTTCAATGTAAAAGAAATATGATATTAGATACGTATTTTACGTATCGAATATTGGGTACGTACTTCGCCCACAGTGCGGTCCCGTCCAAATTTGTCCGAGTGGAAAATGTAGGTTGTCTGCGAAAATGCTAGATGAAAACACTGAATCATTGCCATCAATATCAAAAGCCATAACGTTGTTATCGTCGAGTATACCGTACACTCATCAATTCCACCGGCCCAACTATCAACAGTGAAATGCGGGAGAACGATCGACCTCATTTGCGTACGGCGCAAACGAACCTAAATTAACTGTTCGTAGAATGGACTATTGAATTATCTGCTCAATTTTCTGTTTGACTGCTAATTAATTTACGCTGTTTATCTATACAGGGTTACTGGTAATTAGTTAACATCCTCTTAATAAGTCAATACGTCAATACGTCGTCAACGCTTCAATACGTCAAAACAAATAACTTTTGTTCTAAGAGTTACCAAAATTCGCGAAAAAATTTGCTGTTTCATTTAATTATATTTTGTCCGGAGTGAATGATTTTTAGTATGGGACTGCTGTTTTTTTTCTCGTAAATATCGAAAAGTCGTATAACAAAAGTTGTTTGGTTTGATTTACCTACTGAGGTTGTACCAGTAGCCCTGTATGATTCTGGGTAAGACCGCTTTAAGCTAAAGATTACGTAATTATCGTAGGTATCCATAATTGGATCCATAATTGCGTGGTTTTAAAAGAAGTTGTCTAGCTAATTATATGTTTAGTAAAATTGAAATATTTTAGTAAGCGCCGGATAACTTCGCGTCCTTTCAAATTCGGTACAAATTGTGTTTTAGGAAGAAACAGTCCTATATACTCCTGTGGCCTTACGCCCAACTCCTTACGCGGTCTCAAACTAACGTTAAAAAGCACGGTTCGGAAAATCACGCGAACGTGAACCTTAACACGCCCAGATACGGTTTAAGGTCGCGCAACTATCGGAACTATCGCAACCATCGCAACTATCGGACGTCAAATTCGCTAAAATGCCATAGAATCGATCACAGCGAGTACTGAAAAAATTGCATATTATCGAATTAGACGACCTCAACTGTCAATTTGACGATCGATAAAAGAACGGTACTTGCACTGCTGAATTGCTTAAAACAGCTCGGCGTAAGACCCCAGGTCCAGACAGCCATTGATATCGAAATGTACATATTTCAATGGTCTTATCTATCTTAAGTCGCTGTAAAACTTTCAAAGGGAGATAAATATAATTAAATTAAACCTGTGAATAAAACCTTAATTGAGTAGTCAGAATGTATGACATGTAGCGAAAACGTCACTTTTTGTATTGTTTTCAAAACTCCATAGAACCTTGTATTAATAGTCTCTACCACTTTTGTGGCTTTGACTCTATCGTGACTTACTTTGCTTGACTCTGACTGTGACCTTGATTGACGATATTTATCGAAACTTGGTAATATTTATATAATTACTTGGCACTGGCAAATACACAAGATGTGCGATGCCAAAACATCGTAGAAACAAGGTAAAAACAGTTAAGTATGGAGATGCTTGTATACGAAACTTTATTACAAATGTACTTTTGTTAACTTGACATTCCAATGGTTTTAGATTCACAATTAGGAACCATGAGATCTTTCTATACCCTTTTCAAGTATCCAGGTATTTGTTTCACTTAATCTACGGCAAACCATCGACGGTTTAATCTGTTTACCCTCAAAAGGACAGGCCGAGGATCAATTAGCCCATTGTTTAATGAAGCACTTCGATAAGAGGGGATAACGGCCGTTACACTTATGCTAAACATTTAAAAGATTACTGCGGACTTTGCTATGGGGAGGGATTAAAATACTTACTATGGGACATGGGGCCTATAATAGGCGATGGTTAAACAGCGATGGGTAGACAAAATATTTTGGCTATAGGCTACCGCTTGTGACTTAATGTTAAATTTATTACAAATAGCAGGCTTAGCGAAGGATATAATTAAATACATATTACATAATGAAAAAAAAAATTAAACTAGCTGATGAATTTCTGCGATATAAGTGTTTAAAGCTGTGGTAGGGATAGAGAGCGGATGCTCTGTCCTTCTCTCGCAAAGCGCACGGCTTGACGTCATAACGTGCTATACTGCGCTCTCGGTCTAGCGTGAAATTAAAATATTAATAACTTTTTTACTTTTGAACAATTTTTTATTTAGTTTTCGTTGACTTATGGCCTTTTTATGAGGTAATAAAAATTAAGACACAGGCCTATTTCGACGTTATTTTCATCTATTTGCATATATTCTAAATCTCTATCATATACATGTTTTTTTTTTTACAATAAATTACTTGTTGATGATTTTATACTACGCTTTATGGTTATCAGAGTCTGAAGAATTTAGGTACGGAACCGTGTTCAATGACGCAGTTAACTGAACCGCGAAAGATTAAACGTGTTCAATCATCTGGGAAAGGATTACATTTTATGACCTTATGAATTACAAAGCGAGCTATCAAAGATTTGTACACAACCTTTATTCTCTTAAGGAGGCAGCTTGGAACCTGATTTTTAGGGTTCCGTACCTAAAGGGTGTAAACGGGACCGTAATACTAAGCCTACACTGTCTGTCCGTCCGTCTATCTTTTAACTGCAAAATCTTTTGAACCGTAATAGATACGTAGTTGAAATTTTCTCAGAATGTGTAATATAATGGCGGATCAACTCAGAAATAATAAAAGTAAAAACTTATCATGGACATGCCATTTATTGAAAATAAATATTTAAGCCTATATAATTATGTAACCAATTCGAAAACGAGTTTAAATACATTAACCGCTGGACAGAGTTTAATCAAACATAGCTAAAAACTACTGCAATGATACCTGCTTTTAAATATTAAAAAACGCAATGAAATCGCTCCAGCCGTTTTGAAAAAAAAATATGGTAACAAACATACCCATAAACACAAAAAAAAAAAACAAATACAAAAATGTTTTTTGTTTCATCGTGGGTGAAAATTGACATTTAATTTTTCAAAGAGACCAAAATTTAAAAACCAGTAGGAGATTATTTATAACTAGCTGACCTGACAGACGTTGTCCTGTCTTAGAACTGTCAAACACGCAAAGTCAAAATTGTAAATCTTATTTTTTACACCTTGGGTTATATTATTGGAGTTTTAGTAAGGATACCTATTTTTTTGAAAATATAATGTAGCCTATGTTACCCGGGGATAGTATAGCTTCCCAACAGTGAAAGAATTTTTCAAATCGGTTTAGTAGTTTCGGAGCCTATTCAATGCAAACAAACAAACAAACAATCAAATCTTTCCTCTTTATAATATTAGTATAGATAAAAAGCCACCATAAAAATTATATATTTTTAAGTCGATTTTAAATTTAGAAATAGTCTTGCCTTTGACCGCTTACTCACTTGATGTTAAACAAGGATATAATTTTCCAAGTTATTGAAAAATTAAGGAAATAATGATAAACATACGCTCAATGACGCTTATTTACTTTGCCATTAAAATATAGTATCTGTCCGACTATTATTATCTATGGTCAAATAAAAACAGGTGTTAAAAAATATACTATGTTGCCAATTAGAAAAAAAAAACTATCGTAAACGCTACTAAAAACAGGGGGTAAAAAAATTATATGTTGTCAATAAGAAAAAAAAGTAAACGCAACAAAAATGTTGAAAATTCTTATCATAATTCGCCTTAATCGTTTAGATAGTTTATTACATTTTTTTCCGTATCCACCATCGACTATTGTAAGATTGTGTTACATCCATCCCATATCATAGCTATCATAAGTGATTTTATTACCAGTCCAATAGAGAAGTGGTCAAGCGATACCCGATCAAGCGAGGCGTTGACCGCTATATCGGCGTGTCGTCGATATCGATGATTTAATATACGATAGGGGTGTTATTTGACGATAGATTTATGGCGTTGTATCGCTAAGTCTTTATTGTTGCGTAAGGGTTTAGTGGTTGCTTCCGCGTAGGGAATGTCACATGAAATTTGCGGATATTGTGGAAATACCTACATTACCTACTTACTTACCTTCCTACAGATAGTTTAATTCTCGATGACGCACTGCAATGCTTTCTCGTAATTGTTTACATTGCAAATTTTCACTGTCCTACTCGATAATATAAAAATTATTTTTTGCCCATAATTATTATGCCTAAGAAACGCTGGCGTGACGATCTTGACTCATTCCGGAGAGGTTGGCAAGAGGTGGCGGAGGACCGAGGTTTGTGGAAGGAAATGGGGGAGACCTTTGCCCAGCAGTGGACAGTATAGGTTAAAAAAAATATTATGCTTAAATTATATAACTTTTATATTTCATCAAACATTCACCATAATATATATGCTATTTAGGTTTGTTTAGATTTTTCTTTAGTTTTAAACTTTGTACCACGTTACTTCTCATTTGAGACCCGTGAAGTTATTGCCATTTAGAGCCTTAATTTAAATATTTTTGTTTCGAATGGAATTAATATAATAATCACTCAAAAATTTAATTTCAAATATATTATTAATAATCAAAATTAGTAACTACGCAATTTCGTTAACTTTTTCCCATTTATTTTGATTTACAAACCAAACTACTGAACCGATTTTGATGACATTTCTAGGAGACCCATCTTAAAGTATATTCTTTCTAATGTTTTTTTTTCCAAATCCTACTTATATTATAAACGCGAAAGTTTGTATGTATGGATGTACGAGTATAGATGTTTGTTCCTCTTTCACGCTGCAACGGAACAACGGATCGACCTGATTTTTTGCATGGGTATAGTTCAAAAGCCAGAGAGTGACATATGCTACTTTTCATCATCATCATCACCATTTTTCATCACTACGCGGGTGAAACCGCGGGGCGCAGCTAGTAGGTTAATAAATGACGGAGTTCTGAGGTAACTAACATAAAAAATATAACCTAATTAAGAACCCCCTTTTTGTAGTCAATTAAAAGCCACATGCGAGAGATTTTGAACCAATTATCAATAACCCTGTATACTTCTTAATTATTAATGACATGAACATTCTAAGTACCTACATACACAGTGTATTATAGTTTCCAATTTCAATCAAGGTCGCAATATTGGGTCACTAGATCCAGAGGTCACCACAATGTCACAGTCACATTCAAATTGAGTAACTCGTATCTCAAGACAGACGAGAAATTGAACACATGTCACAACATATTATATATCTACATATACCATAGCGTAATATAATTATTAACGTGTACATAAGTATGAAGTCATCTGCTGACAACGCTCGATATAAAAATAAATAGGCAACTTGTAAATGCGGAAGTAATATAATTATGCGGAAATAACTTATTTTATAGAGCCGGCATAAAAATATGACCAATGCCGCGCAGCGCGAGTTTCATTGCCAAACAAATATTGACATTGCAAACGAAATACGTCGAAAATACATATATATTTAGACGATAAATCTAGTAAAATATGTGTTAGTTCACACAAGTCACTGAAGAGTTTAGGTTGGCCACCTAAAAGTAAAAATATTAGAGTCGATGCAGCAGGCCGTTCTTTGCAAAGACTTGGAGAAACTATGACCAGTTTTGACTGATTTTAGCGCGTTTTAGGCTGTCGTTTGTTTTGCACTATACTTACAGCTTGATTGTGGTTTATTTTGACGTACAAAATACACATACCCTGTATTACGGATTGATGCATGTTTCAAGTGAAATTACTAGGTGAGCGTAGTGCGTTGCCGCGCAGTGTTTTGAACAGTTGAAGTCCTAAATTATATATAGGTGACACTGAACTGTTAGGGTAAAAAGTGACGCTTGTCATCAGGCAAGTAACTTGCTCAATTGTCAAGCAGTTGCATAAAAAATACGGGAAGAGTTGAGACCCTTCCTCCTTTTTTGAAGTGGGTACCAGTATTTCGCTGGTACCAGTACAAGACTCTTACAATAAAAAAAACTGTCATGTGTTTTGTTTTGTTTTCATTTTACTTATGCCACTTTTGACGTACAAAAAATTATCGTAGTACATTGAGTGCTTTTCATGAAAGAAGTCCCCCAGACGCGGCGCTGTCATCGCGTATCAATCACTATCAGTATCATTTCTCGAGTAGAACTTTAACAACTTTTGGCATCGTACACGACTCTTTAACGATGGAAAATTAATAAAAATATCACTAGCGTCCAAACACAGTAACAACACCTGACAACTACTACAACATGGAAATTTAGTTCCGCTGTTTGCCGTTGGGCTTCTTTCATGAAAAGAACCTAGTCGTCATACTCTAACGTAGTATTTATTCTCTTTCAGAAAAGGTACCAGCCTCTTGCGCACAAAAAATATCTCATGTGTAACAAAACGGACGTGACGTTGCCTGCGAAACTACGAATGACAACCAGCCAGCCGCCATGACACACCCCCTCCCTCACGCCATGCCACTGTCAAGCTCGCCAAGCCTTTGAGGGGAGTGGATATATAAGCCAGCCTGCCAGCTAACTCTCTCTCTGTTCATTTCGATGGCTGAATAAATGAAGTAGCCGCCACTCTGAGTGTTTTATATGTCATCCCGTTTACATTCAGAAGTGGGATAAAGAAGAAAATTTAATACCTACGCGCACTGCGGCTTCATGGCGCTTGGTCAAATTGATTCTGATCCTGGAAGAAGACTATATAATGCTGTCTATAACGGCGAAGTTACTGCTTGAGAAGAATTTACGATGACGTAATTATGTACTGCAAGAAGGTTGACTCTGCCAAGCTAAAGCATCGTGCTACTTAGTTGGCCTGATGAAAAACGAAATAAAAATGCAGAATAATGTCGCCACAATCATGAAGATCTAACACCACCCACCCTGTTTTCTCATCATTCGACGCCACGTACTGAGCAAGAAGAAGAAATAAGGATATTACTTGTTGCCGCTTCCGTGGCATTTAAACACGGCGAATCCTACTTTCTGCCCGTGACCTTACTACCCACTGCGTGCGAAAACTGTGACATCGAAGATTTCAAGATTCCATCTCGGGCCGCAAGACACGTGGCAAGATACTACTGTCTACCTGCCTACCAGCCTGCCCGCCTGCGTGCCAATCTGCCTGTCTGCCTGCCAGCATGGGGCCTGCATCCGTGTGGCGTGTAGCAGCCGGGCGAGGTCCTAACCTAACTACGGCCTAAAGCAGCGGAGGCCAGCCTGCATCAGTTGGAGCTAGCGAGGAGCCTTAGCCTAATAGCCAGGTGTGTTTGTTTCTACTTGCCATTATGCTTATGAGATATACCTATTTTTGACCTTATTGCCACTAATTCATGTTAGTATTAGAAAATTTACAAGTATATGACTTCAAAATATGACCATTAACTGATAGCAGTGAGCAAACCATGCACATTTCCTAAGTAACTATCGTACCTAATTGCCTAGTTCCAATTCCGATAGATTTGATTGTACCTACAGACGTGATTTAGACTGTACAGAAGAAAAGACGAAAACTAAATCATTGTCTTGGCCCGTGCTTTGCTTTCTAATTTGCATATTATTAGTGACTACTCATTGGTAGGTCAAAACGAAACAAAAAAAAAAATTGTATCAGATGCACTCGAAAGTTCGATAATTTTCTTCCGTGATCATAAAATAAAACTGCAATGGTTGGTAGATTGACGTGCAATCACACTCCTTACGCACAACTTGAGGGTAATCCCAATAGTACGTGCTTATGAACATGTAAGATTTAGGTTAAACAGCCTTTACATATCATACATAGATTAGATACAACTATTCACTCCAGTTTAATCGATGCCGAGTTTGTCTAAAGATTTATAATTGACTTTTACACTTTTGATCAGAGAAACTACGAAACCTGTAGGTAGATTAGAAAAATTACATTGTGGAAGTGCTAGCTTCGTTAGTTCGATACCTCATTTTATTTCTAAGTCGAGTCTGTGGGTGGGATGGAAAATAACTTTTATTGTCATGTCTGCGGGTAGACTGGGGAATTTCTCGCGTTGCAAAATAGTAATTTGTGATGGAATGTGATTCAGATTAGGTACTGGTGAATTGGACTGGTGTTACTAATTGAATCATGACAGACAGAAAATTAAATCTATAGTGAGCCTAGCAAATAGCAATGCAAAGCCTAGTCATGACATCTCTACTGAGCCTAGGAGATATGACAACCTTCGACATAGATTTTATTTACCTACTAGAAAATTTTACATAAAGTTGTATGTTTCAATCTTGTTAACGAAGTATGTCAAAGGATTCTTTAGTCGATACTAGTCTTGGAAGCTGTACCTAAAATAACGCACACCTTAACGCAAAGGGATATTGCATTTCCAGTACTGAGCATGATAAAACCACAGTTAAAACTGAAACACATGGGGGTAGCTTATTTCAAATCTATGCCGAGTCGATACTCGGTACCACGTCATCAGCTCAAAGCCAAGTTTTGCCCCTGCACGAAATAGTGACAAATCCGTGCGATCTGCGCCTGCAGGAATTATTACGCAAGAGTCGGCGCACGCCTTAGAACTAAAAAATAAGTGCAAGCAACAAATAATAAAACTGTAGATTATTAAGGAACCATTTAAGCTTCAATCATGTTTCCAAAATTACATTAAACTTGTTTATGTCCTCAATTAACTATTAATAACCAAAATATGAATTTGTTACTGTTAGACATACTTAACCGCGCAAATTGATGCAACGCAACTCGAGTATAAACTATGAGTTGGTTGATTCTCACGAAAGTAATGGTTAGGTACTGATAGCAATAGTTTGCTGATAGCATAGGAATAGCATTGCCAGTTTAAAATTAATTTGGTGCTTAATATGCAAGGTGTAGGTACCTTAATAAATGGCCTAACGCCGTCGTTTTAGTTTAGTTGTTGTTATGATGTACCTTTAAAATAAATATAGGACTGTCAGTGCTATAAATTTATATGAGCACTTGAAGTACCTACGTAGTACGTACCTTATATTCATTCTGTAACAGGTGTGTCAGATTTGATGTTTGCCACGGAATTGTGATATTTTTTAGATAGGCATAGCTGTTATACCTTTACTGCTCCAAAGATGAACTTAGTACTTACCATTCATTAGTTGCTGTCTATATTTTGATATTATGGTCAAGTTACAAATAAGTAGTATCTTCGTATGAATTGCAGCGAGAGGAATTTGCTCTGTAAACGAATCCTTAATTCCTTACATAGGTTTCGGGGATATCAGGTACAAACATTCTAGTTCAAATATGGTATTATACCAAACGTGACAACGCTGTACTGTGATGCAGTAAAGTACTTCTGATTAGAATGATACCGAACTCTGATAAATTAGAGTATTGCGCAGTAGTAGTTCTGTTTGTTTCAAATTATGTTGCTGATAGTGCCGATTGTTCTGATGGTGATAGTAATTAATTCTTATAGGTTTGATAGTGCGAGTAGCTCTCATTATTCTAATAACCCAGTAGTTCTGATAATTCTGTAGATCTAACTTTGCCAGTAGCAACTGCCAGTAGTTTTAACATCTTCGGTAATTTTATTAAGAAATAGTTTCGGTGGCTTCAATAGTTTAAGCAATCAATGGTTTTGATTGTAACTATAGCTTTGATGGTAACTATAGCTTTGATGGTAACTATAGCTTTGACGGTAACTATAGCTTTGATGGTAACTATAGCTTTGATGGTAACTATAGCTTTGATGGTAACTATAGCTTTGATGGTAACTATAGCTTTGATGGTAACTATAGCTTTGATGGTAACTATAGCTTTGATGGTAACTATAGCTTTGATGGTAACTATAGCTTTGATGGTAACTATAGCTTTGATGGTAACTAAAGCTTTGAAGGCAATTGTAGGTTTGATGGAACCGATCACTGATAGTTGGAATATCTCCAGTAGCCCTTTGTAACGCCATCCCCGCCAAGCCAAGCTTAGGAAAGCCAAGCCAAAGCAAAGCCAAGCCAAAGCCAAGCCAAAGCCAAGCCAAAGCCAAGCCAAAGCCAAGCCAAGCCAAAGCCAAGCCAAGCCAAGCCAAAGCCAAGCCAAGCCAAGCCAAGCCAAGCCAAGCCAAAGCCAAGCCAAGCCAAAGCCAAGGCACGCCAAGCCAAGCCAAAGCCAAGGCACGCCAAGCCAAGCCAAGCCAAGCCAAGCCAAGGCACGCCATGCCAAGCCAAGCCAAGCCAAGCCAAGCCATGCCATGCCATGCCATGCCAAGCCAAGCCAAGCCAAGCCAAGCCAATCCAAGCCATGCCAAGCCAAGCCAAGCCAAGGCACGCCAAGCCAAACCAAGCCTTCGACTGATCTTCCAAATATACCGCCACAGCGGAAGTCCTTCAATGACAGCAAAGTCAGCTGTTGATTGGCCGCGACGTCATTTCCGGCTGGCCTACCATTTATACCTACCGGTAAACCTTTAAAATGGTGTGAGAGCTCATTTGTCGATTATTATTTTACGGTGCTCTAAGGAAGATAAGTCGAAACTCTGTCCGATAACTGAGAAATAAATCAAGTTAATTGTCTGCGAGCATATTTATTTCTCTTCTGTTTCACCTTAATATTGCCATTGGCCTTTAATATTAATACTAGCCCTTAATGTTGCCCGTAGCCCTTATTATTGCCAGTAGTGTAGTCAGCCTCAGACTGAACACATTGTTAATTTATTAGAAACTAAACCTTGTTGTTTGTTCCCAATTGCGGGAGCAATTGTTGCAGGATGGTCGAGTGTAACAAAACGGACGTGACGTTGCCTGCGAAACTACGAATGACAACCAGCCAGCCGCCATGACACACCCCCTCCCTCACGCCATGCCACTGTCAAGCTCGCCAAGCCTTTGAGGGGAGTGGATATATAAGCCAGCCTGCCAGCTAACTCTCTCTCTGTTCATTTCGATGGCTGAATAAATGAAGTAGCCGCCACTCTGAGTGTTTTATATGTCATCCCGTTTACACATGTGTTTTTATTTCCATTGTTACGTGCCACTTATTAAAGGCTCTTAGTCACCTTAAACATATTCACCAACCTCTCAGCCACGGCGGCAACAGCTGCAGCGTGGTGTATTGCGCTCCTGCCGCGTTTACGTCTTCTCGTCCTTTTCCTTGAGTAGGAGGCTAGGAGCAGCCCTTTCCGGGCGTCTATCCTCTTTTTGGAGTCCTTAGCTAAAGTCCGCACCGCCAGGGAGGTGGGATCGAAGCTGAAGGTGGAGTCGTCACGGTGCTCGTTCAGATCTTTCTTACGCTCCTGCGGAATACCATTTAAAATTAGTTATCATTTTTAACCGACTTCAGGAGGGGTCCTTCTGGGTCCGTATTTTTGTTACATAGTACCTCGTTACATTATCGCTGATAATGGTACCTGCTCATGTTTTTGACATAAATGGCTTAATTGGTGGTGTTTCTAAACGTCCGGATTTGATTCCCGGCCGAGCAGATATTTGAATGATGCATTTTAATATGTGTTTAGAGTCTGGGTACTATATTATAATTGTGATAGGGGAACAGAACAGAAACAAAACACAAACACAGAACAGAACACAAACAACACAGAAACAGAAACACAGGACACAAATAGAACAAAACAGAATAGAACAGAACAGGGGCCTTACGGACAACTGCTACTACAGGCACCTAATCCACTCGGTTGGAAAATCACGCGACGACAAACCTTATCGCACCCAGATACGGTTTGCGGTTGCGTCATTTTCCAACTGAGCGGATTAGGTGCCTGTAATAGCAGTTGTCCGTAAGGCCCCAGTACAGAATAGAATAGAAAACGATAAGATAGTGACTTGAAAGTGTAATTGTAAACTTTAAAACGAGAGCGATATCGTTCCTTTACCATTTAAATAGATCTCTTGTATAACAGTATATTATTTCTCAGCGATTTGCATTAAAATGGTAGAGCAAATAGCTTTGGGAATTCGAGTAAGGTTAAAAAACAAGTTCTAGAAACATCCTGCACTAATGATGTCTACAAAATTTCTTGTTCACGGAGTGGCGAGGAAACTTGCAAGTTAGCTGGAAATGAGGTCTAGAATTTACTCCTACTTAGTAAGGTGAAGTGGATGTAAACGATATGCGACCAGTGCAGTGGGAAACTCTGAAACAAGAGTTTAATAAGTTCCTCCTTATTAGAGCTTTGTCAGTCAATTATTTTTTTGTTAGTAGTTACTAACTCGTTTTATATTTACATCTACTATTATATAGTTCTTCTGGTAGTAGTAAAGTAAGAGAGCTTTTTTCGACTTACCGACTTTTGAAATGTAGGTAATGTTATTGCCAGGCTTTTCATTAAAATTTTCTAACCTAACCCCGAAGAAACGCTTACTCCGATCGCATAAAGAGGTTCGTATAATTTTAGTTTGTAGTTTAAAATACATACTTTAAATATTACCATAATAAATATTTAAATAAGGTATGTTATGGTGCGGCGGAGTGGCCCATGGGCCACCCAAACCTGCGAATATGAAAGAGTGCGTCTCTCTCTCTCTCTCTCTCTGTGTGTGTGTGTGTGTGTCCGTGTTGTGTGTGTGTGTGTGAGAGAATAATTTGTGGCGCTAGTAATAATACTTTAGGTATAAACTCAATATACACACACTGCAGTGTGGTTTATTAACTAGGTGTAAGTGTTACGCCTACGTAGTAGCTTTACCTAGTCTGTGTGTTACGCGCTTACTATACCGGCTCGTTACTAGTACCTACTTATATAGGTAGCTCCGTATAAATAGCGGTGGGTTTTTTAGCTTTTTAATTATTTATGTACCTGGATATGCAGGTAGCACGATTTAATGAGTACAGGCTGTGTGCTCAGTGATTCAAGTTGTCCATATCAGCAAGCTTAGGAATCAAGTCATACTACGTGACCTAACTTGAAAGTCGGATTCTGAGACCTCCGTCCGGAGTTAGCATTAGATAAAATGACGCAGTAGTGAATTTATACATCTTTTACGTGATTGTTTTTGTTTAAACTTTCATCGTAGCATTTAATGCTAAAACTCTTGAAGTCAACTGGTGGCTTATATATTGTAGGTTTAAAAATATTTAAACATTAAAAATTGCAAAATAAATATGGTAGTTTTTGCAGCATATTTCGTAAAATATTTTATAAAAAGTACTGACTCTACCTATACTGTACTAAATTAATAACCTAATAATTTATTTATATTAAATACGGGAGTTACTCACATCAGAGTAAACTGGTTACTCTGACTATTTAGTTTTGACTTTCGACCGCATTCTGTGGTCTTTTTCAAGGGAAGTTCCCCGCGCCCGCGGTTACATCTAGCTTTGTGTGTTAATCTTTAGTATAAAGTAAATAGTGTAAAATAATTCTCGTATAATATAACAAACTGTGTAAAGACCACGTCAGTTCCATAATTAAACTGATAATTCAGTAAAATCAGCCAGAAGACGCCCACTGCTGAACATAGGCCTCCCCCTTTAACCTCCACACTGAACGACAGCCTGCCTTTTGCATCCACTGGATGCCAGCGACTCTTACTATGTCGTCGGTCCATACTTCATTAGCATAGGAAAAAAAATAAAAATATATCTAGGTACTTAATCAATAACTTACTATCGTATTTAAACATTTTCATAATTTTAGATAAAAACTTGCCTTGTAGAAAAAAATACGATTAGGCATTATTTTAGAATAACATTGCAAACATTTTAAAATTATTGGGGAAAAAGATGGAAAAAAATTACTGTTTTTCGATCTCCACCTTTATTAATGCTGGTGGCAATACAATATGCCAATATCCATAATTGCAATATTTTAAAAAGGGCCTCCAAAAAAAATTAATAATAGCATCATTTAAATAAAAGCTTGTTACATATTAAAAAAAAAAATTGTTATCATTAAAAATGTTGAAAATATGGGGAAAAGCTATGGCCGGTGAGCGCGGCCTTAAGAAGAATGACCAAAGATTCAAAGATGCTAAATGCGCCAATCCGTGCGCCATCCTTTATTTTACTTACCTCTTGAGTGATCTGCGACTCCTCTTCATAGCTGAGCGCGACGACGGCCAGCATCAGGTTGATCAAGTAGAACGACCCGAAGAACACCACCACCGTGAAGAATGACACTGACATCGGCCCGCACGATGACAGCACCTATGAAATACAGCACTACGTTAGTAAAATATGTACTTTTTTGATCACGCGAAGCCAAACGCCTTAATGGCAAGGTGGTGGCATTTTCATAGGAGTTTTGGCGTCAACGTGTGAAAATAATGTCGTTTCCTCGTAAATTGAAAACGTGCTAGTGTGATACAATGGTCACACATTTCTTGTGTTGTTTCCAAAACTCCATAGTAGCTTGTGAAATTTCCAGTACTTTGGAATGGCAGGGCATGGCTTGGACTTGACCGTGACTTACTTTGCCTGACTTTGACTGTGTTTATGACTTGTTTGAAATTTATATTATCTTTGAAAAAAATAGATAAGTCGGGACCCAAAACTTTTTTGGAGCCAAATTTATTGAGGCATACAGTGACAGACTTTTGGCGCGAACGTGAAAAAATTTCCAGCAACATTCTTGTTGAGTTTTCATAATTCTAATAAAATACTACTATTCATAACTCAATATTGGCATACTAAACGCTAGCATCACTTTACAGAAAAATCAAATAGAAATAACAAAGATTCTGTAAATCCGTTCCATTCTTACAACAAACGCCATACAAAACAAAAACAGATGCCACAAAACAGTTCCAAAACTATTTCCCACTAAAAGACGACAACTTTCCACATAGTGTTACAATATCTCGTAGCTATTACCGCGTTTCTTACCACTATGTAGCCGCGTAGCGCTACAACGCGCTACGAGGCTACGTGCTACGAATGAAGAAATACGTCACAGTTTTCTTGTTAGGAATTTACTTGTGGATAGCAAGTAACATAATGCAACAAGTATAAATTTAACATTTTAAAAAGCCTAGAAAAGTTAATTCTCCGATGTTTGAACGTGTTTCAGCTGGAGTTTGATGAATCCGTTACAAACTAAAAGTGATGTTTGTCAAACAGGTTTGAGCACAGAAAAGAGACGATTTTTTTTTCTCTTCTCTGGGTTTGAGCTTTTACCAGACACATAAAACTAGACGTCTTAAAATAAAAGAAAACTGGTTTATCTATCACAGTCTAAGATCATAAATATACCCTAAAGGGACCTTTCTTGATCACAGTACACTAATATTAATAAAGATAATTTTTAGAAAAAAAAAAAGAACCGACTTCATGACTATGCCTATAATTTACAAACTGAAACTAAAAAGTAGAAAATAATATTTAAATAACTTCAAAGCAATGAGCATTAGAGGACAATCAACGAAATTATGAATACATATATTACCTACTTATATATTTACAATTTATAATCAGTTATTGTTGGAGTCATGGGTCATGAAAAATTTAACAAAAAACAACAGGGCATGGTCGCATCATGGTCGCCATGGAGACACTTCTTTGTTTGTTTGAAGTTTGTTCCTCTATGTTTGCATAATGTTTGCTGTTTAGTTGACAGCGTCGCTAGTGGAGAACAAAGTATGAAATTAACCAAGAAATAACGGTAGTTCCAATGTTGCCCACCTTAACAGCTAAGTTGGTGGCACTGTCCAATGTTTACAATGTACATTGAATTCGTAGATATTTTTGTAGATTTTTCAAAAAGCACTGTATCAATGTCGATAAAATAATTATGGACCACCTATGAGATATTGCCTCCCAACCAAAAAAAGAATCATCAAAAACAATTCTAAATTGGCGGAGTAATATCGCGTAACATACATACAAAAAAAAAAAAAACATACCGTCGAATTGATAACCGCCTCTTTTTGGAAGTCGGTAAAAAATGCGAATGTTTGTTACTTCTTCACGCTGAAATGGCTGAACGGATTTGGATGCGGGTGAAACTGCGGGTGCAGCTAGTTTAATATATTTATCATTGAAAAGTTCTAAATGTAATACCTAACCGTCTCATTCGCTTTGAAACAACCTTTCGATACAAAATAAACATGACAATAAATACCAACCACAATTTCAACTACGTCGACCGCATATCTAATCCGAGATCAAACATTATTTTAGCATTTTATACCTACAGCCCTCTCGCCGTAAAGGGTTCTGTAGTGAGAATTAATTAAGGGACCACAGGCAAACGGTTCTAACATTATGTACAGGCCCAGAACTCGCAAAGTTCAGGCCCTTTGTAATAAAATTCGCTTAGACCTCACGACCATTAGCAGTTGAAATATTCCTTCATACTTGTACGGTGCTGACCGTAATCAAGATGGGTATCTTTGCTATTCAGAAACCTTGGTTGTCTAGGCGTATTTAGTCGACGGAATGTCCTATAGCCAAGGCATAAAGGGTCAACCTCGGAATGAGAGATAATAACCTGTAAACTTGTATACGTCAAGCTTTATTTTGGCATTCTAAAAGTTGTCTCAAGTCTCATAAAATCTCATGTCCGCGTTTTAAGATATTCAAGGTCAAAGGTCATAAATATCGATTTTTCGCGCAGCGCTTAGCCCTATCTATCATAATGACGGTATAATTATTATGCTTATGTATGGCTAACCTTATGATCACTGGCAACCAGTGGATGCAAAAGGCAGGCTGTCGTTCAGTGTGGAGGTTAAAGGGGGAGGCCTATGTTCAGCAGTGGATGTCTTCTGGCTGATGATGATGATGATGATAGCTAACCTTTGACCTTGAATATCTTAAGACGCGGACACGAGATTTTATGAGACTTTGGAGACAAGTTTTAGAATGCCAAAATAAAGGTTTATACAAGGTTAAAGCTTATTATCTCTGATTCCGAGGTAAAACCCCCTTCATTTGCATGGGCTACTATTCCTTTATAGGAGAGGAAATCTCTCTACAAATCAAAGTCATGAATGCTCCAGTGTAACATTTTGGTTTTGATTGAAGATCATCTATACTAATATTATAAAGAGGAAATATTTGATTGTTTTTGTTTGTTTGTTTGCATTGAGTAGGCTCCAAAACTACTGAGCTGATTTGAAAAATTATTTCATTGTTGGGAAGCTACACTATCCCGGGTGAAATAGGCTATAATCTATATCCGTGCGAAGCTGGGGCGGACCGCTAGTTTTATATCCAAATTTTACACTTTTAACGGGATATTGTTTTAAACTATCACGGTTGTTTATTAAAGGGATATTTACCGTGATAAGGTTGTCTCAAAAACTTTTTGATCTACGATGCTGAAATTTAACAAGTAGATTCCTTAAAGGACGTAGAGGTTCGCTCCGAAAGGATTTTGCGAAAAAGCCGAATTAAGTGGGTCAAGTAGAGGTTCATACTTTATTATGAAAGTGTACGCGTACGGAGTCATGAGCAACATATAGGTAGTTTATAATATTCTTCATCATCAGGAATAAGACGTGCACTGCTGAATATAGGCCTCCTCCTCAGCAACGCCACACCGAACGATCTAGTGGGAGGCCTACCTACGATGAGTCTTCCGGTTCGTACTCTCCTTGCAAATCTTTGCAGCTATGTCAGTGACTGCGGTTCTTCGGCGAATATACTCATTCCAGAGTTTATCGCGCAAACATACTCAGAGCATAGCTAGAGAGCCATTACTCACTATGCGACTCTGAGTTTTTCCAAAAGGCTAGCTTACATAAAGGCCAAGTCTCAGTAATATATGTCATCACTGGTTTATATTATTACTCTCACCATATTGTAGACATTCTCCCAGTAGTCCAGCGTGATGAGTTGGAAGGTCGTCAGCATGGACCACATGAAGTTGTCGAAGTTGGTGTACCCGTGGTTGGGGTTGGGGCCGATGCAGAGGCAGGTCCAGTCTGGGGGGCAGTGCCGCGCGCCGGTCAAGTTGCCACAGATGATGGGGACATCCTCGTCATCTACCATCCAGTTTGACGTGTCGTTTATCCACCTAGATGAATGAAAATATGTAGAATTGTTATCATAAAAAAGGACAAGTGTGAGTAGGACTCGCACCCTGAGGGTTCCGTACAAACTTAGTAAATATGTATGTAGATCCAGCCCGGGAATCGCGTCTTGGCGAAAAAAGATTGAAATATTGAATGACAAACTTAACTTTGTAGTTGGCAAACAGGTGTTCCGATACATACATACTACAAAATGTAAGTATGTAATAGAAAAAAATAATTTAATGTGATGTAATCGGATTTTTCCCTTCTTATGTGCTATAAGACCTTGCTTCATGCCAAATTTCATGATTCCAGGTCAACGGGAAGTACCCTATAGGGTTTGATTGCCTTGTGAAATCGCAAAATATACCAAAATATGCGACATAAACGGTCATATCTTTTGATCGCGTTGACTTATAAGTTTGATTTATTCAAACCAAAAGAAACCGTAGAACCAAGTATTTGATATAGTTTTCAACTTGATACCTCTACGCGTTCTTGAGAAAAAGGGTCTTGACAGACGGACAACAAAATGATCCTATAAGGGTTGGTGTCGTTTTTTCCTTTTGAGGTAAGGAACCCTAAAAGACTTCAAAATGAGTAAGTGCTGGAATAAAACTATTACTATTGTAAAAACAACAGGCGCCCGAACCATATTGTTCATATTATTGGAGCTAGCTACAAGTTTTTAGTGTGCTTTACAAATAAGGAAGTAAGTACGTACTTACAGATTTTAAGCAGTATAGTGACTTTTTAAAATAAAAATGGAGTCATTTGAAACCGAACGATAATTGTAAAGGCATATCTCCTTTGTTTATTTGATCTGTGTGATCGACCACAGCATAGGTACCTAGTACTTGAAACTTAAAGGTATGTATAGTGAAAGGTATGTAAGTTTCCAGGGCCGGATTTAGGGGAGGGCAACCGGGGCGAAAGCCCCGGGGCCTCCACAAACGGGGGGCCCCCACAATAGAGACTTCGGAATAAAAATCTTTCAAATTCCAACTAGTTAACACTAGTAAGCATCTTTTCCTTTGATATTTGTTTTTTTTTGCTCTTTCACCTTTACCTACAGCCTACAGTACTTTATACATACATGATTATTTGATTATATTAATCTTAAATAACAGAAATCATTGATCTATATTTGTGGCCCCGAGGCCTCTGGACCTCTAAATCCGGCCCTGTAAGTTTCTAAGCAATACAGTTCCAAATAAATTCTAATATAGTTTTAATTAGGTACTTACGCAAACCACACTTCATCAGTGAAGTTTTCCCCCTGATCGAGAATTAGGTTCTTCACGCATTTGTTCCTCAGCTCCCCCATGTAGACCTGCAGCGCGAACAGCGCGAACACCATGAGGCAGAAGATGGTGAGGGTCATGACTTCTGCCAGCTGCTTGAACGAGTGCAGCAGCGCGTTGATGATGGTTTTTAGCCCTAGAACAGAATTGCTGTTGTAGAAATTGAGCATTGTGACCATCTGTAGAGTTGACTGAGATTAGCTTTTTTTTTACTGAGGCCGAGGGTCATGACTTCTGCCAGCTGCTTGAACGAGTGCAGCAGCGCGTTGATGATGGTTTTTAGCCCTAGAACAGAATTGCTGTTGTAGAAATTGAGAATTGTGACCATGTGTAGAGTTGACTGAGATTAGCTTTTTTTTTACTGAGGTCTAATAGTTTTGTCATTTGGATCCTTCTACAGACAATTTGAATGTACTATAACCGTTTTCGTACCACTGTTTTTTAAATTGATAATATATGCCTATTTGGCTTGCGTTTGACCGCCACCTTGCCTGGTGTTAAGCGATGATGCAACCTACGATGGAGCACGCTTGCCTAGAAGAAATTAATTAATTACCGACTTGATGACACCCAGATTGTAACTATTGGGGAACACCCGTTCAGGCAGCGCATTCCACAGTCGGTTTGCCCAGTAAAATTGAGATCATAGTGTTTCGTACGCGATTTCGGAATATCAACCATGAAACGGAGTAGCCTTTTCGTGCTCGCCCAATAGAAAAATGGGTAGGAGAGAATTAGATCATGCAGATCCAATGCACACTCTCCAAAATGTATTCGATAAAAAACCTCTTAGACTAGCAACTTTGAGCCGGTGCTCAAGTAGGAAGAAGTCTAATCTGAACTAGGAATTGATGATGAACTAGGAATTCTTGCTGATGAGGTTTTTGGCACGTTTCTCAACCGTTTTATCGTTATCGTTATTTTAAGTATCATAATTTTTTTCTTAGATTATCCACGTATTTTATTTCATCCATAGAAATGTTGATCGCGTTTCATAAACAGCTCGATGATTCGTAAATTCTATGGTGTACAAGATGCCGTATAATTGGGTGATCCTTTTGACCAGTGCGGTTGGTGGTGCGTTGAGGAGTCCTGTTTTATTATCCTGTTAGAAAGACTAATGATAACTCGACCATTTTTCTATTTAACGGGCCTTAAGAACGAATGAACCCGTAGAGGGAGAATACTGAATCTATGAATGAACCGCAGAAAGGAGTGAAAAAGGAAATGACACTTTATAAAGGGGTTCATTTCAAAAGAAATAAATGCCCTTGTAACATAGGCTAAGTATACTAAGTACTTGTAATTAGAAATCAGGTTACGAAAATAAGATTGTGCGTTCGTACTAAATACCAATTAGACTACAGATTAAAAAAAATGTGTATACTAGTGATAACAAATAGTGTTTTAGGTATTCTTGTTGCATGCTAATACCAGTGATAATCTGAAATAAGCAGTTGTTTCATTTATATTTGATGCATTGAGATTGCGCAGGTTTCTACAGTAGGGGGAGAGAGAAAGCCCACGCGATCGCTAACTTTCTTGTCACGAAATGAGAAAACTTTTAATAACGAATCCATACAAACATGCACTGTAGTGTCTGTAGTACACTCAATCTAGTTCGCTCTACAATATTTTGAGTGGTAATGCGTACAAGCAATGACAGTTTTGAAAAGGGAGCGTACAAGCGTTAAACATGGCATGATTTTAGTACACATTCTAAAGTAAAACAAAAAATTTGCACTACTTTTTGTATTTTGTGGTGGTACGAAACTCTCAGTGCGCGAATATAATTCACACATGACCGGTTTATTTAATATAAGTTTATGATGATGATATCAATATCTAATAATGATACAAAAACCAGAATAGGTTCGAAAATCCATTCTGTCAAAGGATAGAATGGATTTAAATAATAAAGCAACCGATCTGTCCCCAAACTTCACAACGATTCACAAAGATTATGCATCGTCCGCCAGCGCCACGGAAGATATTCCTGAAGTTGAAACGAATACCTACTCTTTCCAGATGTTATGGTAATGCAAACACTGCTTACTTTCATATTTTGTGCCAAAACTTTGAATGAGATATAGTTTGCTTTTGATAGTGAAACTAGGATCCAGGCTATTTCATTTCCAATTTCTCGTGTGGGAAGACCAAGTATTTGTATCTATTTAATTTACTAATTTTGACTGAAAGATGATTGCAAGCATGATGTAAGGAAATAGGGGATTGCAAGGATCAAAAAAAGTTATGGTACCCTGCGGCAGATTATGTTATTTTGTGAAGCATCTTCTCTATAAATAAACGTCCTTGCAAAATTCCCACAACTAACTATGCAAGCACTACTTTGACAGTTGCCATTCTCATTGCAGACGTAAGCGCTTATTGCAAATAAGGGAACGCAATAAATAAATAAAAACCAATGAGAGAACGCAAAGTTGAGTGCAAAGAGAACTAAATCCGCGCGCGCGCTCACCTTAAAAGCCCGAATGCGGGTGAAACTATATAAGTTGGTGTAACCGGCTTAATCTTAAGTGAGTAACTACTTTCAAAGTAATTTTTTTATTTGGTGTGTTGTTTCATTCTTGAGGATTTACTACTTATTAAGATATAGAGAGTCTGTGTTATCGGGACGTGCAGTCGATGAGAGTAGGTTCGAATCCTGCCGAGTGTCATATTTTTGATTTGTCTATAGCATATAAATAGCTACTGTTAATACAAACAAAATATGTGAAATCGTTTAGTTTCCATAATAAAAAAAACGAAGCTGCGGAAAAGTGTAGGTACACCTGGAAGTCGTAACGTAAGATAGTACTAATCAGCGAATGGTAAGGGCTTGTGGATCCCATCTCCAGTGGGAATGTCGACAATAAACCGGGAATAACGACTCATTTCCATTGAAATCACAGCTTACGTCCCATCTGTAACGGGAGCCGTAAAAACGCCATGTCCGACTGTTTCGCCAGTTAGAAATCAAACGTTATTCAATTTAATTCGGGATTGGAGAGATCTGCACTAGCTATTTTTAATTTGAAAATCTATCGCAAGCAACTCTTCAGCGATAATAATAATAAATCCGCTTATTTGACACTTAATACCACCACCACCACCACCACTTACCACCTTCGGGTTTTGCTCCAAAATATAACCTCAATTGCTTCAAGCGAAGAGTGAATAGAGTCCTCAAAGGTAGGCAACGCATCGCCAATGCCCCGGGTATTGTAGGTGTCCATAGGCGACGGTGACTACTTACCATCAGGTGGCCGACGCTTGTTTGTCTACTATTATATATAAAAAATAAAATAAAACATTTCGCAAAAAGTTTTATGTACCCAATGGCTCCGAAGTAGTACAGAGTACTGTGTTTCGGGAACCAATGGCTTCTCCTATGATTATACCTATTTCGTAAGGAAACAGACTATATTTTATAGTAATATTTATAATATAATAAATACAATAATGTGTGTGTGTGGGGATGTGTATGTGTGACGTGTGTGTATGTTGTGTCTGGGTGCGTGCGTGTAATAAACTGGCAACTAAAGCAACAAGCGTGTGTTTCGGCGGCCAGCTCCCGAACCTCAGGTGAGGGAGGCAACTTCGACCACGTGAGCTGTGACATAGAATAGATCATGATACGCTGTGGTTAAACTATAAGCTTATCAATCATAAAAAGAACTGTTAGTACCAAATATAACTGCGCTTATTCACTGAGAAAAGATGCATTAAAACTGTTTTGAATATTGAGTAACATTCAGTAAATTTGATTGGATATGGAAGTATGGTTTATTGCTTTTTAGTTTTATTAATATATATTATACTCGGTCCAAGTATTTATTTGCTTTGACAGCTGCAATTACATTGTATAACATTTTGATGAAAACCAGAAATTCTGATCACTCTCGCTAAGTTTTTGAACGTAAGACTGTAGCAGGTAACCGATATACTTCAGTGAGATATTAAAAGGGAATGTTTTTATTCAGCCTTTTACAATGTTATTGCAGCTGTCAAAGCAAATAAACGGATGGAAATAGTATTGCAGTTCGTTTTCAAAGTCTACGAGTATTCCATTTGCTATCACAAATAAGCTACTATTTGTCAAGCAAGAAAGCTCTTGGCATTTTGGTACAAAATCAGCACCTACATTTAGTCCTTCTGAGCTTACAACACATTCGAAGCCTGTTATCTCACGGAAATTGTCGGAAAGGTTATAAAGTTGCTATAGCACCATTACTCCCCATTTAAACCCCTCTTTTCCCCTCAGCTATAAAATGGCGGATGCCATCAAAACTGGGTGAGACTAAAAGGATCGTCGATGTTAAGCGGTGGTACGTGACGACGTAGGCATGTCCCGGGAAGTAGGATAGGATCAGCATAATGAGCAAGGTACCGGGGCAAAATAGATGGCACTATCCTGGGTATGATTGTCGAGCAGCTTTAATCACTGAGGCTAGTTTTATAGGGGTTGGAAATTTGTCCGTTTGTTGGAGTGGAGGTGGCGATATAAATGCCTAAATAACTGAACTATAGCGTCAAACTTGGCATGATTATAGTACACACTCTAAAGTATAACATCAAATAATAAATAATGGCCAAGTGTGAGTCAGTGACAAATTTCTGTTCATTACCAACTGGTAACTCGTTATTTAGACGACCATATCATTCGTCTCACCGAATCGAATACCACATTTTGCAAATTTTAAAGTCGGTTTTTTAAATTGATATTTATTGTATTTTGTGGTGGTACGGAACTCTCGGTGCGCGAGCCCGACTCGCCCTTGGTGGTTTATTGACTTTTTTTTTGTTGATTCGCTGTAACATTACATATTCTGTGACTCTTGCTATCTTTTACGTTTCGAAATATACAGCCGTTAAAAGGTAGGACAGACAGACAGACAGCGTAGGTTTAGTAATAGCTAGGGCCCCGTTTACACCATTTGGGTACGGAACCTTAAACATGAAAGATCTTACTTTAATAAGGTCTTCTCACCTGGCATAATAGAAACAGTCTTCAGCGCCCTCAGGACCCTGAAAGTCCTCAGGCCAGCCAGGTTCCCCACCTCCATCCCAATAGTCGCGTATCCCATGGTAATGACTATGAAGTCGAGCCAGTTCCATGGGTTCCGCAGGTAGGTGTACTTGTTAAGGATGAAGCCCTTCGCTATGCACTTGATTATCATCTCCGCTGTGTAGATCGCCAGGAAAATGTACCTGGAAAGGAAAGTAACTGTTAAGTATTTTGATAAGGCATAGTAATAAGCATTGCCATTCAGATTGGTATAGCAGTGGTATACTGGGTGCGCTGCCAACTGGTAGTGGGCTTGAGTATTTGGATGGTCTATTCCGCTCATCACCTGGGGTGTTCAAAGTCGACTCTTTGGTGTCCTTTGATCACCTGGGAATATAATCACCTGGGTGAAGAAAGGCGACGCTATTTAAATTATTGTCTCAGGACCTTCAATGGGACTTAGTTATGCAAAAACGTCCCAATCCACAAGTCAAAAAATCGAGTTAAACTGGCCATCGTACCGCTTATAATATATATACATACATATATATAACCTACATCATATTAGCAAAAAAAAATCAGTTCTCTTATTTTTGTATTTTCACTCTGTGCTCCAAGGCTCCAACCCACAGTTTTACTAAACAATTAACTTCTTTGGACTAAAAACATTTTAACTCATTAACAAATGTGACCTGTAAACGATCCAACTTTAAAAAATAATAATAATAGGCTTGCCTTTGACTGCCAACTCGCCTGATGTAATGCGATGATGCGGTTCACGATGAAGCACGCTTGCCTAGCAATGTTATTGCAGCTGTCAGAGCAAATTAATAATCAAATTTAGTATAATAAATACGAAAGTGTGTTTGTTTATTTCTCTTTAGTTGGAAGGCCGGAGAATGATACATATTATCCCGAAAAATTTACTGTTCCTGAGGAAATGTCCACGCGCAGCCAGTGACGGATATCTACTGTTTTTCAGCTTGGTTCCGGCGTACCTTGTAAATGCGTGTGCCTGCATCGCCGCGAACTCATTACACACTGAGTGCACTAACGACTGCGTCGCGTGTCCCACAAAGACGGAGTGACGCCGCACTGCTAGCTTTCAGTGCTAGATTGCTTTCAGCTGCGCTAATTGGTAAAACATAGCTGGATATTCTGCTATTTTACCACTAGAGATGTGCTACACTGTGTAGTTACGCATGAGTGTTTGACATCCATTAGCTTAGCTTAGCACTGGTGGAAACGGGTTCAACGAAGTTTCTTTTTAATATAGAGTGAAGCTGCGTGCTTATGGGTGGGAGCTACGGATGGGAGCTACGGATGTGAGCTAAAGATGCGCGAGTGTAGCTATGTACAGAGCAGAGTACACGACATACTACGTAGTTAGCGCATCTTCATAGGACAGCTGACTCACGCAGCGAATCTTTATAGCACATCTCACCCGGTCCGCTATACCTCTTAACATTAAATAAATAAATACATATATATATTCCGGACATTTAGTAGGACAATAGTGGAAATGGTCACATAGTTTCGTAGCTTAGTATTACCTCGTTCGTAGTTTACTTGCATAACACATATTATCTGGTAAAAAGCAGCCTTAGGCACTTGTCTCACCGCTAGCGATGAGCGAGAAACGATTAGAGCTAGAAACTGGATACGAGTTTGCGAGCAGCGAGAACCAGGTGTGTAGTTTCTATAGTTGTCTCGCTGGCTATGAAGCGAGTGAGCGAGTACGGCGGGCGATTACTCGCACCACTCGCTCAGCGCGACCAAGCCGAGCGTACAGTCTTGTGCAAACTTGCACGCCAAGCGAGCATCGCTGAGCGACTAGCGAGTATCGCTGAACGAGTTTAGTTGTCGCTGCGACAAAATAGTGGAGAGAGAGTTCTCGCCGACAGTGTGAACGGCCAGCGATCAACTATTAGTAAACGTGTCTCTTTTATTGACACGGAATCTCTTACTATACATTTTGTTCGTTTCTTGAGCGAAAATATAGTTGGTAGCTAATCCCTTGCTCGCCAGTGGTGAGACAAGTGCCTTAGACTTTACCAATTGTCGATCAATTCAATTTGTAACTAAGTACCTATTGCTATTCATAGTGGTAATGCCGCCAGCATGCAGGTTACATTGTCAATAAAACAACAGACCAAATTGAAAATCTCCCTCTTGTGTTAATACTTGAAACCCTTATATAGTTAGTAATATTTACCAATTAATATTAATAAAACAAAAACAAAAAAATAAATCGCCGTCAATCTAAAGAATAAATGAAAACTATTAAAAACGCTTCAATTAATAAAACATCAGACGCGACGCCGGCGGTTAATTACACGAGTAAAACGGTGTTCATTAAAAAACGAAGAGAACGAATTGAAAAAGAGGAAGTCAGCTTGTATGGCGTACTTTCTTGTGAAAAATAAGTTAAAAAAAAATTTGAATGAAAATAAAGACGGAATTTAGTAAACATAATATAGAACATGAAATATAAATATATAAAAAAACTTGTAAGGATTTTTATTTACGAAAAATTGTTTATATCCCAGTAATTTTTTTTGTGTACTTCATTTGTACAGCTTATATTTTACATAAGTATGACACATTACATATTACATAATCATGTTATATCTCCATTCTCTGAGCGGCCGCACTGTATGTACGTACTGATTTTTCAATATATATAGAGCACTTATAGGTATATCATAGTCTGTACTGTGAGGTGATAGAGAGCGAAATAAGTGAATTAGTTCAGAATGGACCGGGTCCAGATTTAATTATAGCAATAGATTGGCTGAATTGCACTAGTTCATAAGATAATGGTAACATCACATCACACTGGGTATTTATAACATGGAATTGATATGAATAAGATATATAAGATAGGATAAGGAAATACAGGAAAGATAAAGGCAGGTGCCGTTTCTCATCCTATAGATCTGGTATCCAATTCAATAGCCCAGTTTTTTTCATAAATCCTATACTGTACAATAGTTTCATATTCCATTTTATCTTGGTGTAAGCTTTGGCCGTGCCTCTGTCGCCTTAGCCGTCGCATTCGGCTAAAAAAAACTAGGGCAGTAGTGCCTATTTTTTTTGCACTAACGTTTTTGTTGGGTTTTTGCTTACCTAGCTACGCTAATGCTTTCACATAATAATATTAGTGTAACGCCCAAATTGATCGAAAAGCTCCTCGTACTTTTACGACAAAACTTTTAGAAAACAAATCAGACTTTCTTTTCTCTGATCATATGTAACACCGTCAATAAATCGTTTTGCGCACCGTCTACTCCATCCATCATTATTGACATATTTCATATTTGTTTCCCTTCATCCAATCCATCACGGAGTTTGTAAATCTTACATCAGTAGGTACGTGTGAGGTTTCACATGGCAGGTTTACTTTTGACGCAAGCTGTGACAACTCTAGTCATTAGTGAAAAAAAAGCCGGTCAAGTGCGACTCGGGCTCGTGCACTGAGGGTTCCGTACCACCCTACAAAATACAAAAACTTAATATCAAAAATCTTGTGTTCCATACATATCGTCGAGTGTCACTGAAATAGTTAGGTATATAGAACAGCTGTTTTTTTTCGCTATTTATGTTATGCTTTGTCCCATAGTAAAAGAGTAAAAGTAGTTCATAATGACGATTACAATGATATCCCCTTAGAATAACTATATACAGAAACCAAGTACATTCGCAAAAATTAAGCCGTTCAAATGGAGCCATATATGACACCAAACGAAGCTCGCGCGGTCAGAGCCCGCTGTAATAGTGTTACGTGGTCAGTGCTCTTAGGCCCGTATTCCAAAACGACGCTCAGTCAAGATTCTCTACTTAAAACTAGTTTTAAGTAGAGATTTTATTCTAGAACTAAACTTGGGTCAAGATTCTACGATCGTAGTTCACCTGTATTCTAAAACGTCACTCAGTTGCCAATCTGTACTCAAGTTGACATATGATCTGCGATCACGCAAGTGACGTCTGTATCACGCTTGAGCAGAGATTTCTGTGTAGTGTACTTGGTTTGGTTGTTATTAAACTTGTTATCATTTGCTTTGCACCATGAATATTTCTGAAGATATCGAATATTATGATCAAATTTTCCGAGTGAATAGACAGATCACTGTTAGCATTCCAATGCGACACTTGAGAGATGCTGAAGATCCGTATGCAATGGATGCAAATAATTTTAAAATGCGCTATCGCAGGAACATCTGATGGGTTTGCAGTTAGAGCTTCCATTATTAGCAGTTTTGATTGACTGAAGCATGGTCTCCTATACAACTTTAACAAATTGGTAAAAAAAACTGTCTGTATTAATTAACTCATTTGTTAATCATATAGCTTTTAAATGAATATAAAAATTAAACAATACTACTAAATTATAAGGTCAGTCTTTTATTTATAATCATTTTAATTACTAGGAATAGTAATATAATATTACTAATATTTTTTTAATAGACATTTTCTTTCCAAACTGAAGGGGAAATCCTAAAAATATCAAAATATAGGAAGGATAAGATACTACTATTTCGTAGCACAGTTACTTCCTTGATTTATTTGAATTGAATTAAATTTCCAAAGAAAATCGCGAAAAAATAAACAAAACTAATGTGACATTTCACAATACATTGACATTGTTGACGTTCCGTATTACATAATTTTTCTTGAAATTATTTGACGAAAAATGCTTTGAGTAGATTCTAGGGTTTTAAGCATAAAAATGTATAAAACCTTTATGATATAGTGTAGATCATTACCTAAATAGTTAAATACTTAATAATTTCAAACTACATTACTGTTTATTTAATTAATTAAATTATTGTAACATTTTAAATTATGCGTTACGCGGAACGACATTGTTAAACTAAAATAAAAATGTAAACGAAAACAGACTGATTCATAGACAAAAAGAATATCCGCTTGAAACTCTACTTAAATCTAGATTCAGCTGAGTTGAGTTTAAGGGCAGTTTTGGAATAAGAACAATACTTAAGCAACGATTCTAGGCTCAAGTAATAATCAGGTGAACTAAGATCAAACGATACTTGAGTCCTGTTTTAGAATACGGGCCTTAGTCAGGTGATAGTGTTAAGAGCTCCCAAAAAAAAATAACTTAATTATTGCCGCATAATTTTTGCGTCTGTGTGCGTGACGAGACAAGTAAACACAGCACATGTCACACCAGAGAACCAAAGTCTCCGAAATTATTTGACAGGTTAATTAAAATGAATGTGAGGTTTGGTAGATCATTGTTTGTGTTCCGTTTGCTAAAAAATCTCCGCCAAAGCTTACAATGTGCCTGCCCGGTGTCCGCCCTCTGGGTTTCTACACTCTCCGATATATAGAACTTCTCAACAAAATAAGGATACTTATATGATAATTGTTGGCTTAGAATAACTACACAAAGAAACCAAGTACACTCGCAAAATTTAAGCCATTCAAATGGTGTAATATATGGCTCCAAAAAATGTATAAAAAAATTACTATGACAATTTGCGCGGTGAAATCGTACCACAACAAATCAGAAAAGCAGCATAAGAGTTATGGTGTGACATTCCACAGGTAATCCATTAATTTTCTTGCTTAAATCGTTTAAAATACCAATCGAAACGTAAGTGAATTTGTAGCTTACGTTTTGAGAAGGCGTTGTTTGGAAACTTACCATCTCTGTGTAGTTAATCTAAGGATATCCCAGGATATTTCTACTGTCTCACCAGTCACCCAGAATATTCTGTGAAAATTTAATCTGGCTATTACGATTCGACTGATCGACTGATACAGCCGTTAAAAGATAGGACAGACGGACAGTTGAACGGACGGACGGACAGACAGCGTAGGCTTAGTAATAGGGTCCGGCTTACACTCTTCGGGTACGGAACCTAAAAATACTATTTTCTGCTACATATTTATTTTTTTGGTAATTTGTGCAATTTTAACACCTAATTCGGCATTTTTTTTATCAGTGTCAGCTCGCTAACTACGTGAGAGTGTGACTGTCTGTCCATGACTAGAAGGTATGAACGGTTATTTTTAGTTATATGATCCCCAAAGATACTTGTGTATTTATTTCAAGAGCCTAACAGTATCAATAATTTATTAATATAGGTTCCACGCCACACCCACAGCAGCGTCGTAAAGCTAAAATTGTCTGTACAGTCAACAACAAAAGTAACTAAGCAAACTATACTTAAGCATCTCATCATCATCATCATGATACTTAAGCATCTAGATCTAGACAATTTAATATTCCACGCTTGCTGACCTTGAAGACGCTTATTCACGTTGACCTAGAAAGACCTAGATTATATATCTAGTGTTCCATTCCTTGGCTGTAAGGAATATAAATTTATATACGTCGATTACTCTGACTTTTGTATGCCAATTAGGTGTTTCTATGTCCCACAAAAATTTCATTAACTTTGGCTCAGTAGTATTTTAACCAGCTCCTATAAAAATAATATGAATAATATTATGTACGTGTGCAATTTGATTTTAGCAATAATTTGGTTCACACGTCATTTGGTTCTAGTTTTGGTGACAATACAATATGCAATACACAATATTGCAATATTTTCAAAATGGAGGACTGCCACATGACGGTGGATAGTGTATATTTTTGTCAACCCTGTTAATATAAGTACCAAAATAAATAGCTTGAAGAGTAAAACACGATAAATTGACATCACACTGAATTCAATATGGCCGCCGCTCAGAGATGGTGGATTACATTTTTTTTGTTAAAGCTAGAAACTTGTTGAAAAAATGTTTTTTTTTTTACGATTAACTTATTTAATATTTGAAATCAAAACGATATTCGTATATATAGCCAGATATTTCAACAGGTGCCAACAAACGTTTGTCGTAGACTGTACAAGTGTAAGTATGACGCAGACTAAGTTTTAAGTGAAGCGAAGTTGAGCGCAGATAGTGCTCGTCGTAAAGCAACACTTTACCTAAAGTACCTGCCGCTTCTATAAATAAACATTACATTTACGTAGGAAATTGTGTCAATTTGGCGAAGTTTTAATTACTTAACTAAAAATTAACAATTATCAATGTACACCTTATTTATGATTTTGATGACTTAACTATTTAGTACCCAAATAAATTATCTGCAATTTCGATGCCATGGAGCGATGGCAAAACAGTAAAGGAAAAGCATCGTGAGGAACCCGGTATGTCCAAGAACCTAAAAAACAAAAAGTTCAAAGACATAATGACATTCACCAACATGCACTGGGCCAGCATGGTGAATAAGGGCCCATCCTCTCTCTCTCTGAGAGAATGCCTTGTTTCCCAGCAGTGGGAACGCCACAAACTCTCTTTTCTACTTCAACACTGACCGTTATAGTTATTTAAAAACATAACTCGTCGTACCCTAAAATTATTACGATTATAAAATGCAAGTTAAAATATTATATATACCCACTCAATCACAAAAAAAGAGAAGAAAAAAAAACCTAAAAATTCGTGAAAAATTCGAAATAACGAGCTCTTTTGACATGAAATACAAAATGATGTCAAAGAAGTCATGAATTTATATTACAGTACAGCGTGAGAAAATGTGCTTCTAGCACGTCGCTTTTATTACAATGCGTTAAGGTTTTAAATTGTTTGAATGTAAAGCATACTCGTGGTCTTTTTGCGACCTCATTGAACATTTTGTGTTGTAAACTTTGGTGCATTGTTGAAAAGGGCATTGTGCATGTAGACCTTCCTAAATAATTGTTCGTATCACACATCAAATCAGACAAACAAGGGAGATATGCCTTAGTACAATTATCTTTCATGTCCATTGTCCAACGTCTCCATTTTCCATACACTTTTTCACCCCTGTTCCCTGTTCCCTGTTACCTGAATCCCCAACTCCCCCGGCTACACCCATGGGCAGTATCCGAAACCTAGACGGCACAGGTTTAAATCCTATCGGACGTGTTTTTTTTTTTAAATGTCTAACATTTAATTTTGTGGGAGGGGGAGAGGGGGAGGGTGCAGGTATGTTTGGTTCCGCATAATTAAACTCCATAACGACTGAACGGAATTGGATATATCCGGGACATTTTTTTTAGGGCCTTACGTCAACTGCTTACGCGTTATATCAGAAAATTATGCGACGGCGAACGTGAACCTTAACGCCCCCAGATACGGTTTGCGGTCGCGCAACATTTTTTCATCACCTAAACTGGATTGGACGACTAGCTGTTTAAAACAGCTAGCTGTAAGGCCCCTGTGTACCTTTTCTGTGATCGAAGTTACAATAAAATTTCTTTTCTGTGATCGAAGTAAACGAAATTGGGTATTTAGTAATTTTAAAGTCTGTTTTTTAAATTGTTAATTATTGTATAAATCAATCCGTTAGTACCTAGTTACTACGTTAAAGTTAAATCTACCTATTCCTTAGCTAATTCAATTCAATTCAATTCATTTTATTTCCAATATTTATAATTTTACAATATTAACCTAACATTTTTAACAAATCTAAAATTAACAATTTATTATGAGTATAAGTACCTTTCTGTAGGTGTCTCGTAAGCAGCTGTTCTAGGAAGACCTGTCACACATTATTATTATTATGATAGTATTTACATTTCTAATACGAGTAAACTGAATATTAATTCAGTGTGCCAACAGTTTCGCATGTTTGCCGACTTCGCTGGTACGTAGCGTTTCCGGCGCGATCAATATGACCTGTTGATAGTCGCGGAAAACGTTGCCACAGTCACACGTGTAGTAGGAAACCTTCATAAAAGTATACACGATTGGTTGTGTCTGTACTTAACAGCGATTGCAAACGAGATTGCGGTGTTTAAAAGAGTCGGTCGACACGTGCGCTCACGTTTGTTTGATAGGTCTGTACCTACGTTACCAACTGATAGATAATAATTTACTAGCTATATGCCGTACTCCAACCAACTTACCAACATACCAACCATACCAACTACATCAAAAAAAACTATGCCAGAGAGAGAGAGAGAGAGAGAGAGAGAGAGAGATAGAGAGAGACAGACTGACATTATTGAGCGACATCGACACCATGTATTATTATGGTCCACAAGGAGTGCCATACTAACCTCAAAACTTCAATACGAAGATGGTGATGAAAAAAAAAATATATTTATTGCAGTTTGTTGGTAAACCTAGATATAATACAGACATAATCTGTTCTTAAGAGCTCCGAAAACAAACTTGTCTCTGAATGGACATGCAATATTAGTACTGGCATTCATAACTGACTAATTTAAAAGTTATTACTATTGTTAGTTTAGAAAGGAACTGTCATAGTATAGTAGTTATGTCAAGTTAAATAGGTACGATGTCTACAATATTATAATGTCATTATTAGTTAGTCAATGCTAGTACATATTCCAATTTAATCTCTTATCATCTTTTACGGTGTAATAGCACTTAGTCAGTAGTTTATTTTTGAAAAAGTAACGCCAACAAAAACTGCTTGACAAACAATTGTTTTGTTTATATCTTTTACTGTTTGGTTTTACTTCAACTCTACGGTCACTTTAATCCCCAAAATGAAATAAAATCCCTCAAACATTTTCCCTAGCACCCCGAGTGAAGGATCGCTATAAAAGGACGGATGCCGAGCATGCTACAGTGTGACCAAATTTTCTGTAGAGAATGGCGCCACCAGCGTATTTTCTGAATAAAACTAACAGCTATCCGTAGATAATGTTTAGTTCCATCATTTGGCTAACTCATAGATAAGTTGGTTGGTCTGTAGATCCCCTACTCTTTATTTAATGCACTGCGGTAAAACCCGACACAGATTGGCGCATAGTTAGTGCACGGTCAGTGGATATGACATACCGCAATGCCTACAAGCTTGTAAATATTTCGATGGTTTCGTATATTTTAGAGGTAAATATTATGAATTCAAAAGTATTAATTTATTTGTGGGTCATCGACGTCATAGTCGATATTTCACGAGCAAACACTAAGAGCCTTTCTGATTTTGATACCGATATGAGTGTGAAACGAGGAGTCTGTGCTTATTAATGAACTAGCTGACCTGACAGACGTTGTCCTGTCTTAGAACTGTCAAACACGCAAAGTCAAAATAGTAAATCAAATTTTTTTACATATTGGGTTACATTATTAGAGTTTTAGTAAGGATCCCTATTTTTTTTTGAAAATATAATATAGCCTATAGCACCCGGGTATAGTGTAGCTTCCCAACAAAGCTTCCCAACAGTGAAAGAATTTTTCAAATCGGTTCAGTAGTTTCGGAGCCTATTCAATGCAAACAAACAAACAAACAAACAAACAATCAAATCTTCCTCTTTATAATATTAGTATAGATAATTAATGATTAAACGAACTTACCTGTACGTGAAGTTCTATCATAATTATACGAGGGATTTGTCCGAAGAGATCTCTCTTCGGACAAATCATGAGTATAATGAATTATGATGGTGAATAACTCCTGCTAGACCTCATCACGTCATGACTTCACAACACCCAAAAAGAGACGTAAAAGACTGAGAAGAAATAACTGGCCAAGAGCGTTTCGAGACACGAATATATGGTAGAGTTCCGTGGCCAAAGACATAATTGTGGTCATATTCATAGTTCAGAAATTGGTGATTATTTAAAAATTCGAACGAATAAAATCTATGGACTGAGCCAATATTTTAGAGATGTAACATTCCGAGCCCGACATAACATAATTATGTTTTATGGTTCGGTCAAAAAGAAAACTCCTTTAAAAACATTCTTTGGGCAAAATTGTTTTACGAAAAGGATTTTTGAGCTAGATAGCCTTGAATTTACTTTAGTTTTATCGCTATAACACAAAAAGTTATAATCAAAAAATTATGATATAATTTCGTTTTTTTTTAAATTATATGATCTATCAGCATAGCAAATTACAAGTTTAATAATACAAATTTACAAATTAATAGTTTAGAAATGCAGGGCAGAGAGATCAACTTTTTGCTACTTTGACGGGCCATATTTGCAAAGGATACACTTGATAAAAAATTGGTGTATCGAACTTTACCTTTCTTTTTAAAATACCTATTTAAAGATAACAAACACGAAGGGGTGTATCAGAGTCATCCTTTTTTAATACTTTTAAAATAGAGATCTATACTAAAACTGTAATTGTAAAAAAAGAACATACACTTAAGTTAGAAGGATCTAAAAAAAATTGCCCGTCACGAACGCCCTGCAGATTATGAAACATGATTATAATATAATTATTACAGCTTGTTTTTTTTTTACTTTCAGTTTTTACAATGTTATTGCAGATAACAGAGTAAATACATTTCTGCGAACTGCTAGTCTGTGGAATACGTTGCCTGAATACTGTTTCCCGATAGTTACAATCTTGGTGTCTTCAAATCACGAGTGAATCGGTTTTTTCTAGGCAATCGTGCTCTACCGTAGACCGCAACATCGCTTAACATCAGGCGAGTTGGCGGTCAAACGCAAGCCTATTATTTATGAAAAATAAAATAAAACGAATGGACATTGTATACCTATAGTTATTGTGAATCTGTGCTAAATACATCAACCAGATTGTCTGTCTGGGGATGTCTAGTTGTATATTTATTTCTTTAACTCAACTCCACAATCTTATTCTACTATGATTGTTCTCTTAGTCTGTAGTAAGCATTATTTATTTACAGCACTACACCGCAGCGTTAACAATTCACGTTTACTCCTCACAAAACAAGGGTTTTAATCAAACATAAATTTTAATTAACCTTTATCTCAGAACTACAAGCTTTAATTACAAAATAGGGCGATATATTGTGGAAATTCAGCACAACACCTGAATAAGTTGGAAACTATCTGCCGACGTGCGGGGTTTGTAATAAAATGTTGACTCGGGTCAGACCTAAGTACTGGGGGCACGCTTAGGACCTTCTCATTACTTGGCACATCACGTTGGAATTGGTATAAAGATATCATTCTGCTGTTAGCAAATTTTAATTTTATACTTAAATTCATAAATTCGTACGAATAAGTAAGCTTAGGGATATAATGCCTTTAAAAAGTTTATCAGCACCAGGGGTTTACCTTATTTTCAAAATCTTTTAGATGGCTTGGCCAAAATGCTGGGGTTTTTCTGGCTCAATGTATAAGCATTGCCATTCAGCGTGGTAATGCTGCCAGCATGCTGGGTATACGCTGCAAACTGGTATTGGGCTTAAACGTTTTGATTGTCTTTAGAGTATAGACCTTATGGGCAATCAAACAGGTTTTTGCATAACAGGCTAGTTATACAGTTAGGTTACGATGTGATTTTTTTAACGGGAAATCACGCATCGCACATGCCTTTATATTTAGACAAACTTTTATTTAACTTGCAATGTTTGCATGTTAGTTTGTTTTGTTCAAATCTTGCAAGCTGAATGAGAACCTCAAACTCTTATCCTAAGGAGTTGAATTATTACATGTTGCTTCAGTTCCGATGACAATGCATTTTTATGGTAACCATGACCTGAATCGACGTCCATGATTAGCTCCAGATAAAATAACTCTTCAACGGTCAACAGCACAGACATGAAATGTTGTGTACGTATTTTATTGTGATAGCTGGTTTTAAGTTTTACCATAACGGTTGCTGCACTCAGAGTTGGGTCCTATGACTAGGGAACTCCTCAACGGTTAGCAGCACAGACACGAAATGTTGTATACCTACGCATTCAATTATGATAACCCATTCTAAGTGTCACCATACAATGGCTACTGCACTTAAGATTGGCTTCTAACGAGGGAACTCCTCAGCGGTTAAAAGCACATACATGAAATGTTGTAAACGCTGAATGCGTTTACAACATTTCATGTATGTGCTGTAATAACACCATTCTAAGTGTCACCATGACTTGAATAATGCACTCAAGATTGGCTTCTAACGATAATTCCTCAATGGTTTGCAGCACAGACATGAAATGTAGTATACTTACGCATTTAATTACGATAACCCATTCTAAATGTCGCACCATGTTTTGGCTACTGCACTCAAGATTGGCTTCTTACGAAAGAACGGTTAATACCACGAAATGTTGTGAACTCACTAAAAAGCTTGTTTAAAAATTGTTTTTTTTTACTATCCAATGGATGGTAGAGCATTAACACAACACTAGGTACATGCGACAAAGGTACATCAGAACAGTATGCCGAACCCTTACCACCTTTATCACTTGTTGAGTATAACCCTTCTCTGTGTTACACTAAAGCCTGTAATTTAAACAAACCCCTGTCGATTTATAATTGAAAACAGAAGGCTGCCTTTACAACTTTTACAGCAGTTAGCAGTTATAGCGGAATTATAGTCAGGAAAGTTTTTGATGAGGAAATTGGTACTGTTATGTGTTTATTAGGAACTATCAATACAGTTACTTGCTAACGAGACAGAGTTATATTATTATTGGTTCTAGCTACTTTAAATTAGCGACCTTTAAATAATGGCTCAAATTGCTCTGCAGTGCAAGTACTGTTTTTTATAGATCGTCAAATACGATAAAATGCCATAGAATCAATCATGGCGAGTACTAACCAAATAGCATTTTATCGAATTTAACGATCTCAACTGTCAAATTTGACGATCTATAAAGAACGGTACTTGCACTGTTGATCCGTTTTTGCGTGTGACAATTTCTGCAAGGCAAAATAACCTCTCATCATTTCAGCCTATCATGTTCCCACTGCTGGGACTCGGGTCACTCTCAGAGAGAGAGGATGGTCCCTAATCCACCATGCTGGCCCAGTGCGTGTTGGAGAATATCATATGTCTTTGAACTTTTGAAGGGGTATATATCGGGTTCCTCACGATGTTTTCCTTCACCGTTGATAAGTGATGGCATGGAAACTGCAAATAATTTATTTACTAAATAAGTCGTAGGTGCAGGGCCGAAGATCGAACCGGGTACCGTCAGATTGTAAAGCGCACATGCTACAGCCGGCCACCATCGCTTTAGTACTTTAGTAGGTAATTTATTTATAAATAAGCCCAATATTATGCCGTATTAAGCTCTTTTAAAGCCGTTTTATGACGAAGCTGTAACCAAGAAATAAAAAAGGTTTCCCAAGTTTTTCCCTCGATCCTGAAAGCCGCGAAAGTTGGAATCGATCAAGTTCAGGCCTATTGTACTGCAATAAATCTTGGATTGAAGGGTCGACTTTATCCTCCTTGTCAGGCGGCAGCCTGATCGGTTTATTGTTCGGTTGTTTAAGGGCTGGTCCCGGTTTTACTAAACAATTGATTCGATCGCAGCATAATTAGTTGATTCGCTAACTGCGGTCTGCTGTATTCACTCATTATTTTCCAGTTTTTACGTAATTTCACGGGATGCTAAGTAATAACGTTATTATTTTACAGATACCTACACATACATATAGATACACAGGTAAACAGATACACAAACACAAGTTTAGGGAATCCTAGTGTGGCACTGTGGTATACCTAAACAAATACATAATACACAAACAAATGCCACAAATTAATTATGTCTGTCTATAAGTAAGCTATGAATGCAAAAAGTTTTTTAATATAAGGTAACATATCTTTTAAAATAGGTCTTCAATTGTTTTTTGAAAAGTTTTAATTCTCTGTAATCGTAAAGTAAAAAAAAATATATGTATATTTTATTAAAGTCAAAATTAATAATGTTTTTAATTGTTTATAACTATGATAACTATTTGTGTTAAATTTATGTTACGTGTCGTTATTTAAGGCGCGGTACAATTGCAAAATTAACTAAAAGATTTTTTTTGAATCGCTTAGTGTGATGTGACGAAATGAAGTGATCAGATTCAGTACAAATTGGACCAATGCGTCATATCGCGCTCCATGTCCGTAAAAGATTTGGGTGTCACTTTCGACCGAAAACTTACCTTTAACGTCCACATCGCAACAGTCGCCAAAGAGAGTTATCAGCGGCTAGGATTTATTCTCAGGAATTCCCGAGAGTTCCGTAGCATGGATGTGGTCAAACTCATCTTCAGCGCGCTAGTCCGAAGTAAGCTGGAGGCCAGTGCCTGTGTGTGGCACCCGCACGAGAACAGTTACACCCTTTTGTTGGAGAGGGTTCAGAAGGCCTTCCTTAGATACCTTTATAAGCGCATGTATGGGTTCTATCCATACATGTATCCAACGAATTTCTTGCTCGGGACTCTAGGATATAACTCTTTAGAAGTCAGAAGATCTTACGACCAGTTAGTAATGATGTGCAAAATACTTCGCGGCAAGGTCGATGCCCCTGACTTACACTCCCTGCTATGTAGATTGTTTGTACCGGATCGCTATCTTCGGTGCAGGAACCACAAGCTGTTTGCTATTCCGAAGTGGAGGACAGTATCTCACGCCAAGTCCCCGATACTGCGGTCCCTTGCTAGCCTTAACTCTATTCTTAATGGCAAAAAAGAGTGTGACATGTTTGCTGACGATTGGAAGGAGATTTTATCTGAATGTTTGAAATTCTGTGAGGCAACGTGCTGCCGTGCTTCAAGCATTCAGTAATTGTAATCTAGGTTTGATACTATTATTGACGGACTTGTTATTGACATATAATTATTTCTTATATCTTATTTAATGACATTAATTATCCATTGTGTATTTTTCTAATTTTAATTTCTTTTAAGTATTATAATATTGTGTAACATTGTCTCATTGGTGTAATTGGCGCAAGCCGTACTAATTGAATAAACAAATACAAAATACAAATACAAAATACAACATAAAACACCTATAGATAAAACACCTGATAGTAATCTTAACCGAATAAAATTTTGTTAAATTGACTGGATTCTTAAAAAAATATTACTAATAGCGCAACAAAAAAAGATTTTGAATTGAAATAAAAAACATATTTTTTACGAAATGTATAACCAGACTTGTGTTTTAAAACTTTATGTTCATTGTTACAATTCATTGTTATATTTCGACAAATTAAATAAAAACCCTCAAAATAATGTAACCACAAGCAAAAAGTCATCATCATCATCAAATATGATGATATACGATTATAAACTTTAAATAAGGCCGTTTTAGATAGCAAATTGATCATGGCGTGAAAAAACTAATTAGAAATCGTTATCAGACCGCGCCTTAAGTAAAATTGTAAATGTATCGTAAGTATCATGTATCGACATGTATCGACAACAAATGTATCGACATGTAAATCATGTCATTATAACTTACTAGCGACCCGCCCGCCCGGCTTCGCATGGGTGTAATTTACGTGTGAAGCCGGGACTGGTCGCTAGTTATATAGATAAACCTTCCTTGAAAATGTATCTAACTGACGGTGAAAACCGCATCAAAATCCGTTGCGTCGTTTAGGAGGAGTTGGCGGCCATACAGACAGACGCGGAAAGCGACTTCAATTTATATGTAGAGAAGAAGATAGAGAAGAGAAGAAATAGAGGAGATAGAGATAGAGAAGAGAATATAGAGAAGTGAACATGCGTAACAAAATGCACGGCATGACCAAAGTAATGGAAACTTTGAGGCTCAAATATCTTCTTACATAGTTGCCAATGTAGGTCGACCCTTACAATTTTAGGGGACAGATTTTTATTAAGTAAACATGCGGCTCAGTGAGTTTCGAAGAAACTTACAAACTGTGACCATACACGGGGTGAAGGAAACTTCGCATTCTATTATTATTCAGACTATTGTATTTTGACCCCGAGGGTGACCAAAAGCGCTATTTTAACCATGTTTATCTTTTTATGCTCCCGCCACCTTAACCCCTCAAATGCGTTACGCACCGCATGTCGGCGTAAGCGAAAAGTGCTCCGACGCGCGTATTGTGTGATTTATACACAATACCAATGGTACATAATATTATGCACGTATTTTATACTTCTTTTTAACTTTTTTTTTAAATTATCTGATAAGTAGGTGAAATTCCCCATTTTAGCCATTAAAAAACTCTCTCGCTCGCATTCGACGGATTAAAAACCCGTAGATGGATAACGCAACCTTTCGCTCGTACAGTTAAGGCCCAGTTAATTTTACAGTTACTTTTGGTCATTCTATTTTCAACCGACTTCCAAAAGAGGAGGTTATCAATTCGACTATATGTTTTTTTTAGGTTGTCTACTTCCATGGTTAGCTTAAAATTATAAAAATGGTAGCATATCAAAACTGAATGTTTTATCTAGGAAACCGTAAAGACTAAAATACGATTAAAGGACATTACGCTTGATAAAAAAATTAAAGTAACACGGATTAGCGCTTTTCTCTTTCTTTTTGGATTAATTTAAATACAGACATAATAAGACATCTGCGATATCTTATTATACAGATTTCATAGTTATGGAAGGAACCGTTAAGAGAAAAAGTACATTATACATTTTAGGTACCTATACTTAAAAAAAAAAAATGAGAAAAAGCTCAAAAACAGAAGTAGCGAAACGCACGACTGTGTGTAAGCGTCATGGTTTTGGTCCACTAAAAGCGACTTTCGTTTTTTTATTTAAAGTTTTTTTTTAAATGTTTATATTATTAATGATTACTATTTAACGGGAAAAAATAACGAATCTTCGTAAAATAATCAACCATTTTTTATTCTTTCTGAAATATTATAGATTATAAAAAAAAAACTAGTGCAGAGTAGCATACCTAGTGGTCGAAATAGATGACTAAATTGCAGAAATCAGATTTAAAAAAATGGTCCGAGTGTAATAGGCAAGTGATAAAAAGCTTGTTTAACTTCTAATTTAACGTTCAATATAAATATAGCGCAAAATAATGTCGCGTCTGCAAAAAATATCATCTGCCAAGAGCGTACTCTTTGAACCGAAAAATTAGATGAATCTTGAGATTTTCCTCTTCCCGTAGGAAATTTAATAATATAAGTTGACGATAAACAACATTCTGATGCGTGGCTCGTGAGAACACGTGTCTGCTCATGTATTTGCTTATTTTTAACCGACTTCAAAAAAGGAGGGTGTCTTAATTAGGTTGTATTTTTTATGTTTGTTACAACCTACCTACCTACCTTCGTCTATACTAATATTATAAAGAGGAAATATTTGATTGTTTGTTTGTTTGTTTGCATTGAATAGGATCCGAAACTACTGAACAGATTTGAAAAATTCTTTCACTGTTGGGAAGCTACACTATCCCCGGGTGACATAGGCTACATATTTATACCCGTGCGAAGCCGGGGCGGCGGGTCGCTAGTAAGTTATACTAGTCTATACTAATATTATAAAGAGGAAAGATTTGATTGTTTGTTTGTTTGTTTGTTTGTTTGTTTGTTTGCATTGAATAGGCTCCGAAACTACTGAACCGATTTGAAAAATTCTTTCACTGTTGGGAAGCTACACTATCCCCGGGTGACATAGGCTATAATCTATGCCCGTGCGAAGCTGGGGCGGACCGCTAGTCTTTTATAAACCGATTTGAAAAATAATTTTTAGGGTTCCGTAGCCCGACAAGGAACCTTTATAAATTCGTTCTGTCCGTCCGTCTGTCCGTTCGTCCAAATTATTTTAATGCTGCTACTGTATGAAAATCTTATCGTCGTTTTTGTCTGTTAGTGACATGACACTAACGTCGTTAGTTCCGTACCTCAAAAGGAAAAACGGAACCCTTATAGGATCACTTCGTTGTCCGTCTGTCTGTCCGTCTGTCTGTCCGTCTGTCTATCCGTCTGTCAAGACCCTTTTTCTTAAGAACGCTTAAAGGTATCAAGTTGAAATTTATACTAAATACTTGGGTCTACGGTTTCTTTCGGCTGTAAAAAAATAAAAATTTTAAGTCAACGCAATCAAAAGATATGAACGTTAATGCATATTTTGCGATTTCACAGGAGAATCAAAACCTATAGGGTACTTCCCGTTGACCTAGAATCATGAAATTTGGCAAAAAGCAAGGTCTCATAGCACTTATATAGGAATTAATCCGAAAGTTACTAATTTGAAGTTATATCATTTAAAAATAATAATTTTGCTATTACAAACTTAAATTTTGTAGTTGGAATGTATCGAAGAACGTTATAGTCAACTACAAAGTTAAGTTTGTCTTTCAAAATTTCAACTTCAGTTAGTTTTTTTTTTTTTTTGGACTCGCGTTTTGAGGGTTCCGTTGGACGGAACCCTCAGAGCACGAGTCCTACTCGTGCTTGTCCGGTTTTTTTGTTTGGTGACATTGATGCTTTAATTAATCAACAAAGGTACCCGATCGTAAGCGACCTATGTCATGACACATAATGCATCTATTTCTCTCGCTGAGTGTAGATTTCCTTTACCTTTGGCATTTACGAACTAATCCTCAAAGTATCTCAAAGTTCAAGGTTAAACAAAATCCCGCAGTCCTTAAAACTGACTACTGCGAATTCCCATTACGGCAAACCGAAAGTTTCAGAAGATAATCGAATTAATCGAGATGGGATCGCCATAAGCCGCCAATTCCAAGTCCTTCCGAGACATAAACTAGTAATTGGGAATCAGATCACGGCCTGCGTCGTGGAAGTAACAGTCAGTGATCGAGACAAGACGTTAGGGTTCCTAATAAAGCTGTGTCTATGTGTGGTGTAACGTAGTGCCATGTTTACATTGATCCGAGATGTTTCTACACAGTTTAGACTGGGGTCACATAACCTAAGGCCCTCTTTTCCCAATTTTAGCAATTTTGGTCTTTCTAGTTTTAGTTTGCCTACTGCCTTCTATATTTAGCTTAAAATTTTAAAAATGTTGTCATACAAAATTGAATGTTTTATCCAGAAAACCGTAAGGACCGACACACGACGCTCGATAGAAATAATATATGAAAGTAACACTGATTTGAGCTTTTCTGTCTGTTTTTTTAAATTATTTATTCCAATACTTATTTACTAAATGATGTCTACGATATCTTAATGTTGAGATTTCACAATTATGGAGGGAACCGTAGAGGTGCATATTATACAGGATTAGGCATATAAATAGATATACTGTACTATATACTAGTAGGTATTTATTCACCATAAGTTGCGCTTGTAAAAGGCGCCCCTTAATACTGTACTATAGGTATTTTTTCATCATAAATAATTGTGCTTGTAAAAGGCGCCCCTTGATTTAATTACAATCAAGCTAAATGTTAGGCTGATAAGTAATTTAATTATAACTAAAAACTTGTTCGTGTGTTATTTTGAAAACAAAGAATGTGTCCAATAACACATTTCTTGGGTATCTATTAAGGGGAATACACATTGTTCACATGTTCTTTATAGATACAGCACTGTACGGCTGTAATAGTTTTTAAGAATGTCCTTTTAAGTATAAGTCTTTATGACTTTAGTAAGACGTTAAGAATGAGTCTTTGTACGAATAGGGCCTTTACCGAATAAGGCATATTGCGAACAGCTCCTTATAAGACTATAGGTCATTTTGCAAACGGCTCCAATGTCGACTAAACCCTTTTAACACTAACAAGAATTTAGGTAAAGATAAATATTATATTCTTTTTTTGTACCTATGTATTTAGTTTAACATTTAAATTAATTTGCAATTGTGTATATTAAAATTGTACATGTACCTACTTTTAATGTGTCTTAAATAAAGATTTATTATAGATAAAGATGGTGTACATAGTTAAAGGCTATGGTCAAACACCTATTCTGTCAAACGTCAACAGTAAAAAACCGAATGTGTTTATTATTTTCAAACTGTTTGGTTTTTTCACAGTACTCATATTGCACAAGATTATCATGTCTTCCTTTAAAAGCGATTGTGTTCGGAAAGTTTAAAGAGGTAATCAAATTATCGCAACTTCTTAGCAATTCGGGAGTTCTCCGTGACACCTTAAATTCGGATTCTGCTCACGATTTTGTATGTGGACGAAATCAGGATTTAAAGAGGGGTTGAGTTGACGGTATTCAACTGAACCCCTCTTTAAGCCCTGCTGATTTTCACATATTTGGATTCTACACAGGGATTTTATATATTTAGATTCACATCTATAAACACACATTTAACATGAAATACTTTTACTATGGGACCAATCCTAAAAAAGCGAAAAAGCAGTTCTGTTGAGAAACAACGAAATGAATGGAACAGCTGATAATTCCTTCGCGATTATAGATGACGTACCAAGAGAAGAAGCGGAGCTTGTGCCCAGATTGCCCAGTGGTAGGGCAAAGGAAAATATGGATTACAATAATTTGTATTGATAAACCTCGTTTACAACAAGTTGAATAAACTTAGCTTTCTTTACTTACTAGCTGCACCCCGCGGTTTCACCCGCGTAGTGATGAAAAATGGTGATGATGATGATAATGATAGCCTATGTCACTCTCTGGCTCTTAAACTATACCCATGCAAAAAATCAGGTCGATCCGTCGTTCCATTGCAGCGTGAAAGAGGAACAAACATCCATACATCTATACTCGTACATCCATACATACAAACTTTCGCGTTTATAATATTAGTAGGATCACAGAAGATATGCTTGGTATTTAGTTTATTGTTAATTCTTGTTTATTTACTACTTTTAGTACATAGTTTTTAAATTTAAAATAGGCTTGCGCTTGGCTGCCAACTCCCTGGTGTTAAGCGACGATGCGGTCTACGATGGAGCACGCTTGCCTAGAAGAAACCTATTCGTTTCTTTTTTTTTTGGTAGTGGATACTTGTTATCTGAACCAGGAGAAGTCGTTTAATTTCCAGAAAAAGCTCGCAAGGGACCCATTTCAATGTGCATGAAGGTGTTTTTACGAGAATTGAATTTGGCAGGCGGTGGTTGTAAAGTACGGTTGTAATCATTTACTATCACTTATGCAAAGGTTATTGGGTTGGGGTCGAGACTATTAAATTTTGGATAAAAAAACAATACATTATTTTTACAATTTCATAATTATTGTTTATTTAGAAGAGTAGTTTAAACATTAATGTGTTTATTTTATTTATAACAACTATCAACTATTGTTACTAACTAAATAAATAACTAACTATATATATATATACATATATATATATATATATTTTTATACAATACAAAACTCTTTATTAAAATACCACAAAACAAGGATAACATTGTATATTGTTACTATAATACTATCGGGAATTTTGGCAGTTTTTGATAATTTTTTAAAATGCCTGTTATGTATTTTTTTGATGAGGGCACCACTCCTTCACTCTCTTCACCATAATTTAATACCATAATTCAACATAATTATAAGAAAAATATTTTAAATACAGATATTTAAAACCTAAAACTATTAGGTACTACCAAATATTAAAATTAAAAAAAAAAAACATTTATTTGAACTAATAGTAGACTAAACCCTTCGATAATGCGTGTGTTGTTCATGTTAGTCTATATTCATCATCATCATCATGCTCCTACTGCTGGGACAGAGATCGAGAGGGAGAGAGCCTGGGCCCTAATCCACCATGCTGGCCCAGTGCGTGTTGGTGAATGTATTGTCTGAACTTTTGTGGTTCTTGGATATACTGGTTTCCTCGCAACGTTTTCCTTCACCGTTTTTTAGCGATAGCATCGAAACTGCACACAATTTATGTACAAGTTATTGATGCAGGGCTGCGCATCGAACCGGGTGCCGTCAAATTGTAAAGCGCACATGCTACCGCTCAGCCACTAGCGCTCATTTATTATAATTATCTACTCTATTAATAATATATATGCGAGCAGTTTAACTGTTTTTGTAGTGTTGCTTGGTTTGTATTTTGCTGGATATTTTTTACTGTAAAAAAACTAAGCTCTATATTAGTTGCAAAATAATTCAAATATATTACTATAAGGGCTAAGGATTTAAATTGTATTGGTTTGTCAGTGTTCCTAAACTGTATGTATCTAAATTTAATTTAAGTAAACTCAAGACCTTAGAATAACTAAGCTCAAGACACTTTATTCGTAAATTTTGTACCAGACCTAACATCTACGTATTTCTATCTATAAACCTATGTTAACACTGGCTAAATGCATAAACTGTACCCGTTCAAAATAACGAAACTATGATTTTGTTATTACTTTTTTGTAAGGATTTTTTAATAGGGGTGCGTTTGACCACCAACTCGCCTGATGTTAAGTGATGATGCGGTCTACGGTACGGAGGTTAAACGTCCTATAAACTCCACCCTGGATTCGCCCACGTCGGCAGTACAATGTAAATAACAGTACTACATCTGTACCTACTTCGCAGTCACGAGGTGAATGGGTAATTTGGATCTCGCACAAAAGTTTGTCCGTTTCCTAAACTTGTACGTGTTCAAGACGAAACTGCAACACAGAGCACATTTTAGTTTTCATTACTGCAAATGGAGATACGTGTAGTGTACATGCAATAATGCAGTTGGTTTCGGAGTGGTATTTTACAAATGCAAGTGAGCCATTGTAAAGCACCTAGACAGAGAGATAAGAGCTAGAATTCTTACTATAAAATGTAGATCTATTTTAGTAAAGTTAATTAAATAAATTATCTTTTTAAAAACTGACTTCATAAAACCACAAAACACTAACATTGAACAAAATAATATTTATACATGGATTTTGAAGTCAGAAAATGTTAAATTGCTATTTAACTTGCTTTTGCTGTTTTGGTATAATTCATTGATACATTAATAGGAGAAGCCATTGGCTCCCGTCACACAGTCTTTGACTAGTTCGGGAGCCTCTGGGATCATTACTATAGCTTACTATAAATTATGCCCGAATAAATGATTTGTATTTGTATTTGTATTTGTATTGCGTTTCGAAAGATACAACCCTTAATAGGTAGGACGGACGGACAGACGGACAGACGGACAGACGGACAGACGGACAGACGGACAGACGGACAGACGGACAGACGGACAGACATACAGACAGACAGACATCGTAGGCTTAGTAATAGGATCCCGTTTTTACCCTCGGACCGAATTGAGATCCTTCCTCCTTTTCAAGTCCATTAAAAAAGTTGGTTAACTCTTCGAGATTTTACACATCAAAATTGTGTTAAATAATCTTAATTTTAGCTTTGAAATATCTTGATTTTAACTTTGTAACATTGAAAAGTAAGTTAATTTATTATTTAGCTTCGTTCCTCAGTTGGCCATTTCGCAATAAAGATTTCTTGATATTTTTCAAAGAGGTAGACATTACCTAACTATGCAGCCGACACTGTGCTAAAATCAACACCTGTAGTAGATGTCTGGATTTAAGTGCATCTGATTTATAATTCATCCACCTCCGCTTCTCTCGTGGAATTAAATTCCTACAACAACACTTTCATTGTCTCTTGCGATGTTTTATGTCGTCTCTGATGCACATTTAGACTAAACTTGAGAGGGATTTAATATTGTGTATTTTATAAATATACTTAACTAGCTGTTGCCCGCGACTTTGTACGAAGACTTTTATATAAATTTTCAACCTCCATTTGCCCCTGTGAATTCGGCCCTTTTGCAAAATCCTTTTTCTTTCTACACCCTATACGGAATCTACCTGTCAAATTTCAGCTTCGTAGTTCAAGATTTCGTTGTGAGTCTGTGAAAGAGTAAAAGAGTGTGGAAGAGTATTTCGCTTTGATATATACAGGGTTACGCATATAGACTGTACTAAGAGGTCATTGTACTCATCATTATCAACAACTTTTACTATGGGACCCTGAAATCGCGAAAAAAATATCAGCTATTAATAAAAAACGGTCATTGACATTGGACTAAACGTTAGGAACCGCTGTTTTTTTCCTCGTGATTTTAGTGTTGATCCCATAGTAAAAGTTGCTCATAATGATGAGTACAATGGCCTCCTTTCGGCTTAGTACAGTCTATATGCGTAACCTTTTATAGATAACTGTTGGATAAATGAGAATATTTAAGGGTCCACTTTGATCGGTGAAATAAGAGCCATCTACACTGTTTCCGTTCCCGTTATTCCTATGTCGATCTTAATAAAAGTGACAAGTTCAGAAATAATTATATATTGCCTGAGAATAAATAGCTTTCATTGAAATATGCCTAAATAAAGTGTTTGTTTTGAATTTTTGCACGTTACAGCTTTTATGTATCAAACAAGAAAACGAAGATATCAAAGCCACAGACGTCACATTAGATACATGGCCTTTGCACCCTTAGTGGGAGGTGAAATACACCTTTAATGTCTAAATAAACCTTGGACTAGTTTGTTTAGTCACTATTGAGTAGTAGAGTCACAAACACCCAACTATTATATAAAAATACTAGCTGTTGCCCGCGTAGACTTTCATATAAACTTTCAACCCCTTTTTGTCCTCCTTAATTCGGCCTTTTCGCAAAATCCTTTCTTAGCGGATCTCTACACCCGATAATGAATCTACCTGCTAAATTTCAGTTTCGTAGGTCAAGTAGTTTTCGAGATTTCGTGATGAGGAAATAAAATTTTTGTGGTTTTTTTTTTTAATTTAATCCCCTTTTATAATATGGATATTTAATTTTATAATATGGGGGAGGCCTATGTCCAGCAGTGGACGTCCTACGGCTGAAATGAAAAAAAATATGATAATATGGATATAATTTTCTACTATTTCACCATCATCGTCATCAGCCAAAAGACTTCCACTGCTGAACATAAGTCTCCCCCTTAGACCTTCACACTGAACGACGACACATGCTATTATTTGTCTATTAAATAATAGATCGACGGTCAGATACGTCAAAAATCTTTATATCCCAATTCCAAGTGAAGTGTCTATCAAAAGGCGCCTACATAATTTCAATACCATTATCGTAGAGGTCTAACCCAAGGGTCGTGACGGTCGCCAGGGTATCAGCCCAATGCAATAATATAGCCATGTTACGGTTAGAGAGAATATAAATATTCTTACTTACATCCCCTATTGCTTGGTTATAATTAGGTGTTGAAGTATATGTCCGACGGCTTTGACTCGTTTTTACTGAGCAATTTCAATGGTTATGGGCCGTCCATTCATTTTATTTTGTCGAAGCCCTGTAGAAATGTTTAGGTTTATTTTAATTTTATTAATGAACACCAACATGATGTTCGTCGTTGCTTAACATGACGGAGACAAGGCACAAGAAATAAACTAAACGCCACCACAATTATAGGTGCAGACTACATGCTATTAAAAATTGGAATATAAGTTAGTACATTATACATTAAAATTTCAATAAATTTTTGACTGAATTAAAGAATTACTATAATAAAGTGCTTATTTATTTAGTAATGTACTCACTCAGCCTCTTCGACCGTCTCCGACATGGCGAGGAAGACACAGTTGAGCAGAATAGTGGCCATGACGATGTAGTCGAAGTACTGGTTGGTGGAGAGGTAGACGCAGGCTCGGCGCACCTGTGACCACGGCGACCACCAGAACAGCGACCGCGTGGCCGTGAACCGGTGGATGTAGTTCTTACGGAAACGTTTCGAGACCACGCAGAACGTCTGCAACAAGGATACATTTCATACGTTAACAATTGCACCAACTAATACCTTTTTTTTTGTAGATAGGCTTGCGCTTGGCCGCCATCTCGCCTGATGTTAAGCGACGATGCAGTCTACTATGGAGCATGCTTGCGTAGAAGAAACCGGTTCACTCTCGATTAATTCAATACTTATTCTATATACCGTGATGTTGCTTTTTTGCTCTATATTTTTCTAATTTAATAGTTAACAATTTAAGTAGCTTGTGGCCTTAATTGAAATAGTGTTTATTTCTTTGGGAAATCACCCATATTAAAAAGACAATTTTGTTTTGCATTATTTTTTGTATTTTATGTGGGGGTACGGAACCCTCTGTGCGCGAGCTCGACATGCACTTGGCTGGTTTTTAACTTTTTACGACTTCAAATATTAAGCTATCTTTATGTTTGACAAGGAAATTGTCAATTCCGGAAATGTGTCAGGAAACAGGAACCGGACATGTACGAGTAGGACTCGCGCTCTGAGGGTTCGGTTAGATGGAACCCTCAGAGAGCGAGTCCAAACAAAAAAAACAAAAAAGTTGAAATATTGAAAGACAAACTTAACTTTGTAGTGGACAATAAGGTTCTTCCATACATTCCAAATACAAAATGTAAGTTTGTAATAGCAAAACTTTTTTTCAAAAGAAATAACTTCAAATTTATGATTTTCGGATTTATTCCTTTATATGTGCTATGAGACCTTGCCTCTTGCCAAATTTCATGATTCTAGGTCAACGGGAAGTACCCTATAATAGGTATTGATTTCTTTGTAAAATCGCAAAATATGCGAAAATATGCGACATAAACCATTTTTACCACCATTAACCATTTTTTTGATTATCTTTTGATCGCGTAAACTTACAAGTTTGATTTTTTCATAGCTGAAAGAAACCGTGGATTTCAGTATTTGATATAAATTTCAACGTGATACCTTTACGCGTTCTTGAGAAAAAGGGTCTTGACCTTAGAATAACTACACAAAGAAACCAAGTACATTCGCAAAATTTAAGCCATTCAAATGGTGTCATACATGGCTCCAAAAAAATTATTAAAAATTTACTATGACAATTTGCGCGCTGAAATCGTACCACAACAAATCAGAAAAGCAGCATAAGAGTTATGGTGTGACATTCCACAGGTAATCCATTAATTTTCTTGCTTAAATTGTTTAAAATACCAATCGAAACGTAAGCTACAAATCGAATTTGTAGCTTACGTTTTGAGAAGGCGTTGTTTGGAAACCTACCTTCTATGAGTAGTTATTCTAAGGTCTTGACAGACGGATAAACGGCCAACGAAGTGATCCTATAAGAGTTCGTTTTTTCATTTTGAGGTACGGAACCCTAAAAAATAAATGAACCTGCAGCATTTAAATATCTTAAAATGAACTCAGGTACAACGCCTCGAGTGCGGTTTATTCGCCAAGGAGCTGTTATTGAATCCAATAAGATATTGAACAATCCGATGCCAGAATCCCGGGAACCTGCGATTGCGGGAAATGGATTTTATCCCGTTTGAAACAATCTCAGCTGGGTACTTATTCACTTCGCATTTTTACTCGAGATATGGTGAATTATGTGACTATTGTAGAACAACTTTAGTTTAATCATTTAATGGATAGATGAACTAACAACACCATTATAATGAAACTGTATTGGCGAAGTTCACACGTGTTCGTTGACAGTTGACAGTCTTTTGTCGACTGCCAACGAACACAGTATATAAGTGGCGGTTGCATTGCAATCACCCTCTTTCTTTGCTCGAACCTCGAAGCGATAACAAGTGCAAACGAATTGTGTGTAAAACAGTTTAAAAGGTGATTTCTTGGCTGAAAAGCTAACAAATCAGAATCGGGATTAATAAGTTACAGATGTCTTCTTATTTTCCCATGTCCACAGAGTGTAATTTGTCTTTTGTTAAGTGGTTCAAAACCTGTTTGCTAGTCATGTTTTTTTTAGAGCCCTAATTAATAGTTATTTTACAAAGTGGCTGTTTTATTCCTTGCGTTTTCTTGATTATAATTTATTTACTAATGATTAATTTAATACTAATTACTAAATAACTGTGCTCATGTTAAAAGTTCTTCAGATTATATATCCGATTAGTGTACTTATTGTTATATATGCAAATTTCTGCCGCCGATTCTGCGGCTGAGCCTGCTGTCGAGCCTGCCGCTGAGCCTGCTGTCGAGTCTGCGGCTGAGCCTGCTGTCGAGCCTGCGGCTGAGCCTGCGGCTGAGCCTGCTGTCGAGCCTGCCGTTGAGCCTGCTGTCGAGCCTGCGGCTCAGCCTGCCGTCGAGCCTGCGGCTGAGCCTGCTGTCGAGCCTGCCGTCGAGCCTGCGGCTGAGCCTGCTGTCGAGCCTGCGGTCGAGTCTGCAGCGGAGCATACAGCGGAGCCTGCAGTGGAGCCTGCCGCGGAGTCTGCGGCTGAGCCTGCTGTCGAGCCTGCGGCTGAGCCTGCCGTCGAGCCTGCGGCTGAGCCTGCCGTCGAGCCTGCGGCTGAGCCTGCTGTCGAGTCTGCCGTCGAGCCTGCGGCTGAGCCTGCTGTCGAGCCTGCGGTCGAGTCTGCGGCGGAGCATACAGCGGAGCCTGCAGTGGAGCCTGCCGCGGAGTCTGCGGCTGAGCCTGCTGTCGAGCCTGCGGCTGAGCCTGCTGTCGAGCCTGCGGCTGAGCCTGCGGCTGAGCCTGCGGCTGAGCCTGCGGCTGAGCCTGCCGTCGAACCTGCCAGCTGAGCCTGCAGCGGAGCCTCCAGTATGCAGTTACGTAAGAGACATTGTACGCAGTTGCGTAAGATCCGGTGTACGTAGTCGCGTAAGAGCCGATGTACGCAGTTGCGTAAGAGACATTGTACGCAGTTGCGTAAGATCCGGTGTACGTAGTCGCGTAAGAGCCGATGTACGCAGTTGCGTAAGAGACATTGTACGCAGTTGCGTAAGATCCGGTGTACGTAGTCGCGTAAGAGCCGATGTACGCAGTTGCGTAAGAGACATTGTACGCAGTTGCGTAAGATCCGGTGTACGTAGTCGCGTAAGAGCCGATGTACGCAGTTGCGTAAGAGACAGTGTACGCAGTTGCGTACTGACTTAACTAAACCAGATTCGGTTTTAGTCTGATATGATGTGCTTTTCAGTATGCAGTTGCATTCTGATATTATGTAACATAAAACGATAGTATAAGACTTCAAAATAAGATTGTAAAGTACACATTTAATTAACACGTATAACGTCTATTATCATATAATACATGACACGTATACACGAGGACGTGTAATTGAGTCGGATGGCCGAATGTAGAACAACTTTAGTTTAATCATTTAATGGATAGATGAACTAACAACACCATTATAATGAAACTGTATTGGCGTAGTTCACACGTGTTCGTTGACAGTTGACAGTCTTTTGTCGACTGCCAACGAACACAGTATATAAGTGGCGGTTGCATTGCAATCACCCTCTTTCTTTGCTCGAACCTCGAAGCGATAACAAGTGCAAACGAATTGTGTGTAAAACAGTTTAAAAGGTGATTTCTTGGCTGAAAAGCTAACACTATTATGTTTAATACTGAAAACGTTTATTTGTTGTTGTGCAAGATTGCAAGCAAGCAATGTTGTTCTAATGAAAGACTCTGTCTGGTGATTTATTAAATCAGGCGTTGCTTTGTAGAAGTTCAGCTTTAATTTGAAATGTTCTTACTTAAAAGTGAGGCTATAGGTAGCTGCAGCATTGTTTACATCCTTTCTGAAAAACATATTTGTCTCCTTGATCCTTTTTGAGATCATAGTTTTCTCCGAGTGAAATACAATACACTGTCTGCTTGTATGGGTGTCTAGATCCAGCGCAGACTATTCGTTCAATTGTTTTATTTTTTTAGGGTTCCGTACCCAAAGGGTAAAAATGGGACATAATACGGTACGTAGTATAATTTCGTTATTGAATTTTGTGGTAGTACGGAACCCTCAGTGCGCGAGCCCGACTTGCACTTGGCCGGTTTATTTATTGTTCCCTGGGCAATGCACTCTCTTTTTGGTGAGTCCACCAGCGGACCCACCACGCGAGCCACAACAAGAAAACACTCTTTTTGTCCCGCAAGAAAAAGACAGACGTATTTATATTTTGTCTCTATAGTTCTATACCTACCCTAGCCCGAGCTCAACTGTGATATGTTCATCACCTGGGGAACCAGGAGATGGACAGATGACAGAATAGATGATCATAGGTTGATCAGGATCCCTTGGGTTTTTGATGATGATGCTACAAGTGTGGAAAATATTGGTCTTGAGATAAATTTAAAATTTTAAAATATGACTTATCAGGGTAACAAGTTTTTATCAAAGCGCTGTAGTGGCTGTAGTACTTTCGATGCAATATTGTTTCATTATTGCACCAAAAATTGCACCAATCGTAAACGGTTTAAACTGTTCAACGGTCAGAATTTCAGACCAGCCACTTTAAAAACACATATACCCTTATAAAATGTAATGCCCCAATATAAAGTGAGTTAGTGGAAGACAATTCAACGTGTTTACAGTTTTTATTACCATCATAAATTGGAACGAGCCGGCTCGCACCTATTTTGCTACGTGATATATGGCAACACTGCAACACGCGGATTTGTCTAAAATTACAGTTATAGTGTTGTATTTTGTACCAATTTACGATTCAAACAAGTTTTGTAGCTTGTTCTATTATTTTTAGTGGTTCGTACAAATAATGTATAGTATGGATAAATGGACACGTCGCTAGGCGCAGTCGTGATCCAAGAAAACAAGGTCTAGCGCTCTGGGAGTTGTCCAATGACACCACTGTCCAGCTGCCACTTTATTGTAACAAACACAGATACTGGGAAACAATTTTTCTAATAATCTATTAAATAAAATACAAAAGGCATTTCAATTGTCATTTGGTTTGTCCACTCAAGCAAGTTAAGCACGAATTGAATATATTAAACACAATTTTATCATTCAAACCCCATTGATTTATTGGATCCAGCTGCAAGATGGGTTGACGATATTAATACTATCGCGGGTCGAACCAGGGGTGCAAGTACCGTTCTTTTCCAGTTCATTTTCAGTTCAGTTGTCCAGTTAGTTTTTCCAGTTTTTCCAGTTGTTCGTTGGTCCAGTTGGTAGTGAACCTGCCTTCTGAGCTTTGGGGCGTGGGTTCGATTCCCATCTAGGACAAACATTTGTGTGATGAACATTTGTGTTTGTTCTATATCTGGTTGTTAATATCTATTTAAGTATGTATTTAAAACTATATATGTAAGTATATCAGTCTCTGGCAGCCATATCACAAGCTTTGCTTAGTTTGGGGTCAGATGACCGTGTGTGAAAAATGTCCCGAATATTTATTTATTTATTTTATTTATTTATTTTATCGATCGTCAAATTGACAGTTGAGGTCGTCAAATTCGATAATATGCCATTTTTTCAGTACTCGCTGTGATCGATTCTATGGCATTTTAGCGAATTTGACGATCGATAAAGAACGGTACTTGCACTGGTGGACTCGATTAACACAGGACCGAAGCAGATGGCATAGCAAGAGAAAGGCCTATACCAAGCAGTGGGATAACGAAGGCTGTGGATGATGATGATAATGGATAAATGAAATAATTTATTGTAATTAATAAAATAGTAATATAAATTTTTCTTAATTCATGATTCACGGAAGTCAACTTTTAGAGCTCACAAAACATGGAGAGAGTACAGGGTTTTGAAAATCAAAAGTTTGTTACCATGCGATAGTCCCATTCCCAACGGTACCCATGTCTTGAAAAGTGCTTTTAACCCAAACGAGGAAGTTTTAAGTGTTGAATAGCTTGTTCACATTATGAAGTCATGTTTAGTTGTTGAAGTGGTCACAATGAGTGAAACGTCTAGTCTGTGACTCTTGGGTACAATTACGGACTTACAGACGTAATTGCCAACTAAATGAGTGCTCTCAGAAGGGACCAATATTACTTAGCTTACTCATTTAATTCCTTTTGGGAAATGAGAGTCTGAGAACAGATAATTCTGAATGTCTCTATAGTTTAGTTTAAGCAGTGTAAGTAGAAATTTAGGTACTTAAGGCTTAGAATATGGCGCGCCGCAACACAAAAAGTCAGATGAAAGGTTTTCCCCGTTTATTATGGTCATCCATCGAGTCACAATGAGGCCTATTCAGTCACACTTAACTCAACCAATCTGACAGGGCTAAAATTATCTGCCTCTCTTTTCATTTTAATACGTGAGAGAAGGATGGCAACAATTTTAGAGCTGTCAAATTTGGTTTAGTTTAGTTTAGAGTGCATCAGAATCGATGCCAATCTCTCAGTGAAAACAGTCAAAAAAACATCCAATTATATACTTCACGATGCCACATTTACTCCAATTTAGACGTATGTAGCTTGAATAGTGTTCAACGTTAGTTGTCCGCTATGTCATCGTAGCTCAGGCATCGCGCGGCGTCGTAGTCGGATCGCGGTTGCCTTGTAACTAACCAAAAAGTCTGCTCAATCCGTAGCGTGCGCTGAGTTTTGGCACGATTGTGACCCTATATGTATTGTATCTCGAGGTGGACATTGTAAAAAATATTAAAACAAAAATGTTTACTAAATATTTTGTAATATTAACTCGTAACATTACCGAATAACATTTTTCAAAAGTAGAATATTTAAAAAAAAAATGGTCGAGATTAAAATATGTAATAATATTATTTTTGCGGTGATGCGGACTGCCATGAAACACGCTTGCCTAAAAGAAACCGATTCATTTGGAACTTGAATACATCCAGATCCAGATTGTAACTATCGGGGAATATATTCAGGCAGCATTCTACAGTCTAGTGGTTTGCATAATAAAAGTGGAACGTTTTTCGTACGGATTTTTAGAATATCAACGATGAAACGGTGTCGGCTTTTCGTGTTCGCCCTTGCCGTCCGATAGAAAATTGGAGAGGAGGGAATTAGATCATGCAGATCCAGTGCACACTCCAAAATGTACCCAGCAAAAACCGATGAACTAGCAACTTTGCGCCGATGTTTAGGAGCTTATTATGCACTAGGGGATCGATGCTGATGAGCTGCTTGGCACATTTATCAATAGGATCTAACGTCCCAAGCTGGTAGGTACTTGGCTGATCAAGGGTTTTCATATGATATACATAACTAAATAGCGTCGGAATTGTAACCCACTAACCCGCTTAAGCAGCGTATATTTTTTATGCAGAAATTATACAAAGGTATACACGTAAAAGGTATACCTAAAACATTTAAAACAAAACATTTTCTAAATCCGTACGATATTTGAAGTCAGCTTCTATAATTCTCGATTCGGCTTTGACATACAGACATACAGACAGACAGACACGTTATCAGCAAAAAAAACATCTATTCGATACATTTTGTCGAGTGTCAATTACCGTTTTCTATGGAACAGCTGCGATTTCAGGGTTGGTCCATGGTAAAAGTTGTTCATAATGATGAGCACAGTGACTTAATTTCGGCTTAGTACAGTCTTTATGCGTAACCCTGTATACATATAAAAATTACTATTGGGACGGAACACTAAAAATCAATCAGTGACAGAGTTGACAGTGTGGCAGGTCACCATGACCTATAAGGGTGGGACTTTCCGACATTTTGAATGTCTTGATTGTTATAATTGCCCGGTCTTAAAAGTTAATGTGTTTAACAAAAAGGAACTTTTATTTTTTATTTTTTTAAACCAGATAAGTCCGCGTTTGACCACCAACTCGCCTGTTGGTAAGCGACGATGAACATTAACATGAACATTAACATTATCCCTACTTCAAACAACACTAAATCGTATGTCTAACAAACAGAACTAACTAATTGAAGACAAAACCACGTCTAAATCTCTTCTAATGCCCGGTTTACTGACAAGTTAAATTTAATATGGCACCCGAAGCTCAAGTAAATCGCGACCAAGGTATCTGCAGAGTTGAGCAAAGGAGCCACTATCGTATTTTCCGAAGAAGAGAGGTAACATTCCGTGGAAAATTTGAGTTCCACCACTTGGCTAACTCTTTAGATAAGTTGGTCAGTTTGTAAAGCGGTCTTCTGATACATTAAATCCTCAGTGTGGTTACAAGTTGGGCTATAAAATCAAATGATAGTGGAACTTTCTTTTGCCGCTGTTGATTCAAGATTATGTTGAGGAATGGACTGTCGGACGGTCATTTTGTCAAGTTGAATAAGTAAGTTGTAAAAAGTACGAGGTTGCTAATTAAAAACTTTGGACGTACTTACATAGAACTATTTAAAATTAATTGAACGCTTAATTTTGTATCAGGCGAGATGGCAGCTAAGACTAAGAAAGACTCATATAAAAAAAAAAGTTAACTACTTAGTTCTATAATTATACTTAAAGACATGCCGTTTATTGAAAATGAATTAATAAGTAGGTAGGTACTATATTTTTCACAAGTGCAAGTTTGCAATGTTCTTCTGTAAATTCTTACTATGATTTCTCTGCATAGAACGCCTGTATTTTATACCGTTATAAAAAAAAAAAAAGGTTTATATGAATTTTTATATTAAAAGTTGTTCCACACTTTCAGATTTATAGACAGCTAGCTGCGCCCCGCGGTTTCACCCGCGTAGTGATGAAAAATGGTGTTGATGATGATGGTGATAAATAGCGTATGTCACTCTCCGGCCCTTGAACTATATAAGAAGAATAAGAAGAAGAATAAAATATATTAAAAAAAAAAAAAAAAAAATATATATATATATATATAATATATCCATGCAAAAAATCAGGTCGATCCGATGTTCTGTTGCTGCGTGAAAGAGTAACAAACAAACCAACAAACTTTGCGCCTCTTTACAGCGTGGTATCATTTTATTTTTATGTGTACTCTTAGTTTATATTTTATGGGTCATTTACGTGTCTGAAATAAATGATTTTATTTTTATTTTTATTATTATTATTATTTTCGCAATTTTAATACCGTATGATTAAAAAAAAACATGTACACTAGGATATTTATATATCAAAATTATCATTTAGTATGTAAGCAATAAGCATTCCACGTTCCAATCAAAGGTGCGTAAAAGGCCAAAAATTACTTTCACACCGACTTGTTTTTATTTTGTGATGCACAATGCATGCAAATTGATAATTTCAAAGGCAAACAGGTTTCATGGTCATAAGCAAGCTATTTATATGCCGTGCATGCGTATGCTTATCCGGATTAAGCTGGACAAATCTGCTCGTAACCAGTTTGTGGCTATTGACGAGATAAATGAATCCTATGAATAATAACTGTCATTATGTTAGCTGTACTCTGTTAGAGCCTGTTCACACTGAATCATGTCAAAACAACATTATCACAGATTTACCAACACACGTACACATTACATATGCAAGTATATACATGTAATTACATATTATATAATTATACGTGAACGTCATTAAATCATCATTCTAAATTGTGTTTATAAATAATCCTGCTTACTACTAACCTAACTACTTAACCGCTGCGGCAATGGAGCCACAGTATTATTTTGTACCCATTGCCGTGGAAACTATGGACAGTTGGGGCACTGAGGCCAAGAGCTTGATCACAGAAGTTGGCCGCAGAATACGAGATAACGATGGTGACTCCCGCTCTGGCTCGTTCCTGGTGCAAAGATTGGCCATTGCCATTCAGCGTGGGAATACTGCCAGTGTTATGGGCACTTTTGCACCAGGAACAGTCCGGGGCGGGCTGTTTGATTAGACTTGAATTTATGTAATTTGAATTAGTTTTGTGACATGCATTAACACTCTACTACCGTTTAATTATAAGTGCATTAATTAAAAAAAAACGTTTTTCAATAATTTTTTAAATATATAAACACTGTATACTAACCGCTGCTACCTTAATTTTCATACAAAAACTACTATCACGCCATCGATCTCGACCGAATCAGACCTGAACCGGAACGGCACCGAAACAAAACCGAATTGGAACCGACCTCGCACCAAACCGGAACCGGAACTGAATCAGAACTGAGCCGGAACCGAACCGGAAGTAGTGGAAGCTAGCTGCATAGAATTGGCTCGCTCGATAAAATATGCTGAAGAATCATTTCATCGTGGGGGGAAAGGACTAGGTGCCAAGTGGATATGCATAAAATTAAAATATGCGTTACCGTAAAAGTCGCAACGTGCGAAGTAGCGAGAGCGCTAGTCGGAAACCAGACCTAAAAAGAGCCGAAGTCGGGACATGACTAACATAATCGCTAGGTTAAAGAATCATACGTTTAGTACCTATCTACATAATAAAAATATAAAAGAATAATTTCGTTCCGTTGTTCTGTTGCTGCGTAAAGAGGAACAAAGTTGAAGGGCCGGAGAGTGTCATGGGATTTTTTTATTCGAAAAAAGAACCATAATAGTTACTAAGAGAATGTCCTCGTGGGTGAAACTGCGGGCGCATCTAGTATGAAATACTTTTGTTAGTGTGAGCTTAGCCTTATAATTTGGACCCCTTCCTTACTACTTGCAGGTAACTTTCTTACTTTCTTCAGTGACCGTCAATACCTCTCACCGAGAAACTGTGCTCCTTTACTCGCTTCACAAACAAATACGAAAAGTATCACGTTGTTAACAAAGTGAAAGAAGTGCCGCTAATACCTTATTAGGTGAGATCCCATTTTATCGTACCTATTTTATTTATTTACCTGAATTAATAGATCTTTATGGTACTAACTCAATCACTTTACTTTAGTGCTTCTTGGAGATTGGAGATAAGACCATTTCCCAGGAGTAGTAAAGTATAGAGTTAAAAAACCTACTTAGGCGTTTCATCAAAGAATAACGAATTTTTTGTACATTGGGGTCACGAGATGTGCCGGTCTTCGGCCAATGGTAAGCGCAAAGCCTATCCGAACAGCTGCAGTGCCAAGCGTCAAAATCCTAAGAACTTCAAATCAAAATCCTAAAACTTATTATCTCGGTCACTCTCACTTTCATGATATTTCTAACGAGAGTGAGAAGGAAGGAGATAACGCGCCGGAATAGGGCCCCTGCACTCGTCATTGTTGTTTTATAAATTCAAAGAACATTTTAATTTCTGGATTGAAGGGTAGGTATCTATTCTCAATCCAGCACCCTGAGTAACTAGCAAAGGTGTGGTATTTCCCTGAATTTTGGTGAGTTTAGTAAAAAAAAAATACAGCTCAAAATTCTCTGAAATCGCCTTTCTTTAGGCGAAAAGAGACCACAAAAAAAATATGTTACAGAAAATCATCATGAAACTCCTGGTAATTCTTTGGACTCTGATCGCGGCTGCTTTTAGCTACCCCAAGGTAAAGACATGGCCGCTCAACGAACTGCATGAGACCTTCAGCAAGCTACCAGAAGGAGACCCTCTCAGACCCTACTTGGAGGCAGGAGCTGGCTTAATATTGGGGCCTATTTTTGAAGGCAAGAATGCGGTATGTACTTAGATGAATGTTTTCACCCTTCCATTTGTTATACAATGTTGCGCGAGTGGTTGAAAAAGCAGATCTTGTCAAGTGAAGAGCCTATGTCAAGTAGGGACAAACAAGGCTAACCTATCTTCTATCTATCTATAATTATATATATAAGAATCGATGTATGATGTGTGGGTTTGTATGTACTTATGTGTGTACGTTCTCTGTGGACTCCGAAACGGCTAGACCGATGTTGATGTGTTTTTTTTGGTGTTTCAAAATTTTCCCTACAAAAAATAAGAACGTCTATACATTGATATATTACATCATAGAAAAAAAAGGTCACCTAAGTCAAAAGAGGTTGCTTTCGCTGCCAAGGAGGCTGCATTGTTTTCATCTTTTACTGGTAGATATAGCTGATGTTGTAAGGAGTAACTTAGGCTACTTTTAACGGGATATAAACGCGGGTGAAGTAAAATCGCGGGGCGCAGATAGTGACTTACCGCATTTTGTTGGTCTGATAAGTTTTGTTCTATCTCATAAGGAAGTATTTTTTTCTCTTCCAGGTATTTGGTCATGCAATCATACCGTCTCCAACTGGCGCCCGGAGTTGGACCAGGAGTCAGTTGTCGCAGAAGGCAGATGATACTGCAGCCAGTCCGGTGTTGCGCATCATGGTCAAACGCGCGATGGATAATATGAAGAAACGAGTAAGAAGCTTCGAACAAAATAAAATGAAAGGACGGGCCCAGAAGGAGCGCATTTTTGAAGATTACAAAATGAGTGCCGTGTCTCACTTCGTTTCAGTCGGTCTCTAGCCGTAGGAAGTGCGACACAAGACTATTGTTACATGATAACGAAACATCTAACAAAATTATGCCTTCGTGTGCTTTCCAGAAGTGTAGGTAAATACACAAATAAAACCGGTATCTATTTTTTGAAACAAATATACCGTACATTTTTATAATTAGGTGTTGAAGTATATGTCCGACGGTTTTGACTAGTTTTTACTGAGCAAGTTCTATGGTTAGGGCCCGTCTATTCATTTTATTTTGGTCGAAGGCTTTTAGGCGTTGGCCATATTGGATTTGGGTGACATCATTAAATTTTTTGTATTCTTCTCAGTAAACCCCTTCATTTGATACCCATATATCTATATATATTATGGGAGTGCATAAAAAATAACTGGTCCACCATATTAATTTTATAATGGCGTCATTTAGCTAATCATACATTTACGTCCAAACTAAAAGTATCATGACAAATTTCAGCTCAATCGGTTGAGGAAAACTGGTCTAATAGTACATTGTAAACCTAGGGGTGTAGGTAACTTTAATTAGTCCCGAGACGGGGTTTGGACTAAAGAAAATATGAGTGAATTTTATTTTACATAAATCAACGTTGTTGGTTGAGAAACGATGACAGTCTCTCGAAATACTTTAAATGTACATTGTGTTTTGTACTTAATGTAGTCTTTAACATAGAATACACGCCATAATGTTGAAGGTTTGTAAGTCTTTGATAATTCGTTCAAAATGTTTTCTGATAACGATTTCACCTTTTTCTCAGCGCGCCATGTCATAAAATTGTCGTACGATTTTAAGTATCTTTCTTTTGATTTAGGTGGTAAAAGGTTTTCCAATACTGCCTTAGCCTCTTCTCTTATGAAATCAGGCGTTAAATCCATATCGGAAACAGATGAACTCATTGTGTTAATACAAATCTGCTATACGGAAGTATAAACAAAACTCTACAATGAAGATCGGATTCCCGCCAATTTTTTTTTAACATCCTTACACTGGCAAGTGCACGAGAAGTGCTGTAACATAATTAATCTTCTGTGGAGAAAAAAAAAGAAAAAAAGTTGGAACATGGTTCAATACAAACATGAATACAAATGTGATATTAGAACTAGTTTTTTTTTAATAATTTGAGTGCCTGTCTGTTGTCGACTGTCACTGTCAGTTGAAAGTAATTTTCCCTAGGGCTGAAATGTATTACTTACAACCCGCTCCTCAGGCAACTTCAGACCTTTCCGAGTATGAGTAATGAAAAATTCATTTGCAAGGTTATCCCCACACATTCTAAAAGGGCAAGTTAAAAAAAAACTGTGCAAAAAAAAACTAATTCTCTTTTTGCAGAACACAGCGATAGTAGCAGTCCCGGCAGTGGACATCTCCACATGGACTCCCTCAGACGTTACCAAATATATCAGGGATCCTAAAACAAAGCCAGCTCTGTTGCCTTACTTGAAAAAGGCTCAGAAAGAAATGAAGAAGACCAAAGGCAAGAAAAAGGTAGGATATCTATTAGAGGAAAGTCACCAAATATGGAATAGTATCCTAATATGGAATACCTTCATTTCTGTAAGACTTAAGTATGAAACGCAACACTCGACCATCTTCTGTTTCATTCTGTCTACTACATATCGCCGATAGGTATTAGACCGAATGAAACAGAAGATGGTCGAGTGTTGCGTTTCATACTTAAGTCTTACAGAAATGAAGGTATTCCATATTACGATACTATTCCATATTTGGTGACTTTCCTCTATATCGCACTAACATTGTAAATTAATGTTTAGTTTGTTATCTTCTAACTCCGTAAATCCATAGAGATTTGGGTGAAATGTCTGTTAGGGCTTATATATAAGATAATTTCACACCAAAGGTAGCGTTTAAAGAGATGCCCTGGATTAATAGTGAGCAAATTTATTTACCCAAATTTTTTAAGGTTTCAGTATTTTTTTCTGTGATAACAGCTGCTAAGCCATATCAGAGGCATTCAGGTGGCCTATAAAACTTTAATATCAGGGTTAGCCACTCGGTCAATACGGTTTTATAATTTCTAAATAAGCTCAATAACCAGGTAAGTGCGCGTCGTACTTGAGCACCGACGACGGTTCCATATTAATATTTCACGCTTGTGTTTATTACCGTTTTTAAGATAAAGTAAAAACATTAAAAAAAATCCTATTTTTGTAAGAGTTGTGTGGGTAAAAAGACGCACAATAAAAAAATAAAAAATAAAAAAAAAATATATTAATGTCCACCTTGATTTTTAACTTTTTTATTTTTATTATTTGTTTGCAAATTTGCCATACTAACACAATTTTTATAATATAAACCGGCCATCTTTTACGGTTGCAAAGATATAGCTCTTTATATGTAGGACAAACAGCATAGACTTAATAATAGGGTTCCATTGACACCCTTTGGGTACGGAACCTTAAAAAGAAAGCCTTTCTTCTACGAATTGGTTCATACTGCTCTGCTAGTAAATTATATACGAAATGTAGACGTAGTATCAATTTTTCTTCGATTTTAGTAAGTAATTCCTAGTAATTTTACATTCGTTTATTTACAGGGAAAGGTGACATTGGTGACTCCCGTCAATTTGGTCCCGGTGAAAACAGGGACCAAACATTATCCCATGGGATATGTGTTTCAAAAGATTCATTTAAGCAAGCGGTAACTTAATATTAAGAATAATATGATAACTAGTTTTATTTATTGAAATTAAATACTTTTAACGGATTTTATAGCTAGTATTTTAATTCCTGATATTTCTAATAGTTTGCAGTGTCCGTGGTCACATGAACAATGTAACTACATTAAATGACGGATGTCTATAGCGATGGCATGAAACTATTTACGAGTACCGCCAATGGTTTTTAGGGTTCCGTACCCAAATGGTAAAAACGGGACCCTATTACTAAGCCTACGATGTCTGTCTGTCCGCCCGTCTGCCTACCTATTAACGGCTGTATCTTTCGTACCGTAATAGATAGCCAGTTGACATTTTCACAGAATATGTAATATTACGGCGGATAAAATAAGAAATAATAAAAAAGAAAAAGTAAAATTGAAAATGCACATTTTTTTTTTACTTTAACAAGTTATGTAGTGGTACGGAACCCACAGTTTTCGAGCCCGACTCGCACTTGGCCGGTTTTGTTAATCAAAATGTTCCCTGTATACGCAAATACGCAGTAGTCGCTCACGGTTTCCATTAATTTATTTTTTCACGGTGTTTATAGGTTCAATTAGTTATAATCGCGAAAACCTAAGAAACCTTTAATATTATTAACTTAGCCAACGACTTCGTGCGTGTATAATATTATAGTGTAAGTATGTAATCTCATCTATAAATCCTCGAAATTCCATAAATTCGTGTTTAACTTGAATTACTTCGCTCGAGCGGACAACAAAATGACAATTGAAATGGTTTTTGTATTTTATTTAATAGATTATTAACATTTGTTTCTCAATTTGCAATGTACTTCATTGCAACAAACATAGAAATTTGGAAACAAACTGGACGGTGACGTAGGCATGGGTCACTCCCAGAATGCCAGACCTTGTTTTATTGGATCATGAATAATATAATATTCACTATAAACATACCAATGAATGAAATAATTATAATATAGCACGCGATACAAGGAAAACAATGAATACTCCTCGTGTAGGTACCAGGTGCTCTCTAATGAGTTCATGAACCTGCGCCCGCGCAGGCCCACAGTACACTGTCATTCGAGCCTCCAGCGCAAACGTGTTATTTCCTCTGTAACAACCTATTGTGCTTCATCTACATGCTCAAGTGCAAGACACATAACAAAATTAAAGTAAGTTTTTAAAAAGAGTACCTTTTACCTCTTATTTTGTGAAGCAAGAATATTTACTTGGGCAATTATACGCATCCAATAAAACAAAAAAATTTAATACAAAAGTAATATTCAATTCGCTACTTAATGGCTCCTCCGAAGATTGTTTTTTTTTAAATTTATTTTTTACTGTTTTTTGTTTGAAGCTTTTCGTCAGATTTGGATGAAACTTGGCGAAGGTTGGATGAAAAAATATTCTTTTTAATATGGTCTAAAAACAGTCTTGTCAGTAAATGTATGTTACTAATTTTGATGTATGATAGCCCGTTGGTCCAGTTGTTAGTGAACCTACCTTCTGAACCTGAGAGCGTGGATTCGATTCCCACGTAGAACAAACATTTGTGTGATGAACATTTGTGTTTGTTCTATATCTGGTTGTTAATATCTATTTAAGTATGTATTTAAAACTATATATGTATGTATATCAGTCTCTGGCAGCCATATCACAAGCTTTGCTTAGTTTGGGGTCAGATGACCGTGTGTGCAAAAATGTCCCAAAATATTTAAAAAAATATACATAATAAATAATTATATACCTACTAACCAAGTTTCATCAAAAACGGGCGAGTTGTTTCCCAAAAAAACAAACTTTAAGGCACGTCTAAATGGAAACTATAAACATGATACAATCATATAGGATATTCTTGCCTCTACCATAGTTTGCGGACCGTTTATCCCAAAGAACTCTTCGGAAAATATAAAAAACCTAACATGTCTTTGCAACGACGATTTAAATTTGATAAATTACTAATTTTGATAGAGTTTGTATGGCAAAGCTCTCAAAAACCGTTATGTCAAAATTTGTGAATGAAGCCCGAGTGTATTTTAGTGATGAATTACAATTTAACACTTCATGCAAAAGTGTGAAGTGTGTAAGTATGTTTGTCCGCACTCAATTTCCTATGAAATTTGTTAGGGGGGTAGTTTATAACCTGGCTGGATGAACACAGGTTTACTTATGATCTCGCAAAAGTTCTAAAAAAAAAAAAAACGTTCTTGTTTTTTATAGGATACAATACATATCACTTTATTATACTCCGAACAAAATACAAAGTAAAGTCATATAACATTAGTGGAAAACCGTGATAGCTTAAAACCAAGTACATATAGGTCGTTGCTTAAAACTGTGGTTTAAAATACAAAGTAACTTAAAATTAATAGAAAAACTGGCAGTACAATAGGCGGCCTTATCGACTTTAGAGATTTCTTCCAGGCAAAGTTATATGATTATTTACGGGATATTTACCGTGGTAAGGTTGTGGAATGAGCTCCCGATATTTCGGCGCAGTTACATGCACCATGTTCCCGGGAAGACATACTCATATAACTTCACGGTTCATATAACTTTAGTGAACAACCGTGATAGTTTAAAACAGTGTTTTCTTCCAGGCAGCCTTTGGATGGCCCATTTTAGGGTTCCGTACCCAAAGGGTAAAAACGGGACCCTATTACTAAGCCTATACGATGTCTGTCTGTCTGTCTGTCCTACCTATTAAGGGCTGGCGCTATAACTGGTAATTCGGTACTTGGACAACCTTATTGTATTTTGTGGTAGTACGGAACCCTTAGTGCGCGAGCCGACTCTCACTTGGCCGGTTTATTTATTTTAAGCGGGTGAAACCGCTAAGCAATTCAATTCAATATCTGGATGTTATTAACATTACGGTTATTTATAACGCACAGAGTGAGTAACTTATCTGTAGAGTTGAACGAGCCATTATCGATTTTACCTCATCAGCCGTGGAAAATTTAACTCCATTGGCTAACTCTACATATTTTAAATTGGTAGGTATGTAATTATGAGGTGATAAAAATATTTAAGGGTCCTATCACATTTATTGACGAAAAAAAAAACGAAAAAAAAAAAACTCGAAAACTTTATTTATGGTATAATTTTTCTTTCAACCAATAAGATCTGTAGAAAATTCAGTTGCTGTATTAAATAGATCTATATTTTTATTGAATGTAGCGGCTTCAGATTTTGGTAAAACTCAACATATCAATTTGTTACCACCAATTTACAAAAGTAGTTTTTCGTAAAATTTTAGGAGGGAAAGTTTGAGAATGGATTTCGTTAAATTACTGTCATAAAATAAACATTTTTATGTTATGGTTTACTTATTTTATACTTATCTTGAAAGTTATGGCTTTATTTATTCGTTTTATGCCCGAAAATACAATTACATGTATTACATGTACAAAAACATAAATTAGCCCGTACTTAAAATTGAACGGTTCATTTTGTAATAAGCCTCTTAAGCAGTCGTCGGTCGTTAAGTATACCTGCATAGTCTGTAATCGTATAATTTAGAAAAATATTTCACCTTGAGTGAATATATTTTAAAAGTGATAATTGTTTTTACCAACAAGTGTAATTTAATGCGTAGATCTCCAAACAACTGGTATTCAGATCGAGTTTGCTGTTTTTTATTCCTAAATATAAGTTTACATATATTTGGAATGGGGCCGGTGATTTCTGGTTACCGGCTTTTGAACAGTGTTAATTTGAATTTAGAATGAAACTTCGTCAGGAGAAATCAGGCACAAGAAACGAAGTAAGATTGTCCGAGGAGCAAATTTCCCTAACGTAAATAAACATAAATAAATATACAATTTGACATTTCGGTCTCACCACAAAAAAGGTAATCAAGGGTTTAGTCGTACTTTGAATTGCCTAAAAGTTAAACAAGGATTTATTTTTATGAAATTTGACACCAGACAAGTAGCAAATACAGGTGGATTTGAGGTATATATGTATTTAAAAAAAATCTGCTTATCACTAACTGTCTAAGCCATTGTTTGGTTTTCAGTATAACACACTATCTGTAAAGATTTTCTGACGTGACACAGTTACTTGACTTGGCCACACTTCACTTAATATGTACGTATATATACTGAATCTATGACGTATATTGTATTCATATACAGGGTTACTGGTAAGCATACTGGTTAGCACAGAAAAGAGAAGTGGAATTTTTTTTCTCTTCTGTGCTGGTTAGCATCCTCGTAAGGTTCTCTTTTCCCACTTTAAACTTCTTCTGTCTTCTTTCTGACTTCAAAATCCGTGTAAAAATATTATTTTGTATGTGTTTTGTGGTTTTTTGAAGTCGGTTTTTGCGAAGTTCGTAGGCGCTATAGCCATTATTTTAGCTTGTTTAAAAACCAATGACCTATAATTAATGAAATTTTTAACTACCTCGAGGGTTTTTCTACATGATAAAAAAATACACACGCAAATTGGTGTACAGATGCCAGCGTAATCGCTATACATACATTACATACAATATTACAAAAAATATGTAAAAAACGGACTGGGCTGAATTAGGAACCTTTCTCCCTTTTCGAAGTCGGTTAAAATGGTGTCATAATCATAATTGAATGTTTATTCTAGGAAACCGTAAAGACCAAAACACGACTAAGGACATTTAGCTAGATAGAAAAAAAACTACTTGTCCTATGAAGCTGAAATTTGGCAGGTAGATTATTTTGGGGCAGTAAGGATTTTGCGACAGGGCTAAATTATAGGGGGCAAAATGGGGTTGAAAGTTTATAAGAATATCTACGCGTACGAAGTCGAGGACAGTCACTAGTCTTATTATAATAGTAAATTCACATAGAAGACACCATTACCAGTCATACTGTCAGAGGTTTATAGAGGTCCATGACAAGGATTGACGATTGTTGTCAAAAAAAACGGACAAAAACTGGGGCCACAATTTTACCTTTCATCAAAGCTACCACGGTAGCGCTAATTTTTTGTCATAATAGTTTGTTACAGAATCCATCATGAAACTCCTCATCATCTGCGCCACACTCCTAGCTGTGGCAGCCAGCTACCCCACAGTTAAAACCTGGACCCTGAACGAGCTCTCCGAAATCATTGAGAAGCCTGAAGGCGACCCGGAGATGAGGAAGTACTATATCGACGCACTCAACTTGATTATGTATGCACTGTTCACGGGGAATAATGAGGTACTTAATGTCGAAAGAGGATTAGAGATTCGAGGCGTCGTCACGTTACAAGAACCGTGGAAAATTCAAATCTTTTCAGTTTACGCTAGGTTCAAAATGGTTCCTCTTTTACTAGAATCTTGAACAGACCCAAGACTGCGGACTGCCCTTACGGCTACCTGTTTAGGTGATTGCGAAAAGTTGCGTGATCGCAAACCGTATCTCGGCGCTTCAAGGTTCACATTCGCGTGATTTTTCGCACTGCGCTGTTTCAGCATTGTTTCGAGCCCGTTAGCCGTAAGGCTCCAGGCGTGGCGGAAGCGCAGCGGGAAAATTTTGAAACCTACGGTAAAACAAGTTTGACTTTTCTACAGCCGATTGTAAGACATTGCTATGCTAGTTTGACTTAGTCGGCGTTGGGCCTAATTAAGCATTATAGCACCACACACCATAGACTTTAATCAACAGACTTTTCTAACTTCATTTCTAACTTACGCGAATTATTTCTCCGTCACTTCTCACTCCCACTGAGTTTTTATGTACCCGCTGATGAAGTCAATCTTATAGGATGTCTTCTAGCCATTGTAAAGATTCTATAGCGTGCATCATTTGGTTATTTTGCAATATCTCAGTTTTCTAACTTACCTTTACTATATAGCATTTTTGGAATGAAAAGTTAGTCTGTAACTATATTAAAAAGTACTCTTTGGTCTGTAAGTTGTCATGATGCACACGTCAAATTTCACTTAATTTATTACCGTAAAAGGCTGTGGTAAAAGGTAACAAACAGAGTGAAGTAGGTCCCCCTACAAGAAGTCACGATGTAGTCAAAAGGTTGACCAGTCAACCATAAATAATTATTAATTTAAAAACAAGCTTTTCCTATGCAAATCAATCAATCACCAAAAGAAATTCTTCATTTGATGATACCTATATCATGATAGTAGATAAGTAAATTTTGTCCACCATCTTGTAGCATCCGCCATATTGAATTTAGTGTGACATCATTTTATATTTCGAATTATCCTCAGAAAACCTTTTAATCTGATACCCATAATCATGTGGGTGCATAAAAAATAACTGGTCCGCCATCTTTGGGAGCCCGCCATATTGGAATTAGAATGACGTCATTCAGCTAACCATGCATAGTTATCCAGACTAAAACATGTATGCAAACTTTCAGCTCAATCTGTTGATTGCTATCTATACTAACAAAACAAATTAAAATATAAGCTTGTAAAAAGGTATGGTAATATAACCCTAACTTTGTCTCCGCAGCGGATATGAACTCAAAAACTTTAAAAAGGAATTAAATTTTGATATGATAGGATCGTTTATAACACTTTTTATTTCAGTTGAAATGTGTTAATAATTCAAATTTCCATTCACTATTTTCAGCAAGGATTCTCTATCATATGAATTCTTGATTTTCAGGCAGCTATCCACGCCAACATCCTATCACCTAGCGGCAACAAGAAATGGACAATGTCAGAGCTACAGACAGCGTTACGGGACCCGGCACTGAGCAACGCTCTGCGGCCATTTTATGAAAGGTCTTATCACTACCTTCTGAACGATAAGCCCGAAGGAGCGGACGTGAGTATCGTTGTCAAAGACTTCGCTCTACCTAGAGGCTCTATTTACTTACAATGTTTCAACTTATCTATACAGTTGGTGGTTTGTTATAATTATCAGCTTATCATGTTCCCACTGCTTGGACTCAGACCGTCTCTCACAGAAAGAGGATAAGCACTAATCCACCATGCTGGCCCAGTGCATATTGGTGAATGTCATGTCTTTGAACTTTTGAGGTTTTTTGACAAACCGTTTTCCTTACGATGTTTCCTTCACTGTTTTCGGGCGATGGCATCGAAACTGCACATAATTTATTTAAGTACTAAATAAGTCATTGGTTCAGGGTTGAGGATCGATCCGGGTGCCGACGAATTTTAAAGCGCACATTCTACCAATCGGCCACCTTCACATCGGTTACAGTTGGGGGTTGATGGAACTAAAAAGTCAATCTATCAATTTATATGCCAAAAAACCTTATAAACATTATTAGACAATACAGGGTAGGTATCATAACAAACGTAATTAAGTTTCTACGACCTTTGAAAAATTTCCGAAAATCAGCTGTTCTATGCATTTTGTTGCAGGTCAATGAACTTTCTATAGAACAGTGTCTTTTTTTGAGAATTTTTAAAAAGTCGTAGAACCAAAAATGCGCCGAAATATCTGGAGCTCTATCCACAACCTTATAACGGTAAATATCCCGTTAATAATCATAATATAACAGTAGCGAACAACCGTGTAAAATTTATTTTACATAGCGATATACCTGAAGAAAAAGATGGGACTTTTGATAGCCATGAATCAGGGACTACCTATCTGCGAGATTATTAGCTAATTCTAAATAACCTTTAGACTAGTTTGATGCAAAACAATGCGCTTTACCTACTGTAGTCGAACAATGGGCCATTCTAGATCGAATGCCAGTGTGTAGGTACTTTTTCTTTCTAGAGACAATTTATTCAATTATCACATTTGTCAATACCATTACCACATTATAAACAATAGGCCTTTGTTTTACCAAAGCGGTTGAAATAGAAATATATACCTATACCAAACGAGTATAATGTCTATGATATTTTTGTTGAATGTGTTGTAAAAAATATGAGTTCCCGTGATATATTGTATGGAAAAATGTGGAACCATTACACAATAGAGCTTAAGTATTCTAAACACTGACCTCTTTATACTAATAGTTAAGAAACCGAATAAAAAAGTTGTATCATTATATCACCAACTTATTAAGGGCGCTTGCAGACGATGCGTAGTACAAGTAGCAAGTAGAAGTTGTAAGTAGCTACTACGCATCGTCTGGAACATTTTGCTTAGTGCAACTGGCAGTGCGGGAGGTCTATCGATGGGGTAGGCCTATGTCCAGCAGCTATGGCCTACGGCGTCCTATGACGAAGTGGCAGTGGCAGTACTACTAGCACTACCACCGCCACTTGCACTAAGCAAAACGCTGCAGACGATGCGTAGTAGCTACTTACAACTTCTACTTGCTACTTGTACTACCTACGCATCGTCTGTCAGCTCCTTAAGTTGAATCCTATGCACAGTACGAGTGCCAATTATATGCGAAGCTCTTTTACTGGACAATTATTTCAGTGTTTGTCATAAAATATAATTTCAGTGATTTAGATTTTTAAATTAATTATACTTGTTGTAAATAGTCGATGATTATGTTTATAATCATCGTAGATTAGTGTATGAACATCGGTCATCTGGTCATTGGTCTATCGCCATTGCGATTTTACTATATTCGTTTATATTTTTCTAGGACGAGATAGAAGTAGTAATACCAGCCTTGGACATCTCGACGTGGTCGATCATCGACCTGTCAGACGCGATGGAGAACCCCGACACGAAGCCCGCTCTCAAACCCTACTTAGAGAAGGCCAAGAAGGAAATTAAGAAAGAGATGGAAACAGGAATGATTAAGGTAAGAATCCTAAAGTTAAATACAATGACAGTTACATCAATGGTTAAATATGACAATTTTTGTGACACTTTAAACTTTCTGCCGAAATGTGGTAGTAGTTTTATGAATTGGATTAAGCCATTTGATTAAGCCATCTCACATTTTTTTAACGAAAAAAGCAACGAAAGCCGTAGTTTTGGTGTTCTGGTTCTATCAAATAGAAAGATCTATAGAAAATTCGACTTCTGTGATAAATAGATCTGTATTTATTGTTGCAAATAACGGCTTAAAATTTTGCGAAAATTCAACAAATCTTAAGTACATCCAATTTAAGAATGCAGTTTTTCGTAAAACTCTAGTTTTTCGTAAAACTCTAGTTTTACGTAAAACTCTAGTTTTACGTAAAACTCTATAATTTTTTGCTTTGCGTCGTTAGGTAAAATTGGCATGATGATTAACTTTATGTTTCAGGAAAACGTGACCATGGTGACCCCTGTAGGCCTGATTCCAGCAGAAAGAGGCACGAACCCTACACTGGTGGCTAGAATATTGTGATAAAAATGCATCAACACTTTTACCAAACTCAAAAGGTGATTTTACCACAAAAACCCTTTGAGATTAGATCGGACACGAGTATGAATAAATGATTCTTCTATGTCGTTATTTTTAGATAAGCGTACCTTTTATATTGAAAGAAAGTTTTTTTTTTACAGAAACAAAAGATACAAAGACATACCTATTGGTCATTATATTATAGCTTGGATTTGCCTTAAACTCGAGCTAGTAATATAAAAAAACGTGCCAAAAACTGAAAGGGCCGAGGTAAACATGCATTGCACATACTGACATATTCTTACTAGTTCTACAAACGCACACTTCAATCACAGAATATATACTGTTTCTGTGCTACTATAGCTTCTATATTCAGCGGCACACAATTGCAAACGAGATAATCAAACGGACGACCAAGGGGGGTATAAGAGCTAAAGGGGAAACTGTAATGATAATGATAATGAGGTGCCGTACTACAAGTACGCACCAGCGCCAGTTCTCGAAAATGGTCGTGCTTTGCTCTATTGGGACCGCTCTATCATCACGGACAGGACTATTGTCGCCAAATAGCCTGATATCGTGTTGGTCGACCGATCCCAGCGCCGGGCAGTGCTCGTCGACATCACCATCCCACATGACGAGAACCTCGTGAAGGCCGAGAAGGACAAACTCAGCAAGTACCTTGACTTAGCTCACGAGGTTACCGCCATGTGGGATGTTGACTCGACGATCATTGTCCCGATAGTAGTATCGGTGAACGGTCTTATAGCGAAGAGCCTCGACCAACACCTTAAGAGGCTCTCGCTAGATGGTTGGGTCAAGGGTCAGATGCAGAAGGCGGTAATCCTTGACACGGCACGTATTGTCAGGAGGTTCCTCACTCTGCAGCCCTAACCACCGGTAGCTTGGGCCCTACCCCGCTGCCGGCGGCACTCTAGGTTTAGGTTTTTTTATAATTTTTTGTTTTTATAGAAAATATTGTAAAAAAACGTAAACTTAAGAAGGAAAATAAATATCTGAATGATAATGATAATTTTATTCATAACTAGCTGTTGCCCGCGACTTCGTACGCGTAGAGCTCGGCCTTCGGCCTCGCTACCGCGACCCACTCCAAAACACAAAATTTCATCTAAATCGGTCCAGCCGTTTACTCACCGTTTAAACCTTCCCTAGACCTCCACGAATAATTCAAGACCAAAATCAGCTAAATCGGCCCAGCCGTTCTCGAGTTTTAGCGAGACTAACGAACAGCAATTGATTTTTATATATATAGATAATAATTACATGTCAACATTTAAAAATATGAAAAAATACATCATAGAATTAATAATATTAAAGCAAAATAATAATAATATAAATGTCATTCTAATTATAACTAGGCATCAATTATTCATTCCAGTTTTGGAATGAACTCCTCTACGCTATACGGCGCCATATCAGTCAGAAAGACCTTAAGTTTATTTTTGAATAAATACAGCGACTTGGCGTCCCTTATGGATTTAGGCAGGGCGTTAAATAATTTTATGCCAAATATTCGGGTACATTTGTGAGACTTGGTTAGCCTTTGTATGGGCATAGTCAAGGTGTCCCCATTCCTAGTAAATTTTTCGTGGATATCGCCGAGTCTCACGAAGGATGCCAAGTTTTTATATACGTATATACCGGTATGGTAAAAGTATAATGCTGGCAGAGTCATCAACTTGAGGTCTTTGAAAATTTGTTTTGCTGGAGTTAGTGGTTTGACTCGTGCGACTACGCGAACTGCCCGCTTCTGCAGCACAAAAGCCCGGTGCCACTCCGCAGAGTATCCCCACAAATCGACTCCGTACGCCAGCAGAGACTGGACAGTCGCGTAGTAACAAGAGCGTACCGCTTGCTGCGAAAGGATGCGCGCAATCTGATCTAAGGCAAAACACAATTTTAGGTTCTTACTGACAATGATATAAGTAAGAACCTAAAAGTAAAAAAACTTGGGAAAAATAAACGGAAGTGTTATACCTACCACAGTTTCCCCTTTAGCTCTTACACCCCCTTGGTCGTCCGTTTTTAAAGTATAAATTTTGTTTCAAACTCCTTTTAAAAGAGCTGTTAATCTCAAACGGCAGAACAGATTTTATTAAATCGAATTTGGCGTCTGGGAGCTATGATGCCACTGACAGTCACAGATACACATGATACACATGATAAACTAATATAACACCCCTGTGTTTGCGTTGGGGCTTAAAAATCAACGAACGCAAGGCACTTTCGCGTCTCACAAGGTCTTACTGACTTATTACAGAAATGTCTTTGAACACCGCGTCATAGGTTTTCTTTAGAGCTTACGAATGCCTCAAGTGTGCGATTATCTGCTTCATCAATATAGCATTTGACGACAACCTTCAGATATACACATGAAAGAGCAATCAAGTACCAGGCGTTCATGACAGGCAAGTAGGTCAAGCAACAGCCCACACAGAGCCGCTGAAAGAGAAGTCGAGTGGGTGTTATCCCCCCGTTGAATGCCACAAGACATTGCTTGAGTGTCCTTTACGTGGCGTTTCGTCAACGATTTCACGTCAACTAGCCACGGTGACTTTGCTTTGATTTTTTATGATTATAGTCGCACAAAGGTTTGTTTCAAATTAAAAACACTTCGCCTCGTTGAATTTTGTTCAGCAAAAGAACTTTTCAGAAATATGTAAAAAACATAGTTTCAGCTGACTCGATAGATTTCTATATATTATAATCACAACAATCTGGCACAATTATAGCCCGTCGGATTTGGATAAGTACGCCACTGCGTTGATCCAAATCTATAACAGCTAATTCGGAAAGGTTAGCAATGTTTTAGCGTGTCTATTATGTATATTCTGATGTGATTGGTCTTAAATTCTTAATAGTGGTTTTGCATACAATAAGTAATTAAACTAGCACCATCTAGCGAAGTTTATAGGAAGGCTCTGTTAAGCTCTCATCAGCGGTGTTACTGAGAGGTATGACGACTCAGCTACACATTTTCACATGACGTGTACACATTTTTGACCCTGCTAAACTTGACAAATACAGGATTACGCGGAAAGGATGTACCTACTAAGCCACCAGGGATTCTAACACCCATCATTATGAACAACTTTTAATATGGTATCAACACTGAAATCGCGAAAAAAAAACAGCTGTTCCATAGAAAATTTACATAATTTTTACAGCGGCGTCGCGTTTTACCGTCGCACTAGCCGCCACCGCCTGAAGGCTCATCCACACATAGATCAGTGGAAATCGCACACTTTGCGATTCACACGATCCCTCTTGCCTCATACCTGTAAAATGTGGAATGAGCTACCTTCCACGGTGTTTCCAAGAAGCTACAACATGGGGTTCTTCAAAAGGCGAGTTAATCGAGTCCTAAAGGGTCGGCAACGTATTTGTAATGCCTCTAAATTTGTAATGGTGTTACAAGTATCCATAGGCGACGGTGATTGCTTACCATCAGGCAGCCCGTCTGCTTGTTTGCCACATACTATGGCATAAAAAAAAATGTATAACAGTTTATTTTTTTTATTTCTATTATGACCCCATAGTAATTATTTTTCCATAATGATGAGTATAGTGGGCTCCTTTCGGGTTAGTGCATTTACGCGTAACCTTGACATTTGTTATTCTGCCACTTTCTAGCCACTAATTAAAAACAAAACAAATAGGAGTGACAAATTTCGTAGTCAATGACAAGTTTTATAGCGTGTCTTTTTTATTTAAATACCCTTTAATTATAATGACAATAATAGCTTAACAAAATCAAGAGGTCATCGTCATAATCAGCCTTTTAACAGTCCACTGCTGGACTATTAGCCTACCCCCGAAAGGGTGATTGGGCCATATCAATCACGCTGGCCCAGTGCGGGTTAGTGGATTGACATACGCCATTGAATTCCTTCTCCGTACATATGCAGGTTTCCTCACGATGTTTTCCTTCACCGAAAAGCCAGTGGTATGAAAATCCGTACATGAGCTCCAAAGAGCTCATTGGTACGGGCCCGGGGTTTGAACCCGCGACCTCACGCTTTTAAGTCTAGCGGTCTCCCAAATGGGCTAACACGGCTTCAAATCAAGAGGTATTATTTTCGAAATTTGTGTGTGAAATGTGTTTTCTGTTTCAAATTGTTTGCCCGCATCACATCGAACGTGTTAATGAGTGTAGCTCATTAGCTAACTAGAACATATAACCCTTATTAGATTTACCGGAATAAGAGTACGTATGTCTATATTGTATATAGCTATAGATATCCTCATTGGGTCATTAGAGCTGTTTACGAAGATATATTGTGCACCTCGTGATAACACCCTGGTGGTAATCGCTAAGTTAATAGGAGTTTTGTTCGTTAAACTTTATCGTGGTATTATGCTAAAATGTTAAATAGGTACCTACCTAATTTACTGGCGTGCGTGTCGATTAAGTGAATAGGTGGTATTAGTGTGGTAGAATAGTGCACTGAAATAAAATCCTGACTCTCCTGCTGAGTCTTCTTTCCAAAACCGATTCCTTCCAAAACAAGACGTTTTTCTTCCTATACTGAGGAACACACTGTCCTGTCGCTGTTACTTTGGAGAGCCGGAGAGTGACTTACTTTCAACTTTTTATACAGGGTGTAAGAGGAACACTCTCGGAGCCAAAAGAAGATAATTGTACTCATCATTATGAACAACTTTTAGTACGGGACCAGCCCTGAAATCGCAAAAAAATGTCAGCTGTTCCATACATTTTGTAGAGTGTCAATTACCGTTTTCTATAGAACAGCTGATATTTTTTCGCGATTTCAGGGCTGGTCCCATAGTAAAAGTTGTTCATAATGATGAGTACAATTACCTTCTTTTGGCTCCGAGAGTGTTCCCCCTACACCCTGTATACTATCGTACTATACTATTTATCCCAGAAAAATAACACTACTCCGACACACTGAAAAAAAATCCTGACTTTTCTTTCAAGTCCAAAACAAGTTCATTCCAATATAATACCTTTGCCTTATTTAGTTTAGGAAGGAAATGGTCTTATTTGTAATAATTGCTAATATAGTACAATTATTGTTCGTGTTCAAATTCAATGTTTCCGTGTTACATAATATTTTTTTCACTTATCGCTGCACTGCTATAACGTAAAAACTTTAAGTAGGTTCGGCTCACTTTCCCATTTTTCACGCACACTACACGCGTGCAAACTTATAGCGACAACGAACTAACAAATAGTCCACATGCAAAAAAGAGTGACAAGGTCGTCTGCTTGTTCAGTTCGACTAAAGGCATCAAGCTTAATTTAGCCACGTTTGCACCCGCCACCCCCTTACCATATCTTCCTTGTTTGTCTTATCAGTACCCTTAGTACAGGTTTGATAGTACTTATTCGAAAACTTTTTTCGTTTACGTATTGTTCCATACATTGTAGTAAAGCGCCTCCAGCGGAAACGCGGAGGAAATAAAATCGGTAGTAATCGGCGGTATAGATTGCTTCACTCTAATACGAAAAAAGTTTTCGAATACCTTTCAGCCCAGTAATGTATGGATCAATACGTAAACATAAAAAAGTTTTCGAATACTATCAAAACTTGTACCTACTAAGGGTACTGGGGCCTTACGGCCACCTGTTTTAAGTGATTTTATTCGTACGCTTAGTCCCAGATTTGATAGTTTTCGAAAACTTTTTTCGTTTACGTATTGTTTCATACATTTTAGTAAAGCGCCTCCAGCGGAAACGCGGAGGAACTAAAATTGGTAGTAATCGGCGGTATAGATTGCTTCACTCTAATACGAAAAAAGTTTTCGAATACCTTTCAGCCTAGCAATGTATGGAACAATACGTAAACGAAAAAAGTTTTCGAATACTATCAAAATTTGTACTAAGGGTACAGGTGATTGTGAAAAGTTGCGCGAACGCGAACCATATCTCGGCGTGTTTAGGTTCACGTTCGCGTGATTGTCCGTACTGCGCTGCTCAGAGCTCACATTAAGAGATAGCCGTAAGGCCCCCTGAGGTAAGAATCATCCTAATTTTCTACTCTTACAAAGTTGCTTGTTAATATATTTTTGACAAAAGCCAGTTTATCTTACTACGCTTTATTACACGCATACTTTTATGTCAACCAATATACAAGAGCAAAGTAACTGACTCATAAACAACACAACGGGCCGAAGTTCCGAGTAGGTCCCATTCACATTCTTCAGTTTCCGCCCAGATTTGGCGTGGCGCCAAACAAAACATTTTTTAGACAATGGCCCCCGAACAACGGCGAAATCACTCAGCGTTCACATCAATTTGTTACATTCGCAGCTTTGATAACGAAATGTATTTCCACCCTCGCTTTTGTAGCAAATAAACACGGCCACGTGTTTAAGGATTGAGGTCGGGGGGAGAGAATTGACAGGGCAACTAGCCCCTGCAACTCGTTCATCATACAGTTTTTAATTAGTAAGTTTTCTTTTAGTGGTCCCAACTAGGATTGTTTTCCCTCAATTTCACTATTATCTCTCTTGCTGTCGATGGATAAATTGCCTCAATACCCAACGGGCTAAGTTTAAAAAAAACTACTGTATAAAGACTATATTTTCCTTTGCCGTATTGTAAAATGTGGCTACACGCGCCGTTCGGTGTAAATAGTCACGACTCACATCACAGTGTCTCTTGAAAAATGGACACGTTATGAACGACTTTCAAAATTGGGTGTCTATCAATACATGTCAGTGAGAGGGCAAACATCAAATGAATAAGGATATATTTGAACGATCCCATAGACCTGCAGTGACGGGCGGTTTGTTTTCCTTTTTAAATTTTTCGTTATTATAACTTTTATAAAAGTACATATTAAAGATTATTAGGGTGGGATAGTGCTCGTTCGTTTATAAAAATGTTAGCGGTTTGTGAACTGTATGACTGCTAGTTGATTGAATCAGGCGTTACTTTGCGGAAGTCCATTTTAAATGTGTATATGAATTTCTAGTGTAATTCCGCTTCTACGTCGTTTTGAGTACAATAATGATTTGGGACAAACTATTTTACTCTATAGATATTTGTGATGCTAATTTATACCTATTCTGACATAAATATTAATTACATAAAAAGTAAAATTAACCTAACCTGAAACAAATTGTAATTAAATTTGTAACAAAAAAATTCGTTTTAACAATTTGTACTAATGTTATTAATTTTAAAAAATTTGTTAATCTTGAAATTACTATAAACTTTATTTAATTGAAATGTAAATGAAAAATTTAACAATAAATACTGAAAATAACATGAATTTACTGTAAATATTATTTAATTGAAATGAACTCTAAATTTTTGAATCTATTATGAAATTACTATAAATATTATTCAATTCTATTGTTGAAATATAAATGAAGTAAACAATTATACCCGTTTCCTCAGTGCACCTTGTCGACACGTGTTTCGCCTCTTCACGAGGCATTCTCAAGACGTGTTGACTCTCCAAGCGCGATGCCGAATTTTTTTGTTACAAATTTAATTACAATTTGTTTCAGGTTAGGTTAATTTTACTTTTTATGTAATTAATATTTATGTCAGAATAGGTATAAATTAGCATCACAAATATCTATAGAGTAAAATAGTTTGTCCCAAATCATTATTGTACTCAAAACGACGTAGAAGCGGAATTACACTAGAAATTCATATACACATTTTGTATGACTGCTGTTATTGATCGGGATAATAATAAGCACAATGGTGGTATAAACGTCATATAATTAAAATATTTTAAACAAACTTAGCACACTGAACTATTGAAAAAAAGCTCTAATCTCAAATCTGATACAATCGAAATAAAACAAAAGAACATTTGGTTTTTAAATAAAAAATAAAACTAGCCTAAAGTCGGCCAGTTGCTAACATTCTAAAACTCGGTGCCCTTAGCTGTTGTCCGTAAGGCCCCTGCTGGACATGACCAATTACATTTCTACTAAACTGACTAGACTAAAATATTAAATTTACTATTTAAATTACTTGATTTTTATATTTTAATGACATTTTATTTCTAACTATTTATTTTGATGAATAGATTTTTATTTGTGACTTAGTTGTGTGTGAAATGTGACCTGAATATTATAAATTGTCTACTGTTTTGCTGTGTATGGGTTATAAGTACCTGAAATAAATGAATTTATTATTATTATATTATTAATGTGCCCCTTCCAAAACTTTCCTTAAGACGTCCACCAAACACGTACAATTTTCTTCTACGCTGGATGTAAATATTTTATTAGCGTAATGAACCCAGTTACAGTCAAAATTGTAATACGGCTAACACGTTTTGATGAAATACATAATTTAACGCCCAGGTAGATGGGTGGGCGAGACAGTAATTAGGATAGCTTAGCAAATATGAATAAGATGATAATAAATAGTTTAAGCCTGCCTTTTTTGATTTCTGTTAAAATGGCCATGCAGTGAGCGTAAAAAGGTGGTTTTTATATAATCGAACATTTATTTATATAGGTATTTTTAATTCATGTCCAGTTTTCGTGAGGAGTTGTGTGAAAAAACCAGAAGATATAGAGCCTTTTACATCATCTGTATTATTAGAATGCACGGATGCTCATGACAAAAGATAGGCAAATTTGTTTGTTTCAGGGGCCTTACGGACAACGGGTATTGCGGCACCAAACTAACGTTAGATCCGCTCAGTTGGAAAATCACGCGAACGTGAACCTTAACCCGCCCAGATACGGTTTGCGGTCGCGTGATTTTCCAACTGAGCGGATCTAACGTTAGTTTGGTGCCGCAATAGCTGAAATATTGCCTATTGTTTATTAAATTAAGGAGTATTGAAGTTTTTGAAGCCTTTGAGAAATACATAGGATATTTGGTTGTTTTGACGGCTTTTCATAGAACTATTTCGTCGCCATCCCTTGTTCCTTATCGAACCTTGCAGTAAATTAAAAGAAGTTCCCTTTCGAGCCATGCAGTTAGAAAGTGATAACAGTCTAACAACACAATACCTACACTTTTGCGTTTAATTTGACAGCATATTTTCCAAAAAATTTGAACTGCGTATTTGACGAAATATGTATTGATCATCCGCGATTTGATCTTATTGACCAAGTGCTATTAGATACATATTCCTACTAATGGATAGAATTAACATCTAAAATCTCAGGGTGACGCGCGGAGATCATTGCCGCGCAGGGTTTTGAGCTGTTGTAGTTCTAAATTCTGTGTGGCACTGAACTGTTATGGGCAAGCGTGAAGTATGAAGCTTACCATCATGCTAGTGGTTTGCTTGTAAGTTGATTAAAAAACTAGTAGTTTGCCTCAAATTCTAAGCCTCGTGACTCCCAAATCTTCGTAAGGAAGGGAATCTGAATTTAAACTGAAAAATTGTAATTTCTAAAACTACTTGAGACTCTGAGATATATTCTGAGACTTTCTGCTCAAATAAATAAATTAAGTAATATAAATAAATAATATGAAAATTTAATTTAAAAATACTTATTTCAGGCACTTGTTTGCCCCTAATTTACAAACTAAAGACTTCATATACAATGTACAATAAAAAATATGCATTACTTGCGAAAGAAAATTACTTTGATCGTAGAGTAATTTACAGAACAATTATTCTCGGCTAGCCAACCAACTATCGCATTTCTTACATTATTTATTAGTTCCCTAGATTCTCATAAAAGAAAAAACTTCATACCTCCAGACTAGTTGCAAATAAAGCTTATTTTCATCACAAAGGATAGAATGTCCCGTTTTACGCAAGATTGCTCAGAGCGGACCGCTTGAAATAATTTAATTTAGATGCCAGAGACCCGCTGAGGATCGCAGGAAAAATGCAGCTTAGTTGAGCTCAAAGCATCTTCTAAATCTAAACGAAGTTCTAATAACGACGACAAACACTGAACATAGGTGCTTATATAATTAGATATATTTGTTGCCAGCAGACAAATTTAAGTGGTTAGAATGTAAATTAATGTAGTTTATATAAGTCCTCATGTTTCATGACACAGGTATTTTGTATTATTAGGTCTATTGGTTGATTACAGGTAATATTATAGGTACTTGTTTTCAGTAAAAACAAAGCAATATAAATAATTATCATTAGATAAACTATCTAAATAACACTTTCGCCATTTAAATCCGAATTAATTTCAACCCTGTGAAAAAACTTAACTCACATACACGTGGGTTACATAGAACTGTGGTACTGAGACGAAAGGAAGTCACACTCGTAATTATAACAATTGGACCATCCCTGATTTAACCAAAAAATATCAGCTGTTCCATTATTTAGTTAGTTTTGAACTTAGAACAGGTAGGTAGTTTTATATGGAGCAACTGTTTTTTTCTCTTCTGGATTTCATGAGTGGTTCGCAAGTAATAATTCGGCTTAGTAAGACCAAAAACAAAGCAATATAAATAATTATCATTAGATAAACTATCTAAATAACACTTTCGCCATTTAAATCCGAATTAATTTCAACCCTGTGAAAAAACTTATTAATACTCATATACACGTGGGTTACATAGAACTGTGGTACTGAGACGAAAGGAAGTCACACTCGTAATTATAACAATTGGACCATCCCTGATTTAACCAAAAAACATCAGCTGTTCCATTATTTCGTTAGTTTTGAACTTAGAACAGGTAGGTAGTTTTATATGGAGCAACTGTTTTTTTCTCTTCTGGATTTCATGAGTGGTTCGCAAGTAATAATTCGGCTTAGTAAGACCGCTTTGTGTTACTGTGTAGACTTAGTTACTTAAATCATTAGACCTCTATGACATAAAAATAAATTCTTAGGGTAGGCGCTGCACGACCATGTTTGCACCTTTTTACAATCTTAATAATGTAAAATAGTACATTGTTATCCTAGGGGTGGAAGTAACCTATTTAGTTCCGAGACGAGGTTTGGCGCCCGAGCGTATCGAGGGCGCTAATAGTTCGAGGGACTAAATAAGTCTTTAACTCCGAGGTAAACACTGTGCTTCTCATTACGAATACAAGGAAACTAAAAATAAAAACATGAACTGGTTGTGTTTATACAAACCTGCTATACAGAAGTATAAACAAAACTCTACAATGAAGATCCCACCAAATTTTTTTAGCTTCCTGACTCTGGCAACTGCACGAGAAGTACAGGACCATAATCCTCTGAGAAAAAAAAAGGTGGAACATGGTTCAATACAAATGTGAAAATAGAACTAGTTTTTTTAATAATTTGAGTGTCTGTCAGTTTTCAACTGTCACTGTCAGTTGAAAGTGATTCTCCCTAGGGCTGAAATGTATTACTTTCAACCCGGTCCTCAGGCAACTTCAAACCTACTTTCCGAGTATGAGTAATGAAAAATATTAAGCACGCAACTGATATAAAAGCTGCTTTAATATAAAATTGTTATTTGACTGGATTTTGAATTAAGTTTATTTATTCCAAAAATATCATTAAATCTCTAACTATTCAACAACGTAACCTACATTGTCAGACAAACTTATGACTACGTACTTACATAGCACCGCACCATAAAGCAAGTTTTCACCAAAACGGCTGCGTAATCATTTAACTCGAGAAACTGGCGGGATTGAATCGTTTTGGCCCATAATAGACCCTTTATATTCGACGGAAGGGTGATCCGTCAGTCATCAATCTACCCCAAGGCAGCGGAAGGCTGCGGTCATTTCTTCGCACAAATTATTTCGGCTAGAATCCTCGGCTCTAATGGCGTGATAAACTTGAGCTATTATGAAAATAACAGGAAGGTGACTGGCCACTTTTAGGTGTAGTTTTAGGGTTCCGTACCCAAAGGGTGTAAAACCCCTATTACTAAGCCTACGCTGTCTGTCTGTCTGTCCTACCATTCTTTCGAACCGTAATAGATAGCCAGTAAAAATTTTCATAGTATTTGTAATGTTACGGTGGACTAAGAAATAATAATAAAGTCAAATCATCATCATCATCATCATCAGCCAGAAGACGTCCACTGCTGAACATAGGCCTCCCCCTTTAACCTCCACACTGAACGACAGCCTGCCTTTTGCATCCACTGGATGCCAGCGACTCTTACTATGTCGTCGGTCCATCTAGTGGGAGGCCTACCTACGCTGCATCTTCCGGTTCGTGGTCTCCACTCAAGAACCTTTCTTCCCCATCGGTTATCGGTTCTCCGAGCGATGTGGCCTGCCCATTGCCACTTCAACTTGCAAAGTCAAATAGTAAAAGCTAAAGGGTTCACAACAAAGGTTATTTTTTACCATATTTTTGGATTTACTCTCATGTAAAAATGGTAATACGTACAAGCGTCAATCTTGGTATGATAATAGTACACACTCTAAAGTATAACAACAAATAAAAAATAATGGCCAAGTGCGAGTCGGTGACAAATTTCTGTTCATTACCAAGTTATAATTATTATTGTGATATACTCGAGTGTCACTGTACCTAGCAAAATAATAAATATGTGGCTGCGTAGCAATTGCTTCGACAATTTTGGAAGGCGTTAAGACAGAACAATAACTGATGGTTGTATTTTGTGGTGGTACAGAACCCTCAATGCACGAGCCCGACTCGCACTTGGCTGGTATATTTTCCACGTTGGCGCCAAAAACTCCGAGTGAGTCTTGTTCATAAACTGTATAAGTAACAATTTTTAGTAATAACATACACAATGAATAATTTCTATTGTAATGATTGTATCATACTAATAAACCACCTAAATGAGAAATTATGGTTGTTTGTTGGTTGGTTCTTCTTTCACGCAGGAGGAGATCAACGGATCGACGTGATTTTTGTATTATATAGTTAGTAAAGGGTAAAGGATAGAGATGTAGGTATATAGTCGGCGAGCCAGAGAGTGATATACTCGTAGAAATTATGCTTTTACAAGCTTTTATTTTACATTTGGAACTGAATTTAAAAACACTTATCCCCAACTGATTGAGCTGAAATTTTGCGAACTCGTTTAGTTTGGATAACAATACATGTTAAAATAAGTGACGTCATTCTAAATCCAATATGGCGGACTCTCAAAGATGGCGGACCAGTTCTTTTATATGCACCCCCATGATATGGGTATCAAATGAAAGGGTTTGCTGAGATGAATACGTAAAATAAAATGACGTCATACTAAATAAAATATGGCGGACGCCTAAACACTTGATTTTAAAAAGGTGTTCTCAAATAATAATTTATTTAGAAAATTGCCATTGCCGTGGAAACTATGGGCAGTTGTGGCACTGAGGCCAAGAGCTTGATCTCAGAAGTTGGCCGCAGAATACGAGATAATGGTGGCGACTCCCGCTCTGGCTCGTTCCTGGTGCAAAGATTGGCCATTGCCATTCAGCGTGGGAATGCTGCCAGTGTTATGGGCACTTTTGCACCAGGTACGGTCCGAGGCGGGCTGTTTGATTAGACTGGATTTTTTGTAAGTGACATGTATATGAGTTTTAGAAAATGTACGATTACTGGGGAATGTACACTTGGGTGAAACTGCAGCGCACAGCTAGTTATTTGATAAGAAGCAGATGGCTAAAATAACACCGGTTTGTTTCAATCAGAGGAACCTGCGGTTGCTCGCCGTAACTCATTTATGAGAGGACGCGTAAAATGTTAAATGTAACTTTACGACTCCAAAGATTACTTACTTCAATATGCATGGGTACAATTTTTTCCATTACCTCATAAAAAAGCTGACCAAATAGAGTACATTGACGAAAATAAAATTAAAATTTGTTTAAAAATTTATAAGTTATATGTGTTTTAATTACTTGCTAGACAGAGAGCGCAGTATAGCACGTTATGACGTCAAGCCGTTCGCGCGCCATACAAATGTTATACTAACACACGCTTTGTGGGAGAGAGCAGAGCATCCTCTGTATGTATATCAGTCTCTGGCAGCCACATATCACAAGCTTTGCTTAGTTTGGGGTCAGATGACCGTGAGTGCAAAAATGTCCCGAATTTTTATTTATTTATTTAAAAACTTAATTAAAATTTAATTTAAAAAAAACTGTATGTGTGATGTATTTAATTATATCCTTCGCTAAGCTAGTTATTTGTAATAAATGAAACATTTGGACACATGCCTATTCTGGTATCTAGATAGATAGAAAATATTATGCAGCATGGTAGATTATTATTATTAGCAGTGATAACATTTAAGCCCTAACAGACGTGTGCATTTGGTTGACGGACCGCCGCCGTCCAACCAACGAGAGAGAAAGAGTGAGAATAACATATTTCCCTCTCTTTCTCTCTCGTTGGTCAGACGGTGGTTGAAGGTCAACCAAATCGACATGTCTGTTAGCACTTTTAGATCACCATGAGAAGGAGGAGAAAAGTTCCAGTATAGGTACGTATACATTTTTGTAAATTCTGTGAATTTTAATTTCATATACAGGAATGTTCGTTTAATCACTCATTTTACCCACCACCATTTTGTTATGATGCGATAACAATAATGAAAACGTAAATGGGTGATTAACAGTAGATTGATTACCCAACCTCGAATCTGACGCGCTTAAATAAATGGTATTTACCTCTACCTCGAAAAATTGGTTTTCATAACACCTGAAAACATCAGTAAGTGGCTTCCGTGGGAAAATCCAAACATTCTGTGGTCAAAACGTAGCCTATCGTGAGGTGGTAGCAGGTGGCGAGGTGGCTCATTACGCGCCTACCACCCCGGGGGGTGTTGGGGTGCCGTGGGAGGCATGACGTCACGCCTGTCGCAATGCCGTGTTGCTGAACCACGTGTGCAAGCAAACAATACTACGGAGATTGTACGTTTTATTTATAGTTTTGTATTAAATGACGTCAGAGGTAAATGCTAGGTTGAATCCTCTTGTCGTTTAAATCTTGAAATAAAATATAATTCAACTAGCTCTTATGGTAAATATTTAATAAAGTTTTTAGGCGTTATTATCAAATCAAACATTAAATACCAAAACTTGAAAAGGACATTCAACTTTTGGTCCATGGGGTCCATGTGTCTGCTGGTGATAAGAGAGCTGGCTCATTTTTAGGGTTCCGTACCTCAAAAGGAAAAAACGGAACCCTTATAGGATCACTTCGTTGTCCATCTGTCTGTCCGTCTGTCCGTCTGTCAAGACCCTTTTTCTCAAGAACGCGTAAAGGTATCAAGTTGAAATTTATACTTAATACTTGGGTCTACGGTTTCTTGTGGTTGTAAAAAAATAAAAGTTGTAAGTCAACGCAATCAAAAGATATGAACGTTTATGTCGCAAATTTTGCGATTTCACAGGGGAATCAAAACCTATAGGGTACTTCCCGTTGATCTAGAATCATGAAATTTGGCAAAAGGCAAGGTCTTATAGCACATATCACTATCACTTCACTACATAGTATAAAACAAAGCCGCTTCCCGCTGTCTGTCTGTCCATATGTATGCTTAGATCTATAAATTTGATGCGGTTTTCACCATCAGTTAGATAATTTTTTACGGAAGGTTTATAGGTATATGTAATAAGCGCCCCGCCCTGGCTTCGCACGTAAGTTACACCCATGCGAAGCCGGGCGGGCGGGTCGCTAGTATAGGAATAAAAATCTGAAAGTTACAAATTTGAAGTTATATCATTTAAAAATAATTATTTTGATATTACTAACTTATATTTTGTAGTTGGAATGTATAGAAGAACCTTATAGTCAACTACAAAGTTAAGTTTGTCTTTCAATATTTCCACTTTAGGTTTTTTTTTTGACTCACGCTCTGAGAGTTCTGTCCAACGGAACCCTCAGAGCACGAGTCCTACTCGTACTTGTCCGGTTTTTTTTTGGCAATTCAACGCGGGAATGCTTCCAGCGTTCTTGGTACTTTCCACACGGACAACTGCTTCATTTTGATTTTTTGTTAAGTGTCTTAATTTAGGCTTTTTGTTTTGTTTTCTTCATTTAATAATACATATTTACTTATATAAAAATTAAAAAATAAGATTGTAATTACAAAACCATTTCGAGCAATAAACTTACTGATTACTGAAAATGACTAAACCAACAGAAAAATAATAATATTTTAATTATAGGATATAGGAATAGGATAGGATCGATGGCTGCCGAACGGTAGCATGTGGGTTTTACAAAGACTTCCAGTAGCTTTACCTAGTCTGTGGCGCTTTACAAACTGATGGCATCGGTTCGAGGTTGGCCCTGCACCGATGACTAATTTTTATGTGCAGTTTTCAATGCCATCGCTCAAAAACGTCGAAGGAACACATCGTGAGGAAACCTTTAAGTATGTCCAAGAATCTCAAAAGTTGAACTTTTGACATGACTTAGACATGACATTCACCATCATTCACTGGGCCAGCATGGTGGATTAGAGCCAACCTCTCTCTCTCTGATCTCACAGAGAGCTTTTTTTTTTGTTATTGACTTGTACTGTTGGCCTTTTGGCCTCTACAGCTTGACCGGACTAGTTAACGAACGCAGAGTGCGTTCGGCATAACTTGGTGATTAACGTTTTGGGCGACTAGCACAAGGGCACCTCGAAGGTACGAACTTCGGCTTGGGCCGTCGCTGGGAGTGGGACTCAGACTTGCCCAGGTACCCCAGAAGGGGTGTGCCCTGGAGCCCTAGCGGTTTGTTGAACTGATTGATTATTTGGAGAGAATCTAACCGAAAGATAGAGGTTGGCCCTAATCCACCATATAAGTCAGGCCTGTGTCCAAGCAGTGGGAACATGGTAGGCTGAAAATGATGATGATGATGAATGGGATATCAAAATAGAACCAATAACATTTTTTAATTTTAGGGTTTTAATTTCAGTATTGTGTTACAATTATTATTATACGCCGAGTTAAGCCCTTAAAAGTAAAAAGTTACATATGTAGATCTTATATAACTTCGATATATACATCTAATACTTATTAGTTAAAAATATTTATATCTAACGGTGGGTCATGACTTAATTTTGAAAGATGCGCATACCTACTCGTGATAGTCTAATCATGATGACTGACTTCAAAAACCAATAAGATTCAAGATTTTCTACTCAAAGTTGGTGACGAAACGAAGTTGAGTATAAACTTAAAACCCTTTAATCTTTCAGAAAATTGGTAAATCTTTACAGATATTTTCAATAAGCATCTCATCATCATCAACCATTCTCCACCCACTGCTGGGTATAGGTCTCCTCTTCAGCGTGCCATCTTTTCCGGTCCTGTGCTAGCCTTATCCATTGCTTTCCTCCTGTCTTAACGAAATAAGCAATAAGCATCTAATAGGATAAAATTGCACGTGACCGCCACCTTGCCTAATGTTAAGCTGTAACACTATTAGGTAAATAAAGTCAAACTTTCCAGTTTCCTTGCTGCGTGCAATTGCACTGTGGCGCGTACCTACCTGCACTCTTCACCGCTCGGTTCTATACTTAGTTCTTGTCGTGACTGATAACGCGCGATGCTAAACGGTCAAACCGGCCGACGACCGGTCAAAGCGGACCAGGGGTGCAAGTACCGTTCTTTATCGGACGTCAAATTCGCTAAAATGCCATAGAATCGATCACAGCAAGTACTGAAAAAATGGCATATTATCGAATTTGACGACCTCAACTGTCAATTTGACGATCGATAAAAGAACGGTACTTGCACTGCTGTTTTGACAAATAAATGTAGGGTAGATACAAAACGTTTTTTTTTTAAATATATAATTTCGTTAGTGCTTATCTTTATGGTAGGTACTGTTAAACATATTATTATTATAGTTTATTTAAGTTTACCAACATGTGGAAGCTTCGTTACTAAATTAATCTCTCACATTATTTATTTATAGATAAAGTTAAATAGTGAATTTCTTGTTGAAAAACTGAAGTTCTTTAACCCGAATGATGCGGTCTATTAGGTTGGAGCTTCTTTAGAAGAAATAAATTCACTCGTGACTTGAATTCCAATAGTTTGCACAAATAGATCCATATTTTTGATCCATACTCTTATCCCAAAGGTAAGAATCGTTATAAATAGACAGCTACCTCTACCGGCAAATACGAGTATCTACAGTGCACACAGACTTCCACAAAAACCACCCTAACGACTCACACCGAATTTACGAGCCAAATAAATTTGCCATTCGAATAATTTGCAACGCGGCCCACGTAGAGACCTCGTGTCGATGCCTCGAAATTATTTAAAGGTGATCTCGTGTTATCATTTTATAACTGAGTAAGTCTAGAACGCAGTACATTAGGGTATCTTTGAAATATAATGAGGGAATATGGTATTTCGAGCACAAGATTGTGTCTATGAAAGACTTAAATCATCATCAGCCAGAAGACATCGACTGCTGAACATAGGCCTCCCCTTAGATTTCCACACTGGATGATCATGATATCACATTATAGATCAACACATGACCTAGACTAGAACTAAGAGTAATAGTATTCAGTGACACAGAATGAAAATTCAAACGGTTTTTCACTTGACCACAAAACGCAAAACTGTTTTAAACGTAAACGGGTAAAAATTAGCGTTTAAATGAGAATATTCTTCCTTTTTTGAAGTCTGTTAATAAACTACTTGATCGCTTCAATGTGTGATCTTGTTGCGACCCCTATATTTTCAAAACGGCTTGACTGGTTTTGGTCATATTTGAACTTAATCATCGTATTTGAATGAACTACCTATACTTTGCCTACAAAATTTCATGCCGTTAGAATCAATGGTGATTTGATCGGCATTGATATAAACTACTTGACCGCCTCAACTGTGACCTCGTTGCGTCACTTGTCTATACAGAATTTCATGGCGGTCGAATCACCATTGACTCGATCGTCATGAGTATGGATGTTATTGTCGTACATTATAACTAAACTTATTAACGCAGATTTATTCCCATATATCGTACGTACTCTAATACTTTCGTTTCACTTGGTCAAAAAACATCCGATGTCGTGTCGATTTTTCTCACCCATAATCAGGAAACCCAACTTTACGCAGGTTGGGCTAAGCCACCGTAAGCAGTCGTAAACTAAGGTATTTTCTTTATTACCCATCTCATGCTGGATGGAAAATGAATGGAAAATTATGGATACGCTTACTCAGAAAAAGGTACAAGGATAAAGGTGAGGGAAATTTGAGGGAGCGTATTTTTATCAAACCTATGACAGGTTAATTCAATGAGCGTGAAAAAGGCGAATGGATTTGACATTTTCAGGGAACGTTTTATATTTGTTTAGGTTAGAAAATGGGTTTACTTAAATCTTTGTGAATATAATTATACTTATCTATTAAAACATTATTTCTAATTTCTAGTACTAAAATATTGATATAATTTCAGACTTGTCTTAGTAAACTTTTTGATAAATTGTTATATTTACTTAATAAAGCTTTAAAAAAAATCTTCCTTGAAACCCTCAGAATCGTCACAGAATTAGCATTAAAAGCTGAGAACCAAACAGATTTCAAGTTAAAAGAAAATAATAAAAAAGTTCTCAACCGAATTGAGAACCTTCCTCTTTTTTGAAGTCGGTTAAAACTCAACTGTAATTTCCGTTCCGTCACTTTTCTGTAGCTGGTTATGAAAATCGGTTACGAAAACGACAATTTCATTCTGTTTTTGTAGCTGGTTTTCAAACAAAAAAAATTCGTACCTATATCTGGTTACGAAAGTTCAGTTACAAACGTGGGCGAAAGGTAAAAAACTTACCTATCATAATACTTCTAATATTTTTATCTCCTATATAAGTATACCCACTTCTCTTAAAACTCAAGATCACTTCGCTTAGTAAGAGGGTTGATTAAGCCAATCAAAAGATACTTATCGGGAAAAACACGAAAACAAAATTATCCAAAAAGGCCTTTGACAAAGCCCTTGATTCAACGAGAACAACAACTTGAGACATCGAGCTACATTTAATTTAACACATTCATCAATAATTCTATAGTAAATTCACTATCTGATCTTGAGAACAAAGAAAACCCATATCAAATCTTCGCAGCTGTTTTATTATTTATCCTCTCCGTTCTCCCCTCTCTTTTCCTGTACGGAAAGCTTTTTGGCATTTTCAGTGCTGCCAAATAGTAACCTTATTTTGTGCCTGACAAAAGCGAAAAGGATTTGCGGAACCAATCCAAGGATTACAGTTAGTTCATTCACATTTTTCTGGTCAGATCGGGTATTAGAGTCTGTGAAATACTTTGGGAGAAATAAACATTCTGTTTCATTATGTGAAGTCAATTAATAAAACCGGCCAAATGCGAGTCGGGCTCGCACACTGAGGATTCCATCACATAGCTTTGTTAGCTACTAAAACTAAAGTATAAAAAATAGTGCAAAAACACAAAATCCATCAACGCCCAGGCGGTCACCCATCCAAGTACCGACCGCGCCCGACGTTGCTTCACTTCGGTGATCGTACGAGAACCGGTGGTGAACAGAAATTTGTCACCAACTCGCACTTGGACATTATTTATTATCTGTTGTTATACTTTAGAGTGTGTACTTTAATCATGCCAAGCTTGTATATATTACCGTTTTTACATTAGAGCTAATACAAAAATACGCAAAGAAATACGTTTGTTGCAACCCTTTTCGTTTTTGACTTTATTATTACTTCGTAGTTAATCCGCTGTAACATTACATATTCTGTGAAAATTTCAACTGGCTATCTATTACGGTTCGAAAGATACAGCCGTTTAAAGGTAGGACGGACAGACAGACAATGTAGGCTTAGTAATAGTGCCCCGTTTTAACCCTTTGGGTACGGAACCCTAAAAACTTAGAGATAACTTCAGTAGCAGTATATTAATGTAGCAATAATGAAGTAAGAATGTAGCATTATACATAAGAAAAAAAGATGTGTAGATAGAATTAAAGATTTAGCTCTAAGTACTTGCTGCAAGTTTTCTAATTGCGTTAATCTATTCGATCGCGGTCACGTTATCTAGGATTTGTATTTAATAAGACTAGCGCCATCTGGATGATAGTGCTCAATTGGAAAAACTCGCACTAGGCACTCTGGTAACTTCCGAACGTAATGTACAAATGCCTATAATATAGGCAAGTTTATGCAACATACCCAGGCTGTTCCGATTCGCAATTCGGTGCTGAAATAGGCTACCGTGCCCGAGGCATCGCCAGGCACTTCGTATTTAATGTTACCGATATAAAATGCCTGCAGGCTGATCCTGGAAGTGCTAAAAACAAAATGGTTTTAGATAAGTAACAATCTAAATAAACTTGAGCTTTTCTTCAAAAAGGTTGTTGTGAAATTGCGTTGAAAGAAATAAAACGAATTGATGATTTGGTGGTAATTATATGAAACACCTTTTTTAATTGAATTTTCGTAAAATTAATGCAGCACATTGTTGTAGTTTTGAACCAGCTCTTATAAGACGAATCACTTTATTCAAGCGCTTGTTGATTTGACAATTTCAATAACTTTGTTGGGTGCTTAAAGCCGGGTACTCACTTAGCCGTGTAGCATGTAACGTAGCTGATACTGTATCAACCTGCAAGTGGGTACGGCTCGTCCACGGTCACCGCGTATCCAGCTACAAGCTCCCGGCCTTTGCCTTTGTGTTCGCAGTGAAACCGCCACTCGGCGGGTCACTGCGAGCTTACTGCGCTCCACGCGCGAGCGGCTTGCAGCAGGCTCGCGCCTACGTACTCACTTGATTCAGTATCAGCTACGTTACATGCTACACGGCTAGGTACTCTGCTTAATAATTTTTAAATCTGTTTTTATAATGATAATTATATTATGTAATCATACCTACTGGTTTCACATAATCAAGGACATGCCGTAAACTCAAAAAGAAAAAACATATTGCAATATTTTCAAAAGAGGGTTTTAATTCAATCCACTTTTTCCGTTTCATGCTTGTTTATTTTTATTTTGTGAAATTAGAAACAATAAAGTAAGGTATAACTTTTGATTTCTAAAATGTAGGCTTAAATAAATTCCTGATAAGTTTAGGCCTTGACCTTGACCGTGTAGGTGTATAGCACATCTAGTTTTAGCTTAGCCATGTGAGCAGTGAGCATAAAACATGGATGTCGTTCAACGCCAGCTTAACACGGACACAGACCAACACCTACATGGCGGATAACTATACCCATCTATAACAAATATTATTTCGCATCATATCTATGAGATAGATGCATTACAGCGTAGAGCTGTAAGAATTGTCGAAGAGCCGCTAAATATGCGCAGAGAGGGGTCTGATCGAAGGAGCCTGAAAGTTCATCCACATATCATCGAACAGTGGAATTCGTATACTGTGCGATTCAAACGAACTTTCTTGCCTCATACCTGCAAAATGTGGAATATGCTACCTTCCGCGGTGTTTCCGAAAAGCTACAACATGTGGTTCTTCAAAAGTCGAGCGCCAACGTATTTGTGATGCCTTTGGAGTTACAATTAAGTATCTATAAGCGACGGTGACTGCTTACCATCAGGTGGTGGCCCGTCTGCTTGTTTACCACTATGTTATTTACTTACCACCTTCAAAAATGTGTTTTCAATTGCTTGACGGTGTGTATCGGCAGTTATGCTTCAGATCGAATAATTTCAAACTAACTTTGAAATTATTGATCATCATATAGCTGTGTCATATAGCAGGTGAGCTGTGGTAAAACGCCTTGCAAGCGCTAGGAAGACGCTTATTAACTTTATCAATGATATACTTTAACTTTATTTTAATTTCGTTTTATTTTTATAGTTCCGTAGCGTAGCCTATATATTATGTTGTGTCAGTCTAACCGTCTATGCAACTTACTTTGCGCTACGCGTACAAAGTCGCTAGCATCAGCTAGTAAGTTTCACTCAACGTTACGAATTCTTTACTCCTTTTGGCTATCTATCATCTATTAGATGATAGGTATGTAGCTGCAGCATCAAATTGTATCCCCCCGATTTTGTTATCGTCAGTTTTTTTATTGCCGGAACGCCTCTTACTATGGAAGCTTATTTAAAGATGTATTCACATTTAAAGAAAAACTAAATACAATGACAATTTTATTGGTTCCTCAGAAAAAAAGAAATTCAATCTAGCTTAAACGAGCAGGTTCAAAGCAACTGCAGTAAGTGTAGACAAGTCAAACATTCGCAGAAACTTTGCAGCGAGCGGAGTTTGTGCAGGTGCACATAGTTAATGATATCGCAATAGTTCTGCGGGAACAGTAAACTAATTTGAATTTATATTCTCGTATTCTACAAAAGAGAAATGATAAATGGGATAAATTGTGATTTAATGGTTCAGAATTAAACGGGTAACATGCTACTTTACAGAGAGCAGCTGGTAATTTTAACGAAAATAAATTTTATCTTGTTGCTTCCAGTAAATAATTACATTTTAATAGTCATACTAGCTGCGCCCCGTGGTTTTACCCGTGTAGTGATGAAAAATGGTGTTGATGAAAAGTAGCTTATGTCAGTCTCCGGCTATGAACTATAGGTACTTATGCAAAAAATCTGGTCGATCTGTTGCTCTGTTGCTGCGTGAAAGAGGAACAAACAAACCAGTAAAGTTACAAACCAACAAACCAATAAACAAACACGGACAAACACGGTAAAAATCGCTATAAAACATTTGTATACAGGTCATTATAAAGGACAATTATATGGCACATTACTAATAATATTATAGCAAAGAAAGTAACTGTATTTTCTGTTCATTTGTCTCTTTGCCTGTCTCTCTTTCATCCTATCTCTTTGTCTCTGTCAGTCTGTCTCATTGTCTTTCTGTCTATTTGTGCTTGTTTTTGTGTCTCTTTGTTTTAAGTATCTCCGTTCTTTTGTGCTTTTTTATTTTTATTTTTTCTCTTTCTTTCCTTCTGTTATTAAACAATAGACGTTTTTATTTCTCTTTATGTGCTCTTTATTATATTTCTTTCTGGCTGTTCTTATCTCTCTGGCCTTTTGTCCTTCCGTCCTTTTTTATCCCTCAGTTTCCATGCCTCCCCCTTTTTTCTATTGCTCATCTGTCCTTCAAATAAATTTCAATGACATTTGTAAAGAAATAGTGTGAATTTCCCCCTTTATTATACTATTCTTTGGTGTGAATCATAAGGATGTGTCTTACTTGTCATACCGAAAATAGCGGAAAACTGGAAAATTACAAGTAAAACAGCAATCCACAGCTAGTTCCAACATAAACAGTCAAGTAAGCACAGCGGTCCGCAACCATACAATGGAATAATAAACAATGGCTGCCCTGAATCGGAGTTTTTATTCAAAGTAAGTACATAATTTTACAAAATGCTGCTGTTTGCTTTATTAATGACTTCGGACGTTACGAAATCAGTTGTACGATTTCTATCGTTCAATTCTAGCTTTAAAATAATAGGTATTTTGTTCCTTGTATTTCTTTTACCTCCGTTACCATTATCACCGCCCTTGAATAACTTATGGCGAGATTGGCCTTACCTTGGATATGTCATTGTTCTCAGTCACTTGCCAATCAATTTTTTTTTATCCTGCTACCTTTCTGGTTCTCATCGTCGGTAGTGTTGGACTTAGATACGTTGATGACTTTGTATTTCACTGTTTGATTTTTCCCTCTATAATTTTTTTACCCTTCACAAAATTTTTAAAAGCTTTTGGCAAAGGGGTGATTTACCCCATGAAAAAAATACAAACCCCATTCACCCGTGTCACCTCCAAATAGCCCTAGTATAAAAAAACTATTAATTTAAATCTTAGTCCGTAAGACCGTTTTGAAAAAGAACATTTGAGCGATTTACACCGTGCTCAAATGTTGCATTCGGATTGTCCCAGTATAAAAAATTCGTCGACTACACACCGTGATCCGATAGCCACATTGAAAAGAAAACTTGGACGATTCGCACCATGGTCTGAACAGCATGTAGTGCGAAATGCCCACACACCCGTTTGGGTTCTCATCACTCGTAGGTAATAATCGCATAATAATTATTATGAAGCACCACAAATGTCAAAAATTTACGTGAATTTTTCGAAAGTGCCGAATTTTGTGCATATTTGTCTACCACAAAATTAGGTACCTAGTCAACTGAGCTATTTCTATGGCTTTTAACAATAAATAGGAAGCTTTTTACGGTTCCGTAGTTTACTAATAAATTAGCAAAGTTGCAATCAACACGGAACAAGCTATTTAAAATAATTACGGCGGTACCCTCTTACTCTGGGCATTACTCAAAAAGTTATTTTTATCTTTTTTCTGCTTCGTCACTCAAAACCATTTATTAGACAGCTACTGTTAAATATCGCAGCTTTTATTTGATAACAGAAAAGCGAAAAGCGGATTATCGCGATACACCTACGTGAATTCGCTAACGAAATAATCATGAAAAGCCTCTTCAGACTGCGATATTACAATGATAATCACATTTTACACTAATTCTATTCACTTTACATAACTGTGAAAGTTTGTGTGTGAGTGTGTAATTTTGTCTACATTTTTTATGTCATAGTCACAATCATTATTTATTTATTTCCATTCGATCACATTAGAGCAATTGGACACGTCAACTAAACAATTCAGAGAATATTTCATTAAATAAAATATACCTTAGCTATATATAACTTAGTCAGTGACTGCAAAGGGGCAAAGGGGAAATGCAAGGCTTGTCATGGTTGACAAGCTAGGCGTTCGACCACATATCACCTGATGTTAAGAGACGGTGTGGTCAAAGATGGCAAACACACCTACCCTGGATTGAGTTTTGGCTCTCTCTCTCTCTCAACTTAACACCTGACTGGTTTGAACGAAATTTGACATGGAGTTAACTTATACCCTGGATACCTACTTGGCTTTTAATATATAGGCTACCAACACATTAACATTATCTTTATCCCGGAAAGATTCATAGGAGTGAAACTGCGGAACCCTGCTAGTGTGTAAAATATCGTGGCATGAGCTTCGTGGGTTACTCCGCACTGCTCCCTTTCTGCGTAAAACAACGTATTGCTAAGTTTGAACGTGTCCATGTCTACAAAATGTATGCGAGTGACATGGCCATACCTAGAAGCTAAACTTGCATCGTTGATACTCCATTGTCCACTGAAGTAGAGTGGAACTGGGTCTCTTTTATTTCTTCTTTCCTCTTGAAAGGATTTTGGCGTCGCACCTCTTGTGCATTTGCCAGTGTAAAGTTTTGAAATATTTTAAAGTTTTAATAAATATCGGTAAACAAACCCACCGTCAGAGTCAAGCAAAGTATGTCACTGTCAAGTCCAAAGAAAAGCAGTGGAGACTTTACTAGAGGCTTCTATGAAGTTTTGGAAACATCACGAAAATACATGTTTCACTTCGTTGTATTACTTTCACAAACAATAAATAATAATACACACATCAATACTCAAAATAAGTGTAAACGGGATGACATATAAAACACGCAGAGTGGCGACTACTTCATTTATTCAGCAATCGAAATGAACAGAGAGAGAGTTAGCTGGCAGGCTGGCTTATATATACACTCCCCTCAAAGGCTTGGCGAGCTTGACAGTGGCATGGCGTGAGGGAGGGGTGTGTCATGGCGGCTGGCTGGTTGTCATTCGTAGTTTCGCAGGCAACGTCACGTCCGTTTTGTTACACTCGACCATCCTGCAACAATTGCTCCCGCAATTGGGAACAAACAACAAGGTTTAGTTTCTAATAAATTAACAATGTGTTCAGTCTGAGGCTGACTACACTACTGGCAATAATAAGGGCTACGGGCAACATTAAGGGCTAGTGGTAATATTAAGGGTCAATGGCAATATTTAGGGTCACTGGCAATATTAAGGGCCACTGGCAATATTAAGGGCCACTGGCAATATTAAGGGCCACTGGCAATATTAAGGGCCACTGGCAATATTAAGGGCCACTGGCAATATTAAGGGCCACTGGCAATATTAAGGGCCACTGGCAATATTAAGGGCCACTGGCAATATTAAGGGCCACTGACAATATTAAGGGCCACTGGCAATATTAAGGGCCACTGGCAATATTAAGGGCCACTGGCAATATTAAGGGCCACTGGCAATATTAAGGGCCACTGGCAATATTAAGGGCCACTGGCAATATTAAGGGCCACTGGCAATATTAAGGGCCACTGGCAATATTAAGGACCACTGGCAATATTAAGGGCCACTGGCAATATTAAGGCGTACTGTCAATAATAAGGGCTTATTGATCATAGCTTATAACGATCAGTGATTCATTGGTTCCATCAAACCTGTCGGTACCATCAAGGCTATGGTTACCATCAAAGCTATGGTTACCATCAAAGCTATGGTTACCATCAAAGCTATGGTTACCATCAAAGCTATGGTTACCATCAAAGCTATGGTTACCATCAAAGCTATGGTTACCATCAAAGCTATAGTTACCATCAAAGCTATAGTTACCATCAAAGCTATAGTTACCATCAAAGCTATAGTTACCATCAAAGCTATAGTTACCATCAAAGCTATAGTTACCATCAAAGCTATAGTTACCATCAAAGCTATAGTTACCATCAAAGCTATAGTTACCATCAAAGCTATAGTTATCATCAAAGCTATAGTAACCATCAAAGCTATAGTAACCATCAAAGCTATAGTAACCATCAAAACTATAGTAACCATCAAAGCAATAGTTACCATCAAAGCTATAGTTACTATCAAGACTATTGAGGCTGTTAAAACTATTGAAGCCACCGAAAATATTTTCAATATACTACCGAAGATGTTAAAACTACTGGCAGTTGCTACTGGGAAAGTTAGAACTACAGAAATATCAGGACTAATATCAAAACCATAATAATTAATTACTATCACCATCAGAACAATCGACACTATCAGCAACTTAATTGGAAACAAACAGAACTACTGCACTGCGCAAATGCGCTGCGCTGCGCAAATTCCTCTCGCTACAATTCATACGAAGATACTACTTATTTGTAACTTGACCATAACATCAAAATATAGACAGCAACTAATGAATGGTAAGTGCTAAGTTCATCTTTGGAGCAGTAAAGGTATAACAGCTATGCCTATCGTTATTGTTAAATATCACAATGTAATAATTCCGTGGCAAACATCAAATCTGACACCTGTTACATAATGAATATAAGGTAGGTAGGTACTTAAAGTGCTCATATAAATTTATAGCACTGACAATCCTAAACTTATTTTAAAGATACATCATAACAACAACTAAACTAAAACAACGGCGTTAGGCCATTTATTAAGGTACCTACACCTTGCATAGTTAAGCACTAAATTAATTTTAAACTGGCAATGCTATTCCTATGCTATCAGCAAACTAATGCTATCAGTGCCTAACCATTACTTTCGTGAGAATCAACCAACTCGTTATGAGTTTATATTATGTGTTTAACTTCGAGTTGCGTTGCATCAATTTGCGCGGTTAAGTATGTCTAACAGTAACAAATTCATATTTTGGTTATTAATACTTAATTGAGGACATAAACAAGTTTAATGTAATTTTGGAAACATGATTGAAACTTAAATGGTTCCTTAATAATCTACAGTTTTATTATTTGTTGCTTGCACTTATTTTTTAGTTCTAAGGCGTGCGCCGACTCTTGCGTAATAATTCCTGCAGGCGCAGATCGCACAGATTTGTCACTGTTTCGTGCAGGGGCAAAACTTGGCTTTGAGCTGACGACGTGGTACCGAGTATCGACTCTGCATAGATTTGAAATAAGCTACCCCCATGTGTTTCAGTTTTAACTGTGGTTTTCTCATGCTCAGTACTGGAAATGCAATATCCCTTTGCGTTAAGGTGTGCGTTATTTTAGGTACAGCTTCCAAGACTAGTATCGACTAAAGAATCCTTTGACATACTTCGTCAACAAGATTGAAACATACAACTTTATGTAAAATTTTCTAGTAAATAAAATCTATGTCGAAGGTTGTCATATCTCCTAGGCTCAGTAGAGATGTCATGACTAGGCTTTGCATTGCTATTTGCTAGGCACACTATAGATTTATTTCCAGAAAATCAGGCTTCTTTCGCCAACTAAATAATTATCAGATTTTTAATGACTAATTTTCTGTCTGTCATGATTCAATTAGTAACACCAGTCCAATTCACCAGTACCTAATCTGAATCACATTCCATCACAAATTACTATTTTGCAACGCGAGAAATTCCCGAGTCTACCCGCAGACATGACAATAAAAGTTATTTTCCATCCCACCCACAGACTCGACTTAGAAATAAAATGAGGTATCGAACTAACGAAGCTAGCACTTCCACAATGTAATTTTTCTAATCTACCTACAGGTTTCGTAGTTTCTCTGATCAAAAGTGTAAAAGTCAATTATAAATCTTTAGACAAACTCGGCATCGATTAAACTGGAGTGAATAGTTGTATCTAATCTATGTATGATATGTAAAGGCTGTTTAACCTAAAATCTTACATGTTCATAAGCACGTACTATTGGGATTACCCTCAAGTTGTGCGTAAGGAGTGTGATTGCACGTCAATCTACCAACCATTGCAGTTTTATTTTATGATCACGGAAGAAAATTATCGAACTTTCGAGTGCATCTAATACAATTTGTTTTTTGTTTCGTTTTGACCTACCAATGAGTAGTCACTAATAATTAGAAAGCAAAGCACGGGCCAAGACAATGATTTAGTTTTCGTCTTTTCTTCTGTACAGTCTAAATCACGTCTGTAGGTACAATCAAATCTATCGGAATTGGAACTAGGCAATTAGGTACGATAGTTACTTAGGAAATGTGCATGGTTTGCTCACTGCTATCAGTTAATGGTCTTATTTTGAAGTCATATACTTGTAAATTTTCTAATACTAACTTGAATTAGTGGCAATAAGGTCAAAAATATGTATATCTCATAAGCATAATGGCAAGTAGAAACAAACACACCTGGCTATTAGGCTAAGGCTCCTCGCTAGCTCCAACTGATGCAGGCTGGCCTCCGCTGCTTTAGGCCCTAGTTAGGTTAGGACCTCGCCCGGCTGCTACACGCCACACGGATGCAGGCCCCATGCTGGCAGGCAGACAGGCAGATTGGCACGCAGGCGGGCAGGCTGGTAGGCAGGTAGACAGTAGTATCTTGCCACGTGTCTTGCGGCCCGAGATGGAATCTTGAAATCTTCGATGTCACAGTTTTCGCACGCAGTGGATAGTAAAGTCACGGGCAGAAAGTAGGGTTCGCCGTGTTTAAATGCCACGGAAGCGGCAACAAGTAATATTCTTATTTCTTCTTCTTGCTCAGTACGTGGCGTCGAATGATGAGAAAACAGGGTGGGTGGTGTTAGATCTTCATGATTGTGGCGACATTATTCTGCATTTTTACTTCGTTTTTCATCAGGCCAACTAAGTAGCACGATGCTTTAGCTTGGCAGAGTCAACCTTCTTGCAGTACATAATTACGTCATCGTAAATTCTTCTCAAGCAGTAACTTCGCCGTTATAGACAGGATTATATAGTCTTCTTCGAGGATCAGAATCAATTTGACCAAGCGCCATGAAGCCGCAGTGCGCGTAGGTATTAAATTTTCTTCTTTATCCCTCTTCTGAATGTAAACGGGATGACATATAAAACACGCAGAGTGGCGACTACTTCATTTATTCAGCAATCGAAATGAACAGAGAGAGAGTTAGCTGGCAGGCTGGCTTATATATACACTCCCCTCAAAGGCTTGGCGAGCTTGACAGTGGCATGGCGTGAGGGAGGGGTGTGTCATGGCGGCTGGCTGGTTGTCATTCGTAGTTTCGCAGGCAACGTCACGTCCGTTTTGTTACATAAGTCAAGTTGAGGAAAATAATACAATGAAGCGACATGTTTTAGTTTTCACGATGCCGCCAAAACTCCCTGGGTCCTTTTTAAAGAAAACATGTTACACAGCGAACAAATTTGTCATTTTTTTTTAATTACTAAATCTTTGTAAAAAAATTAAATTTAAATTTGCAGTTCTGCTCGGCTCCGTTTCGATAGACTCAGCCACTGCGTGGCTAGTGGAGGATAGTGCTGGGAAAGCTTAATTAAACTTTATGTTATACCGTAGTGTGAAGAGACCTTAAAATGGCTCGGGGTAAAACCACATCGGCTGACCGCATTCTGAAATTGAAGCAAATGAAATAATATCCTGTAATTTTCAACCGACCTCAAAAAGAGAATTTCTCAATGCGACCGCAATGCGTGTGATGTTTTTTCTACTCGAGTGATCAGAAGATTCATAATTATGTACGAATATACTTTTCAGGTCGTCTAAATAAGTTTTATCAAAATCTGACCTGATATTAAAGAAGATAAGCTATATTTAACACGGCATAGGTTTTTTTACATCTGACAAAGCTAAGTAAGTTGGCTAAGTGGTAGTATTTCCTCTGTGAGGAGTTTGGCGCCGCACTCCAGTATTTTCGTGTTGTTTCCAGACATCCATAGAAGCCTCTTATAAAGTTGACCACTTTACTATTGTTAGGTTTCGAATCGAGTTGAATCGATTTTCTCGAGTTTTTGAACAAAATATTGTCTATGAAACGGTTGACGTTGCTTTAAAACGTCAACCGCCTTTTTGAATTACCAATAAAAGAGATAATGGGATTCGGTTGGCAACGGTGGTCGCGAACGGTCGCATCAAGCTGGCATCGAAGCGGAGCGCAAGACTTGAGTTGTGTAATTGGGAGTTGAGGAATCAGCGTTTGTAGTTTGAGTAACCTACCGGAATATTATATTGTTAAATAAAGAGTTCTGCTTCTGAAGTATAATGTTTTATTATATTTCAGAAGTGGGATATGCCCACTTAAATGCCCAACTGTGCTAATTAGACAAAGATCATGCTTCATAAAACTATGTCCACATGTTAAGAGATTAGTATTTTATTTGATGTGATTAGGTTTGAAGTCGCAAAAAAAAATATGTGAAGTTGGTGTGGCATATTATACTGTGGTATCGGAAGGGTCTCTGGGCGTCTATGGGGGAACAAACTGCATCTATTTTTAAGCTAGGATGCGCTGTTTTCATTATACTTCACATTTTGGGTTAAGTAGTAAGCCGAGTGAATAAAACGTTTTTAATTTTAAAAAAAATCTTGTTTCGAGATACGGTGTTATGTCCTATGACGATGAATCCCTGGTACAACGGCGGCTGTTGACGCCGCACCGACGAAATCAGGGCCGGTCGAAGTTCGAACTGCCGTATCCATGCGAGCAAAAGCATGGGGCACGTGTCTGTGTGGCGTGTAGCAGCTGCGCGAGGTCCTGTCGAGAGCCTGCAGCCGCGGACGCCACCAAGGAGCCTCAGCCTAATATCCAGGTGTGTTTATTTCTGCTTTTCATTATGCTGGTGAGATATACTTATCGTTGACAAACTTTACTAAAAATAACGCGTCGCATTATATTTTCATAAAGTATAAAGATCATATCGAATGCTATAATAAATGGCGTTATACGTCCTTAAAACGTGTAAATGAAGAATTTTATGATTTCATACGGATTCCGCAGAAAAACTGTCATATCTGCAGGTAGATTAGAACAATATGTTAGTATACTGATTATTTCTTATGTAACACAGAAAACAAAATTGACATGTGTTCGAAATTAAGCAAGAGATAAACATTTTAAATTCTGGTTAGACAGAAAACTCACTTTACTTACGAATGACGTCACATGTAAGCACGCCATACAAACTCCATACTGACACTCATCATGCGGGAAAGGGATAGACCATCCTTTAAGATTTAATTGTTTTTTCACTAGACCTATTGCGTTGAGTAGAAGTGTTAGTTTCGTCAGTTCATTTTGTATCTAAGGCCTAGTCTGTAGCAAAAATAAAAATAAAAAAAGCACTGGAAGGTTGCGGGTAGTTGTAATAAAACTGGAAGTCAAAGTATAATACCAGTTAAGATTGTCTAATTTGGTAGCGTTAGTTATGCGAGTGTCCAATGTTTAGAACCCTAGTCAAAGAACACATAATAGCACACAGAAGGTTTTTCTCCGCGAAGAGGCTTAAATAAATAAGGACTCTCTCTACGAGGTAAAAAAAAAAAAAAAGTAGTAATTCAACTCGTACAGCGCTGGATACCGCTTGTTATATTCGCCTAGAAGGCCGCCCTCTTTCTATTACGTAGCTCTATCTCTCCTGACGCGGCACGTGTAACGTTAGGGTTGTCTTCTTAATATTTACACCGAATCATCGTCATTATCAGCCACAAAATGAAACAAACCTAAGTAGGTCTATGTTTTTAGTTTTAGTGATATTTTTGTGTTGGCATGACGAACTCTTGGGGATTTGTTGTTTGTTTAGAAGTAATAGTTTACAAGTACGTACCTACTTATAAACAAATCTTAACAAGTGAGTACACCTATACACACCTATTCGGGCTATTGGCAAATTCATAGTATTTCGCACAACTATTCATTCCTCTAGACACGGGTGTGTCTGTAGTATAGGAAATAATTTTTGTTTCGTGTTTGTGGGTAGACTGGAAAATAAATGAACCGAAAGTATATGTGCATATATTAACATTTTAAAATTATTACTCTTCATTTGGAGCAGAATCTAAGTCAGTGCTTTGATGTAGATTCTTCAAAATAATCATGAATACACAAATTGCTAAAAGTCGCTCAGGTAGATGAGGATTTAGTAAACCTTTGTGTGTTCTGTCACACTTGCAGTATTGCATCATTTGCATAGGCACAGTTCATTTATCTAAGCCTTTATAAGTGGGATTTGGTTTCGACATTTTATTTCCAGTATTGCAATGTTTGCCACGGAAAGTATAGTGATATTGTAAGATAATAAAGGCATAGCTGTCAGATCAACTTTTACAAATTAATGTAATGACTGGTTAATTGAGCAGATATGTGTTCCGGTGGATGTAAAGCGAGTTATTAGTCGTCGAATTAATGATAAAATCTAAAATATTGGTCAAATTGCATATCATAATCAGCCTTTTAACAGTCCATTGCTGGACTTTTAGCATACCCCCGAAAGGATGATTGGGACACAACGCTGGGTCAGTGCGAATTGGCGGATTGGATTCGAATCGCATATCTTAGGCTTAAAATATAACATTGGACATAATGAAAGTTATCAGCTAATTACGGAACAGTTGTTTCCTTCTTGACTGTTTATTTTGAATGTAATCTGCCGGAGACAATATCTGTATTTCAGTGTGGTGTGACAGTGGAGGTTATCGAAGACAGTGAGAAACGTGGTCAGCGTGTCGACAGCGTGCCGACATCGAGTGACGTGGCTAGCGTGCTGACAGCGAGCGGCGTAGTCAGCGTGCCGACAGCAAGCGACGTGGCCAACGTGGCGACAGCGAGCGACGGGGTCAGCGGACCACGTCCCCAGTACAGGCCGTCGTTCAAGGTCAAAGAGCGAAAATGGATGGGTACGCAACTTGACAAAGTTGATTTTTGGTTGGGTTGTTAATAGCTTGAAAAGAAGATTTGGCGATTTGATTGGGGGTCGGTTCTATCAATAATTTACCTTTTTTTCGATAACTCATTAGCAAGATTACGACTCGTAAATGATACGTCAGTATTCTTTTTTACTGATTAAGGTATATAAACGCATTTACGTGAACGAAACTTTTACGTAAATTGTCTATGGCTATTTTATTGAGAGAGATACGCCAACATATTACACATTTAAAAATTAATATATTTTTTTAGACATGCATAGTTCTGATATGAACACGTTTTACAGGCGTATACTACATTCGCCATAAAAGTGATTAGACACTAAAACTATATAATTAAATAAACATTTAAAACATGTGTTGATATCGCTAAAGTTTAAAAATTACTGTGTAGATATTTCTTTTAAAATAGATGGGAATAGATGGATGAATATCTGGGTAGATGAAGATAGAAAGATAGTCAGTGAAAGCATAGATCACTTTATGGAGAAACGTTAGATCGCGGATCTTTCGCCTGTCTCGCAAGGTTTTCGAGAAAGACAATGTTTTCGTTTTAAAATAACATAGACGACTTTCATAGGGACTTCTGTGGGAAACGCCCTGGCTGGAGAATACCATAATGATCTCGTAAAATCACGCTGGACGCCTTCTATGCTATATATATATTATTTTGCATTTTTCTCAACCAAAACAATGTTAGTTAGGCACAAAACAAAACATGAGACAAACACCCGGATATTGTAAGTAGATGTCAAACGTCAAAATAAACTATTCGTAAGCTCAAACGGCTGCGATCTGCATTGTAAGGAGTGTTAGTAAAATGTTACTGAAATTAAACGAACAGATTTTTACAACAGAAAATTTAAAAATTAAATCAAATTTACTGAAATTTGCTTCGAATAAATATAGAAATACATAGAGAGAAAACGCGTAAAAAAATTATGTTCAGAAAATGTCAGCGATTTCATATAAAATTTACTTTATTTTATTTTGGTCGAAGCAATTTACATAGCAACAAAACTATTTTACCAAAACCAACCGTATATTTAGACATTTACAGCTCAGTTTTCTACCGTAAGTTCGATTTGTACAAAATAATCAAAACTCGTCAACCGCCGTTGATGAATGATGAATGTAGCGAGACGGCGATGTCAGAATCGCAAGTGGGAAAGAAATGGACTACTTGTGTTATGTTTGAGGTGCAATAGCGATAGTCTTGGTGTGTGGAATGGAATGCGGCGTAATCAAAATAATATAATTATGATGATACAATATATGTGACTTATAGGAGTTTTTGTAACTGTTTGGATGATGAACAGTAATGTTAGTGTGAATGGAGTATTTACTCACCGATGCCATCTTATATATAGTATATGTTGTTGTTGTTGTTGTATGTATGTTATGTTATTCTTGCAATTTTTACTTGAGGAGCACTTGGTCATTGTTACGGTTTGTGCAACTATCGCGTGACTGTAGGTCCGATCTGGCCCCGTATTGACTATTGAGTCGGGCCAGATTATTATTGAGCATTGCCGCAATTAGAGCGTCATTGTGGCATATTTGTAATTTTTTTTGATCGTAGGAAATTGGATTTGACATTTTGCTCACGGAAATTTATAAAACTGTCCATGATATAAATTGTAATAGAAATGGAGGTATAGTAACTTTTGCAAGAAGTAGGGTTTGCAACTGCGAGTATGTTATTTCGAAATGATGATAATTATGACTGAATTATAAATCATCTAATGTACCTACCTATATACCTATGTTAATCTAATTGGAAAACGTTTATTTTATTATAAGAGAATGGATAATAATTCATAACAACGTAATGTTTTATGACAGGTTAACTTAATTTCGATGGGAAGGCAGATTCGCAAAATTAAAATTCATATGATAATGACATGTATGTGATATTGTCTTTAAGAAATTGGTTTCCAACTGCAAGTATTTTAATTTGACATAATGATAATTATTATAGAATAATTCATACCAATGTAATGTTTTATGACAGGTTCACTGAATTATGATGGAAACGCAGATTCGAAAAACTTAAATTAATAACTAAATTGAGGATTCTGTGATTGGTTTGAAACTGCAAGTATTTTAACTTGAAATTATGATAGAATACCTAGATAATGTATAACCAATATGGTGTCTGTGAGAAGGAAGGGTTCGCAGATACCAATATGGTGTTTGTGAGAAGGAAGGGTTCACAAACACCATTAGACTAGATAGTCATAATGTACGGTGTACGTGAGAAGAAAGGGTTCACAGACACCGATAGATTTATGTGATTAGTGTTCGTGAGAAGGCAGGGTTCGCGGACACCAATATGGTATTTGTGAGAAGGAAGGGTTCACAAATACTAATATAATGTTTGTGAGAAGGAAGGGTTCGCAAATACTAATATGATGTTTGTGAGAAGGAAGGGTTCGCAGACACCAATATGGTGTTTTTGAGAAGGAAGGGTTCATAAGCACCATTGGACTTAAGTGCCTAGATAATTATGTAAATATAGACACTTAGGACGATAGATCGTAGTTTTAGCAGAATTGTACGATTTAATTTAGAAGTAAGGGCTCGCAAATTGTAATTTTTTTTCTTCTTCTTCACTCCCATTTAATTGTATTATTTGTAGCATACTTTAAAATTAATTTATTCGTTTGTTAAACTGTAGTATAATTATCAATTATGTTTTCTAAGATCTTAGTGTAAATAATTCTTAACGGATATTGAATCTAGTTTCGATGCCTGCTGATGCCTTCGACGACCGAGTGTTAGGTTAAGCGCGAGGGTTCTGATTGCGTGCATGAGGACATGCACGAGGTCAGGATGGTCGAGTGTTAGGTTTCGAATCGAGTTGAATCGATTTTCTCGAGTTTTTGAACAAAATATTGTCTATGAAACGGTTGACGTTGCTTTAAAACGTCAACCGCCTTTTTGAATTACCAATAAAAGAGATAATGGGATTCGGTTGGCAACGGTGGTCGCGAACGGTCGCATCAAGCTGGCATCGAAGCGGAGCGCAAGACTTGAGTTGTGTAATTGGGAGTTGAGGAATCAGCGTTTGTAGTTTGAGTAACCTACCGGAATATTATATTGTTAAATAAAGAGTTCTGCTTCTGAAGTATAATGTTTTATTATATTATAGCATGACTTTGACTGGACCGTGACTTACTTTGCTTGAGTCTGACTGTGACTGACTTGTTTGTGATAGCATTTAAGACGGACGAGACATATCGAACACTTTTTTTTTCTTCTTTCTTCATGAAAGGATTTTGGCCTCGCACGTCTTGTGCATTTGCCAGTGTCAAGTATTGAGATTTTTTCAAGATTGATTATATATTTTCAAGCAAGTCAGTCACAGTCAGAGTCAAGCAAAGTAAGTCACGGTCAAGTCTCAAAGTGGTGGAGACTTTACTAGAGGCTTCTGTGGAGATTTAGAAACAACATTCAACATACTTACAGACAAACATACTGTCAAAATCATAACTCTCATTTTTTGTTGTCGGGTACCTAATAATAATAAACAAGCATTTTGTTTGCAGCATGGTAGATTAGTTTCTTAGAAACGTTCAGCCAATATTAATTCTACATATTGAGGGTAGTAGATAAGATTGTAGTAGACTATCAAAATCATAACCCACAGTTTTCGTCGGGTAATAATATTATAATCATCGAGTATTTTGTTTGTAGCATGGTTGATTGGTTTCTTAGAAACGTTCGGCCGATATTAATTGTTTATATTGAGGGTAGTTTTGAACGGGGCAAGGGTCGTTCTGTTATATGTGCCGGTCACGCGATGCGGACGTGTTGGACTGCCGGATTTATTGTGTTTATACGTGCTATACAACTTTTATGCCATCTTGTGGCGAGTTTTCTCACTGAATCTCTTTGCTTGCTGGTATATAATAAACTGCCTATTTGCAGTAAAGTCAAAAAAGTAAAGATAGTAAAATCAAGAATGACACTATTACAAACGTGAATCGCGTACTTAAATACCCCTAATATTAAACGCGTTGCAGAAGCAGCACAAACTAAAAGTGATCTCGCGCATTTTTAATAAAAAATACTGTATGAAACACTACTACACACCGCACGAAAAGCTCCACACCGCGCTGGTTATTTGGTCTTTAATACAGTATTTTACAAAACACGCAGGCGTGCGTTCAATCTGTGCTGCTGCTTTGAGTCTGGAATGGCTTTAATATTTGTGTACTTTTGTCATCCCCCACAACAGTCCGAATTACGCCAGCCACGTTGAGCTCTTTTTACCATGAGTCGACTCTACGACTATCTACTGCTGAACATATGCCTCTTCCAGGGCATGCCGCTGAGCTTCATCTTTGGCTTTTTCCTCCTGGCTTTGTTGCTACTTTTATTGTCATCACTAGCCTACTGCTGGATATGTATCTCATCGTATACATTTATAATGTGGAATCGTATAGTGAGTCTTTTCAAAATATCGACATTTTTGCTTGTACTGCTGGTAAATTTAAAGCAGCAGTACTTCAAAAGCTCTCCTCATAACTTTAGTACATATTTTGAAACAATATTGTTATTATTATGTTAGTTCCAATTTTTACTTACATCAATGGTTAGTTCATAGTTGTTAAAACTTTACAAGGCTGTTTATTATTTATTTTATTTTAATACTTTATTGCACACTTACAAATTAAGTAGACATGTACAATTGGAGGACTTAATGCTAAACATTTTCTACCAGTCATCCACGAAGTTGGAACAAATGGTACGGGGGTGGTATGGGGCTTAATAAAAAAAAAATTTTTTTGCAAGTTGCTCTTCCTAGCGGTAATTTTATATAATTCTGTAAGTAATCTGTAAATAGAGTATTATTATAAAGTTTATTAATATATTCACCTTATTGTACATTTTATAATAAGGCTGTTTCATCATCATCAGCCAGAAGACGTCCACTGCTGAACATAGGCCTCCCCCTTTAACCTCCACACTGAACGACAGCCCGCCTTTAATAAGGCTGTTTACTGTTCCTTAATAAATAAATAAAATATGTATAAAATCACGCCAGAAACAATTAGTTAAGCTGTGTTCTTTACATGCATGATATCATTATTGTATCCCATATTTTACTCTTACATTTACTGTAAAACAAACTCAAAGCCTCAAAAACTTATGATTTAGTCTCAGCCTATAAAAAGCTCTACATTCGTTTCAGTTTCAGTTGGGTTTCGAGATACCTTGAAAAATCGATAAATTCATGTATAAAACCATCGATTATTCTCCACATAAACGTAATGGTTCCACATTGATACAAAGTTTTATATTGTGGCCGTGATTGTACCTGGCCCGCCCAACGCCGCAATTTGTTACACGTAATAATTCCTTAATTAGACAGCTTTGTTCGGCTGGGAATAAACTTTGGACGCTTTTAGGTATTGTTTCTAAATTATTTTTAATTAAAAATTGCGGTAGCACGCTTGTCTACAAGCTATTTTCGGCAAATGGGGTTGGATTTATAAAGATAAAAGGTCGGAGTATAATGCCCGTTTTCACTAACCACGAACAAGGCGACCCTTAACTAAGGAACTCCTAATCTAAGCAGACTTCTTTTTTTTTACCAATCCATATTTCCGTAGCCCGACAAGGAACCCTTAAAAACTAATTCAGTCTGTCTGTCTGTCTGTCCGTGCGTCTTTCCGTCCGTCCTATTTTTTTTAACCTAGAAGGTTCTATATTTTACTAAGGCAAATGCTTTAAAATTTTGCGAGCGAGTGCGGCGTGGGCTATCAGTTTAAGAGTTACATTAGCATTAAAGAAAGAAAAAAAAAAGTTTTATAGAAAAATCATTATTGTAAGTACTTACAATGTTGTCGTGGTCTTTTAATAGAGAGTTATCTCATCTCATCCCATCCTATCTCATCTCATAACTAGAAGTACGGTAACACTCCTATGCAACTGGGCAGGTCCGTAATTCCACCGGCCCGTTAGCCTAACCACCCCGGCCCGCCGGACACCGAGAGTATCGACTCTCCGTCACTCAAGCGGCCGGATGCCTATCTGCTAGATTGAATCCTGCAACACTCAGCCTACTCCACTCAATTGAGCGCTTAGTTCGTGCGAGATAACAATTCATTGAAGTTGAAGTGCTGCTTTTTAGATAAAATCAAAATAGTTGAAAATACTAGCGGCCTAATTAGCAATACTGAGGCTTTCTAGTGATAACACTTTGATTATGTACATGTCATCGTCAAAGTGATAACATTGGATAATTGGAATGGTAGCATATTATGGTATCACGGAAACGCAAAGAGTATAGTATAGTATATATAAGAGTATAATGGTATTATATTTTTTCTAAAATTTGTATGCGCTCGAACCATAGATCAGACAAAGAGATATGGTAAAGTGTCTGTCTGGTGTCGAACGCATCTGGCCTAAATTAGACTTGATGCCTTTAGTCGAACTCAGCAGACGACTTTGACGACTTTTTATTTAATAATAGGCTTGCGTTGACCGCAAACTCGCCTAATGTTAAGCGATGATGCGGTCTACGGTGGAGTACGCTTGCGTAGAAGAAACCAATTCACTCGTGATTTGGAGACGCCCAGATTGTAACTATCGGGGAACACCCATTCAGGCAGCGCATTCCACAGACTAGCAGTTCGTATAATAAAAGTGGAATCAACGCTTCGTACGGGTTTTCGGAATATCAACCATAAAGCGGTGTAATTTTTTTGTGCCTGCTCTGACAGTCCGATCTGGTCTGGCAGTCAGTTTTTTTTGTATGTGGACTATTATTTAGACCTTCCAAAATCTAATCAGTCAGAAATATTTTACTCGCAAAGTAAAATAATGCTTCTGATAGTTCTGCTATACATCAAGAAACTTATAGGCATTGTCGAGAAGGCGGCAGGTATCTGGGTCACCGTGGGAATACAGTGTTTATTATTCACTGCGATGCTTCCTTGGAATGAATTTAACTCCGACAATGAGATTTCCTCCCTCACAGAGCTATTCTGTTTCGCCTAGAAGTGCGAAGTTGCTCAGTGGACAGTGGACAAGACAGCTTGACAATCCAAACACGAATTTATATTAAAACGCCGAGTAATTTATTTAATTATAGTAGTAATGTAAAATGTGTAAAAAATATAATGATATTCTCTGCTGTTTTATTTGATAAACTAGCTGCGATCCGCGGTTTCACCAACAAGTTAAAATCGTCGTTAAGTTTTTTTTTTTTGCGCAATATTCTTATATTTTCTTTCCGTAAGAACCTTCTACAAAGTATTAGAAAACTAAATAGAATTAGAATAAAATCGGTAAAGTCGTTCTCAAGTTATGGCGTGACCAAGGTAAATAGGCTAATGGGTAATAGGCTTTTCAAGGCCAGAGTGAATAAGTATCTTCAAAGCTGCGTGCTTCATCTTCGACCACATCGTCGCTTACCAACAGGCGAGTTGGTGGTCAAACGCAGACTTATCAGCATAAAAAAATAAAAAAATTGTGATTCATTTTTATATTATATAGATTAGATAGTTTACTCACATTGCATTGCATATAATCATAGCTCCACACTAGGATTTTCTGTGTTGGGACAGATGCCATAGAACACACACAAAGATACAACTAAGCACCCTGACCCAGAGTAGTGTAGGTAAAGCAAAGTAAAATCCTTAACATATTTTTTTTTAGTTCTTCGGGCATATGCACCAGACAGAAAGTTATTTTAAAATTTTTGTTCAAAAAGGGTAAGACATAAAAATACGCGCCTATTTATTTATTTTCAATGAGCTTGGCGTATGCAAAATTTGCGCAATCCATAGAAGTTACCCTGTAAATTGTGTTGTATATATAGTCTATGTATACGCGGCTACGCGGAAAGGGTATAATAAGCCGAAAAGGGAAAGTACCCATCATTATGAACAACTTTTAGTATAAGACCAACACTGAAATCGCAACTAAATATCAGCTGTTCCATAGAAAACGGTCATTCTGACTCGACGAAATTTATGGAGAAGCTGATATTTTTTTCGTAATTTTTGCGTTGTTCCCATAGTAAAGTTGTTTATAATGATGAGTCTAACGGACCCCTTTCGGCTTAGTACACACTTACCGCGTAACCTTGTATTCGTTCTCCTTAGATTTTACATAAGTCAATACAATCTATATATATATAAAAGCGAAATTCATCTACTCACTCTCTCACTCATTAAACACGAAATCTCGAAAGCTACTTGACCTACGAAGCTGAAATTTGGCAGGTAGATTCCTTATGGGGTGTAGAGGAAGATTTTACGAAAGGGCCGAATTAAGGACGACAAAAGGGGGTTGAAAGTTTATATGAAAGTCTACGCGTACGAAGTCGCGGGCAGCTAGTCGTTTTATATATTAAAAAAAAAACTTGCGAGCGAGATAGAGGATACGCGAAACATAGTATTCTTTAATTCCATTTTTACGACTACTTTACATCAAGAATATAAACATCACAATAGAATATAACCCCATTTATTTTTATTGCCACCTGTAAAAGCTTTCACACATGCCCCATTTTACTTTCATTGTAGAATGCATCTCTGTCGTTAAATTTTATTCCAAGCTAAAAGCTGTACGTTTGTACTAACTTTGAATTATTAAAAGAAAGCTGAGGTAGACGCGATGGTACACGGGACCGTATATCGCCGTAAATACGACGGAAGTCGAGCATTTGGTTACGGATGCGGTTACTTCATGTTTTCTTTTCTTTTAAATAGTTTCATTCCGTACATTTTCGGTTAGTTTTTCTACACTATGTTATAAAGAGATAGAGCTTAAAAGTTTGTGTATTTGTATATTTGTATGGAGCTGAGGTAGACTTGATTGTACGTAGGACCGTTTATTGCCGTAAATACGACGGAAGTCGAGCATTTGGTTACGGACGCGGTTACTTCATGTTTTCTTTTCTTTTAAATAGTTTCATTCCGTACATTTTCGGTTAGTTTTTCTACACTATGTTATAAAGAGATGGAGCTTAAAAGTTTGTGTATTTGTATATTTGTATGGAGCTGAGGTAGACTTGATTGTACGTAGGACCGTTTATTGCCGTAAATACGACGGAAGTCGAACATTTGGTTACGGATGCGGTTACTTCATGTTTTCTTTTCTTTTAAATAGTTTCATTCCGTACATTTTCGGTTAGTTTTTCTACACTATGTTATAAAGAGATAGAGCTTAAAAGTTTGTGTATTTGTATATTTGTATGGAGCTGAGGTAGACTTGATTGTACGTAGGACCGTTTATTGCCGTAAATACGACGGAAGTCGAGCATTTGGTTACGGACGCGGTTACTTCATGTTTTCTTTTCTTTTAAATAGTTTCATTCCGTACATTTTCGGTTAGTTTTTCTACACTATGTTATAAAGAGATAGAGCTTAAAAGTTTGTGTATTTGTATATTTGTATGGAGCTGAGGTAGACTTGATTGTACGTAGGACCGTTTATTGCCGTAAATACGACGGAAGTCGAGCATTTGGTTACGGACGCGGTTACTTCATGTTTTCTTTTCTTTTAAATAGTTTCATTCCGTACATTTTCGGTTAGTTTTTCTACACTATGTTATAAAGAGATGGAGCTTAAAAGTTTGTGTATTTGTATATTTGTATGGAGCTGAGGTAGACTTGATTGTACGTAGGACCGTTTATTGCCGTAAATACGACGGAAGTCGAACATTTGGTTACGGATGCGGTTACTTCATGTTTTCTTTTCTTTTAAATAGTTTCATTCCGTACATTTTCGGTTAGTTTTTCTACACTATGTTATAAAGAGATAGAGCTTAAAAGTTTGTGAATTTGTATATTTGTATGGAGCTGAGGTAGACTTGATTTTACGTAGGACCATTTATTGCCGTAAATACGATGGAAGTCAAGCATGTTGGTTACGGAAACAGTTACTACACGTTTTGTTTTCTTTTAGAATCATTATCAAACAATATAAACAATATATAACAATATAAATTATTATCATACGAAAAATAAATTTCTGCCTCTCAAACGCAACACCATCAACATATTTAAGTTGCATCGCCACTTCAGTGTCATTCTCTTTATGATATTGGCTAATCTATACTTCTATACTAATATTATAAAGAGGAAAGATTTGATTGTTTGTTTGCATTGAATAGGCTCCGAAACTACTGAACCGATTTGAAAAATTCTTTCACTGTTGGGAAGCTACACTATCCCCGGTTAACATGGGCTATATTATATTTTCATAAAAAATAGGGATCCTTACTAAAACTCCAATAATGTAACCCAAGGTGAAAAAATTAAATTTACATTTTTAACTTTGCGTGTTTGACAGTTCTAAGACAGGACAACGTCTGTCAGGTCAGCTAGTATTACATAAGTTGTATCGAGCTGGATGATGGAATTTTAAACATTATGTCAAACCACAGAAGAGAAAATTTTTACTTCTCTTTTCTGTGTGTCAAACTGTTAGGATTTAATTTAAAAAAAATTAAGTATATAGATATATACGGGACTTAAGTAAATAAATAAATAAATATTCGGGACATTTTTCACACACGGTCATCTGACCCCAAACTAAGCAAAGCTTGTGATATGGCTGCCAGAGACTGATATACATACATATATAGTTTTAAATACATACTTAAATAGATATTAACAACCAGATATAGAACAAACACAAATGGTAAGTGGTAGGTACCTAATAGCTATTACCGGGATAGCTTAAGTGTTGCTTTCACTATTTAGTGCAGGCTATGAAATAAACAATAATTAGGCCACAGATCTATATTTCTGTGAATTAGGCCTTTAGCGTCTTCGACTATAATAAAATGAATGGACGGGCCCTAACCATTAAAATTGCTCAGTAAAAACGAGTCAAAACCGTCGGACATATACTTCAACACCTAATTATAAAAATGTACAGTATATTTGGTACAAAAAATAGATCCCGGTATTATTTGTGTATTTAGACTTCGGGAAAGCATATGAATGCATAATTTTGTCAGATGTTTCGTTATCACGTAACAATAGACACGTGTTGCACTTCCTACTGCTAGAGACCGACTGAAACGAAATGAGAGTCGGCGCTCATTTTGCTATCTTCAAAAATGCGCTTCTACTGGACCTGTCCATTCATTTTATTTTAGTCGAAGTTTAGCGTGCGTAAAATGAAAGTAAAGTTGTGATCATAGACGGTAAGTATATATCTCAATAGTTGTAATAGAAACTATACACAAAATAATATAATGACTGGTACTCATATCGCTCTGAAAGTTTTTTGAAAATTGAGGTGAATTAGAGTTCCCCAAGAGCCCAATGTCTCGATCCCTAATGGCTCAAATAATTATGTAACCACTGCTGAGGTTAGCACTGATATTTGCGCCGCTTGTGCTGCTCTGCCGGATTGGGCGCTGGACCAGCCCTATTTAAATTAATATTTTCATATCAATGAATTCAAGTACCTACGCAGTCCATCAGCATAAGGCTGAACGCAAAAGTTCGGCTTCCTGATTAGTTTTCCTGATCAGGAATTCAGATTTAGAATTCCGTGAGACTAGCGCAAATGCTCAGTTTTTTGTATTAGGAATTTTATACGACCAGTACAGACAGACGCTCCGTTCTTATAAGATCCGAACGCATGGCAAACATTTCGAAAAGTACGTTAGGTATTTTTCGTTCGCAAAAAATAAAAACATGTGGGCCTTGTTGAACATTTTGAATGTAAGCAGAGCATTAAGTTTCCAACTCTGCATTCCTGATCAGGAAACCAAACGTTTGGTCCAGCCTTAGTCATGAATAATCGTTTTAATATACCACGATGAGAACAAAACATTATCCAGATTAAATCGCGACATCAATTAAGTCTTGCCGAATATGATCTGCAGAGCCTCTTCAACCTAACAACACGGGCAAATTGGTTCCTGCACTGGATCCGTGTCAGTATCCAATTATACCTCTAAGCTTTCAAGCCGTTGGCAGGGAAATAAAACTAGACAAATCCGAGCCGTGTAGGTGTTGCCGGGGAAAGGTGTTTGGTGGTGACAGCGAGCTACAAATTGTATGTTGTCGGACGTACTCGTATTTCATTGCTCGTGAAATGGTAGACAGGTAGTGAAACTATTTATGTAGTATGTAGTATGTACTAACAATTAATATTACAATATTAATGAAAAAAGTGTACCAATATTTATCCATTAATTAAGCAAGCTGATTTTATTTTAAATCGACACCGCTTCAAGGTAGGTATATATTCCGAAAACCCGTACGAAGTGCTTTGATTCCACTTTTATTGTGCGAACTGCTTGTATTTTGTTTAATTAATAAAGGCACTGCCAGTTAAAGATTTAACAACATTGAAAAACAAAGAAATAATACGAAATGAAGATCAAGAAAAAAAAATAAGACTTGAATTTCCGTGTTCATAAAACTGAAGTTTTCTCTCAGCTTTTAATTGCAAGCTACTCGTATTGGAAAAGCTCCATTTACCATCGCTAAACGGGAAAAATGAAAGAGATATTGGATTTGCATATTTTTAGGCTACGAGCATCCAGGGACAATTTTTTTACTTTACATTGCCGAGTAATTAACGACTGAAATCATCTATACTATATATCTATACTAATATTATAAAGAGGAAAGATTTGATTGTTTGTTTGTTTGCATTGAATAGGCTCCGAAACTACTGAACAGATTAGAAAAATTCTTTCACTGTTGGGAAGCTACACTATCCCCGGGTAACATAGGCTATATTATATTTTCAAAAAAAAATAGTGATCCTTACTAAAACTCCAATAATGTAACCTAAGGTGTAAAAAAATTAGATTTTCAATTTTGACTTTGCGTGTTTGACATTTCTAAGACAAGACAACGTCTGTCAGGTCTGCTAGTAATAATATTATAAAGAGGAAAGATTTGATTGTTTGTTTGTTTGTTTGCATTGACTAGGCTCCGAAACTACTGAACCAATTTGAAAAAATCTTTCACTGTTGGGAAGCTACACTATCCCCGGGTGACATAGGCTATATATCTATATACTATATACCCGTCCGAAGCCGGGGCGGGCCGCTAGTTATGAAATAAAAGCCAAATATAATTTATTGGCACTGGCCACAAGCTAGCAATAACAAAAAAAAACGCGTTTACGAAAAAATCAAATCAAATCGGCTGTACTTATTTGTAACTAGCTGTTGCCTGCGAGTCCATACCCGTAGACTTTCAAATACATTTTCAACTACCATTTCCCTCTTTTTGTACGGCGTTTTCACGAAATCCTTATTTAATGAAACAATGTTTGAACGGCTCTTCAGTTATACGATTATTAACGGGATTTATGAGATTGTGTGGATTTAATAAGGAATTTGGGATCAATTTTAGAGCTCCCAATATTTCACAGACACAGTAACACTGCCATTTTTTCAAGATTGAGTGAGGCTACATGAACACAACACCCGCTCTTCTCGCCGAACTCACCCACAGTTTTCAGTCGGCTCGTGACCACAGCCATTGTAACATGGTCGAAACGTCGACCGAAAGGTACCTAAATTAAATATTGTGCGACAAAGCTCCACGAATATTTAATACATGTGTTTGTGTTCAAATCGCGAAATAAATTAAAAATTACCAATAATAGTAGTAATAAATGAATAATTATTACTAAATTAGTAATAATTAAGGATTTTTATTTTCTTTGTTTGATATGTACCTACCTTTGTACCTAAAATGACGAGTACTTAATTCATGTGATAGTATTTATCAGTTGCTCTTCGACTAGTATCGGCCTCGGAAGCATAGTGGCAGTTGAAAATGCTTGAAATAGTTGCTATTTCAGAATATATATGCTATTCAGGATAAGCTGTCCAGCGCACGTGACTGGACTTGAAATGCTCTGAATTCTTACTATTTCAGAACGATTCTGAGTTTTAGGCATGTCTTTTTAACTGACGTAGTACTCAGTTCGTATTTTTAAAATGTACTTAGCCAGTTGATGAAATCAGGCGATACTTAGCGGAAGTGCGTCTTCAAAATTGTTTCTTTTACTAATCTCTAGTATATTTCCGCTTTAATATTGGTACGATGTACAATAAGGAATTTGAGATCAATATTATTTTTTCACTCTACAGAAATTTGTCAATGATGCCAATTCAACCTAACCTGAAACAAAAATGTGTTATAAAAAGTCATAATCATAATCAATTAAATAGAAAAACGTGTGGTCATGGTTTTTCTCGCATAGACTACAAAACCGTGGGATATTAGATACCGGATGCCATCTCTTTAGTTTAATTTCAAAGCCCCTTATTTAATAATATCATGCATCGAGTTATATGTACCTACTAATGATTATAGGTCTTCCAATCACGTTCACTTTATTTATATAGGTATATAGTGACCTACCTTGAAACTTAACAAACAGCAGCGCGAAAAGCTTGCGACATACATACACATGCAACCATTACAACCAATCACGCAAACTCACTCGAGATCACCTCGTTCACCCTTCGGTCGGAAAAGAGACATTAAATTGACCTTTGACCTTTCATAAATTGACTCCGTCAAGTTATTTGTATATAATATCAGCGCTTAAATAAAACAACGACTGAATGGCGGACTGTCATATGTGCATGTCTAAATATAATTATTGTCGCCTAACACAATTTGACTATAATTATGTAGATGGTACTATAGTCAAGTCGACCATTAACTACCTCCGCTACAATAAGATGAGTAATCAAATAGATGGGTATTGCGTCAAATTTTGGACTCGCTCCAAAACGTTAGCTTAGTCATATATTTATCAGGCTTTAGTCATTCTGCAAACGATAGGTTCCGTAAATTTATAAAAACAGCAAGCTAAATTCCGCTGGTTTAGAAATTGACAAATAAAGCTATTCAAAGTGGTGCCATATAGAATGTCACATGGTAGCATAATGAGAACACTGATAACTGTTTGAGCATTTGGATTATCTCGAGACCTTCGTCAATCTATGAGTAATTTAACTGTTTTTATGTAGAATCTTATTTATGTTAAGAAATAGTTAGCATACATTAGTCAAGAGGTCCATGGAGTATATAAATGCATAGAGAAGTTGTCAAGCAAAAAAATCTGTAGCAAGCCAAGAGCTCCTTGAATTTGTTATTTCGGGTTCTGCAGTTCAAAGTTTTTTGTCCGTCCGTCTGTCTATCCATCATAATTCCTTAGAACATTCGAACTTCTATAGTTATTTAGCGTGGAACTTTGCAGAATTACAGTTTTGGTATAGATCTCAATTTTAGTATTATATAAAAAAGGTTTTTTTTTTTTTCGCTGCAGCGTAAAGGTAAAATGAACATCACTTTTTTATCCTTTGCAGAATATGGTCCGCCAAAGTGACAGAAAGTTGGTTCCTCTCCCTGCATTTCTATATTAAATACAAAAACGTACCTATAACTTTCCGTGGTAATAGGTTATCCTAAAAACCTTCATTCAACATTATTGCGAACGTTTTGTGATCACAATAGCTTGAGTAATTTTGATAAAACTAATATCAAGACGTCTCCTAGCTTAAGTTAATTATTCCATTTTCGATAGATGATCTTAACAAATAATGTTTTCCAAGTAGTTTACTCTTGCTAATCCATAAAATGTATATGCTATGTCGGGATTCTGGAATTTTGCTAATTCCACAATGCTTCGTTCAAAACGATATTGAGAAAAAAATTCACTTGTCCACAGTGTCCACCCTACCCTAAGATCTTGAAACACCTTGTTAAAAAAACGATTTTTAATGACCAAACACATATCATGGCTAACATAATGACGCCGCGAATTCTGACATCACATACCAATGTGCTTGATTCAATATCTAAACAATCTTTATCAGTGCTATAGGTATGCGGTACAATGGACGATATGTCGCAAACGACTCCGGCATTAGTATGGGGAATTCGGTTCACATTTGTCCCATTATCAGGACATGTTGGACCGTTTGTTCTTCGTTAGAACTGTGTAGGCGTGTTGGATATTCTGGAGAATATCCCAACATGCCTACTTTCTTACTATCATAATACCACGCACTATAGAAGCTTTTGGGAAGTCACTTCGCTAGTCAAGTTAGTAAATGTCGTGATTCACAGAATAGAGGTAAAACATTCATTAATATTTTGTGCCTGCCTCGAACTCTTTTTTATACATCAGAGTGACTTGACGAGCAGTCACTCGTCAGATGGTAATCAAAGCTTAGATCATTCTCAATCTTATACTTGACGTTTCTATTACTTGATCTACAGTACAGAGAGAGCGAGAGAAAATATTGCCAGATTGAAATAAAAATGATTAACAAGTTTTTACATTCTATGCAATGTTTTTCTGCTAGACGTTGACACTAATGCTCTAATAATGGGACATTGCATAAACACAATCTTCTTCTTTGCCCTCTTGCCATCAGCCGCTTTTCTCGGGTCATCGCTTCACATCACCGCAGGCCACCCTTCTATGTTTGCCGATACACAGGGTAATGCATGAAATATAGTAGCAATTACGATGCCAATAAAATAGCACTTTGAAATATGCTAGCAATAATTCCCAATTTACATGCCTGTAGAAATCACTGTCAAATACTTGTAGCAGATTTGGAAAAAATATTATTAAATTTTTTCTATTTATGCGAGGTCTATTCCATCCATTCGCTTCTCAATAAAATTATATTGACAAACATTTTGATGCTCATTTAAAACAGGCTACAGGTTGATTTCAAATATTGTGACACGGAGCGAGCTACTAATGATCAAATTATTCGTATTTTGCATTCTATTTGTTGTCCGGAATCTGTCCGTTTCCGAACAAACGGTTGACCGGCATTTCCGGCTCCGGAAAGGCGCCGATTTAAATTGAACGCTTTTAAGGGAATTTTCGTTCGTTCTTATAAATTTTGTTTAACGAATATTTAATGGGAATGATAGACTTTTACGCGTTGCTCTATTTTTGTGCTTGACTTAACTTTAATTTATTTTTGTTTACGTTGGGAAGGCATATCAGTAGAGCAATTACTATTTGACACTTGACTTAAGATTATTTAACTCCCACATTATTAAAAAAAAACGACCATGTGCGAGTTGGGCGCGCGCACTGACAGTTCCGTACCACCAACATAACTTATTAGCCACTAAAGTACAAAAAAGTAGTGCAAAAAGACAATATCCCATCAACGCGCAGGCGGTTACCCATCCAAATACAGACCGGGCCCGACATTGCTTAACTTCGGTGATCGTACCGAACCAGCGGTGAACAGAAATTTGTCACCGACTCGCACTTGGCCATTATTTATTATTTGTTGTTATACTTAAGAGTGTGTACAATAGTCTAATAGTATCATGCCAAGTTTGACGCTTGTACGTCTTACCGTTTTTACATTAGAGCAAATACATTTCCTGAGAGATATAATCTGGGCCTTTTCAAGACCAGCAGGCCTAGCATGGGCTGTGGATAAATTGTCTTTCCACCGTTTTTATCCACGCCTAGACGCGACAAAGCTAGAATATAGATACATTTGTCTTTTTCTCGCGTGATAAAAACGGTGGAAAGACAATTTGTCCACGGCCCGTGGTAGACCTGCAGAGTGAATAGGAATAATAAGTAATAATAATAAAATAAAGTAAATAATCTTAGTGAATAATCTTCTAAGTCTGCGTGCTTCATCTTCGACCAAATCTTTGCTTACGAGCTGGTGAGTAGGAGGTCAAACGCGGAATTATTAGCGATTAAAAAAAACGTAAAAAAATACGTTTGTTGTATTGGGGGGCTTTAGTTTTAACTTTTTGACTTTATTATTATTTCCTAGTAACCCTAACCCTAAAAATATTTTGAGCGAAATTCTCATTAAATGTCTTAAAACAAAGCACAATTAATCTACCTACATCTTTGCTTCAATCGTTTCTTCATGTGTTCATACCACACCGAAGCAACAAGTAGCAAAGTCTACTTTATCAGATCAGCTCGTTCGGCCGATAAGTTGGGCGCGGTCACCTGTGGACTGAGCAAATATTATACTAGCGACTTACAAACTCGGCAATATGTTGTACCTAGTTGGTATGTGGGTTGAATATTCATCGCGACAGAGCTTGCGCGCTTTCGAACAGAACGCGATGTTATTTTAATTATTTGTTAGCTGTTGGTTAAAATGGACGATATAATATAATATATATAATATATATATATGGTGATAATCTTAATCTCTTTAATTATATGACAATGGCGTCAATTTTGTTGTATCATTCTCTAAACTAAACTAATTTGACAGGACTTAAATTATCGCCTTCTCTTTTAATTTCAATACATCAGAAAAGGATGGCATCAATTTTAGAGCTGTCAAATTTCGTATACCTAGTTTAGAGAATTGTACAACAAAATTGACATCAATATATTGATTTAATTTTAATTACAATATGTGAGATAAAAGTATGTGTGTAATTCGTTTTTGTCTGAATAAACTAGCTTCGAAATGGACCCTTGACAAAACTCATAGCAAACTGGACAAATTACGACTAGGTTTTTGACGAATTGGGTAATGGATGAATACGTAATAATATTAGACAAATTGCGTATAAAACCAATTTTAATTCAAATTTGCAACACCTTTCTTATTACGTCATAATTGTTAAGAAGGAAGCACGAGAAACATTTGAGGTAAATGTTAAAATAGACTCAATATTCTTTGGTCCCGATAAACAACCATCAAGCGAGTTGGTGGCCAAACGTAAATCTATTCTATACATGTTTTTATTTTATAAAAATTGCAAGTAAAATAAAAACTATCTTGAATATAAATTTATTACTAAAGCTAATCTAAAACTATTCTAACAAGCGCTACCAGTGGGCAGCGTTCCCAAAATGCTGGCAGCATTACCACGTTGTATGGCGATGCTTAATCTTGGGAAAAATCAAGGCCAGCATTTTGGTCACGAGTGGCTTCGACCAGTCGCCCTAATAGGTCTTTAAATATTCATGGGCTCCTGGTCCCCACAGCCCAAGCGTCTCGACTCCAAAAGGCTCAAATATATACGCGCTACCTGCTACCTATTTTATTACAAAAAGACGTGAAATGATTTTTTAACTATACAACCTAAAGCCTTGCTTTTAATTTTCATATTGCAGCTGTAAATCAAGCAATAAAGTACCAAAATGAATGACTACGACAAAATACATTTCTGCAAGCATTAGCCACTGCACTGTACCCTGGTTATAGCCAGCTTTTGCATAACTTTGCATACCTGGGACAAGGTACAGCTTTACGCTTGTGTACAATATACAATAGGTATTAATAACAAGACATGTTACCGAGACCGTCATAAGTGGTTTCTTTTTGGTCTTCCTGATCTTCTCTTTCCACATTTCTATCTACCTTTCCATCTATGATGGTTTTCATTAATTTGTCATGTCGTACAAACCTTGGCTACCAAACATCTTCTAGTCTCTATACTCGTTAGTAGACTTCTTTTCTCATCGACAATATCTATTACTATTATGTGCTATTATATACTACAAGCTACACGGTTTCACCCGCTAATTAAAATTGTCGTTAAGTTTTCTGAAATATTCCAATTTTCTGCGCAATTTTCTTCATATTTCTTTCCGTAACCTTCTACAAAATATAGGAAAACTTTAAAAATCATGAATGAAATCGGTAAAATCGTTCTCAAGTTAAGACGTGACCAAGGTAGAATAGGGATTCATTTTTATATGTGTAGATTATTGTTTATAGATATTTTATGAAATGATTTACAAGTACCATAGGGATTCATTTTTATATGTTTAGATTATCTACTATATAAAAATAAGTCGGGTTTTCCTTCCTGACGCTATAACTCCAGAACGCACGAACCGATTTCCACGGTTTTACATTCGTTGGAAAGGTCTCGGGCTCCGTGAGGTTTATAGCATATAGGTTTATAGTAACGAGGCCGAAGGCCGAGCTCTACGCGTACGAAGTAGCGGGATTCAGCTAGTTGTTTATAGATATTTTATGAAATGATTTACAAGTACCGCCAATGGTTTGTTGTCAAAATCTGATAAAATATGTGTTTCATTTCAATCTGCAAAGACAGGTTTCCTAAGGAGAACCATTCCACGTTATTGACTAAAAGAACACTTTCATTGCAGTTATACGAGTACAAATAATAAAAACATATTCTATCTACATACCTAAACGACGCAGAGTTTAAAACCTCGTAAACGTTACGAAAAACCACCATAAAATTAAATTAGATCGTGAAAAAATCTTGCTGAAAATTTCGTGTTGACAAAATTGTCCGTTATAAGCATGTTATAAGAGAATTAACAGCTTTTCTCGTGACGAGGCTTCGTTAAACATTATTTTTTACGAGGACACTTGTTACGTGCACCCATCAAACGGTCAACACCACTATAAAAAGACACCTGGACGCCTTTGAAGCTTATTCCGGGAGTACAGGAAACAACGAGAATGGGAGAGGTCAGGTAGAGCTGGTCGAATGGCCACATTGGCTTGTTACTATGCCCCTGAGTAGGTTTTGTTACAGCCTTAAAAGACATAACAGCGAAGAGTGCAAGTAAATACCGGTTTTACAAGGAATACAAAGAAACTGGGCTTAAATATTTACGTCTTGCTGTTTGAGGTTTTGCCTCGGATGAATTTGAAGTGTCTGGTACACTTATACACAAACTTTTGCATTTATAATTTTGGTTGGATACAGTTAGTTGTTGTACATTGATACGGTACCGATATACAGTGTTACCTTGGTGTAATCTTACTTTAATGCTGTCATTCCCAGACTGCATCTGTGCAAGAGGCGTGTTTCAAAGGATATATACTAAATAGTTCGGCATAAACCAAACTATCTCAACATAATATATAATCTAGATACGTTATATAGATGCAGTACCGACCAAACCGGCTAGCCAACTTTAAATTTGACTGCGCACCGTTTTACTCGAGATAGTTTTGTTGGCAAAGTTTGCTTTACAGCCGCACAGCTGTTGCTCGGCAACAAGTGACGAGGCAATATCTCACACCTGCATATAAAAGATTTAAACTAAACTTGAATACGGGCCAAGTTTACTCTGAACCTTACGTGGTTATTTGGATTGGCTTAATTATTTGATTATCGGTTTTTTTTTTCTAGACAAGCGTGCTCCATCGTAGACCTCATCATAGCTTAACAACAGGCGAGTTGGCGGTCAAGTCGGTGATAAGTTTGTTTGTTGTCGTTCATTACCAAGTTATAACTAGTAAATTTATTATTGAATTTTGTGGTGGTACGGAACCCTCAGTGCGCGAGTCCAACTCGCACTTGGCTGATTTATTTATCTAAATAAAATACAAGCAACTCTGAAACTACTACTTATACCCATAGGCTTCTACTCAAATTACCTTGCATACACAATTTTTCCGATTAGGAAAAAACTCACCAGGTATGCGTTCTTTAAGGCTTTAATTTATAATCACTCAAAAACAAACCAATTCAAATCAAAACATGGGTGATATTGCGGGCTTGAAAGCCTTATATTGCGTGTGGTAAGTCAGAATTTCCTGTGACACATTCCGAGGGTACGATGCACCAATCACGCGCTCAACCACGTCCACGTCGGATCTTATGAGCAAAGATTTTTAGAGATACTAAACTACAGTGATCTGTTCTTCAACCACGAAGGAGGGGTTTCGGTATATTTACTTAAACACAGAAAATCTCTTGAAATAGATGAACAAAGACTCACCTCATCGTAAATGAAGTTGTCGATCTCCTCGAGCGGTCGTCCGTACAGCTTGGGCGGGAAGGGCTCGAACTTCCTCGGCAGCCGCGCGCCGTCTTCCACACTGAGCCGGCGACGCGGCATGAACCCGAACTCACGCACGAGCTGCGCGCCGCGAGAACCTGCGCGGCGTGCGCTCTCGCGCGTGAACGGTGTGACAGCTGCGCGTGGCTCATCTTTCCGCTCGCCGCGTTCATTGCAAGGCTCGCTCGCGAATTTGACACCTTCTAGAGGAATGCGGAGCTCGTCTCGTCTCTGCCGCTCGCACTCGGTGTCGAGCGCGTCGCGCGACTGGGAAGCGACGAGCGGCGCGGCCGCCTCGGGGTTGGTGGCTTCGAGCGTGCGCACGATCTCCCCGAGCAGCCGCGAGCCGTCTATCTCCTCGCCCGGCGAGTTGAGCGGCGCCAGCGGCGGGAACGACAGCCGCCGCTCGTCCTCCTCCATCAGGGCCGGCGCTACGCGCTGCCCCCCATCTCCCCCCACAACTCACACGCACTGTTCGCGCACCACCCTGCCCATTCTCCGGTTACTGCCACCTGGAAAGAACAATACACATTAAATTAGATAAAGTTCGATTATTAAATTCGGGTTTTTTCTTTGAAACAAGCGTTTTGTCTCGTCTTGCAAAACAATTAAACGCTTTGTCTGTGAAAAAACGCTTAGAAGAGAAGATGTACAGGGTAGATGGCGTAATTTGGCGGAGGAGACTGCCCACCAAAAAAGTTCATTTAACATAATTGTAACTACTAGTATTCTGTGATTACATATTAACTATGACTTTTTTTATGGCGCACAGCGCTGCTTTACTGACTATGGACTTATTATTTTTAATCAACAGTGTTCTTAGCTACGTGTTAAGAAAATCTTTGAAGATCAGCTCTTTTGAAGATCAAATTTTACTTTTAACGCATTTGTAGAAACCCCAAGGGATAAACGTTCTTTAGTTTTCAGTTGTTTGTATTATTTTAAAGCAACAATGAAAAATCCAGGTTTTATTCGAAACAAACTGAACGATAAACTGGTAATGCATTTGATGTCGAGTTCAAAGTGGAATTCCTCGTAAAACCACAACTGCCTCATATTTCTCGTGGAGTTAATGAAATTCGATCAATATACCGTAATGTTGGCACACGCTCGTAAACTATTTATTATAGACGCGGTCTGTTGGTACAGGAGTTCATTTATAAATATACTAAACCGTGAAAATCGATGGAATGCAATAATAGCTATTCTACGAACACGGAACAGTGATACTAAGCCCAAAGGACGTGACTGTACTTATCATTATGAACAACTTATAACATAGGATCAACCCTGATAGCTCCGAACAGCTCCAACCCAAAATATACAGGGTTACGCACAAATAGACTGTACTAAGCCGAAAGGAGGTCATTTCACTCATAATTACAACGACCTATATGTACTACATTATGAATAACTTTTACTGTGGGACCAGCCCTTTAATCGCAAAAAAATCTACTGTTACATTCTTCGACCAAAATTCAAATTCGGGCCCAGAACAAGCGCATTTTTGAAGGTTACAAAATGAGCGCCGGTGCTCACTTCGTTTCAGTCGGTATCTAGCAAGTAACACAAGACTATTGTTACATGATAACGAAACATCTGACAAAATTATGTCTTCATGTGCTTTCCCGAAGTGTAAATACACAACAAAAACCACTATCTACTAATTGTAACAAATGTACTGTACAATGTACATGGTTATGATTAGGTGTTGAAGTATATGTCCGACGGTTTTGACTAGTTTTCCTGAGCAAGTTCAATGGTTATGGCCCCGTCCATTCATTTTATTTTGGTCGAAGGTTACATTTACATTACCATAATACATTTTGTCGAGTTTCAAGTCAATTCTATGAAATAGCTGTTTTTTCGCGATTTCGGGTTTGGTTCCATAGTAAAAGTTGTACACAAAGATGAGTAGAATGACATCCTCTCGGCTTAGTACAGTCTATATGCATAACCCTGTATAATAAACTATCAGTGCAGATAAAAGACAATAAATGATAATCAATTTACCAAAACCCTGTATGACATGCTCGTAAAATGTTACTAAAGCTAAACGAATTCTTAGAACCAAATTCTTAGAACACAAATTTAATACCAATAGCCATACCCAATCAGGGTCATTATGAGATACCTACCTTAATATTTCTTGTGATGTAGGACGGTAGGTGTCTGTCATGTTATTTAGTTAATATAGTTTTATTTTTCCTCAGGTAAATATTTATTTCAATAAACTTTTCGTTCCTGCTGTCATTATTATTATTGTAATAATATACTCCGTCTTGTTATGTATCCATTCCTGTTCCTTTTCTATGTATTATAAGTACTGTAAATTTTGTATATTTCGTGTCTTACTTACTATTTCCTATGTTGTATTAGTTTAAATTTCATATAGATACTTTTTTAATATAAATATATATGTTAAGTGTAAACTCAAGGGTTCGTCTGAAAACCGGCGCTGATAGTCCTTGACTTTCAGCATTAATGCCGAGACGGGCCCATTTGACACTGACTGTATCTTTTAGATATCAGTTTTTGTAAAGGTGTCGAATAAATTTATTTTAGTTCTTTCTTTCTTTAAGAGCAATCAATTTTTTTTGACAAAAACAGCCACGTCAACTGGAGTTTTTAGCATTCTGATTGTATCAAATAAAAAGAGATCTATAGAAAATTGCATTTATGTAATAAATAAACCTATATTTTTTATTATATATAAAGGCTTCAAGTTTTGGAAAAACGCAACATATCAACTTATTACCTCCAATATACAAAAGTAGTTTTCGAAAGTTTGAGAGTGGATTTCGATAAACTCCTGAAAACTGCTAACGGGCTGCCTGATAGGACAAACTTTGAGATAAAGCCTATTTAATAAAATCAATTAGCAAACGGAGAAAATATCGCATAACACACACTAAAAATCAATAAATAAAACAGTCGAATTGTGAACCTGCTTTTTAGCAGTCGGTTGTAAAGAACATAAAACCATTTCAAACTAACAGTACGAGAGAAACGCTTCAGTTATAGTTGAAGTACAAAAGGTATCTAGAGAGCGTCGTAACGAATCGCTATTGTGCTGTCTACGCCTCTCGTAGACGTTGCATCCGTAGCATAGCGCTCGTAGCGTTGTCGTAGCTAGTCGCTACGACAGCCAACAGGAGATATTGCATCGAGAAACTTTGACATTTTTCTGCACATGGCAAGAAATATATATTCGAAAATAGACTATTCAAATTCAAATTCATTTATTTCGATCGACAATTAGATCATACAATTATTAAATAAAACAATAAAAACATAAAATTTAAATTAATTTGGTACATATTTAAAATTTATAAAATAGAGCTAAACTAACACACACCTAATACACACCTTTCAGCATTTGCTTGTTAGTTAGTACATGCACCATTGAGCAATGGTTCATGTACTGACAGTCAAACCTATTTGCAAATACGTTTAGGATGGTGTTGGGGCTGGCCCGGACCCTGCGCGCCAGGGACGTGCACCGTTTTCGCATGGTCGTGTAGAAATTATTAGCTATTAGCTGCATATTATGGTTATGCTACTAGGCCGATTAAAAATAATTCAAAATTTAAAAGTATTCAGTCATACATATCAAAAACGTCAGTTAAGTTAATCAATGCTTGAAATTGTTTTAAAAAATCTCGTTTCCAGCTTGACAATTTACGTCAACGAGAAGTAGAGAAGGCAACCTGTCAAATATAAGATGATAAAGGTTACGCTCAACAAGTTTTGTATTTTTTCCGGTAAAATGTAATTACAAATAATGTCGTACTTTATTGATGGGTACCGCCCACTTAGTGAAGTGCCACGCATAATAAACAACCACATATTTTAATATAATAAACAATTTAAGATGGTTTCATAAAATCACTAAACTAAACCAATCTGACAGGACTAAAATTATCTGCCTCTCTTTTCATTTTAATATGTGAGAGAAAGATGGCAACAATTTTAGAGCTGTCAAATTTAGTTTAGTTTAAAGTACATCAGAATCGATGCCATTGTCAAGTTCATATATTTCAATAAAAACTTTGAAATAATTTTCTCAAATTTTACTACATTATGATATAAAACTCACTTTACACTTGTCACTTGTTTTTTATTCACTTTACGTTGCGCGTTTTAAAAGCTTTCTTCACCACAATATCCAATAAACTTGTCCATGATACGATGTGGAGCACTCTACGTCGAGCTAGCGTTTTACGTGGGAGGTGGTTGCTAAAACAATTGCCGCTAGAATATACTTTGTAATAATAGTTTATGCGATGGAAACTAAAATGGAAACAGGCATAGGAATATTATTTGTTTGATATTGTATGGCACAAAAAGAAGTAGATTATTAATCTTTTGAGTTTTCAAAATGGCTAAAATCCAAATAGAGCTCAAGGGGTCAAAACTCCATTTGGATTTTAGCCGATTGAAATTTTCACAGAATATATTATGTTACGGCAAATAAACAAAAAAATTATAAAAGAGTCAAAAAGTTAAAATTAAAGGGACACAAAAAACGTATTTTTGTATTAGCTCTGAAACGGTAATACGTAAAAGCGTTAAACTTGGCATGATTATAGTACACAAGTTACTTATTTGAAGTATAATAACAACAATAACTACGTTTTAAGGGTATTTTGAAAAATGGGGCGACAACCTGGGCGGTCCATGCTAGCACAAAACAGGCAAGATTATCGATAGAAGGAGGGAGAATTTTGCACTCTTTTTACTCTTTTTTGTAGACTGAATAAGCTGCCTAAGATAATGATGATGATGTCGAATCAACAACAAAATTTCACAGCTTTACAATCAAGATAAAAATTTACAATAATTTCCCAGCTAAACTGAGGTAAAGACACTGAGTCTTCAAAGATTAAGAGCAGACAAACGCCTTGTTTGGTAGGTTTGGAACTATATATGGCTCTTAAATATCAAATGAGGTGGTCGAAGCACATCACTGAATGCGTGGCAAAACAGTGCCTTTCCAGAATCCAAAACAGAATAAAATGAGATATATACTGAACACTAGAAAATACATACTTACATAATGACATACATAATGACATACTTGCGTTTTATTATTAAAATTATTTTGAACACAATTTTTCATACATCCTTTTCACATTATTTGCCCATTTAGATGGGTTATTTACATCGTCCCGCTACTCAATTTTTAAAGGCAATTCCACCGTCACTAAAACCTTACCGCGGTAACGCTACGCGCAGTTTTTATTGTTATTAGAGGCAGTGTTGCCACAGCGGACTTAATGACGTGCCCGCTTTAAATTCCCTCGTTTTCGTACAAATTCGGGGCCGCAAAAAGGGGTCTGTAAAAGCGTGATTAATACTTTACAACGTGTGGTGTGCCTAAAGGCATCTCGCTTACATGTACTCGAAGGTACTTACGCGTAATGTAGCCGTTTTTAATGTATTATTCGGATTTACTCGAGAATTATGTAGGTAAAACTCGCTCGGTTAAGTTTTTTCGCTCTGAATTGCTGCGTACTAAGTTATATATTATTTCAAAGAAATTGGTATTCACTTATCCTACTTTATATTTATTGTTTACTAGCTGCGTCCCGTGGCTTCGTCAGCTATCCTAAGATCAATATTTTTCCCGGTATAAAAATGCCGGTAATGTCCGCTATGATGCGTATGTTTTGTTAAATTTAGTTAAAAAGGCTAGCATTTGACCGCCACCTTGCTTGCGATAAAGCAATGACGCGGTCTATGATGCAGTAGCACGCTTGCCTAGAAGAAACCGTTCACTCGTGACTTGAACACACTCAGATTGTAACTACCGGGGAACACCTATTCAAGCGGCGCATTCCACAGTCTAGTGTTCGCACAATAAAGGTGGAATCCAAGCGTTTTGTACAGGTTTTCGGAATATCAACCATGAAACAATGTTGCCTTTTCGTGACCGTCCTGTCAGATAGAAAAAAAACAAAACGGAATTATATCATGCTATTCAGATACACACTCTCTGAAATGTATCCGATAAAAACCGATAAACAAGCAACTTTGCACCGATGTTCAAGGCTAAGAAGGTAAGAACTAGTGACCACACGAGTCGCTTTGACCACAGCAGTCTAATATACAAATAGTTTTCGTTCCCTGCACTAGCAGGGGATGAAGCCAACCACGTTTTACTACCAAGTAAAGCATTGTTTGTGCGTAATAAGAGCCCTTTCGGCTTACTCCTTTTACGCGTAACCCTGTATACATTATAGTGGATGTATCCAGTGACGAGATCGAAGCTACTTGATTCAATGGTATGGAACAACTCTCTAAACGTTCAAACGGATACTCATTCAAGAGGACAGTAACACTTAATAGATGTCGACATAAGTACTATGAATAGCGAGATATTGGGAATATCGAGGTATCGGAAATATCGGTAATATCGAGGTATCAGTAATATCGAGGTATCGGGAAATCGGAGATTATTATGGCACGGGTTTGTTTGGTATGGTATTTAGTTTCGTTGTGTCTGGGTATGGACTAAATATACTAGTTTGGTTAAGTGGTAGAACGCCTGCTTCGTGCATGTCCAAATCAATTCAAAATTGTTCAACCGTTACGGAGTGGACTGGGTAACAAGCATAGGTATTAACACATGCACAGAGTTCCACGTGTAAAAACTTCACACAACTTTGTAGGACTAGAAAGAATCTACCTAAAATCAAAGCCAAATTTATTCTAGGCATTTAGTAAATTTGTTGAATTGGTTAACAATAATAAATGATTTTCCTACAAATATCGAATAAGTATTGATCGAGTTTTAGTGGCAACGTGAAAAAACATGTCGCATCATCGTATAATTTTCCTAAACGTGTGTATTTTCGAGAGTGGGTCCTTCCTCTCTCCAGTTGGAGGGGTTGCATGGGAATCTGCTTCGAGCATTGTTATGTTATGCTCACTGCTGTGGCTGGGCTTTGGCGCATCTCTGCCCTCAGGGAAGTTGAGGTGGCGAGCTTCCGCCCGGTACCAAATCAGAAATAGTACATGCGGCAAACACACCGTTCGACCGGGCATCGTCTCATCTCCCTCCGCGGACAGCTGCGATTCATTGGACTCGACTTCGTGGACGTGCTTGAGTGTGGAAAAGTGACAAGGTGAAACATGTAGTTTCGTGTTGTTTCCAAAACTCCATAGAAGCCTCTTGTAAAGCTTCCTCCACTATTGCTTTTATACTAGATTTGATTTGATAGCCCGTTGGTCCAGTTGGTAATGAACCTGCCTTCTGAGCTTGGGGGCGTGGGTTCGATTCCCACGTAGAACAAACATTTGTGTGATGAACATTTGTGTTTGTTCTATATCTGGTTATTAATATCTATTTAAGTATGTATTTAAAACTATATATGTATGTATATCAGTCTCTGGCAGCCATATCACAAGCTTTGCTTAGTTTGGGGTCAGATGACCGTGTGTGAAAAAATGTCCCGAATATTTATTATTTATACTACTACTTTGATTTGGCTCACGATTTAATAATAATAAAAACTTTAAATTAGATCGCATCAACATCAACAAAACGATCGCATCAACAAAAGCCGCATGTTCTCGAATTTCCGTTACTGACCAAACAGCTCATTTTCTTGTCAACAATGTTCCAATCGATTTAGCGATGCTTGAATCTCAGCCATCGCAGCTCTAACCGATTTTCCGATACATTTGCCACCGGTGATGCCTCGCCTATACCGAGGTTATGCAGCTTACAGAATAAGCTCGGCACAGAATAGGTACTAGTACCTAGGGCATTTTGATTATTGCAGACCTGAGAAGTTTCGCTTATCTATCGTGTTGTTACATAATGACCGCGTATTTGTGTGTGATCATGTTATTTAATTAAGGCCGCGCTCACCAGCTAGAGCTGTCACTTTCGCACATTTTCAATATTTATGTAGATAAAAATTCGCTTATTAGCTATAAAAAGATAATGTTTAGAAAAAAAAAAGAACCGACTTCATGACTATACCTTCATTTACAAACTGAAACTAAAAAGTAGAAAATAATATTTAAATAACTTCAAAACAATGAGCATTAAAAGACAATCAACGAAATTATTAATACATATATTACCTACTTATATACATATTTACAATTTATAATCAGTTATTTTTGGAGTCGGTGCCAGCAAAGGGTTAATCCTGCCTTTGTAGGAAAATACTTTTCTACAATCTATTTGGATATTATGTTTTCTGCACTGAAATTTAATTTTCTTACAGCTGATGTGCGGAATTCACGTTGACGGTTGTGTCTAAATGCATATAAATTTTGATGCGCTTGTTTTCAATTATTAGCCTTCGTTCGATTTCTTTTATATTTATCTCTATTTCACATTCATATCATAAATATTAATAGATTAATCAAGTAGGTATCTATTAAGGTTCTTTTTGCTTTGGCTGGCACATAGCGTAGGCTCAGTTAACCCGTAGGTCCCGTTTTTACCCTTTGGATACGGAACCCTAAAAAGGATTAATAAACCCTAATAAGGGTCCAAAACTCCATAGAAGCCTCTTGTAAAGCCTCCACCACTTTACTGGTGCATGAGTTTGACTTGACCGTGCATGATTAGCTCTCCTTGACTGGCTTGTTTGACGCTATTGAACACTATATAAAATATTTAATACTAAATACATGACACTATTTAATATTACGACTCAAATACTCTGTATCCATGGTCATGAAAAATTTAACGAAAAAAAAACAACAGGGCATGGTCGCCATAGAGACACTTCTTTGTTTTTTGAAGTCTGTTCCTCTATGTTTGCTGTTTAGTTGACAGCGTCGCTAGTGGAGAACAAAGTATGAAATTCACAAAGAAATAACTGTAGTTCCAATGTTGCCCACCTTAACAGCTAAGTTGGTGGCACTGTACAATGTTTACAATGTACATTGAATTTGTAGATATTTTTGTTGATTTTTCAAAAAGCACTGAATCAATGTCGATAAAAAAATTATGGGACCACCTATGAGATATGACCTACCAACCAAAAAAAGAATCATCAAAAACAATTCTAAATTGGCGGAGTAATCGCGTAACAAACATACAAAAAAAAACATACAGTGGAATTGATAGCCTCCTCCTTTTCGAAGTCGGTTAAAAATAAGGTTCCGCTTACACACTTTGGGTACGCAACCCTAAAAACTCATTATGCTATTTATATAATTTTGCTACATATATCGTATTAAAATAATATTTCACCTCACTCAAAATTTCCCGTGAAAGTTAGATTACGACCTACTTACATTTTAACTCGGAAACAGGTAATGAATGTTTCCGACGTTAATTATTAACAAATACCGCAAAGAAAATATTAAATAAGCCCGTGAAAGTAGAAAGAGCTCAGTCGGATCACCCGAAGATACACTAGATTATCTAGTCAGTATCTCAGTCCCGTACCAAGGAGAAGAATCTATACTAATATTATAAAGAGGAAAGATTTGTATGTAAGTATGTTTGTAACGAATTGGCTCAAAAAGTACTGGACCGAATTAAAAAATTATTTAAAAAAAAAACACTTTTGGGAAGCTACACTATCCTCGGGTGTCATAGGCTATAATCTATACCCGTGCGAAGCTGGGGCGGACCGCTAGTTGTTATATAAAAACAAAAATTATAAACAGTAAGTACTATGCCAAGAGGACACCTTGGTCTCAACAAAACACCAAAGTGTAGAATCAGATTTTTATGTTAAAACATTTGCGCTTTTAAGCGTCACCAGCGCCACCTAAATATTTAGCTTATCTAGCGCAAATAAGTGCCGATGAACGAACGTGAAAATACATGTGAAGTGGGCGAAGCACGAATATTCACTACGTAAAATACGTATCGAATACCAAACAAATTTAAATTTCGAAATTCAAAATTCGTATCAAATTGTATTTTACGTAGCGAATATTTGTATTACGTCCACAGGTCTAGCATGCGCACCGCGTTAAAGTCGAAGTAGTTTTTTTAATGATTTTAAAACTATAAACAAATTTCCAAGCGTATTTGAGAAAGTTGTCCAGATTGAGTGTTGTACCATGATGTGGATCCGAACAGTCAACCCAGGTCGCACCCCGACAAAAAGGCGCATCGAGCTCGGGAGGTATACTTTAAACTTTTTATATGTACGGCTCTCTATATGTGTAGGTATGTGTGTTTATTTTTTATGTATAGGTACTCTATACATTTTAATAATTAATCAGAACTCTATTCAACTATGACTCCACTTGTTGAACTTTCTATACTGTCTCATCATAATACAGTGAGTCAGATAATCCAGGGTGAGTCGGGGTAAGTCCGCCGCCGGTCGGCAAACATGAGCTGTCATTACCCAAATTGATTACAAGCCCGGGGGCGAAATGGGCATGTTGTGAGGAGCCTTTTAGCCAACACGGTGAATCTTCCATTTAAATGTAGGTTACAATTGAAAAAACGAAATGTCAGGGGATTTTGGAATCGGCCTTTAAAATCCCTTTTTGTTTGCACTTTTCTGTTTTTCAAGACGTGAAAACATTATCATGCCCACATCGAAAAATATTAACAATCAATATTATCATTGGACGAACGGTTAATAAAATCAGACAGAATGAAAACATTTAAAGTTCTCTAATGCTATGACTTCGCAGGGCTTCACTTGCTGCCTAAAATAACGCTCTAGGCAGTTTGCTAATAAGGCAGTATGGAAAAATTGGCTACCAATCACTTTACTGTCAAGGTCTTTAATACCAACTTACGAAGAAGAGGGTTCTGCAAATTATGTACACATGAAATTATGAATACCATGTTACAGAATAGTATATAATGCAATTAGTGAATAAAGAAGGGATTTAAAGAGCATGAATCACGAGCAAGTGAAGGATTCTAACGACTGAACCACAACCGTAGGGAGTGATTCATGATTATTGAATCACGAGCGTAGCAAGTAATTCAATTGTTAGAATTCTGAGCGACGCGAGTGATTCGCGAAATATACCTACCTAATACCTGCAAGTTAATGAAATCACGAGAACACGTTTCCATTTTGACATAGATCAATGTGATAAAAACCTGCAAAACCATTAAAATTTCATTGTTAATAAGATAGATCGTAAATATACTCAAGGCAAAGGGATGTAAAAAGGAAATTCTTTAATATTCGATGTTGTGAGAGAGGAACGGCTGGCGTAGACTATAACTTCATGAATAAAATACGCCCGGATTGGAATCAATTTCTTTGTACCTATTAAAATTTAGTAGATAAGATTTACTAGCTATGGCACATGGTTTCTTCTTTGTATTTAGTATTGAGAGAGATGGTGGCCGAGCGGTAACATGTGCGCTTCAATCTGCATGACGGCACCGTTCGATCCTCGGCCTTATTAATGACTTATTAGGTACCTAAATAAATTATGTATCGATGCCATCGCTCAAAAATGTGAAGGAAAAACATCGTGAGGATACCAGTATGTCCCAGAACCTCAAAAGTTCAAAGACATATGACATTCACCAACATGCACTGGGCCAGCATGTGGATTAGGGCCCACCCTCTCTCTCTGAGAGAAGAGCCGTTAGACTTGTCGATGATCCGAACCTATCTAGCAAGTTAAAGCCGCTGAACTTGCGCCGAGCCGTTGGTACGCTCAGCTTGTTCTACAGATATGATAATGGGGAATGCTCTGATGAACTTCTTGACCTTATTCCTCCATCCCGGTTTTACCACCGAACCGGCCGCCATCGCCAGAAATGCCATCCGCACATCATAGATACGTGGAAGTCTCGCACTGTTCTATTTAATAGATTGTTTCTGCAATTTATTTATCTGTAAGTTGTGGAATAGCTTACCTTCGGTTTTTCCTCTGCAGTATAATTCGGACTGCTTCAAACGAAGGGTGAATACAGTCCTCAAAGGCAGGCAACGTAATGACAATAAATACCCTTGTAGTTGTCTATAGGCAGCGGTGACCACTTACCATCAGGTGGCCCATAGCTTGTTTCCCACATATTCTATATAAAAAGAGGCATACAAATATTCCATTGCTCACAAAGTATGAAAAAACTGAAAAGGGTCTAATTCCAACACGAAAATCATTTTAGCTTCCAATATAAAACCACCAGTGCTTGTTTAAATTCTTCGTTCACAAAGTGGCTATAAACATGTAGCACATAAAGTGCCGTCAATGTTAAACGTATGATAATGTGGAAATGAACGGAAGGGTAGTTTGCAAAAATAGGATGTATTACTGGGGTTTGCGCAAAGATAATATTTATATTGTCATTGGGTTTGCTCTGACTCTGTTCTCAACATGTTCTCAACACTCTCTACCCATCTATCTCTATCTCTCTGTCTTTTCGATGACATATAGCAAAAAGAGGGTATTGTATTTGTTTGTATGTATGTTAATTTGTTTCTAACTTCAGCATAAACACCCAATCTATTTCGGTTAGATAATTTATGATTTATTTAATTTTATCAACCCGGTTTTATAAATTACATTAATTAAATCAGAATTTCAATACAATAGCAATAATTACAAATACACAGGAGCTTTGAGGCTTTGTGGCCAGCCGTCGGTGAGAGGTGACACCGTGTATCCCCATTCCATGGGGCTAAAACCCCAGAGATCCCGACCCCTGGAACCGCAAGAGCTAACTTGCATTGATGTAGTTTTTGCCATTCAATCCATTATGTATGTCTAGAGTATCTTCCATTCCATTGGTTCTCTAGTATTGCAGTGAAATCGTTGAATTCGAATTTCCAAATTAAAGTTAGCAGAGTGTGAGTTTCTCTTCTGGCAACATTACCAAATGACGTCACACAGACGCGCTGAAGTTTCGATGGATTTTCAATAACCGATCGGAGTTGCTAGTTTTACTGTCATAAAATTTCTCTGCCAGCTATTAGGTATTAAAGTTTTAATAGTTGCACCAGCTTTGTAGTCAGTGTTTGTGGGAAAACAATTTTTGCAGAAATTCTAGCATGCATTTCTGGGAAATTGTAAGCTTAAATAGTAACTGTAGTGAAAGTAATACACAATATAAAAAGTATAATATAACCGGACTGCATGCAATAAGTAGTAGGTAACTGAGATATTGAAAAATTTAGGTAACTGAAAGGAATACTAGTTTTATTATATTATATAAAATAGAAATTAAAAAAGCATAATAATTATGTAAGTACATATTTGAAAATGTATAGCAGCCGTGTATTTAGACAACTATGACAATTAGCGTGCCACTAAGCTTTTATTCATATAAACAGTGAGCTTTACATAATGATGGTAATATTGATCTATTTAACAAAGTTTACTTACTTATTAATTACCGACATAGCCAACTGGATTACCAAGTAGAAGTAGCTGTGAGCAGGACACATATCACGCAGAACAAATGGCCGATGGGGCCTAAAAGTTCTCGAATGGAGACCACGGACTGGTAATCGCAGCGTAGGACGTCCACCCACAAGATGGACAGACGACCTAAAAGAGACCGCAGGGAAACGCTGGATGCAGGCCGCTTCCAACCGGCCCTTTAGGAGTTCGATGGGGAGGCCTATGTACTTATAAATTTTTCCTCTCATTTTTAACCGACTTTAGGAGGAGGTTATCAATTCGATTGTATTTTTATTTTTTGGTTTCGCGGATGCCATCTTGATTTCTCGAACCATTTGTCACTGTACTATTAAAATTATTTAAATGACACCTCACATGTCGAAATCCATTAAGTTTAGGCTGTAGGGCGTACCAAAGAAACCATCATACATACTCACATACATACATACATACACACATACTCGAAAAACATTACCTTCTCCTTGCGCAGACGGGTAAAAAATTAATTTTACACGAAAAAATTCATGTTAAATATACGCGTCTAACTATCGACAGTGGTAACTAACGTGCTCTCATCGCAAGAAAACCCTTAACATAGGTGTTATTAACTATTTCTATACCTATCCTGTCAATTCCACGTCAGTCAACTTTACCAATACTCCAATAATATAATACCAAAATTAGTTATCGAATCGTATCATTAGTTGCTAACCTACATCGATAGAAATCTACTCGGAGTCGCTAACCTCGATTAATCAATTATTTCGCTTTCATAGCGTGAACTCGAGAAATATCTGTGGCCATTTACCCTTCTCCCCTATCTATATAGTTACAGTTTGACATCGTTGGGCTTTGAAAACGGATAGCTATTTACTTGGATAAATTGATATCCGTAAATGGTGTTTACAATAGAATACAAAACATCAGCGGAAACTTCAGAAGTGGTCAGCGATGATTCAAATAAAATTTTCTTAAGAGCCGTATTACAAAACGTAATCGTTCAATTTTAGAAATATGTCGCTCCAAGCTATGCTAAAATAGTTTTGGTAACGCTCTTTTTCGACGTATATTATATTATTTTAATACTGACTATACACAAAACAGTATTTTTATTGGTGTCCGAATTCGTCAGAGAAAAAAATATTAAAATTAAAATGTGAAAATTCGGACAAGTAAGTGTACGAATACATTATATTGTGTCTGAGACGTGACTTACTCGTATTTTTGGGCATAAAACGAAAAGTAAAACCATAATTATCAAGACGACTATAAAGCAAGTAAATAGTAAAATTAAAATTGTTTTGTCAGTAATTTAACGAACTCCACTCTAAAGCGTTCTTTCCGAAAGTTTAACGTATGCTTTTGTAAATTGGAAATAATAATTTGATATGATGAGTTTTTCCAAAATTTTAAACCGTTATTTTCAATACAAAATACAGGTCTATTTATTACAGAAATTGAATTTTCTATAGATCTTTTTATTTGATAGGATCATAACGCCAAAAATCCAGTTTCGATGCTTTATTATCCAAAAATGTAAGAGGACTCTATAATCAGTCGAAAACAAAAATAATAAACCACGATTGTCCACTTAGTTTCTCTTATCGTAGTCCACTGTAACAAAGATTCCTTGAGAGGGTATTTCATTAATCAAAAGCACGCCATTATGACCCTGAGGGCAAACGGCACGGTTACACAGCGCTGGACAAACAACAGATCGTCCGATGATGAATGGCCCGATCGATGAATCGATCTGTTTTTCTGCTAGGAACATTGAAATAGAAATTTATTCTTACCTACCCTATAGCCATAAAACTGAGTGCAAATCAGAACTTCCCCCTTCTCGTATTAGAGACAATAAAATCATTTTCCAGTCTGCCCCCGTGCGTTCTACGTAGAGGCAGATGGGAAACGTACTGCCCAAGACTGGAACTCCTTGTTTCCTGAGAACTACAGGCATCTTTGAAGCTAGAGTAAATAGATTTCTTTAACGAAGGCGACGATAAACATGTTCTATCCTCGCCCGCAATGTCGCTTACCATCGGGCGAGTTGTTGGCCAAACGAAGATCAATAAATAAATAAAGTTTTCCCACCGGTGGAGGCTTCGATATCATGGGCAATTTGTCTTGTTTTCTTTTTTTGTGTTATAAAAGAGAAGACAGATCTAGAGTAAAACTTTTAGGCCGTTTGAATAGGCATGATTCCTAATGTTTAATTTATTACAAATAACGTAGTGTGTGTTAGTGTAGCATTTGTATGGCGCTCCTGAGCCGTGACGTCACGGCTCAGTATAGTGCGCTCTCTGTCTAGCATGAAATTAAATAAAATTAAAATGCTTATATCTTATTTATTTTTGAACTAATTTTAATTTTGTTGATGTGCTCTATTTATCATCAGCTTTTTTATGAGGTAATAAAAAAATATTAGTCATCATGCCTATTCCCCTAATTTAGCTTAAATCATCGCATCCTTATATTTAATGTGCGTGTACGTTTCGTGTATTTTTTAACCCCCAACGCTATCATAAGTTGGGCTTGTACTTGTTTAACTATTTATAATAAAACTTGAAAATATTTAAATACCAGGAAATGCACAAGACGTGCGATGCCAAAATCCTAAGTCGGCAAAAGATGGGTGCAAAGTATCTTGCGGCACGTATGTGCATAAAGAGATGCCGCTGGAAGACGTTTCCGAGAATGAGCTGAATGTGTACAGAATTTCCTTCAAACGCGACTGTAATTTAACATATTCATTTAAGCCCAGTGCTCGCTGCAACTGGAAAGAATTACGTTCAGATAGTCAGAATAAAACCGACACCACACCTACATAATATCAATAAAAAAATAAAACAACAAAAATGTGTATGTAATGCGTCGTAGTCACGTACGACTCTAACGCGCCTTGAATTGAGCGCTTTAGTGAAACGATTTTTTTTGGCGCCCTTTTATGCTGCCGGGGCACATGCCCCTGTTTGCCCCCCCCCCCCCAACCCCCCACCTAGATCTGGGGCTGGCATCATAAAGACGGACACAGTATAATTTTTATCCGTCGCGCAATGCAACACAATGGTTGACGCCTGAGCGAGCGGCTACTTTATAGGGCATGGACAATAAACTATTTAGCGCTTTATAGCTGCAACCATTCTTGCTGCAAATTGTATTTCTCGAAATAAAATAGGTTACATTTCCATAATAGCGCGCATTTTTAACGCTCGACACAAGCAGGGGCTTGTAAATTAAAATTACTACGACTATCAGGACATACAACTTGAATTGGGCCAGTATGGAGGATTAGGGTCCATCTCTAGGCCTGTATTCCAGCAGAGGGAACATGATAGGCTGATAATAAAAAAAATACTCCATTAAAAGATGAAGGACAAAAATGGTATATGTAAACAGCTCATGTTATATTAAAATATATTATGTATTATCATCATCGAGAATGTCATTCAAGTTTTTCCTACAAGCAAACTACTTAGAAAACTACTCTGTCTACATAATATTCAAACTAAGACCACCTCTTTCTACATTTTGACGTAATAAAAAGAGGTTTTCCTATAAAAGCTTTCACACTGGTACAAATTGCTTGTCCCCTGTGACGGACAGCGGGCGACTGGTCGGGGCGTGAATGAGTTTCATTATTTGAACGAAGATCTCAACTTATTCTCTAGGTTCTAGATTTGCTGAATGGAGGATTTTGTCAAAAGAATGTTCGTAATTTGAAAATAAGATCTTACTATTTTAACAGTAAGATAACAGTAAGGTTTCTTAAGAAGTATTTCTTGATAAAATAAGAGAGTAGTAAAACTAAATGTTCAATTAAATTATATTAATATCTTTGTCTTAGACAAAAGCTTAAGGGAGAAGCCATTCGTTACCGAAACGCAGGTTCTAGTTCAGTACCAGTGGATTCAATTATTTGATTATAATCCTTATTATGGGCAAAATAAAGTACCTAAGACTTTGTAAAGTATTTGCACTGGCTGCTTTACAAAAGTTCATGACACAAGACTTGCGATTTCTGAAGTCAATACAGGCACCTAAATTGTTTTTTTGCATGCATTTAGACCTCTAAAATAAATCCTTTACGGTATAATTTTTTGTAAAAATCGTTTTTGTTCTAAAATATGTGGGAAAAGTATTGACTCACGTTTTATTTCAAACTAGCTGACCTGACAGACGTTGTCCTGTCTTAGAACTGTCAAACACGCAAAGACAAAATTGTAAATCTTATTTTTTTACACCTTGTGTTACATTATTGGAGTTTTAGTAAGGATCCCTTTTTTTTTTTGAAAATATAATATAGCCATGTTAACCGGGGATAGTGTAGCTTCCCAACAGTGACGGAATTTTTCAAATCGGTTCAGTAGTTTCGGAGCCTATTCAATGCAAACAAACAAACAAACAAACAATCAAATCTTTCCTCTTTATAATATTAGTATAGATTAGACATTACTTTTTTAATTGTGTTGAAAGTTAAGAGCATAGAATTATATCAATACCAGATGCATTAGGATTTTACGACACAAGAATTCTGCAAATTTGTGAGTTTTCTAGAATTGTAGGTACCTAATCTAAGTTCACTTTTGACCTTTTTACGGAATGCCTACAATTTATTTTTTTGCGATTTCTGAAAATTCTCTAACCTCATATCAGTTGGTCCCTTTTGATCCCAAATCGAACGGAAAAATTTCTCACTCGCTTGACACTTTGCGGAAAAGGAACATTATTTCCTAATTTGTCCAAAAACTTTAAACGCTTATATATCGGAACTTATTTGCCCGATTTAAATAATTTATAGTTACAGAACCTTTCTTTCCTATCGGTTATCGGTTCTTCGAGCGAAGTGGCCTGTTGTTTTTTCCAGCTCTAACTAAATACGAATGCGGGTCTAGCTTGCGCAAATGCACGATGAATATGTACTCACTGTGTACTATTTTACAGCACTCGGGTCTTGTTTTTCTCAACACTGTAGTCACAATGTGGTACAATTACTCGCCGTCGCGCGGGCGTGAATGGTCGGTTTCATTATACGGTGCGTGTGTCCGCGAATATATCGCCTTATATAGAACATGTGACGCCCTCTATGTATTCTTTGTGAATTTTATGCGAGGCAGATTTTTGAGATACATCGTAATGGCAAAAGACGGAGGTCACCAGGCGCATAAAGCTTGGATGGGCAGCATTCAAAAAACTGGACGACATCCTCAAGTCACGCCATATGCCACAATGTTTGAAAACTCGCCTCTTCAACCAATGTGTTCTACCCACCATGACTTATGGTGCCGAAACATGGACCCTCACATATGAGGCTGTGCACAAAATCAGAGTAGCACAGAGAGCCATGGAGAGATCCATGCTAGGCATCAAACTCCAAGACCGAGTTCGTAATACCGAAATCCGACGAAGAACAAAGGCTCGAGACGTCGGAGTTGCGGTAATGAAATTGAAGTGGAGCTGGGCCGGACACGTTGCTAGGCGCAGTGATGACAGGTGGAGTAAAGTCTTAACAGAGTGGTGGCCGAGGCAGGGTAAGCGGAGCGTTGGTCGTCCAGCTGCAAGATGGGTCGACGATATTGTTACTATCGCGGGTCGAACCTGGACTCGATTAGCACAGGACCGAGGCAGATGGCATAACAAGAGAGAGGCCTATACCCAGCAGTGGGATAAAGAAGGCTGTGGATGATGATGATGGCAAATTAGAAAACAACAGCTATCTACGCTACAATCACTATTGAAGAAGTAGTTGGTCCTACGTTTGCAATCTTCAGTTTAGGCTATTATGTCTTCTGTGGTTTAGGAAAGAAATTTAAAATCTGACAAAGCATTTTTGCGCTTCATATTACAAACAGTACACCTGAACAAAAATGATGTATCTGTATCTGGTTTCATGTAAATCATCATATTATTATGTAAATAATAATATTAAGTATAGAAAAAAAAGGTAATAACGAATGGTGCCGATCTGTTTGTAATCTACCTATTATAGCTAGGTAGGTACTGCTTTTTATTTCATCAAAGCATTTTATAAATAAGACCTTTCGGTTCACTCTCCCAGAGGTTCTTCAGAATTTAATACGAAAGAGCACTTTAAAAATAACATTTTTCAGACACGTTCCTTCAATGCTTCCTATATTTATTATACCGGTATTAGGTATTTTCTGATATCTCATTGGCAACAAGCACTCGTAAGTATCTTTGTGAAAAAGGGCTTGCTTATACTATAGATTTACGAATACATGAATGTTAGATCCAGTACGAAATTCCCGAAAAAAATGTCTTAAAACACTGTTTAAACTATCACGGTTGTTCACTTAAGTTATATGATTATTTACAGGATATTTACCGTGGTAAGGTTGTGGAATGAGCTCCCGATATTTCGGCGCAGTTACATGCACCATGTTCACGGGAAGACAAAATAAGACAATATCGGGAGCTCATTCCACAACCTCACCATAGTAAATATCCCGTAAATAATCATATAAGTACAGTGTCTTAAGTTTACATATTTTGTTAAATAGCATTGCATATTTAAATTAAACACTTTTTTTTGCTGATAAACACATAACGGATTTTGATATCGCGTGTATTATAATTCCTTTCTGATTCAAGCTGAATTTTCTCGCCTGTTCTAAAAGTTTCTCTTGATCGATCTATTTTCCATTTTCTTCGATATTGAAAGTTGAGCTCCCATCGGTCAGCACCGATACAGAATAAATAATAGTAGAACCTGGCAAAGTGCATGCTCCATCACGATCCATCACGTCGTGGTTAATGCATTTGATTAAAACTTTTTAAGACAAACGTTTTGAAATGGTGAATAGTCCGCGTAAATATTTGGGCACTTTAAATATAAGTTAACAAACCTTAAACAAACTAACGCTATTGACTTTGAAACCTATCTACTTACCTTCCTACCTTCTTACTTTACCTTCTTACTATCTATGACCTTTAGTAATGTTCTCTATTAAATATACTTATTTAATAGAGAAAATTACTAAAGGTCATCATCACTTAATGCGAAATGGCGGTCAAGTGCAAGCTTAACCACATCATCATCAGCCAGAAGACGTCCACTGCTGAACATAGGTCTCCCCCTTAAATTTTCACACCGAACGATAGCCGCATCTGCCTCCACTGCGGATGCCTACCACTCTCAAGATGTTGTTGGTCAATCTCTAGTGGGAGGCCTATCTACACTGCGTCTTCCGGTTCGTGGTCTCCACTCAAGAAACTTGCTTCCCCATCAATTATCAGTTCTTCGAGCGATGTGGCCTGCCCATTGCCACTTCAACTGGCCGCCTGTACTATACCAATAAAATAAACAAGCAGATCATTATAATAAGTAGCTTCTGCTATTTCGTTTGCACTTGCATACTTGGAATAATAAAAATGCGAAAACTTGGTCACATTAAAGCAAAGATGTCAAAGAAAGTGTAGGCTAAGATTTGCATATATGTTAAGCACTTGAAAAATAAGCGACACATCTGTCGAAATCTCTACTAAGTACATATCCAGATCCAGAATATGAAAAAAAAAAGATTTTGGAGAACAATATTTATAATAATAATAAACTAAATTCCCACATTGATAAATTCACCAATATGTAAGCGTTAGATATTCGTTCATAATTTATCTACTATAAGCTAATCCTAGCAAACAACGTCTTTTGAGAGCACGTCAAATAACACTTTAAAACGACTAGTTAAGCTAGTTCTAGTTGAGCTAGAAAAACTTTATGTCCGAAATGAAGGTTCCAATCGTCTGTTCTCTAACATGATATTTAATTTTATTAAATTAATGTGTCCTTTGAAGAAGACACTTCGAAATTAAACTTTTAAATCTCGTCCATTACCAAAGTAATGTAGCCAAGTTTTTAAACGACTTCAAAAAGGAGGTTCTCAATTCGATTGTATTTTTATGATGTTGGTTACCCCAGAACTCCGCCATTCATAAACCTTTATTTGACCTTTCTTTTTGGATGATATGACATCCAAGTAAACAAAATTGCGTATTTTACAAATTTTTAAGTCAGTTTTTTTTTTATTAATAATTATGTCTGCTTCAATTATATTGTACGTATGCGTAGAAATTTCAATGATATATCATATTTTAATACAGTCAAATACCCTATTGCACTCATTTTCAGAATTATTCCCTGTTTTAAAAATGTTCCTTCATAGACAGAGCATAGTGGCGTTAGTATATGAACGGAAGCACTTACTCTCTAACCTTTATCGAAAGAGCTCTCGCCGCAGATTTAAGGCGCTTGCAGACGATGCGTAGTACAAGTAACATATAATATTTATATTTGTTAGTTGATCCGCCGTAACATTACATATTCTTTGAAAATTTCAACTAGCTATCTATTACGGTTCGAAAGATACAGCAGTTTAAAGGTCGGACGGACGGACAGACAGACAGCGTATAGGCTCAGTAATAGGTTCCCATTTTTACCCTTATACCCTAAAAAACTTAAATAAAATTACAGATTTTTCTATGTACGCTATGTAATGAGGCATACTTATATTTCCAAAAAAATATATAGCCTCTGCCCAAATAGTTCACAATCTCTTTGTTCACGAGCGCGAGATTAATCTCTTTCTTACGTTCGTGACCCACACGAGCGCTAAGGCAGGTGATGCTAGTTGTCGTACGTTTGGTTCTTTGTTTTTTTTTTGAGATATGGCGTAATAAATGTCGCTGCATTATTTGTCCGCTCAAAGCTCAAGCGAAGCATCGCTTTAGCGGACAAATAAAATGACCATCGAAGTGCTCTTTGTATTTTATTTCAAGGATTGTTAACAGATTTGATACCTAATTTCTGTATTTATTTATTTTTAGAGCAAAGCAAGCTTGCGGTCCGCCTGATGGTAAGTAGAAACTGCCGCGTATGTACACCTGCAACACTTGCGGTGTTGACGGTGCTTTGCCAGCCCGGAGAGGTAGTTATAGACACCACAGATAGACATCCTATTAAAACGCTTTATGTTTGCAATGAAGCAAACATGAAGCAGCATGATGTTTGTTTGTTGTTGCAATGAAATAGTAACGTAGGCATGTGTCACTCTCAAAATGTCAGACGTTGTTTTATTGGATCATGATCCCGATCAAGATACTTTTGGCCTCTTTTCAAAAAGAACTCCTCACAAACGAGGTCACTGTTCACCACAGAGTATCTCAGCTACGAGCACCAACCTCTTCACTCTAGGACCCTCGCCGTAGAGTCAACACTAGAGCAGGGTTTGTTTCAGAAAAATCTGTTTATTGAAAAACTTGTTGTTTGCAAACTCAAATAGAACTTTTACTGGTATGTACGTGGAAAAGCTTGTAGAATGTATGTTATGTTTGTTTCACCTTGAGGTTTGTTCTGGTTGGAAACATATGTATGATATTTTAGTGAAGTTGGTATTGTTTTGACAATTCGCTCTTGATTTTGCTGGGAATTGGTTGATTATAAACATTTTAGAACTAATGGATTGATGTGTTCCTTAAATGATTGTATCAAATTTGTAAGGGCTCTATTATAGTACAAGTCAATGCAAAATTATCTCTCTCTCTCTCTCTCTCTCTATCTCTCTCTCTCTCTCTCCTCTCTCTCTCTCTCCCTCTGTGTTTGTGACCTTCGCGCCACTAAACGTATGAAACAATTTTGGTAAAGAAGTTTATTTTTTTCGGGTCATTTTTGCACATACGGTCACCTGACCCCAAACTAAGCAAATCTGACCCCAAACTAAGCAAAGCTTGTAATATGGCGCATATATCATATACATATATAGTTTTAAATACATACTTAAATAGATAATAACAACCAAATATAGAACAAACACAAATCTTCATCACATAAATGTTTGTCCTAAGTGTGAATCAAACCCACGCCCCCATGCTCAGAAGGTAGGTTCACTACCAACTGGACCAACGGGCTATCTAATTGAAGTGTGCATATTGAAAAAGAAAATAGGATAAGGGAACACTGATATCATGAGTAATAGCAGACATAGTTAATATTGGTTGATAGCATTTTAAACTGTTTTAATGATCTTTAATGGCCTAGATAGTTTTGTATGTCAATGCCAATAATATTTCTAGCTAATATTAAACCTTATAAGTATCAACAAAAACTAAAGAACCCACGTCTTCGGTACGACGAATTAATAATGATCTTTTGATTAGTTTGGCCATTCCTGATCCCAGGGTTATTCAGCGTAAACATGGCAACATTTGACACCGCCAAGCTAATATCGACTCTAATCTCGAGTGACTTGGGCCGAATACTGCATGCAGTAACTGGCAATAAAATGACTTTTCAGAAACGACGGCAGTCACGCAATGTAATAAATCAGATAAATACCTACGGAGTGATGATTAGTTATTTGGTGTTTTTCGAATGTTGAATTGTAAAAAAAAAAACTTAACAGTGTACTACTTAACTGTTTTTTTTTTTAAGTTTGTGTAGTACTTGATGTTATCTTTAAAATGCGAAAATGACCTCCAAATATAATTATATACATATATATATTTTATATAATTAAGGAATCGAAATTATTAATATGCACAACAGTTTTTACAATGTGTGCAAAAAAGGTTAACTTGTCGTTCCTTACTTTCGCGGCTCAGAAACATCCCGCTGTCTTTTAAGTAACATTTTGCTGATATTAATATCATGATTTTCTGTATTTTATCACTTTTGTTTTATTATGTCATCAATCACTATTATCGATGATTATTCCTAATCCCTTTGTTCACCGTATTCTTTAACGCGAAATCATCTCAAATCATTATCTCTATCTTCGGTGCAGGAAAACATCATGTGGAAACCATGGTGGTATACTTTCAATACTTACGTGACTATACCTTTAAAATGTATTGCCAAGAACCTAGCAATGTGCTACAACAAAGGCTTCTTCCCAATATATCATATAATATATGGAAGGAAAAGTTTTTGCTACGCTGACTAGATAGACGCTAATGCTTAATTTCTGGCCAAAGTAGAATTTATCACTAATTTAACTATGTTACAATATTAACTTAAGTATTTCAACTTAATCTTTATAAAATTTAGGATCAATGAGCTGGTCTGAAGTTTTCATTGAAATGTTTGGTTCTCTGCTATCCGCTGTGTGGACTTTATAATCCCTATTTACTTACAAAACTTTCTTGAAGGCCTTTCAGAACATTAGCCGTTTCGAATTCCCTAAATGGGTATATAAGTTAGACCGTAGTGATGGATAAATAATTAGCAATCGCATATACACTTCAAGCATGGAAACAAAACAAAACAGTTAACAAATTAAAAAGCCATATCACAAAATGTAATCGTTTAATTTGATGTATCTGAATTTTCAAACATAAAACGAAAAAATAAAGCCTTAATTATCAAGACATTTTAAACAAGTAAATCATAACATTAAATAGTTTTTTTTTATGTCAGTAATTTAACGAAATCGAAGTGTTTTACGAAAAACTACTTTTATATTTTTTTATTATATTACACGGGAATTACTCACGTAAGATTAAGCCGGTCACTCCGACTATAGATTCAACCGCATTAGGCAGTCAAAATTAAATTGAAGGATATTAAATTATTTTGTTTTTTCTAAAATTTGAAGCCAATATTCAATAAAAAATATAGATCTATTTGTCAAAGAATTCTATAGATAAGGCATTTGATAGAATCAGAACGCAAAAATCCAGTTTTCGTTGCTTTTTCATCAAAAATTAGAGCCCACTCTAATTTCTTGATGAAAAAAGCATTTCAAATTTTAAACTTAGGCGATTCTTTATTAATTGCTAAATATGCTGTCGTTTCTCTCTCTCTCTCTCTCTCTCATCTCACCTCACCACCTCACCTCATCTTGACACTCAAACTGCAAAAGCAAAGCAGTTTGCAATAACCATAGATATATTATCTAACTATAGCAGCACCCTCGTATTGGGCTGCGTGCTTTGCTGCAGAAGCCATATTTTTTCCGGGATAAAAAGTAGCGTATGTGCTAAACCAGATTATAAGCTCACCCAGTTGAAGGTTAGCCTAAGAATTTTCATCTAAATCCGTTTAGCCATTTCTTACAAGTGGTAACAAATAAACACTCACAAACTTGCATATATAGGTATAATTATACTTTAATATTAATGTGATTTTAAGTATTGACGAATTTTTTTATGAATCAATGTAAAAATACAGATTCAAAACCAGCATCATTACAAAAAAAATATTTCATATACGTATGTTAAAAACTTAACACTAAGTTTTTCGCATAAATTTCATTAATAGCTCATTTAAGAACATGCTAAAACGAAAAATTCATGTTAAATAATTTAGCAATCTGTGCCATCACTACTGTACCGTTATTTCCCCTTCATCGAACAAGTACGACGCAATTAGCCGCCACAAAATAAAAGCAGTGTGCGTAGTTAAACGGAAACAATTTCACGCGAAATTGATTCTTAATACAGAGGGAAAGTGTCTGAATTGCCTTTGTTCCGACGAAGTTTGTTGAATTAGCAATTGTTGTTTTTAAACGATGCCGTAAGCTGTTACGACGAAATCTGAGCGAGGTATTTAATACTTTTTACCGAGAAAACTGGGGTTTAAAGTGTTTACCCGTTTTCCAATTAAACATGCTTAGAATTAAAATATATTTTGAATAGTTTTTACTGCGTTTGTAGTTGTTTTAATATTGAAAAACGTAGAGTATAGTAGCAACTTGAGCCTCTTGATGTATTCCAACGTAGAGCTGTAAGAATAGTCGAAGGTCCCAAGCTCACCGAACACCTAGAGCCGCCCAAAATGCGTAGAGACGTTGGGTCTCTCTGTATCTTTTATCGCATTTGCAACTGGGAGTGTTCTGAATAACTGTTTGATTTGATCACGAATCTGATGGTTGGTTTATAGAAGTTCGTTTTTCAATTTTGCATATTTCGCTTAACATCAGGCGAGTTGGCGGTCAAACGCAAGCTAAAATTAATTTAAAAAAACAACACAAGTGTATTATAATGGTTTAAATTTAAAACTAACATTGTTAGATACACTAAAAGTACCTGCAAACATTAGAAACGGGCTAGTTATAATGGATACTTTTTTTAATACGATTTTTACTCTAGATTCACAAATGTGTGATCGCGGGTCACGAGGGGGAAAACCTCTTCATGGAATAAGCATTCCTCAATCACAATATTTTTATTAATAAAACAGGGTTACCAAAATTTTTAAAAAAAACTATCCGTACCATAAATTTTAAAACAGACAAATGAATTTGTCGCTACCAAGTACCAAGATAGCAGAAACGATGGAGAGATATTTCAGTCTAAATTCACAAAGAGTGTGAGTGTGATTACGGGTCGCAAGGGGGAAAACCTCTTCAATGGGCTATGTATTCCTGGTACTTGGATTTGGTGGATATTTTTTTTCTTGATTTTCATAAAATGTCGTTTTTTTGTACTAGTTTCCAACTCTAATGCAGTGGGTTCAGGGTTAAATGCGAATTACCCATGCACTCACTAGTGGTTGAAGCCGGTGGGTGGACGGATCGTTACTCCTAAAATGACAGGCAATTTAACCTGGCGAGAAAATACCCTATATCTTGTAATTGTGCAATTCCTAGAACGTGGTTTGCTCAGTAGCTGGAGTTAAGAGGGTAGAGAAATAGTGAGAGAGAATTGTAAACAGTAAACCATTGCAGCAACGACGCTAGCGCAAAATACACGCAGTCAAATTTACAGCGGCCACGGCTGATGGTAAGCAATCACCGTCGCCTAGTAGTATTTTCTAACAGGTAAAGCTTTACAAAGATTGTAATTTATTAAAAATCTAAAAGAACTGAGCTACGATGAACGCCCTGCTTATAACGTAACCTCTGGCTGGCAATTTGCCTGCTCCTTAATTGCGATTTTAATAAATTATGGGTATTAACTTCGGACGGAAATATTAGGGATTTGTTTTAGGTCAGAGGTCTTATCGAGATAATAAAAGGAAGTTGAAGTTATTAAATTGTGTAAGATATTATGGTAAATATAAATCTGCCATCTTATGGACTCAGTTGATACCGTGACATCAGAGTATCTATCAACTACCAATAAAAAAATTACTCATCAAAATTATTCTTATTTATTTGAGCTGGTTAAAAAACTTCTGAACCAAAGTTTCCTCTACATAATAAATAAAATTATTAATTAAAAAATTTAATTCAAGCTTTTTTCGTATACTCCTCAGCAAACCTTTACATTTGATACCCTGGAGTTCAGTTGAAACAACTTTAGGATTTTGGCATGGACCCTAATCCAGTGCATGTTGGTGAATGTCCTAATTATAATGTCATTGAACTTTTGAGGTTCTTAGACAAATCGATTTCCTCACGATGTTTTCCGTTCGCCGTTTATGAGCGATAGCAACGAAACTGCACATTATAAATCATTGGTGCAGAGCTGAGGATCGAACTGGGTGCCGTCAGATAGTAAAGCGCACATGCTACCGCTCGGCCGCCATCGCTCTACAAATATTCTGATAATCTCTGAGACTACGAACATCATTATTCAAATTTTCAAGTCTGCAAACGACATCAAGTTTCGCCACGATATTTCACAATGAAGAGACCTCCAGCCAGAGAACCTGGCAATCCGGATAAACAAGTAGGTGGCTTTTATCCCGCTATTTATAAGGCTACGAGACTCGCTGGAGAATGCACTTTATCTGTGAAGATACGTCAGGATATAAATGGCGGAAGTTTTCGAAATAAAGTTTACAGTGTTACACCTCCAAGAATAGACTAGGGGCTCTAAACACAACAAAATATTGTTACAAAAGCTTTATCATGGCAATTTAACGCGTATTTTTATTATTATTAGGTAGATCTTCATTTGGCCACAAACTCGTCTAATGGTAAGCGCCTGTGTGGCCAAGGATACACGGAACACGCCGATCTAGAAGAAATCTATTCACTCTAGCCTTGAAGATGCCTAGATGCCTTTTTTTGCCTTTTGCTTACAATTTTTTAGTTCTCAGGAAACAAGGCGAATTTTTTCCATTGTGGCATTGCTCCATTATTGGGCAGTACTTGAATGTCATATTCATGATAATATGACTACGCATTGAGGATGAGAAACTAAACTATTGCATATGAAATTTTGGAATTTTCACGAAAAACGGCAGTGTCTTTCTACTTGTCTTGGGAGGGTGGAATAAGGTCATGCCGTTTTTGCGCACGCTCGTCAAAATGCATCCGGTAGAAAAAGACAGACATGCTACTTTACGGCGGTTCGCAAGAGGCTTTAGTTATTTGGCGACTTTTAACAAAAAATTTACCCGTTGGAAAAGTAAACCTTTTAACCGACTTCAGGAGGAGGTTCAGGGAGGTTCTCAATTGGGTCCGCTTTTTTTCTTCTTTTTATTTATGTACACCTATTACTCCACCATTTGTGAATCTATTACGTTTATTTGTGTAGTAAGCTCTCGAATAAGGTCCCACATAAAATTCGTTGACTTTGGCTTAGTGGTTTTCCTGGTTAAACCCAGTCAAAATCCAATCCCATAATACGACTAATTATCTTCGAGCGCCAATAATTCTGAATTTTTTATATTCATATTTTACCCTGTTAGTTTCACAAAATAAGTGACAAAGCCGTTAACTAAACAAATCGCAACACAAATCTCAAAAATAAAACAAAAAGGTATAAGTACCAACAATACCTATATTTCCAAGTTTTGTGCAAATTAGGCACTGGCCTTTAAACTGGTACTATATAAAAAATCAAACAAAACAAGTTAACCCCGAATCCGAGCCCTCAAAGTAATTATGAACTTTCAGCCGGTCCGTTAGAAGAAGCTCAAATAAGCCGGTAGCGCACTGTCATCGCATCACGGAGCACCCTCGTTCGTTCGGGCTACAATTTGCTCCTGCCAATCATTTTGTCACTTATTTGTTCGTGGATTAGTGAATAACGTAGAGGACTAAAATACTAACCGGGGGGGTGATATTTAGTTTGTTCTACCGGTGTTTTTAGGGTTCCGTACCTCAAAAGGAAAAAACGGAACCCTTATAGGATCACTTCGTTGTCCGTCTGTCTGTCTGTCTGTCCGTCTGTCAAGACCCTTTTTCTCAAGAACGCGTAAAGGTAGCAAGTTGAAATTTATACTAAATACTTGGGTCTACGGTTTCTTTCGGCTGTAAAAAAATAAAAGTTGTAAGTCAACGCAATCAAAAGATATGAACGTTTATGTCGCATATTTTGCGATTTCACAGGGGAACCAAAACCTATAGGGTACTTCCCGTTGATCTAGAATCATGAAATTTGGCAAAAAGCAAGGTCTCATAGCACATATATAGGAATAAATCCGAAAGTTATAAATATGAAGGTATATCATTTAAAAATGATTATTTTGCTATTACAAACTTACATTTTGTAGTTGGAATGTATGGAAGAACCTAATTGTCAACTACAAACTTAAGTTTGTCTTTCAATATTTTAACTTCAGTTAGTTTTTTTTTGGTCTTGCGCTCTTAGGGTTCCTTTATGTCGTATATTTTGCGATTTCACAGGGGAATCAAAACCTATAGGGTACTTCCCGTTGACCTAGAATCATGAAATTTGGTAAGAGGCAAGGTCTCATAGTACATATATAGGAATAAATCCGAAATTTATAAATTTGAAGGTATTTAAAAATAATTATTTTGCTATTACAAACTTACATTTTGTAGTTGGGATGTATGGAAGAACCTTATTGTCAACTACAAACTTCAAAGTTGTCTTCCCAGAGACTGTGGGATCGGCCGATCTGCGAACTAGCATGGAAATCGCTACTAGATACGTGTCCTAGTATTGCAGATCGCGCTCGTATTCTTGCTGTCTCTGTTTGGGAATCGGGACTTTGGTTGCAAGCCATGCCCTCTTTTAACACAGGTAGCCTTTTAGATCCAACCGTATTTCGTCTAGCTGTCAGCTTACGCTTGGGTGCTGTGAGGCCCATCGCTGTCAGTGTGGTACTGCTGTTGACCAGCTCGGTCACCATGGTCTCTCTTGCTCGAGAAGCGCTGGTCGTATTGGCCGACACGCTAGCCTGAACGACATCATACGCAGGGCACTTTCCACCGCCAATGTTGCAGCTGTGCTCAAACCGAGTGGTCTTGCGCGTGACGATGGAAAGAGGCCTGACGGTATGACACTTGTGCCCTGGAGGTTGGGGCGGCCCTTGTATGGGACGCAACTTGTGTCGATACTTTGGCGCCGTCACATCTTCCTGAGACACAGGGTAGGGCTGGCGTGGCTGCTAATTCGGCAGAGCAGCACAAGCGTCGCAAATATGCTAACCTCGGCAGTGGTTATTTGAGGCGTTTGGGGTCGAGACATTGGGCCCTTGGGGACCGGGAGCTCACCTCATTTTCAAAAATCTTTCAGAGCGCCTGGTTAATGCGACGCGTGACCAAAATGCTGGCGTGTTTCTGGCTCAACGCATTAGCATTGCCATTCAATGTGGTAATGCCGCCAGCATGTTGGGTACGCTGCCAACTGGTAGTGGGCTTGAGCATTTGGATTGTCTTTAGACCTTCAACGGTCTATGGGCAGTCTAACTGTATTTGTAGTGTTAGTTTTAGCTTGTATTTTGTTTAGTTATTAAAGGCACTTGCCCAGTAAAAAAAAAACTACTAACTTAAGTTTGTCTTTACAAAATTTTAACTTCAGTTAGTTTTTTTTTTGGTCTCGCGCTCTGATGGTTCCGTCTAACGGAACCCTCAGAGCACGAGTCCTACTCGTACTTGTCCGGTTTTTTTTTTGTCTATTTAGGTTTGAATTCTGATATAAATCCAAAATAGGTATTTGACGTGGAAATAGTTATTTGTCATACTGCTGCCACGTTATTATTTGATACGATTGGCTTTCAAACTACTCACGACGCAAATAAAATTTGTAGCCGAGTGGAACACAACTTTTCATCTCACCTTAGCGAAGAAAATAATTCACGCGATTACTCTAGAAACAAGTAAATTATATTATTAAAAAAATATAAGCCGACTGCATTGTATAAATTTAGGTGACTGAAAAGTAACAGCTACTTTTGCATGTAGATTTTAAACGATAAATAAAGTATTTCCATGCTGGTGAGAAACTTAATTTTACTGCACCGTGTTTTACCTAGTAAACTGTATTTTAGAGCATAGAAACTCTCGAGAGCGAGAGGGACAAAAGTAAATACTGTGAATTAGAGCGAGAAACAAAAAGTCCCCAACTAAAGTATGTCGCCTGTGCTAACTATAACCAAAACACAACCAAATTAACGAAAAAACCCTTTCTATATCCAGATTTCAATTCATCTTTCATCAACCCAGTTTAGTTGTTAAAAAGCGTAGTGGAAATAATTCCTTGCTGAATGTACCAAAACATGAAATTAGCAAACGATCGCCGTTAGGTTAACAATCAACATGTTCCGCAATATCCCTGACTGTACTTCCTCGGTTCAATAATCAAAGTAGAAGCTGAGAATAGACAAAACAGATGTATAGCTTCGCAAAAGTTGTGTCACTTTTCACAATTCACAGTAGGCAGAAATCTACTCTCATCTATATACAGGGTAACTTGGTAATCAGTTAGCATCCTCTTAAGGGCAGATTCAAACGCCAAAATAACAAAAAAGAAAAAAAAAACGAACGGCTATCAAGACATTTTTGTTGTAGCTAGTTGCACTCATATAAACGAAACGTCAGTCATTCGAAATCAGTTAGCAACTGTGATGCGGACAAAGAACTTTGAGACCTAACCCAAAAAGGTAAGGTCCAAGTTCTTTGGATGCGGAGTTCGACGCGTTGACATAAATAAGAATGTTCAATCAAGGTTCTGTCACAATATCTGGCGACAGATTTTCTGTCGCATTTCCGTTCTATTTATTTCTCTTTTCTGTGGTCAAAACAAGCAACTTTTGTTCAACAATTTGTCAAAATTCGCTATTAAAAAATCTGCTGTTTCATAATACTTTGTCGGGAGTTTGTAACGGGAGTTACTGATTTTTTTGTAAGGAAGAGATGGATATTTTTTTTGCGAATTTCGAATTGTCATATATAACCAAAGTTAGTCCGATCTTCATGAAATGTTGTAGGTAATTCATTTCAATATTACTTTTAAGAATAACCGTACTATTACGAATAACCGTAGAAGCTACGACGTAACCGCATTTTCAAAGTTGGCTCTCTGACTTCTTCTAGTCTGCAGGTAATGGCTCAGGTTTCCCCAATATCACATTAGCCGCTCAATGGCCGTTAGGGTTGGCTAACATTTGGATTTGGGCGGATAAAACCAGATTTGGCCGGACAGGAGCGGCTTTGTAGCGTATCCAGAGGGTTTAGCAAGAGTCGGTGAAATGATCTTATTGTGAAATGAAGTTTGACGAATAAATACCTATGAAAGCTGGAATGGTTTAACAGAAACTCCTGTTTATTATGAACATAAAGAAAAATACTCTTATAATAATTAATAATTTGTTAAATATTTTTTTGTTATATCTAAATTATTAGCTAAAATAGGATTTCTTTATTAATTTCATTAAGAACCAAGTACTTACACAACAAAATACAGAAAACAACTAGCAATTTATTTTGCGAATTTATGTAATACGAACTGATATTTTTGGTTCTTTACTCCAGGACCTGCGACTAGTTTTGTCACCGTCACTCTCTATCGGATTGTCATAAGAGCGACGGGGAGAGAAACAATATCGTATATATAAGAATAGCCAGCCTAAGTAAATAAAATAAGGCCTACAGTTTAGTCTTTAAGGTTGCCAGCCTATCTAAGTTGCCAGTGATGCCAGCTTATCTTTTAAATAGGATGTAGAATAAAATTTAAAATGACGCAAATAAGCAGTTTAGATCAAAATTGTTCGTAGATAGCTAGTATTTTCAGGGGTATTTTTTGGTCAAAATTGTTTGTCAAAATTTACTAGTCATTGGGAAAAGCATAAAAGTACAAAGATCTACTTATGCCTATAAAGACGTAGAGTTAGAAACGCCACCCTCTGCCTATGCTCAAAGTTATTATTACCGAAATGAGCGATGATAATTGCGTTACCAGTCGTGATGGTACAAATGTCGGCTAACGACGTCGCTCGGTCATCAATTCCCGCGATAATGTGATAAACACTTGTCCACTGACAGACTGTCTCTTGGGCAACGTATTGTTATAACGTTCTGAAATATAAAATATACATTCTGATAGATTAATAATTTCAAATAAAAATTAAGAAACGAAGCTTTTTGAAGTGGAACATTTATTAGCGCGCCTTGGCAGTAAAACCGACTCGTATGCCGTGACAGACGTGACGTCATATGCTCTCTTATGCCATCATGTTTCACATTTACCGGGTGTCCCATGACGGACAACTTTTTTTTACACTGATACATGATTTTAACACTTTTAATGGATTATTTTGGAGATGGCTATGCTCGGGGTTTCTCTACGAGATCGAATCAGAAATGAGAAGATCCGTAGACGAACGAAAGTTACCGACATAGCCCACCGCAGATTAGCAAGCTGAAGTGGCAGTGGGCAGGGTACATATCATGCAGAACTGATGGCCGATGGGGCCGAAAGTTTTTCAAATAGATACCACGGATTGGTAAGCGCAGCGTAGGACGTCCACCCACAAGATGGACAGACTTTGCATTGTCCGTGGTCACAGGTGAGTCACAGGTAGACTAGATGACGTCTTAAGAAATGTTATGAAATTATTAACAAGTACTGCCAAAGATTTTAAATCGTTAATCTTTAGACATTTTGTCGAGTGTAAATAACCTTTTCTATGGAATAGCTTATGTTTTTTTCGCCATTACAGAGTTGCTTTCATAGTAAAAGTTGTTCATAATGATGAGTAATATCAAAGATTATAGGTAATATGGACCCCTTTTGTCTTAGTACACCCTTTCCGTGTAACCCAGTAGACATGGACCCCTTTTGTCTTAGTACACCCTTTCCGTGTAACCCAGTAGACATACCAGAGAGTGACACTATCGCAAAATTTAATAGAACACAGCCTACTCGGTTACCTTGTCCCTCAACCACAAGTTGGGGAAGTTACTCCGTTTCCTGCAACTGGAAGAAGCGCTGCGTCAGCACACGTTTGTTCGACCTATTTTCGGAACAACAATTTGCTTTTATTAGACATTTAGTAACTTTGTTCAGCTGAATGCGATGATAGGGTAATTTGGGTAAGGAGGTATTTAGTGGGTAATGTTAGTGTTTTATTGGTTTAGTATTTAGCTGTAAATGAAAGTCTCGAATGAGGTTGCCGAAACATACCGTTAGTGACCTGTCGCCTGATTTTCAAATTGACTTGGTAACTAGCCAGCCGAGCTTTAGAAAATATTATCATCATCATCAACAATGGTCCAGTTGGTAGTGAATCTACCTTCTGAGCCTGAGGGCGTGGGTTCGACTCCCACGTAGGACAAACATTTGTGTGATGAACATTTGTGTTTGTTCTATATCTGGTTGTTAATATCTATTTAACTATGTATTTAAAAACTATGTATGTATTTATATCAGTCTCTGGCAGCCATATCACAAGCTTTGCTTAGTTTGGGGTCAGATGACCGTGTGTGCAAAAATGTCCCAAATATTTATTATTAATATTATTATTAACAGCCTTTCACTGTCCTCTGCTGGACATAGGCCTTTTGTAATGCATGCTATTGAGCTCGGTCAGCATTCTCTGCGTCTAATTGTTACCCGCCATTTTACGCAGGTCGTCACTCCACCTGGCCGCAGGGTGTCCTACATTACGTTTGCTTAAACGTGGTCTCCACTCTCAACTCGTCTACCCCATCGGTTATCGGTTCTTATGGCAATGTAGCCTTAATATAATTACATTTAAATAATATACCATATTAATTGTATTTTTTAAACTGAAGGGCAATGCCTTTATTAACTAAACATAATACAAGCTAACACTAACACTACAAAACGAAAGATAAGGCTGTCCAAAGACCGTTGAAGGACTAAAGTCAATCCAAATACTCTAGCCCACTATCAGTTGGCAGCGTACCTTGCATGCTGGTGGCATTACGCTGAATGGCAATGCTTACGTATGCGTTGAGCCAGAAACACGTCAGCATTTTGGTCGTTGCATTAACAAGGGCTCTGAAAGATTTTTGGAAATGAGGTGAGTTCCCGGTCCCTAAGAACCCAATGTCTCGACCCCAAAAGGCTCAAATATGTAACCACTGCTGACGTTAGCATATTTACGCCTCTTGTGTTCCTCTGCCGAATTGGCAGCCGCAATACCAGCCATACCCTGTCTAATTTATATTGAAATTCAATATAAATTAGACATTAAGGGCATATTTCCTTGTCATCCAGCAGACAGGGGGACCTGTGCGTGTAAACCACGCCATTGATGGCGGAGCAAGGTCGCTCCGGATCGATGGTGCGGGGCCAGTCGCTGTGCGGGGCACACACACCCTCATCTATTCCGTAATAGATGCTTTGTTTCTACGAGTCTTTCGGTTACAGCTTGTAACGCGTAGCTTGGTCTTACCGTCGCCGTATTCTGAAGTAGAGTGCTTTTCATGAAAGAAGTCCCACGGCAAACAGTGACAAAATTTCCATGTTGTTGTTGTCAGGTGTTGTTACAGTGTTTGGACGCTAGTGAGATTTTTATTAATTTGCCATCGTTAAAGAGTCGTGTACGATAAGTGTTGCTCGAGAAATGATACTGATATCACTATCAGAAAACACTTAATACGCGATGACAGCGCCGCGTTTGGGGGACTTCTTTCGTGAAAAGCACTCTATAGTTTGCGGTCTGAACATTTCGTGAGCACACTCCTACATGCAGTCCTTCCCACTAAATCTGGAGTCTACGTATTACTCAATTACTCAATTACTCTACAAGTTTTAAAGAATGCATTTTTTTTAATATTGTTGTACGGTACACGGTAAATACGGACGTTCCGGGACGCAAATTGTGCTCACAATACGGCAAAAGACTGCAAGATTATTGAATAAACCATGACATTTGAGCCGCTTTGTAGCGAGCTGTAGCAACCAACATTTGCTACTAAAACTTTACTTTTATACAATACTGGCATTTCACAAAATAGGTCATAATGACATCTGTACCAGTATGTGTAGAAATAATTTATCTATGTTACTGATGAGAGTGGTAGTGGCCAAGTGGTAGCATGTGCGGTTTACAATCTGACGGCATCCGGTACGATCCTCGACCCTTCACCTAAGACTTATTTAGTAGGACTAAATAAATTATGTGCAGTTTTGATGCCATCGTTCAAAACCGCTAGGAAAAAAATACATCGTGAGAAAACCGTTATGTCCAATAACCTCAAAAGTTCAAAGATATGCGACATTCACCAACATGCTCTGTAAGACATCAAGTCTGATGTGTTCGCACCCGCCACGCCACATCTCCCTTTTTTGTCTGATCTGATGTTTGCCCCGGTACTTCCGCAAACTTCTGAAACGCACAAAACACGCTGATTCACTTAGTAATCTAACATCGGTACCGTTGATAGGTATTCCCAACGGAAGCCCAAGTCCGCGGATGTTCGCCGATTGCTTCCACCTTCCACCCTTGATGCCGAGATTACAATCAAGATGGAAAGGTAACAGGAAGGTCTCACCAGGGGAATGGGGTAATGTCTTCCACAGCGAGCGCGATCTAATATTGACCCAGCAAATTTCCAAAATAAATAAAAGTGTCTCGTTAAGTTTTGATGCAGCTCATTAATAAATCAGTTTTAAAAACCGACTTCAAATTAGTAAATACACAATGGCGTTTATTTGGATGACATATTTTTCCAGTTATTTTGATTTAAAAACCAAACTACTGAACTGATTTTGGTGAAATTTCTATGGGACCAATCTGAAAGTGTAATTAAGCTTTCAAATAAAAAGAAATTCTAAATCAGTTCACAGGTAACAAACATAAAAATTAAGAACCCCCTTTTTTGCATTCGGTTAAAAATATGAACTGTTTAAGCCAATAGGTTTAAAAAAAATAGCAGTAGGCTTGCGTTTGACCGCCAACTCGCCTGATGTTAAGCGATGATGCGGTCTACGATGGAGCACGCTTGCCTAGAAGAAACCGGTTCACTCGTGATTTGAAGACACCCAGATTGCAACTATCGGGCAACGCCCATTCAGGCAGCGCATTCCACAGACTAGCAGTTTGTACAATAAAAGTGGAATCAAAGCGCTTCATACGGGTAATACGGGTAATTTTAAATACGAAAGGCCCTCCTCTGTCTCTCTTTATTTATTTTCTTTCTTTCTTTCTTCCTTTCTTTTTTTATTTAGATCCGGAGGTTCCGTATTCAATTCCCAGCCGGGCAGGTGTTTAAATGATGAAATTGAATCTCTGCGTAATTGTGTTAGTTATCCGTGTATTATATGTGTATTCCGTGACATCCGATACAGGTACGCCCAGTAAGCGTCATACAGGGTAATTTTTAAATCACCTAAAACCTCTGTAGGAAAGCTACCCGCTTTCCTACATCATATAAGAGTCCTTAGTGCGGGTTTTAATGAAATAAAATCAACGCCATCTACCGTCATGTAGATGGCACTGCAGGTAAACGCAACTAGGAAAACTCGCTAGGCACTCGACAACTTTTGTTCCATGTTTGAATTCATTCGTTTATTATATTCCTAAAAAAAAATTACTTAGCCTTATGAGGTCACAAGTAAGAATGAATGACTAAGCAAAAAAAAACATACAGTCGAATTAAAAAAACCTTTTTAAAGCCGGTTAAAAATTAAGAGCCGCAACGTGCATCAAAAATACAAGGCCAAATTTTTTCATCCAAGGCTAAAACATATTTTTTTCCTTTTGTTAATTAATTACGTTTTGTGAAAAATCTTGGAATAAAACTTTTCAGATGCGAGGAAGCTGACTGCAAGAGGTTTTAGGTGAATTAAAAATAACCCTGTTTAAGAGTATGAAGCGGTTATTCTAAGCTTGCAGAATATTGTTTATATAAAATATATTGGCTTCGTGCTGGACGAAGCCAATATATTGTGAATATTGCAACACTCAAATATTCTAGATATATATTGCCCATGCTAGTCCCAGTTGTGTCAATCAGCGTCCAAAATATGCTGCAAAATATTAAAAATATTTAGTTATTCACGAACATGCAACGTTCCGTTGTAGTTTCACCCAGCTATTTTTTAATTTTACTTGATTTAGGTTATATTGTGCAATGATTAGTTGCGCCTTGCGGTTGTACTTCCAATTATTAAGTTTTCCCGCAAGTAATGCATGTAAAAAGTAGACATGCGTCTACTTGGTGTACACTAATTCTTTATCTTTCTTAGTATCATTAAAACCTACATCTTCTGCTGTTCTCCCTAGAAAAATTTAGAGAGAAAAGAGAGAGCAAATTCTGAATCCTCTTCTTTCTCTTTCATAGTGTCGTGAAAACCCAAGAACCTAACAAACGAAAACTTCTTTTTTCTCCCTAGAAAAAATTGAGAGAGAAAGAAAAGGCGCGTTATAAATCCTCTCTAACAGCGCCAATGACGTCATGATAATCAACACGGCACGTGGAAAATTTCCCTGCGCTGCCATGTTGGATCAGATTAGCACTGTTGACGTCATTGGTGCTGTTGGCGTGATTTGGAATGCACCATACTTTGTGGCACATTTCACATTAATACAGTTTACAGTTGATTCCACCTAGAACCTAGGAACAATACAAATCTTAAATACTTGCGCGCGTCTTACACGAAAACAGCTTTGAGTTTATTTTATGCTCGATTTTATTTCAATTATTTCAACTAAAGTTTACACCAAAGCAAAAAACAAAGTATGCACAGTGCTGTAAAAAACCAGTCAAGTGCAAGTCGGGCTCGTGCACTGAGGGTTCCGTACCGTTACATAAATTTTTAACTACTAAAGTACTAAAAAGAAGTGCAATAGAAAAGGCAACATCACGCCCATGCGGTCACCCATCCAAGTACCGACCATGCCCGATGTCCCTTAACTTTTGTGAACAGAAATTTGTCACCAACTCTAACTAGGCCAGTATTATTATTAGTTGTTTTACTTTAGAATATGTAATATAATCATTCTTTGTTTAACGCTTGTACGTATTACTGTTTTTATACTAGAGCAAATACAAAAATACGTTAATTTTGTTTGTTGTTGTATGGAGCCCTTTCGTTTTTACTTTATTATTATTTCTTAGTTAATCCGCCGTAACAATACCTACACATAATTCTACGAAAATTTCAACTGGCTTTCTATTACGGTTCGAAAGATACAGCCGTTAACAAAAACAAAAACAAAAACTTATAATAAAAATATATATAAAAAAACTAACATTTGTACCCTGGCTAACAGGCAAGGACATGAGATAAGACTCAATTTTTACGACTATGTATGCTACTTTATCATCATCATCATCATCAGCTAGAAGACGTCCACTGCTGAACATAGGCCTCCCCCTTTAACCTCCACACTGAACGACAGTCTGCCTTTTGCATCCACTCCTGGATGCCCGCGACTCTCACAATGTCGTCGGTCCATCTAGTGGGAGGCCTACCTACGTTGCGTCTTCCGGTTCGTGGTCTCAACTCCAGAATCTTTCTGTCCCATCGATTATCGGTTCTTCGAGTGATGTGGCCTGCCCATTGCCACTCCAACTTGCAAATTTAATGCTACTTTATATGTATGTGTATCATGTTCTGACAAATAAATATTGTTAATTTGAATTTGATAAGTTAATAGGTACGACGGACAGACAGACAGTGTAGGCTTAGTAATAGGGTCGTGTTTGTAACGTTTGGGTACGGATCTCTAAAAACGTCACTTTATCAAGCTTAAGTAAAGGCTAGAATAAAATTAATGCATGGAAAGCATCAAACTGTGAATGAGGTTTGTAACGCACCTCGAATACTTTGTTGTATATCCATTATAATAAATTCTCATAGATATAAGTAAGTGCAAATATATTAGGTGCCGTGGGATGAAAGTCGTATTTTTCGACTCCCACGATAATCTCAGTTCGCGATCAGTATGTATGGAAGTTTCGGGAAATATTTGTACCGAAATAAAAGGTTTTACCTTAGAATAACTACTCAGAGAAGGTATGTTTCCAAACAAAACCTTCTCAAAACGTAAGCTACAAATTCACTTTGTAGCTTACGTTTCGATTGGTATTTTAAATGATTTAAGCAAAAAAATTAATGGATTACCTGTGGAATGTCACACCATAACTCTTATGCTGCTTTTCTGATTTGTTGTGGTACGACTTCACCGCGCAAATTGTCATAGTATTTTTTTATTTTTTTTTGGAGCCATATATGACACCATTTGTATGGATTAAATTTTGCGAATGTACTTGGTTTCCTTGTGTAGTTATTCTAAGGGTTTTACTTATTATTTTTCGAAGCGGATTAAGCAAAATAATTACGTTCTTTGATTTTGTGCATCAGCTAAAAGTTTTTTTTATTTCAATGGATTTACTTTCAGATTGGACCCACAGAACTTTCATCAAAATCGTATGAGTAGATTGGTTTTAAATCAAAATAACTGTAAAAAAATATTATGTCATAAAAATAAACGAAATTGGGTATTTCCTAATTTTGAAGTCGGTTTTTTTAGTTGATAATTATTTGAAGACGATTGAAAATACGTACATGCATTTTCATGTATATAAGAAATAACAAACAAACATACACGGCCTTATTTATAAACGTTACTTAAGTTAAGCAATACTTAAAATTGCTGTCTCGTTTTCAGGTGTGACAATTTCCGTCAGCGAGAAGTTAACAGAGCTATTTTAAGCGTTGCTTAACTTAAGTAACGTTTATAAATAAAGCCGACAGAGTTCAACCTGTTAACCACGTCACAGAATACATACCTAATAGTAAAAGTCCACGTGTATCTATTATAGTCTACTAGCAACTAAACAGTTAAGTTGGTGATACTGTATGCAAAGGTAGGAAACTCGTAAGTAAAATAAATGACTTCCCAGTTCGAGCGCAGGCCAGATAACAAATTGGAGCCTGCTACGAACTACGCTCAGATAGGGTTACCATATCACAGGATTTGTACTGAGATTTCAGGATTTTTAAGCTCTTTTCAAGGTTGCGGCCGGATTTTATAAATCTCTGGAAATCTCAGGATTTTTAGCATTTTCAATAAAATTTCGTAGATTTTTTAGATCTTTTTTATTGCACAAAAATTCAGACACAAGTCACAAAAAAAACTTGTTTTTATATAAGTAGTTTTATATCCGCGCGCACTGTTTACGCGTCGTGCGTCACACGGCGGCGCGTGACCCCCCCCCCCCCCCCCCCCCAGGCCTCCAGTGCACAAACCCAATAATAATGTGACCTTTTCCACAAAGTTGTAAATTACATTTGCGAGAAAATTCGCAAATTGCGACAAGATCTCAGGATTTTTCAATAGAAATCGGCTTTTTCTACGGACTTTAAAATTTTCCAGCTGGTAACCCTACGCTCAGAATACGTACAAGTACATAACACTGGACCAATGGGACTGCGGCAGTATGCGGATGCTTCCACACGTACTGAATACCCGCCACGGGAGTATTAGTACAGTCAGATGCACAAGAAAATATGGGGTAAACTTGATGTTGCACAGCGCTGAACTTTACTGTCGTTTAAAGCTTTTATTGGTTACGGTTATTGGTTAGCTGCAACATGTGATTTTACCCAAGATTTTCTTTATTTTTGAAGTGAAAAAGTATTATAAGATATTGCTAAATTGTACCAAGGCAGTGGTTTAGTCGTGAACAGGTAACAAACAGACAAACAAGACAAACAGAGCGGGGTATTTCGTATTTATAATGAAATTGTGTAACGTAACACATCATATTTTTAACCGACTTCAAAAAGGATTCGGCTTTTCTTTATAACACTGTATAGAAAGATACATGATAGAGTGTCTAGGTATACTTTATTTCATTCTATTGAATCTTATGTATGTGTCTTAGGGAAAATGTAGATTTTCATCTATGTATAACATAATTTAGTGATTTAGGTAAGCAATCGACATGATCAATGATAATATTTAGTTCTGCAGCTGACTGTACAAGAACGTGGTCGTTTTACTTGGTGAACACTTAATACTTGTACCTAGATTTATCTATTTATATGTATTGTAGTTTGAAGGATAAGTAATTACAGTCCAGCGGTCGTACAACTTTATTGAGTTGCGGGAAACGAACTTGGATGCAGTAAAGTTCTATGGCAATAATACTTTAAAAAAAGTTAGTTGTCATGACATGGGATGCCCCGCAGATGTGAAATATGACAGCGTAAGAGAGCATCATGCCGTTTGCCGTCACGGCATTAATAATGATATGTTAGAAAGTTCTAAAGAATTAGGACGGACAGACAGACGGACGGACAGAACAAACTTATAAGGAATCCTTGTAGAACCCAAAAAAATAATATCCTTTTCAAGTTTGTACCAGTCAAAAATGTGTGAAAATTAATAGAGGCTAAGTTGCCACCTCAACGTAGGTGGGTAAGTATCTAAATTAAGCTAACAGTTTTTATCCTTTGATCATTCTCGTTGCCTGTATAATTTTTCGAAGTCGCTGCCTAATAAACTCTTTGATATAAAAATAATAATTTTAATATGTATTTATAATTATAAATAAAACAACGTTCAAATCGACATTAATTCTGGTACGTACTAACCTATCTAGAGTTGCATTTAAATTTTCTCGTTCAAATTCTGCAGCGCTTTATCAATTGATAGCCTCACTTAGTATTCCGTTTGGTTTGACCAATATCTAATTTCTACGTACAACTATTTGAATTTAAAGTTCTGTACCTCAAAAATTCTAGAAACATAGCTTTTTATGTGCAAATGAAGCAATTTATGGGATTGTGAACTGATTTCGTGATTGTTAAAATTTGTGAATGTATCTTTCTTCTTGTTCTTCTTTCTATGGACGGGCCCAGAAGGAGCGCATTTTTGAAGGTTACAAAATGAGCGCCGGCGCTCACTTCGTTTCAGTCGGTTTCTAGCCGTAGGAAGAGCAACACGAGACAATTGTTACATGATAACGAAACATCTGACAAAATTATGCCTTCGTGTGCTTTCCCGAAGTGTAAATACACAACAAAAAACCGCTACCTATTTTTTTAACAAAAGTACTGTACACGGTTATAATTTGGTGTTGAAGTATATGTCCATCTGTTTTGACTCGTTTTTACTGAGCATGTTCAATGGTTATGGCCCGTCCATTCATTTTATTTTAGTCGAAGTCTATACCTACTCGTGAAAAGATAATAAACAATTTAGTATGGAAACAGACGTGGTTCTCACACATATTTTTTTTATTATAAAACAATGAACAAGAAAGAAAGGAAACAAACATTCAGTGAGACAGACAGAGTTACTTTCACATTAATATTGGTGTAGTAAGTACGTAAAAAAGCACAGCTGCATTTCACCCCGAAAGAGAGCAGAGCCATACATCTCAAAGGTAAAAAACCGATGCGGGCACGAATCAAAGCAATAAGAAAAAAACAAATCCGTCAATATATGACGGAGATCTGACGTACTCAATAAACATTATCTCTTCTCTACATAGTAATTAAAGTCACTTTCCGCGTCTGTCTGTTTGTATGGCCGCTAACTTCTCCTAAACTATCAACGGATTTTGATGCGGTTTTCACCATCAGTTAGATAAATTTTCACGGAAGGTTTGCCGGGCGGGCGGGTCGCTAGTAAAAAATTAAATTACAACCTAACTGAGAACCTTTTTGAATTCAGGTAACAATAGTACAACAAGAACTAGCTCATAACGTACTCTCGAACCTTCGGCCGTGTCGGAAAAGCGGCCCACACGTGTAGATAAGCACAGAGTGTTCCGATACACGAACATTTACACGCAATGGGTGTTCATTTACAACACGTGGGCGCAATCAGTGTAGCCTGTGTGGTAACGTTTGTTATACATAATTACATATATACCGGTGTATCTCTAGACGATGGATATATTCAAGAATATCATTGTAGGTATATTTACCGTGGTAGCATATTTGGGAGACCGCGCTGGTAGCGGGTTCAAATCCTGGGCCCACCAATGAGCTCTACGTATGGTTTTTTTGTACGGACTTTCATATCACTGGTTTTTCGGTAAAGGAAAACATCATGAGGAATCCTGCATACGTACAGAGAAGGAATTCAATGGCGTATGTGAATCCACCAACCCGCAACTGGGCCAGCGTGGTGGATATAGTTTAATCGGGGTACTATTACCCTTTTCGGGGGTACTATTAAAAGCTCTGACATAATATTCGAGATTCTGACATAACATTCGAGGATATCATTGTATGCTCATTATAAACAACTTTTAGTTTGGAACTAACTCTGAAATCGCAAAAACAGCTGTTCCTTACTCTTAGTTGAGTGTTAAGAGCCCTATCACCATGTTTCACGAAAAAGCGATGAAAACTGAATTTTTGGCGTTTTGATTCTAAGAAATAGAAAGATCCATAAAAAATCTGTATTTTATGTTGAACGAGCTGACCCGAGAAACGTTGTTCTGTCTTAGAACTGTCGAACGTGCGACGATAACATCGTCGTTAAGTTTTCTAAAATTTTCCCATTTTCTAATCAACTTTCTTAATTTTTATTTCCGTAAGAACCTTCTACAAATTATTAGAAATCTTTAAAAAAAAGATGAATGAAATCGGTAAAGTCGTTCACAAGTTATGGCGTGACCAAGGTAAATAGGGATAACGGTCACAAGTTTTAAAAAAACTCAACATATCTACTTATTATTACCTTCTATTTACAAAAGTAGTTTTTCGTACTATGTATCTAGAACCCAACGTTTATGCTTAGAGTGCTGCATAGAAACAGTTTTTATATTATACAAATGACGTCATTAGCTACAGTAGGGCAGCGTGAGAACTATCGACCGGTACATCGCGCCCATGCGGAAAAAAATTACACGTAGGGAGTTTCTACTGGACGAGGTAGTTGGAGGCAGTCCTTTGTATATATTGCGGGAAGTAAGATACGTATCAAATTTCGGTATATATCTCTGAAATTTGGCAGAGTCCACAGAGCTTTGTTCTTGCGAATATTTTTTAAGGTATGATCCCGAACTCGGCAGCACGCAGCAGTGCTGCTGCAGCACTACAAACTGGTCCCGATACATTCTCTTTAGGTTTATATGAGAATACATTCCAAGCTATGCAGCAATGCAGCCGCAGCCTCGGAATGTAATCTCATAACTATAAACCTATAGATAATATACGGGGACCAGTTAAGTAGTGGTGCGGAAGCACTGTTGCGGCAGCACTGCTGCGTGCTGCCGAGCTCGGAATCATACCTTTAGCCACCAATTTCTGATATACGAATGTTACCACAATAGGCATGATTCCTAATGTTTAATTTATTACAAATAACCGGCTTAGCGATGAATATAAGTAAATACATTCCACATATTGAAAAAATAATTTGAATTGGCTGATAAATCTCTGAGGTATGAGTATTTCAAGTAAAATATAAAGAAAAAGAAAGAAAAAAAAAGATAAAGAAAGTAAGGGATGGAGAGGGGATGCTCTACCCCTTTCTCGCAAAGCGTGTGTTAGTATAACATTTGTATGGCGCTCCTGAGCCGTGACGTCACGGCTCAGTATAGTGCGCTCTCAGTCTAGCATGAAATAAAATTAAATTAAAATGCTTATATCTTATTTATTTTTGAACTAATTTTAATTTTGTTTTTGTTGATGTGCTCTATTTATGATCAGCTTTTTTATGAGTAAAAATATGAGTATGAGTAAAAATATTAGTCATCATGCCTAATAGGCATGATGACTAATTTTTTTTTTCTATATACGGAACCCTACCATATGTGTGTCTTGACACGCTCTTCACCAGTTATATTGTAATAACACTAATCGTAAAATGTGGAACAATATTTATCAACAATTTTTTTACTATAAAAAAATTAGAATCGGCATTGAACGTTAATTTCAAAAAACCTACGAACTAATTTGTTTTGAATATTATAAAAATAAAAAAGATAAATCACACAAAGAGAAACCAGTATTTTCATTTTAGAAATAATTGCATATTTCATATTAGAGCATGTTCTTGCAGCGCCAGTTAAGCTCAACTTAATATAACTTAGCATCTTGCTGGAGACTCTTATTCTGGATAGCATTCATTAAAGCTCTACCCAGCAATTAAATTCATTTCTAGTTCTTGGTATTTAATTAAGTTGCTTGCATTAATGGACGCAGAATTCTGAATCTAGAATAATACCTAGAACTTCTTACTACTCATACTGCGCTACGTTTGTCTTTGGGAATTTCGACGATAAGCTACTTTAGGTTAAAACTTGTAATTTATCTACTGTTTTGGGGTCAACGTTAAAAACATGTCGCGTACATCACTCACTTGTCGTGTACTTTGTCTTGTACCGTGACCTACTTTGCTTGACTTTGTCTATGACTTGCAAATATGTGATAAACCTTGAAAATATTTTAATACTTGATACTGGCAAATGCACATGACGTGGAACGCCGAAATCAAAGATAGGAAAATATTATATATATTTATATTAATCATGTATTAACTGAAATTGGCTTTGTCGTGTACTTTGGTGATTATCTCAGTCAGTGTAAAATTGACAGAGAAGTCAGATTAGTTAAGCAGACGTTTTAGATGAGCTAACCTCAACAACTTTATCTTAAGACGAAATATGCTTTAAATTTGACGATTCGTCATCACGAATATTCAAAAGTAGACCTTTAAAATCGATTAATTGACACTATTTCTCTATGTTTAATAAATGTTCTTGAAATATTTTATTCGAATGTGTTCACCTATACACGATTAAAGAAATTTGTCTCGATAAAAAAAATCGTAAACCTTCCTAAAAAACACCTGTTTTTACGTTCCTTTTAATGGATTGAATCAACTTCATTCAAGTTCAATAGAAAATATTTTTATCAAAAAAAAAATGTGGCAATAATTCAAATACTTTGGTGATCGCAGTTTTTTGTAAAAGTGTAAGATTATTTGTAGAAAATATAGAATAAATAAATATTGAAAATATTTGTAAGCGCGCACGTTGCATTACAGTCATACAAGTGTACGGTTCTCTACCACTTCGCCTTAAAGCTGAACCTAAAACTCCCAAAGCCAACAACCAAAATTTACAATTCACAAATTGGTCCGAAGCTTACACCGACGTTGACTGATGAAAATGAGCGGTAATCCCACCGAGAAACGGACGAGCTGCACTAGTTATGAATACGAAACATCCTCCGTAGCCCGGTGTGACAAATGAGTAAACGAATTAAACGGTTAAAACGATATAGCTTTGTTTGCTGCGCGAAATCATTCCGTATGACAACCTTCGACTAAAATAAATTATTTTAGTCGAAGATGACAACGGTATTTTTGAAACCCATCATCATCGTTATCAGCGTCTCATGTTCCCACTGCTGGGTATCGGTCTTCTTTCAGAGAGACAGGATGGGTCTTAATTCACCATGCTGACATGCATGCTGGTGAATGTCATGTCTTTGAACTTTTGAGGTTCTTGGACATATCGGTCCTCACGACGTTTTCCTTCACCGTTTTTTGAGCGACGGCATCGAAACTGCTCAATGTCATAATTTATTCAGGTACTAAATAAGTCATTGGTGCTGGGCCGAGGGCCGAACCGGGTGCCGTCAGTTTCTAAAGCGCACATGCTACCGCTATACACACCAAATGACTTAATTTTTCTGGGTTTAGGAAGAGTTAGCGGTTATACAGACAGACAGACGCGGAAAGTAACTTTATTTTATACTATGTAGAGATAGAGAGAGATAGAGAAATAGAGAGAGATAGAGAGATAGAGATAGAGATGAAACTAGTAGGCTAATGAAACAAAACAAAAGTTATACAATACTTTTCCAATTTTGCCGGGACAAAAAAGTGTGAAAATTTGTCGCTGTATTGCCACCTCAGTGTTATTAGTCTCTACACAATAGCAAATTACGTTTTTTATTACTGAAACCCAAACGTGAAAGTACTGTTCTAATTGAAGTACGTGGCCTACAAAACCACGTAGAAAATCTTAATCTTACAATTAAGCCAAACACTGGATGAAAGAGTTTTCGCCATAACAGGATAAGCTCATGACAAAGGAGATTTACATAATTACCCGCCGTCTTCCGCAAAGCCTATAAAATCTACCGAAAGTAATTTCGCCTTCGGTTTCCGCTGTACATCGCGAAATCCTTTTGGTTTTGTAAATCACTTTCATTATTGAATGGTTAAAGCGTAATTTGCTTAGAATTATTAGCTAGCGACTGATTATAGCTGGTGGTTTGAGAAAGGTCAAAGCAGTTGTGACATATTAAGTGCAGTAATGTACTTTTTTTTCCTTACGTAGTGCTTACCTTTAAGCATGGCTAACCTACATATTTAATACAGCAATTGTGCAATTATAATTTGAATATGATTGTTATTATAACATATTTTTTGACAGATTTTAACGTTTAAATAACAATTATGTTAAAATTACGTGTATATAACAATAACGCAATAAATGAATATGATAATAAAAAACAAAGCGTGAGTAAGTGTATCTTACCTATTAACAGGTATGCTATGTAATCTATTTTATTTTAAGGGTATTCTATTTTCTCAAACTTGTTCGATAAAGTGTCCATCATTTGAAGACACCTCAAAAATCGTTCAATAGGTATTATAATTGGAGGCCGATTTTCATTTCCTCCAATCAAGGACGTTGTATACATCTTTAGGGTATGGGTATACAACATCCATGTCTCCAGTATTTTGTATACGTATTTCAATTTGCAAATATGTTTCCTACTAAGAGGCAAATGCACAGAAGTTAGGTTAGAATTTACAAAGAAAAAATAATTTACATGTCCAGATGGCTATAGATGGTGTCCTGTGATTGGTTCATAGTTCCAGCCAAGTCAATGTTTAATTTTTTTATTTTAGTTTTATTGCTAGCCAACAAGAATCTTATAATGAAGTTTTGGCGCCAACTTAAGTCAAAGTCAAAGTCAAAGTCATTTATTAGTAAATTTAAATTTACAAGTCAATTAATAATATAATTATATTGAAAATGGTATATAAAAAGTTATATATAACAAACAAAAAATTAAAAAAGTTAATTATTTATTATGTCAGCTATCATTAATTATTAATATTAAAATTTCACAAGTGTATACTTGTTCCTTATTTAATCAATTTTATTTCTTTAATTTGTCCTTAAAAAAACATGTTGCCTCTTTGTATTATTTTACTATACCTACTTATTTATTTCCGAGTGTTCATGTGCAATAATGGTGGATTGTTATTTATTAAGTGTTCATGAACGTACTCGAGTGTGGGAGTGATATAACGCGGTGAAACATGTATTTTCTTGATATTTCCAAAACTCTAGCCTCTTGTAAAGCCTCCACCGCTTTACTAGGGCATGACTTTGACTTAACCGTGACTTAATTTGCTTGACTCTCACTGCGACTATGACTTGTTTGACGATATTTAATCTAATTTGATAATATTTTAATACCTGACACTGACAAATGCACAAGAAGTGCGACGCCAAAATCTTCACAGGAATGAATAAAAAAACATAATGAGATGCATTCCCTAAATTCCGCTGTTGTTAATCTGTTTTCTGCTGCAGCTATGTATAATATTTGAAAATTTAGGTTTCTTTGTCATTTATTTGTCTTCCTAACATAAAAATAACCTGAACTACGTACAAATAAACTGCCTTCCGACCAAGAACGTTTTACCTATAGTTCCCTTTAGGGTATATATAAGATCCTTGCTTCCGACTCCTTTTCTCTCCTTCGACATCGAAACAAAAGAAAACCATGACAATTGGTTTCTGCGCAGTCATTTAAAAAAGACATTACGCCGAAACGAGAAAAACCTGCAAGATGAGACTTATCCACTTTGGCACAAAAGGGAAGGAACTCTCCGAATCGCTCTTAAATTGTCAATTGAATTTTGTACCCCATGAAGACCTTCAACGACGTAACAAAAGAGAATCGGTGGAGAACAGATAACGCGCATCTCCCCTCTTGAATCAACAGGGGAGCCTTAAGCTACCACTGTAAAACCTGTAAAGTATCCAGTAAAATGTACTCTGAAAGATGTTGAAATTACACAACACAACATTATTTCATACGAGAAATATATGTGACGAAGAATGCTTTGTGAGTTTTGAACTATGTTGGTACGGTGTATGATAAATAATTGTGGTTATTTTTCTTACAACGCGACCCGAACCAGTGAACAAATTAAAACAAAATAAAAAAGTATTTTAACCCCCAACGCAAAAAGAGGGGGGTATAATATAATTTTGACGTGTATATATCTATTAGTTTGTCTTTACTTACTTTGGCATCGCTAACCCATATTTTTTTTCTTGATAAGTGTCTTGATCTAGATTGTTCTTATGATTCAGCCATGGTCGAAACATCGAGCTAAATGTTCCTATTTTTACCTAAATAAAATAATGCGCGTTAAGTCCGGATACAAATTTAAAACATGACTGTGTTCAAATCGTGAAAGTTTAAAAGCATTTAGCTTTTATTTATATGGATACTAGCTGACCAAGAATTTTTTTTCTCTTCTGTGAGCTGACCCGACCAACGGGGTTTGTATCCACGGATACCGGTATCGGTTTTATTAGCCACGGATCCGGGCGAGTTGTATCCACCGATACCGTGATCCGTTTCCTTCAAAAAAAACAATTTTCATTTTACCCGCTGATACCGGTATCCGTGGATACAAGAAAAAAATAATTTTCAAATTACCCGCTGATACCGCTTGTATTGGTGGATGCAAGAAATAAAATAAAATAATTTTCGAAACGAATCCCGGCGTACAGAGTACTTTATTTTTATAGTATTTCCCAAAAGGAAAGAAGACGGCCTTGGGCCTCTCTCTTAATATAGGCCTCGTCGAGATCTTCATTTCTGATGACAGCTATCAAACTTGGTTGGACGATATCTCGGAAGCCGTCCATCCTGGACCAGCAGTTCCTTCACAAAAGTGATATATCTCGTCGAGATCTTCATTTCGGATGACAGCTGTCAAACTTGGTTGGACGATATCTCGGAAACTGTCCATCCTGGACCACCAGTTCCTTCACAAAAGTGATAGATCTCGTTGAGATCTTCATTTCGGATGACAGCTGTCAAACTTGGTTGGACGATATCTCGGAAACTGTACATCCTGGACCACCAGTTCCTTCACAAAAGTGATAGATCTCGTTGAGATCTTCATTTCGGATGACAGCTGTCAAACTTGGTTGGACGATATCTCGGAAACTGTACATCCTGGACCACCAGTTCCTTCACAAAAATGATAGGTCTCGTCGAGATCTTCATTTCGGATGACAGCTGTCAAACTTGGTTGGACGATATCTCGGAAGCTGTCCATTCTGGACCACCAGTTCCTTCACAAAAATGATAGGTCTCGTCGAGATCTTCATTTCGGATGACAGCTGTCAAACTTGGTTGGACGATATCTCGGAAACTGTACATCCTGGACTACCAGTTCCTTCACAAAAATGATAGGTCTCGTCGAGATCTTCATTTCGGATGACAGCTGTCAAACTTTTTGGGCGATATCTCCGAAACTGTCCATCCTGGACCACCAGTTCCTTCACAAAAATGGTAGGTCTCGTCGAGATCTTCATTTCGGATGACAGCTGTCAAAATTGGTTGGACGATATCTCGGAAACTGTCCATCCTGGACCACCAGTTCCTTCACAAAAGTGATAGATCTCGTTGAGATCTTCATTTCGGATGACAGCTGTCAAACTTGGTTGGACGATATCTCGGAAACTGTCCATCCTGGACCACCAGTTCCTTCACAAAAGTGATAGATCTCGTCGAGATCTTCATTTCGGATGACAGCTGTCAAACTTGGTTGGACGATATCTCGGAAACTGTAAATCTTGTACATGGTCAACTGTACACGGTCCAGGATGGACAGTTTCCGAGATATCGCCCAACCAAGTTTGACAGCTGTCATCCGAAATGAAGATCTCGACGAGATCTATCACTTTTGTGAAGGAACTGGTGGTCCAGGATGTACAGTTTCCGAGATATCGTCCAACCAATTTTGACAGCTGTCATCCGAAATGAAGATCTCGACGAGACCTACCATTTTTGTGAAGGAACTGGTGGTCCAGGATGTACAGTTTCCGAGATATCGTCCAACCAAGTTTGACAGCTGTCATCCGAAATGAAGATCTCGACGAGATCTATCACTTTTGTACAAGAACTGATGGTCCAGGATGGACAGTTTCCGAGATATCGCCCAACCAAGTTTGACAGCTGTCATCCGAAATGAAAATCTCGGCGAGACCTATCATTTTTGTGAAGGAACTGGTGGTCCAGGATGTACAGTTTCCGAGATATCGTCCAACCAAGTTTGACAGCTGTCATCCGAAATGAAGATCTCGACGAGACCTATCATTTTTGTGAAGGAACTGGTGGTCCAGGATGTACAGTTTCCGAGATATCGTCCAACCAAGTTTGACTGCTGTCATCCGAAATGAAGATCTCGACGAGACCTACCATTTTTGTGAAGGAACTGGTGGTCCAGGATGTACAGTTTCCGATATATCGTCCAACCAAGTTTGACAGCTGTCATCCGAAATAAAGATCTCGACGAGACCTATCATTTTTGTGAAGGAACTGGTGGTCCAGGATGTACAGTTTCCGAGATATCGTCCAACCAATTTTGACAGCTGTCATCCGAAATGAAGATCTCGACGTGACCTACCATTTTTGTGAAGGAACTGGTGGTCCAGGATGTACAGTTTCCGAGATATCGTCCAACCAATTTTGACAGCTGTCATCCGAAATGAAGATCTCGACGAGACCTATCATTTTTGTGAAGGAACTGGTGGTCCAGGATGTACAGTTTCCGAGATATCGTCCAACCAATTTTGACAGCTGTCATCCGAAATGAAGATCTCGACGAGACCTACCATTTTTGTGAAGGAACTGGTGGTCCAGGATGTACAGTTTCCGAGATATCGTCCAACCAATTTTGACAGCTGTCATCCGAAATGAAGATCTCGACGAGACCTACCATTTTTGTGAAGGAACTGGTGGTCCAGGATGTACAGTTTCCGAGATATCGTCCAACCAATTTTGACAGCTGTCATCCGAAATGAAGATCTCGACGAGACCTACCATTTTTGTGAAGGAACTGGTGGTCCAGGATGTACAGTTTCCGAGATATCGCCCAACCAAGTTTGACAGCTGTCATCCGAAATGAAGATCTCGACGAGATATATCACTTTTGTGAAGGAACTGGTGGTCCAGGATGGACAGTTTCCGAGATATCCTCCAACCAAGTTTGACATCTGTCACACTGCCATGTGTTAATGCCCACATTTACCCTAAGAGAGAGGCCCAAGGCCGTCTTCTTTCCTTTTGGGAAATACCATAAAAATAAAGTACTCTGTACGCCGAAAAACGTACGTCGTCGTACGTCCGTACGTCTGTGTTTCGAAAAAGAAATTAATTTATTTCTTGCATCCACCGATACCGGTATCAGCGGGTAATTTGAAAATTATTTTTTTCTTGTATCCACGGATACCGGTATCAGCGGGTAATATGAAAATTATTTTTTTTGAAAAAAACGGATCCCGGTATCGGTGGATACAACTCGCCGGTATCCGTGGACAATTCAAACCGATACCGGGATCCGTGGATACAAACCCGACCAACGTTGTCCTGTCTTAGAACTGTCAAATACGCGAAGATAACATCGTCGTTAAGTTTCCTGAATTTTACCAATTTTCTTAATTTTTCTTTCCATAAGAAGCTTTTACAAATTATTAGAAAACTTAATAAAAATATGATTGAAAGTCGTTCTCAAGTTATGGCGTGACCAAGGTAAATAGGGATTCATCGTCATCATCATCATCATAATTTCAGCCGTAGGACGTCCACTGCTGGACATAGGCCTCTCCCATCGATCTCTAAAAGGGCCGGTTGGAAGCGGCCTGCATCCAGCGTTTCCCTGCGGTCTCTTTTAGGTCGTCTGTCCATCTAAAATAGGGAAATATAATAGGGATTCATTTTTATATTATAGATAGATGATAGACGGTATAATTAATGCATTAGAGAGTGCAATGCACCCGAAAACAATTTTTCATAAATTAGAAATAACGGAATACACCAAAATACATGCCATTCGTCTGAATGCGGATTAGCCTCAGATCAGATAAACAATGGAGATATGCCATAATACAATTATCGTTCGTGTTCAAATTTCTCAATTTTTCAATTATTTTATTATTATATTGCTAAACTGTCAGTACGGCTCACTTATAAATTTTTCAAACATACTAAGAAACTTTCAATGACACTAATGAACGAACTAATAGTCCACATGCAAAAAAGGGCGACAATATCGTGTGCAGGTTAAGTTCTACTCAAGGCATCCAGACTCATTCAGACTGGATGCATTCGCACCCGCCACGCCATCTTACCATATCTCCCTTGTTTGAATGTTCTGAGGGATTAGCTCTGAGCCATAGCTGCGGTGGAAATAGCAATTTTGAAACCAATTAATAATTAATTTGGCGGTTGAATTATGGTGGAGCGTTGATGGATAACGTTTATCCAATTTTCGTGTATCAAAAACAATAATCGATGACGCAGAATAAATGGGGTTCTTATTTTTGAATAATCATTTTATTTAGTTTACTCGGTTAAACTTGGCCCAAGCATTTAATTGCTCTAACAGCTACAATATCTTTCTGGTATATGGTCTGAATGGAAAACCAAGAATTCAAGAAGAAATTCCAATCTATCACTTTCGCTAGAACGTAGGACTAAAGCTTCTGTAGCTGAGCGACCCGGTACTGCGTGGGTACATACGGAAAGTATTGCCTAAAAATCATTAAATTGGCGGTACTTTTAAATAATTTCATAACAAATCTACAGCCATCCGTCATTTAGTCTACCTGTGACAGAGGACCCTGAAAAGTGTTCTAAATAATATAAAATAATAAGGCAATAATAATAAGGCATTGAAATAATATAAAATGCACGCGATAAAATCCATTAAAAGTATTAAATTTCAATGTATTACGTTAAAATAGTCTATTCATATCAACAAAACTTTATTTAGAAAAAGGGGAAAAGGATGAAAGATCTTTTCATACCGCACATTTTTTTTTCTTCTAAAAATGTCGCATTTCTTACATCTGCTAAGACCGCGAGTTATAAAAGTTAAAAAATATATTCACAGAAAGATAACGAGATTACAACATTAAATACATTTAAATATATTCCGCTCCATTCTGAAACTGTCAGAAAATCATATTTTGAGGGCAATTTTTTCGTCCAGTGTTGGAAGCATTTACATAAATATATCAAACGAAAAGTGGGTCGAAGGATAATTTGTCCGCTAGTGTATGAAGGAAACGCGGCCAAGACAGCCAACAATGACCTTCTTTCGAACAAGGTGTTCCACTGAAAGTAGGTAATCATCGCTCTCTTTTCAGTCACTGGGGTGAATGGGGTTGGTGGGCGTAGGCATTCATTCCTTTGAGAAGCGCGCGTCTAAAACATGGCCCGGTTTGCCCCGCTTCACCCCGGTTTAGAGATGTTTGCTGATGTAGATACTCTGTGGGGTTACATGGCAACAAACTTTTACAAATCTGGCGCTTCAAAATAAGAATGTGAAACGTTGAATTTGTGTGCGCTATTTATACATTCTTGTAATGCAAATATTATGGTACTACGAATAATGGAGGAGCCGTGACAACACGCAGTTGTCGCTGGTCATCATCATCAGCGGTTTTACCTGGTTGAATGGGTTTTCCCCGTCAGTTACAATCTGGGTGTCTTTAAGTCGAGATGGAATCGGTTTCATCTAGGCAAGCGTGCTCCATCCTAGACCGCATCGTCGCTTAACATCAAGCGAGATGGCGGCCAAGCGCAAGCCTAACTACTACAAAAAAAAAACCTGACATCGATCTACATCTACTGGATGCCCGCGACTCTAACGATGTCGTCGGTCCAGCTACTACGCCTATATACCTACGCTGCGTCTTCCGGCTCCTGGTCTCCACTCAAGAACCTTTCTTCCCCATCAATTATCGGTTCTTCGAGTGATGTGGCTTTAACTTGCAAATCGGAGCAGCTAAGTCGGTGACTGTGCTTCTTCGGCGAATATCCTCGTTCCTGACTTTATCGCGCAAAGAAATTGTGCGACGGAGTTTTTTCAAAAGGCCAGCAGTTCAAAAAGCTTGTCCAAAAGGCTGGTTACCGGGGTGGTTTTAGTATGTATAATCCCACATAACCTGCACCCAATGCAGCCGGATAGTTTAGGGAGATTTCCCCCTCGACAATTTGTTTTCTCAATTTCAACACTTGTTATAAAACATAGCGTGACATGAAAATGCTCAACAAAGATTTAGAACATATCCACTACTTAATCGAAGTGTTGTAATAACGTTGTGGATCCACTATTAAACACATTTGGCAGATCTTCTGAAACAAGTCATTATAAAACAAAAACAAAAATAAAACTGATAATTCGGATTGATAGAAAAATCGAATTGTTACGACCGGAAGGCGTGTACAGGCGTATTGTTATGTGTATTTGAATAAAACTAAGCATGACATAACAGAACTCCTTTCAATGGGACCCGTGAATAGAACTCTTGTTTGCGATTCTATAAAAATACATGGATGTTTCCATGATTTTGATGGTTTTTTTTAAATAAATACACATACTAAGAGTCAAAGAGAAGGTGCTATTACGACTGCTGACGTAGACAGTAGACAGCAAAAGCTTTTAATCATAATTTTAGATAAATAGTTTATTCAAAAAAATATGACTGGAAGGATTTGAACCTACGCCATCCAGGTTTACATCCCGACCGCTTCAGCCGGTATGACACGGTCGCCGTTCTGTTGACCTCTGAATTCTTTAGCAGTTGCAACCAATCTAGGCGTCACCTTTCCTTGCTTAGAATAAAATTGAAAACAAAATATACAGTTGAACGAAAATGTCAAACGGTGTTTGTTTACTATAAAATTTATTTCAATGTAAAAAAAATAGGAACTCCAATGACGTCTGCATCATCTGAAAAGCACTGGTAAGTATACCGGTAGATTCATACAAAATACTGACGTGTGTAGTTTATATGATTCTATTTTAGTAACAGATATATCAAGTCGTTTTTGTATCAGATCAATCATGTCACACCTACATTTCATCGCACTTCAGGAACGAATTCTATCCATATAATATACTAATAGATGGCACGTTTACACTCCTCGGCATCACTTACAGAAACATGCGTTGCTAATGTTTGATTGTACATCATCATCATCGGCCAGAAGATCCACTGCTGTACATAGGCCTCCCCCTTAGACCTCCACACTGAATGACAGCTCGCCATCCACATCCACTGGATGCCCGCGACTCTCACGATGTCATCGGTCTATCTAGTCGTTTGCAAGTTGAAGTGACAATGGACAGCCCACATCGCTAGTCAAACCAATAACTGATGGAAAAAAAAGGTTCTTGACCACGAACCGGAAGACGCAGCGTAGGTAGGCTTCCCACTATAATATAAATGTTGCTTAAATACGACTCTATTAAATTGAACCAAATCACTACAGTCACTTAAAAACTTCTGTAATTTAGCATTATTTGTAAAATAACATTGCAAATTGCATAAATTTTTGAATTGCACTTATTTTCATATGACGAGATTTTCATGTTGTTTTTATTTTTATTTGGGTATATCAAATTCATAGTTCAAACCACCATATATTTATTTCTTTCGCCATGTTCATTAAATGCACAAGAGAAAAAAAAAAGATAACCGTTATACTCAATAAAATTAGGTACTGTTGATTTAGATAAAATTGAAGTAACACGATTAAAATATAATACTCCAACTCTCAACATAATTGGAGCCATGACTTGTAAGTAAAAATTAAAAGCGTGCGAAACCATAATAAAATACGATATGGAATTTATAGACCCCAAGTGTGAATAAAAAAGAACCAATAACACTATACAAAATCTATGGAGCCCTCAGGAGGGTGGGCGTCAGCGCACTACAGCCCTACCAACTTATCTGTACAGATGGCCAAAAATGGGAACTAACATTTTCCACGGGAGGCCATCAGTTTTGTTCAGAAATTATACTAGTAGCTCCCTCACTAAACTCAACAGAAAAGTTGGTCGCACTACATCTCGAATACCCGTGATTACTTCGGGGATCCGCGCTCATGCATTCTTAACACTGTGGTACTGCCTTAATGTGAAATATTAAACTATGTTTTAAGAGATAGCATACACTGTAAAAGGGGCGTCATTACTTATTTTTATTTATATTGATTTGACTGGAGAAGCTCACAAAATTCGAGTCAAAACTTATATTTGGACTCCAGTGCCTTGGTGGTGGCCTTTGTGCCTTTCGTAAGGCACCAAAATTTAGCTTTAGTAACTAAACTAAACGTAACTTTGTATCCAATATTATTATTTATTTATTTATTAAAACATTACATCTATCATAATACAATAGAGTAGTTAAATCATAAATATGCTACACTTAAATAAAAGAAAGTGTTTCCATGCCATTCTTTGCCCGTAATCTTACTGCATAGTTTAACTAATACCAAGGATTCATATGATTGAATCCTTGCTAATACCAAGGGAAATCAAAATAATAATGTTAACGGACCAAAAATTCAATTATGTTAGAATTTGAAACTAAATATTATTTACACAAAACATTATTTTTGCAATATAACAAAGAAAAATTCAAATATAAAAAAACTGCTCACTGTTATTTTTAACAGACTTTGAAAAAGGAGGAAGGTTCTCAATTCGGCCCGTACTTTTTTTACAATGTACTATTTCTTTTTGACTAATACATGTAATTCCGACTATTACCACAGTTTCATTTTTTTTTTAAAAGCCCAACAACATTCTTATACGGAAACAGACAAGCTTTTGAGCGCCAACGTCTGATGCCAAAAAGTCGAGGATATAGCACGCAGATCTTGAAGATTCACTTGATTATTTAACGAGTCACTACAAGCTGTCAAACCTCACTCCCGCCGAGGTCGGAGGTGAGAAGGTGGCGACCGGGTTTTGACGTTGACAGATAAACCTTAATTTTTTTGATGGGTATATTCACAAAGACTTTTTTTCCTTTTTGATTGTATATCCATGGAATTACCGTGGAATTACCAGATTATATAATAAGCACGTCCATGAGTGTATCCATAGAAATGTACCTATACTCCGTCTGACATTTTTCTTATTGACGGATGGAAGTTCGATTAGTCAAGTAAAAAAAAATTAAGACTAACAGCCGCACTCAGAGACGTTACTTAAGCTAAGGAATACTTAAAATTGCTCTGTCAACTTCTAGTTGACGGAAATTGTCACACATGAAAACGAGACAGAGCAATTTTAAGTATTCCTTAGCTTAAGTAACGTCTCTGAGTGCGGCTGTTACATTCTTGAATTTCCAATTAGAGGTACGGTTACGGTCCAAATTATTGAAACTACAGTTTATCAAAATTCTACAAAAATAGTCTTTCCCACAATGCTCATGACAATTTTTTATCAATAAAGATTTAATCCAACATCATCTGTCAAATATTGGACATCAATTTGCGTGTTCTCTTTTCCTGTAGATAGAACTTAGAGTCCTTTTCATGAAAGAAGTCCCACGGCAAACAGCGGAACTAAATTTCCATGTTGTAGTTGTCAGGTGTTGTTACTGTGTTTGGACGCTAGTGAGATTTTTATTAATTTTCCATCGTTAAAGAGTCGTGTACGATGCCAAAAGTTGTTAAAGTTCTACTCGAGAAATGATACTGATAGTGATTGATACGCGATGACAGCGCCGCGTCTGGGGGACTTCTTTCATGAAAAGCACTCTAATAAAACTACTATTATCGTATAGTTTATTTTGCGCTAGTCATCAAGAAAAGCAAAGCCTGCAGAAACTTGAGCCTGTCGAAAGAGGCCGGATGTCGCGTCGTACCAGGCGTCGTGTTTCGGTGGCAAAAACTTAATTACGAATGGAAACAGCGTCGGCGGCGGCTTCCGGCGGCTCGATGTCATTTCCGCTTTTTATACAAGGGCCGGACTTGATAACTTGTAGCGGCGCTACAGCGTAGGTGATATGTCTACGAATTGTATGGCACCTACGAATTTTTCGTAGCAATGTATTAAAGGAAAAGCTGTTTGTTTTTGTGTTAGTACTTACTTAAACTAGTGTATACAATAAAACACTGTTTTAAGCTGTCACGGTTGTTCATTAAAGTTATATGATTATTTACGAGATATTTACCGTGGTAAGGTTGTGTCACATGCACCATGTTCACGGGAAGACGGGATGTCTTCCCGTGAACCACTGTAAATATCCCGTAAATAATCATATAACTTTAGTGTATACAATGTCCAAGAACCTCAAAACTTTAAAGACATGTGACATTGCTATTGCATAGTTTTTTCGCGATTTCAGTGTTGGCCCCATAGTAAAATTTGTGCATAATTATGTGTATAACGAACCCCTTTCGCCTTAGTACACCCTTCCCGCGTAACCTAATACCTAATATTACTAGCTGACCTGACAGACGTTCTCCTGTCCTAGAAATGTTAAACACGCAAAAATAAAATTGTAAATCTTATTTTTTTACACCTTGGGTTACATTATTGGAGTTTTAGTAAGGATCCATATTTTTTGAAAATATAATATAGCCTATGTTACCCGGGGATAGTGTAGCTTCCCAACAGAGAAAGAATTTTTTAAATCGGTTCAGTAGTTTCGGGGCCTATTCAATGCAAACAAACAAACAAACCAACAAACAATCAAATCTTTCCTCTTTATAATATTATTATAGATAGATGTAGACTAAGGTGAGATACGAAACTTTAGGATTCAAAAGTACTACCATATAAATGTGTATTCAGTCCCCGTTTGCTTTAGCACTAAATACATCACTGTACCCACACTCTCAAACACGGTCACACAGACAAATATTCCCTATTTCCTATAGCTATTCGTTTGCGACGTTTCGACTATTAACTCTTCCACCCGACACCTTAATAAGCGGTAACGAGGAAAAGTAAAAGAAAATGGGCTTGAAAACGTAGACAGGTTAATTAATACAATGTGTTTGCTCGTTTCGAGTTTTGCTGGTATTTTGGTTGTTGTAAGTAGAATTTTCGCGATTTGAATGCTTAATTTTAACCGATATCAGGAGAGAGGTTCTCAAGTGGCGATATGACACTATTAATACATATTATACCATAGATGAGTATTTTAAAGATAAATGATAAAATGTTAATGTATTATGTGAAAATAATCTGTACCTACTATAATTATATTGTAATTTGCACACCTTAGAGGTTGGATATAGAGCGACTTTATTTTAAATTAAGACCTATCATGTACCTATATTCTAGCAAATAAATTATTTTGATTTGATTTGATTTGATAATAAGTGATTATAAGACTAACATTTTTTTAATTTTAATCTAAACATGGAAGTAGACCAACTAAAATAAGAATGGCCAAAATTGTTAAAAGTGGGAAAAAAGGGCCTTAATATATCAAAAACCCTGTACACGATACGAGTTCAAACACTTTAATGCTTTTTTTGCAGACCGTGAGACGATAACACTACTAACTAAGCCAACTCAAGCTTCTCATAAAACCTCATAGAAGTACAGATAATTAGTTTAGTTAACAAGCGCAAAGAAAGCCAACTTAGCTCGGCGGTCGCAGATCTCTCCCTCGGGACAGTGTAGACTGCAGGCTGCAGGCAATATCCGAAAACTTCGATAGTTCAGGGAGGGTTATGATTAAATCGTTTATTATTTTAGTTCGTTGAATGATCTTTTAGCTAGGAAGTCTTGAATTGATTAAAGTACTACCTGAATCCCGCGGTGTTACCCGTTATTTTCCAATTTTTCCGCATTTTCTGGAAGAAATAGTGCCCCATGTCCGCTCTTATGATGTACACTATCATCCTGCCAAATATCGTTAAGATCAGTTTAGCCATTTCGTCGTGAAAAGCGAACAAACATCCAGACAGAGAGACAGAGTTACTTTCGCTTTTATAATATTAGTAAGGATTATCGCTGACTCAAACTTGTGATCTCAATATGTTTGAAAACTTTTGAATTAGAGTTTTTAAGTTAACCTATCCGCATAAATTACAAGTTTATATGTAGGAATTAGAATTAGAAATGCAGAGGGGGCAATTTTTTGCCACTTTGTCGGCCATATTTCGCAAAAGATACACTTGAGAAAAAAGTTATGTGAGGAACCTTAAAGACCTATTCTACAATGCATGCAGGATGCAGGCCGCTTCCAACCGGCTCTTTTGGAGATCGATGGGGAGGCCTATGTCCAGCAGTGGACGTTCTATGGCTGAAATGATGATGATGATTCAACAATGGGGTGCAGCGGAAAAAATCATCTCCAGTTCACCAAATCCGTCCAACCATTAACAAACATTCACACACAAACTTTCGCATGTATAATATTAGTGTGATGAAATATTTATATACTAGTAAGTATATGATATGAAGGCACCGACTGATGCTAAAGTTGTATAAGTCCGCTAGATCCCAAGAGGGCGCGACCTCTGCCCTTCACTACGATGACGGATATAAACTGCCCAACAAAAAGATGAATTTCATTGTTCACACAATTTTCCCGAATTCTCAGTATTACGCTTCTAACATCGGCTTTCCTTGTTAGCTGTTTCTTTTTATTTTCAACCGTTAAATGTCTATCCATTAATTGTACCAGTTGGCTCATTTTTTATTTATTTCCCTGTTCCCGATTTATCGGAATCACCTCGGTAATAATATACTCTTATTTTTTGTCGACATTGTTGAAACGTTTTCCTTTTAAGATGCTCGTTTTTTTTACGTTAAATGTGTATTTTAGTTAAGTTGCCGTCTGGAGGAAAAACTGATTTGTTGCAAGATTTTAGGATAAAAACAAGGGAATAAAAATGTTAACGCGTTACTAAAAGCTTTTATTGCCGCACCCGCAGATTTAAATTTCGCAGTACGACGTTTATAGTAGTTAATGTTTACGTTTGATATGGCCGTGGCTCTTGCTCATTAAAATAGGGTGTGAAACGGAAGTAACATAAAAAGAAGCTCATGAAATGCGTAAACAAAATACAAATTGATTGACAAGAAATAGCAATGGCAATCGTCCAGTTTTTACATAACAATACTTCACATAAGAGATTATTACATAAATGCATAATGTAACAGTTTTTTTTGTCCTATGGCACAGAAGACTTATTAGTCTATTGGTATGTCTGTTGGTCACTTTTGCATGGCTATGTGGCTAAACTATTCTCGATAAATATAACAGAACAAATGCTAAAAACTTACAATAAAATCAGAAATAGAAACACGGGCACAACTACGAGTCACAGCTAGTGCAAATACAATAATGACGATCAGAATACCTCGTGACCAAAATACTAGCGTTTTGTCTCCCTCAACTTATAACCATTGCCATTCAGCTTGGTAATGCCACCACTATGCTGGGTACGCTGCCAACTGGCAGTGCTTGATTATCTTTAGATCTTCAACAGTTTATTGTAGTAATCAGTAATCAAACCGATTTTGTACAATAAACTAAGTAGATTTGTAGAGTCTGGCTAATGAAAGTAGAGAGAGAAAATGCGTGCAAACTTTAAAAAAAAAACCAATTCATCATCATCATCATCAGCCTGTAAACGTTCACTGCTGAACAAAGGCCTCCCTCGTAGAGAGGGGTGTTGCCATAATCCCCACGCTTGGCAGGCGGCTTGGGGATCGCAGTACGTTCACCGTGTACTAATAGGACGCTGCTGCCCATCCTCCGGTGGTTCTGGTCGCAGTTTTAGGACATACCCGGGTCCCTTTAGACATGTGTTTAGCAATTGTTTCACTGCGAAAAATATGCTAAACACTTGTCTAAAGCGTGCTTAAATCTTTTGTGGTAAGACGGACTGTGTTCTATGTTACAATAAAAATTAATGATTACCAAGTATCAAGTGAGATTATTCCAGACATTTCATTCCTATTATTCCAATGCTGATATTTTTGCCGTGCTTTTTCAGTCTCTACTTTCATTAGCCAGACTCTATTTTGTTTATAATAAAAATTTCATTTTCAAACTAGCGTATCTTTCATCCAATGATCTTACTTTCATCAAACAATCTCTTTAGCAGATAGTTTAGAATGTTTACAAAACAGCACAACGTTTAGAAAACAAACATTAATTCGTACCGTATTTCAATCAACTACTTCAGATATACGTACAAATACGGGCAAGAATAGATTTAATGTCCGTTTTCAATGTATTATTTTGTCGATTCTCGCCGCCCTTCGGTCGGTGAGCCATAAAACAGCTGTTCAACTATGCATCATTGTGTCCCGGGTGTATACTGCCTAGTATACTATACAGTAGGTATTCTGTAGTACAGTCAGCAATATAAATAGCTCAAATCTGTATGGTTTAGACATGATACGCAACTTTCAAACTGTTCTCTAACTGCCGATCATATTGTTTAAGGCTCAGAAAAAATAAATGGAATCGTTATACCTACACATTCTCCTCCAGCTCTTACACCCCCTTCCCCTTAAGCCGTCCGTTTGGTCACCTCATTTGTTTCAAGTGTGCATTATGTGTAGAACTAGTAAGAATATATCAGTGTATGCAATACGTACTGTTTACCTTGCCTCTTCAGTTTTTTCGGTACTAGCTCGAGTAAAAGGCAAATCCAATCTATACGATCAAAGCATTTTGCCAATTTTTTTCCTCTTGAGATTATTTTGGCGTCACACGTCTTGTGCATTTGCCAGTGTCAAGTATTGTGTAGTTTTCAAGATCTATGAAATATCGTCCAGTAAGTCGCGATTAACATCTATTTTATGGCACAGAATAAATAATAGTAACGATCAATATTGTCGCGAGCCGGTCATGAAACTTCATTATTTTATTTCGTCTGTGGACTGATAGCACCGTTAATAAGTAGATAACATTGTATTACTGTACACTGTATTAGTTTTTTTAGGGTTTCGTACCCAAAGGGTAAAAATGGGACCCTATTGTCTATGATGTCTGTCTGTCTGTTTGTCTGTCTGTCTGTCCTACCTATGAACGGCAACTTGGCATGATTATAGTACGATAGTATAGTAGTATAAAGTGTAACAACAAATATTAAAAATTGGCAAGTGCGAGTCGGTGACAAATTTCTGTTCATTACCAAGTTATAACTAGTAATTTGGTTATTTAGACGACCTTATTGTAACGTTGACCGTCGTCGTCGTCGTTGTTGTCGTTAATTTCACCGAATCGAAATGCCATATTTTACTAATTAGCAATTGCTTCGACTATTTTGGAAGGCGTTAAGCCTGAACAATAACTGGTAATTCGTTTACTTGGGCAACCTTACCTACTGTATTTTGTGGTGGTACGAAACCCTAAGTGCGCGAGCTCGACTTGCACTTGGCCGGTATATTTAAATTAGAAGTTGCTTTCTAGAGAAAGGTTTGTTATAAGTTATAGTAGCTGAGCCATTGAAAGCTTCACGTTGAGGTTTGTAACACTTAAAAATATAGACCTTTAATAATTCGAAAATATATTTTAGACAAAGATTTCTTTCTATAATTAAATTGTAGACCTTATTATACTTATAATTCAACCTTGACTTTAAATTTTCATTCCGAAGGTAGGATCTGTCTTAAAAGTTCAAAAGTTTAGCCTATAAGAATCAAATTCCCGCAAATCCTTATAGATTTACTTTCATAATTTACAAATTAATTTATTTCATCTCGATCGTGTTTCTGACAGAAATGATAAACTGCGCGATCGTGGGAGGAAACGTAAATAAGGGAGACGAAAACGTATTAAAACAACCCTTGCTGTCTAAAAAATACTCCGACGCATTTATATTGAAAATGCAAATACGAGTTTGAAAAATTAACTGTAAATGTGTGATATTATGTATTTCCACTCCGTATTTAACAGGTGAATGAATTTTGATGACATTTTAAGTGGAAAAACGTACCTTACACCAATGATTTTATATATAAACTGCAGGCCTAGCACGGGCCGTGGACAAATTGTTAATCCACCGTTTTTATCCACGCATAGATGCAAAAAAGCTAGAATATAGATACGTTTGTCTCTTTCTCGCGGGATAAAAGACAGTGGATAGACATACGTTTTACCGAAGTCTGTGTGGCAATACAAACACAAGTTAGTTAGCTTGAGTGAACTCAGTCCGTCTTGTGTCTGGCAACGACGCAAACGTACGATGCGTGATTTTGGGTAAGTGACAAAACATCATAGCGATGTGCAACCAAGACTTTTATCGACTTGTAAAAGATGCCCTCTTTTTTTCCTAACACCATGAAAGTTTCATCAAGTAGGTATACTTATGTGTAACTGCGTACATCTGAATCAATCCGTATGCGTACATAAAGCTTGTACACAGTTTACTTCACACTGATTCACAGGGTCGGTAAGCAGCTGACGCTTACGTGAGCAGATTTGCAATATTCAAGAATAAGGAATTACATTTTTATATTACAGATCCACATATACTTACAATACTCTATCAGCTAAATAATGGAACGCAATGAGGGGTTTCGTAAGAGGGGAAATAATCTTGTTTTCTTTTTAACCAACTTCAACAAAGGATGAAGGAAGGAGAAGGTTCTCAATTTGGTTGTATATTTTTTAAATGTTTGTTGCCTCAGGACTCCGTCATTTAAGAACCAATTAGTTTTTTATTGTTATTTGAAGGATATACTTTCTGATTGGACCCATAGAAATTTTATCAAAATCGTAGCTTGACTTTTAATCAAAATAACTGGAAGATTCGTTTATTTGTATGAAATAATATTGTCACAATCCAAGTAACCGAAATTGCGTATTTCACTAATTTTGAAGTCGGTTTTTTTATTGATTATTATTACTATCCAGTGTTTGTCACAAAATATTTACAAGAAAATTATTTAGAAGTAATAAAGATCACTTTTTGCTAATATTTTACTCCACATAAATCCACGAATGGTTTTCTTTCGTGGCAGGCGTGTTTCATGATTGCAGAGGGCAAATTAATGGTCAAACAAACCTTTTAGAAGTAAAAATAGTTTAGAATATAGGTAAGTTCGCAGGCCAAGTGGGTAGACCTGGTATCAGAGTTTCATTTAACATGCTGTATATACTTATTACTTATAATAATTTATTTTAAAATTTGTCTTATATTTATTCTTTTATCTAATAAAATATATTTATAAAATATTTTCTGTCTAAAGACCTCTGACATGTTCTGTTTGTGTAGAACCAAACATTGGGACCTTAATTAACCATCTCATCCGACCTACGGTAGCACTCAGTTCTAAAATAACACCACGATTAAAAGTGAGTAACAAGTTTCGTAAAGAAGATTAAAATATGAACACCCGCGATTTGACAGCAAAAAAACAGATAAGAAGTATCCCATTCTCATTTATCCTCGGATAAATCATTTAGTCGTAAAAAGTTAACAGACAAAGGGACACAAAGACAGCGGTAGAGTAAGATTGTATGATAGTTCGATAATACAATTTCGTATTTCGTTCACTGAATCGCCCCCCTGGATACTTCCATGCGCTCTATCGGTAATAAAATAAGCAATGGTTCATGGGGAAATTGGATGGTTATGGAAATTGGCTAGGTTTATTCCCTGGGAGTTGTTTGCCGAATGCGGCGGTAGTCATTTAACTTTCGAGCTCCGCAGAGGCCGTGTGAATAAACAATTTTTGATTTCTTCTTACAAACACGAGTAGGGTTGAGGGGTTGACCGAATTTACTGGGAAATGTTATTTACTCAAGGCCGTGACATTTTTGGCCTCAATATTTGTTAGATACAGATAATTGATTGAATCAGGCGTAACTTTGCGGATGTTCGTCTTAAAAACTGTATCTCAAACGAATCTCTAGTGTGTTTCCATTTTGCATTTTTATTTTTACTGAAAAAAATATACACAAAAATAAATATAACATATTATAATTAAACTATAAGATTTTATTATTATTATATAAAAGCGCATCCACACGAGTGAAACTGTGAGGCGCAGTTAGTACCTATAGTATAATTCCAAATAATAATTAAATTAATAATATATAGGGTTACGCGGAAAGGGTGTACTAAGCCGATTCATCATTATGAACAACTTTTACTATGAGACCGCCAATAACATCGCGAAACAATATCAACTGTTCCATACTGTCGAGTGTCAATGGCCATTTTCTATGGATCAGCTGATATTTTTCCCGCGATTTTAGGATTTATCCCATAGTAAAAGTTGATGAATGTTGAATATTTATTTCATTACAATGCAGAATCTTAGTTAGATATTCCATTTTCTCTTGGTTTTCAGAATTAAATATATATTATATTTAATTACCTACATAAAAAAACCTTTAAAAAATAAAACCTTTTTTTCATATTTTAAGTAAGCCTTTTTATTTGTTTAGTGTAGTATCATCATCATGTATCATCTAATAAGTACTTATTGCGCTATTTTCTCCCTCCTGTTCTAACTTTTGCATGCAGAGCTCCGCCTGCTAAGTTTGCGTGAGCTCATAGCACTGTATCGTTCAGTACCTACTAGCAGTGATGCAGGCCTCGCTGCTTCAATGACGTCACGAACGCTGTAATAGCACAGTAGATATATAAGTATATCTACTGTGGTAATAGGTCGTAAGTACTCTATTTTCATGTTGCTTTATAAATACGAGTTTGTAAATTATTTCTTAGGTTTAAGCGATTATTACACATTGTAATTAAACACTTTAAACGGATTTCCAAATTATAATGATTAGGATATTTTATTTTAACAACAGAAATTCAGAATTTTCTGAGTGAATCGGTTTCTTGTAGACAAGCGTGCTCCACCGTAGACCGCATCGTCGCTTAACATCAGGCGAGGTGACGGCCAAACGCAAGCCTATTATCAAATAAAAAAAAAACTTAAATAACATTCCACTTTCGTAATATTAAAAAACTGACTACTAAACAATGACTGTTTTAAAAAGACTTACATCAATGCTATTAAATTAATCTATTGAATCGCTATCAATGGGAATTGTTAAAAAAAAAATAGAAAAAAATATATTGCTTAAAATAGGTGATTTCAATAGAAAGAGTCAGTAGGGAAATCCACCATGCCCACAGAGCGAATTGGCAGATACTTTGTAACTACTCTAGCATAAATCTTACGTACGAGCCATCAACTTATTTCCAGCTTGACGAGACTGGTTCACTCCCGGAGCGATATACCCCTATAGCGAGCGATGGTGGCCGAGCAGTAGTATGTGCGCTTTACAATCTGACGACACCCGGTTCTATCCTCGGCCCTGCACCAATTACTTATTTAGTACTTAAGTAAATTGTGGCAGTTCAAATGCCATCGCTGAACAACGGTGAATAAAAACATCGTGAAGAAACCGGTATGTCCAAAAACTCAAAAGTTCAGACATATGTAACATACATTCACCAACATGCACTGGGCCAGCATGGTGGACTTGGGCCCATCCTCTCTCTGAGAGAAGGCCTGTGTCACAGCAGTGGGAACATGATATGCTGATAATGATGATGATAATGATGGCTTCTCGTCAACGGGAATTTGGCAGAACTTTTTATTAATGATGGCTTCTCGTCAACTGGAATTTGGCAGAACTTTTTACTAATGATGGCTTCTCGTCAACTGGAATTTGGCAGAACTTTTTACTAATGATGGCTTCTCGTCAACGGGAATTTGGCAGAACTTTTTATTAATGATGGCTTCTCGTCAACTGGAATTTGGCAGAACTTTTTATTAATGATGGCTTCTCGTCAACGGGAATTTGGCAGAATTTTTTATAGTAGACTGACCTATCGAGCGTGTATGCATAAGAGAGTTAGTAGATTAAAATATTATATTCGTTGTGTGCAAGTTTAATGTATCAAAATTAATGTTCACATAGTAGTTTTCTAATTTATATATTTTAAGTTAAACTGTGCCGCAGTAAACAAACTAATTGTTTAAATTTTCCACAATTAAAATATTCAAATAGCGCCGTAACAAAAATAAAGAGAGCACCTTTGTTTAGGATCCCAAACTTTGGGGCAATTTGGAAGGGTCCCGTTTCACGGCAGTTATAAAACTCAAAAATTTACGTTCCAGGCGCATTCATTACGTGATTAGCTAATTTAATCAAGCAGTTCTATTGTTGCTGGCGTTTTGGGAATTTTTCATAATTTACAAGTAGAGATTTAATGAAAAAACTGAGGTTTTCCTTTCAAACAATGTTCACATTAAAAACTTAAAATACAACTCGCTTTTGCTCACAATTATGTATTTTAAGATGCTCAAGATAGCAAAACAAATGAGCCCTTATTCATTGGGTCTGCCATTTCCCATTAGAAAGTTCTAGTGTCCATCTTACATACGGCAGATCACTGCAATCACCTAATATTTTCGGACGTACCTGTCAAATTATATTTCGGTCGGATTTTGAAAATCATTTAGATGACGATTATTTTGATTTTAGAGTCAATCACAAGTTTTGAACTACAAAGTCAATATTCTATACATCCTTACAAAAAATGGAAGTAAACCCGTAAAAACTAGGTTAGTACCTAATTACCAAAATACTAGCATTTATTTGTCTCAACGTACGAGAATAAGCATTGCCATTCAGCGTGGTAATGCCGCCAGCATGCTGGGTACGCTGCCAACTACTCGTGGCTGGAAGCATTTGGATTATCTTACACCTTCAACGGTCTATGGGAAATCCAACTGGTTTTTGTAAAATAGGCTGATAGTTTAGTTTGTATTTTGTTTAGTTATAGGCCCCTAATAACAAATTGCAGTTATTTATCTTTTCAGTTGTTGGTAATGTGTCCTTAACGAGAGAGCTACTCCAGCATATAAAAACTGCAATAAAGGCAAAAAATATTACATTACATATTCATTATCCAGGCATATAGGTAAGGGTCGTATAAAGCTCTCAAGGGTACTTTCGTGCCTATAATGTGAGGACCAAACGAAAAGCTCGGAAGGTTATTTGAAAAGTTATTTAAAAAGTCTTTTGTTAAAACTACACCGCATCTTTTGCATTTCGCTTTTCAATTCCGGAATACAAAGTATAAAAGCGGCCGTTTTCATCATACCAAGAGACGTTCGGCAAACAGAAGTTGGAATATTTCTGCAATGGAAACAATGGCTTTTGCGATCACATTTTAGTTCATTTCGTGTGCCTGCATTGCAGATCGCGCACTCAGCGATATCATAGGTAAAATGAAGAAAATGCGATAAAAACTTGACTGCATTGAATAAATACTCCTTAGTCAACAGTATCGTATCAAAGAGACAAGCTTCCTTTGCCGAAGCTCTGCTTCTCGAATGAATCAAATTGCATAAGCAATTTTATCCGTGAAACACATATATATAGGTAAGTAGTTAAGTACATAGTTACTTTCCTTAGCTACTTTAATCCTAATTCTATAAAAGACTAACGCATAAAATTTTACATAATTAAAGGTTTTTATTTCTTACTTCGATGATTTTTATTTCTTGCTAAAAGGTCAAATTAGTAAAGTTTATTTGTTAATGTACAGTAACTAGTACAATTAGCAAGCCGCAGTTCGGGTCAGCACATGTGACTTTCTGACCTTTCAAATAGTGGCGACATGCTGTTAGAGCGCGTGATTAGCCACGCCGGGCTAGTTTTGTTACATCAATATTATAAAAGTAAGAAATAAATACCAGGCACTTCACGTTCTTCTCTATTAGGTTAGGTGATATCAATTAACCAAAAGTAAATTCTGAAGACAAGATAGTAAGGTATTCCAACAGTACAAAGTCACGTTTCATTTCTACATCAATAATTAATCTCAAATCTACGTATTATTAGGGATTCTCTGTCCAAATATCGCTCATAAATAATGAATCAACAACGACTCACCGGCAGTATATCGATCTCGGGACGCCGCCAAAGTTCAATCGATTTCACATTAAAACTGTAAAGTTTCACTAGAAAAAGTGGTCACCTGGAGTCCCGGTTACAGAAGAGTGGTATCATGTTAGCGCGGGCACGGGAGCCACGGGAGCACGGGTCGCGGCGTGTCCGCGGTAGAGCGGAGAGGCGCGGGCGGCGCGGCGGGAGCGTGGCGCGAGCGTGGCGGGCGCGGGCGGCGGTGGACGCCTGGCGCGAACACGGGCGGCCGGCGCGGGGCGCGTCGCGTACTGGCCCGCCGCCCGCCCGCCCTCGCCCCACTCTTCCCATCTCTAACCTCTCAAATTTCCCCATCTATACTTCTATATACTAAAATATTATAAAGAGGAAAGATTTGATTGTTTGTTTGTTTGTTTGCACTGAATAGGCTCCGAAACTACTGAACCGATTTAAAAAATTCTATCACATTTGTGAAGCTACACTATCCCCGGGTCACATAGGCTATATATCAATACCCTTGCGAAGACGGGGTGGGCCGCTAGTATTCAATAAAGACACTTTTTTTTATTTATTATTTACTTTATAGATTAAACTCTATAAAGTTCAAGATTTAAATGGGTCCGACTTCAAAAAGAAGGGGGCTCTAAATTCGGTTAAATATGTTTTAAATGTTTATCGGGACTTATCACGTATTATTTAATTTAGGTAAAAAATAAGTACCTTTCGCTCGACGTTTCGACCATGTTACAATGGCCGTGGTCACGTTTTTTCGTCACATTTTTTTATTCACGTTGGGCACTTTGGGACGAGAAAAAAAGCACTAAACTCGCGTGACCATGACGCTCCAGATACTCGTTCGGGTAAAGTTGGCTCGAGTCGACTAAGGGAGCGAGAGAGATGTAGTCAACCCTAAGAAAATGAACTAGCATCATAGATTCATGACTAGCATAGAATCCGTCACGTGATTTACGAAGCGTACAAGGCCGTCTGTCAATTTGTATGTAGCCTTTGGAGCCCTTAACAAGTCCCTAGTACATTAAAATAGTGTCACAGAAGACATAATAGCAATAGTGAACAACCCTGCAATTTGCCGGGTACTGTCAAAAATATATCTGTTATAACAAAAAATTTGGCATATGGTTAAAGAATGTAACATGTTTAATTCGTTTATGCTTAATTAGCACTACTTGTTTACTACTAGGCCTTATTCTGTGAGTCAACGAAGTGATGATATTTTTTTATTTTTTTTCGTGAGGTCGTCGGCATACCTTACCTATACACTGTATAGTCAAAATAACCAGCATAATCTTACGTGACTTATTCCCGTATAACATAAACAATAAATAGTTTTTGTGGTACAAGGAGACAAAGTGATATTTTGTTCATCGAGGGCGAGGAATTCAATATACGTCGCCCGAAAACAAAATACTTTAGCTGTTTTGCGCGATATTTTTTGCCTCATCCTTGCAATTTGAGGTATAGGCCCACCACGCGGCATTTCCGAGTAACCATAACATGGGGATCTTCAAAAGAACTGTTAATAGAGTCTTCAAAGGTTGACAACGTGTCTGTGTGTTACAGGTACGAGTATACATAGGCGACGGTGATCGTGATCGCTTACCATCAGGCGGCATGTTAACTTGTTTGCCACCTACGACATAAAATAAATAAAAATAAAATAATTACCACGAATATGATGATTAAGTAAACTTTGGCAGGTTAAAGGGCTGTGAACAGAGTATTTAAGGTTCGGCAACGTATCAGTGATACCCTGGTGTTACAGGTATCCATGCATAGGCAACGATGACCGCTTACCATCAGGCAGCGCGTTAGCTTGTTTGCCACCAATGGCGTAAAAAATATGTGGTGCAAAATATTTTACTCCATTAATTTTCCCTAGAATAAGGGAACAAGTCCCGTATGTGGCAGCTCAGCCGCGCCCGGGCCGCCCGCTCTGCGCCGTATCGCGCCGCCGCGTTTCGCTGCCCTAAATTCGCGTTTCAAGCTCCACAATACCCGTCGTACCGCTGCCTGCAGCCGCGCCGGCCGCACGCCAATCGATTCCAAACCCGCGTACGAAAGTAAAAAGTTAACTCGATCGAATACGATGCGGTCAACGGTTCCCTGACGAAAACGCGATTACGTTTTCTAGGTCGCAAAGTCGATTAAAAGTTACTATTGATTCTTTACCTTGTAACTGAGCTATTAGGAATAAACGCGACGGAATTAAACACCGTTATTTTAACGAGTATGATAATAAATCTTCTGGTGTAGTAAATAACCGTGCACAAAAAAATATCTGCTTTGAAAAGGAAATTAAACACATAAAAGCTTTGAGGGATCATTTCCCGCATTACTCGGTAAAAAAGGGCTCGTAAAGCTTGGAGGCAATAATTGAAATGTCACATCTGAACAGGAAATACCAGTAGAGGCTACGAGACTGTGGTAGCGCTCCGCTTTGTCTACGCGCGTCGTAGCGGTGCTACAGCTACGCAGCTACGTCAAGTCGCCACGACACGTGACATACGATGGGAACGAAAGCTGTCATTGACGAAAGCCTTTTCTTTAAGCTATTTGATTTTTTTACAATGGTACCTATATGTCAAATTCATAGGTTGAATGACTGTCCTATATACATATTTTTGTCCTAAGTAAAAATACAGTTTACAAGGTAGGTACGCTTAAATTCTGTGATAAAACATTGAATCGTGGAATTTAATGCATGATTTTTAAATCCATATGTTTTCATTGTATAATATGTGTCTTGCTCCAAAGATGTTCTGCGAAATGGTATTTATTAAGCGCAGCTTATTATTATCGTGAAGAAAAAAAGCTTTGCAGCGCTCTCAACTAAAATTCCCTGTGCCGGGTTGGTTATGTCAGTTATTTAAGACACACAAATACACAAACTATTAACAAACAAACGTTTAAAATATTTGCTCCGCTGGGAATCGAACCCGGGAAATCCTGCTTATGAGGCAGTCGCACGACCACTGAGCCATACAAGTCATCATTTACTGTAGGGCTGGTTGTTCCTTTATTCACCCATTGACGTGCATTAGGTAAGGTTTTCGAAAAAGTTTTGTTGCAAGTTGCATTGATAATACGCTTATGTTAACTTCACTTTTATTGTAACTATGTAAACAAATATTGGAAGTCGAATTTGACCTACTTCTAAGTGTCGTATCGATTTGAAACTTTGCAAGTATAATGTAATAATTATAATACAATAACCTGGTGCCATCGAACTGATCTGATGATGGAGCTAGAAGGAGGAAAGTTGATCTTTTGAAAGCCTACAAAAAACACTTGAAGTTTTGCTTGTGGCCGAACGGTAGCATGTGCGCATTACAACCAATGACTTATTTAGTATTTCTATAAATTATGTGCAGTTTCGATGCCATTTCAGTTTTTTTTGTTAGACACACACAGCGGGCAATTTTTTGAGTCCTAATTTTTTTGAGTTCTAAGTTTTTTCCAAAAGGCCAGCAGCTAAGGAACACGTCTTATTACTATAATATGTCATCACTTATTCGTTTTTTTTTTTTACTAAATTAATGTATTCTGCCTACATTCATATATCTACGACAAAATTATGTGAAATCATTGTATTGGAGCAAACCTCACAACGTCGGTGACCAACGAACAGTGAACAGTGACCTAGCACTGCGGTCTAATCGACCACATTACCACTAGCATGTTCCTGTCGCGTGACAGACGTGGTCGCGTGACACCTACTACTTTGTGATTCTTAAAAAAGTATTAAAACTGCCATAATATAATATGCTGGTGACCCGCCGACTCATAGCGTGGTTTGGAGGGGCAGTAGCTGATCTATTGACGGTATTTTCCTCAGGAAAAATAAATGGAAGTGCTATACCTAGTTTCCCCTTTTAGCACTTACAGCGTCCCCCCCCCCCCCCCGGCCCCCCTTCCCTTGGTCCTATGAAATGTTGATCATATCATTTGCAGTTGTATGGAGAACTATATAGTAAGAATATGTCAGTGAGTGCATTACGTGGTGTTTACATCGCCCCGTCTAATTTTTGGCAGACTTTTTCCTGTACTAGCTCGGCTAATTAGTTGTTTGAATCAGGACTTCGCGGAAATTTATCTTCGAAATTATTCCTTTGATTAATCTCTAGTGTATTTCCGTTTTAACGTCGCATTAAATACAGGAATTTGGAACCTCTACAGAAAGTCAATGATACTAATTCGACCTAGCCTGAAACAAAAATTAATGATGTCTGATAAAATAAGTAAGTTTTATACATCACTTTTTTGTCAAGTGTATATTTTGTGAAATATGGTCTGCCAGTGGCAAAAAGTTGGCCCCCATGCATTTCTAAAATATTAGACAGAATCTTGTATAACTTGCTTTGTATAAGTGATATTACAAACCTTTATTCAAAGATTTCAAAGTTATTTCGAACATTTCCTGATTTTAACTTTTTGAGTTATAGTGATAAATCTGTTACAAATTCAAGACAATCTACCACATTGGTCCTTTTCGTAAAATTATCTCGAAAAAGAATATTTCTCAAGTAGTTTTAATTTTAACTAAACCATAAAAAGTATGTTATGTTGGTATGATGCACCTCTGCTTCACGTCTGCTTCGTTCTTTCGAATTTTTCTGTAACCACCAATTCTCTGAACTATTATTGTGACAAAATTATATGGTTTTGGCTACGTAAAACGGAATCCTACCATGCGTATCTCGACACGCTCTTGGCCAGTTATTATAATAAACCAAAGTCTACTATTGTTTTCTCTCAAAAATGGGGCAACATCCAGTCATGTTGGAATGCTGGTCGGCCCACAGTGACGCCTACGTCTATTGTGTGAGTCAACAAACGCTTTGTAAGCTCGACACTGTATTATTGTAGTCACTGGATCCATTGAAATCAATCTTTTATGATTTTGGTATCAATACGGTTTTTAACCGACGATACTAGGAGGTTATCAATTCGACTGTATGTAATTTTTTTGTTTGTTACGCGATTACTCTGCCAATTATGAATAATTGATTTTGACGATTATTTTTTGTTTGGTAGGTCATACTTCAGAGGTGGTCCCTACGATATTAATACAGCGCTTTTTGAAATAAACCGGCGAGTCTGGCTCACGCACTGAGGGTTCCTTACCACCACAAAATACAATAAAGTTGTCCAAGTAACCGAATTACCAGTTTAGGCTTAATGCCTACCAAAATACGCAGTCACAGATATTTTTGCTATAGTGACGCTCGAGTATAACACAATTATAACTTGGTAATGAACAGAAATTTGTCACCGACTTGCACTTGGCCATTATTTATAATTTGTCTTAGATGCCTTACTATAATCATACCAAGATTGACGGTTGTACGTATTACCGTTTTTACGTTAGACCTAATACAAAAATACGTAAAAAAAAATACATTTGTTATATGGGAACACCCCCTTTTAGTTTTAACTTTTTGACTTTATTACTATTTGTTAGTTAATCCGCCGTTACAGGACATGCTTTGTGAAAATTTCAACTCGCTATCTATTACGGTTCGGAAGTAGGACAGACAGACAGACGGCGTAGGCTTAGTAATAGGGTCCTTGTCCTGTAGGTCCGGCCCCATAGTTAAAGTAGTCCTTATTAATAGAACAGTGAGCTCCTTTCAGTTTAATACATCCATTCCGTTTAACCCGGTATTAGTGTTAAAGTTTCTAGGCAACCGAAAGTTCTTTTTTAGTCAATACCGAGAATGGAATAGATAAATTTTATATCAGTCTCGGCTGTCTCAGTAAGTTGGTGTCTGAGAATTCAAGGAGTAGGCCGCGCTCCCTTAGGCCCCACTAAGGCCAGAGCGTGTTTAGGCGAAAGATAAATATTATGTTCCAGTTATTTTCTTTTCTTTCGACAAAATATAAAATATCATCATGATGGCTTTTAATCATTTTGGCATGTCATGTGTCAAAAAACTGGAAAATTATATTTTTTGTGCAATGTTATTTTAAATTTGATACTTGGGGCCATACCGGAAAATAGCAGCTCACGATACTTGCTCTGGTACTGGTATCAGACAGGCACACCAGCGCAATATTTTATTATTGTCAGCATACCTACTTGTGCATAATCACCTGCGCCCGCAGGATTGTCAGTTTCATCTGAGGGTGCATGGCCGACTTTAAACAGCCTTGATTCTAAATTGAATAGTTGGTTTCTTTAACTTCACATAAGTCATTTTATCCGAATTTGATTTATACCTTTAAGACTAAGAAACAACGTGGAAATCAAATAAAATAAATCAACATGTGGAGTTTTCATCATCATCATCATCAGCCGGAAGACATCCACTGCCGAACATAGGCCTCCCCCTTTAACCTCCACACTGAACGACAGCCTGCCTTTTGCATCCACTGGATGTCCATCTAGTGTGAGGCCTCCCTACGCTGCGTCTTCCGGTTCGTGGTCTCCACTCCAGAACCTTTCTTCCCCATCGGTTATCGGTTCTTCGAGCGATGTGGCCTGCCCATTGCCACTTCAACTTGCAAATTTTAACAGCTATGTCGGTGACTCTAGTTCTTTGGCGAATATCCACGTTTGGGATCTTATCGCGCAAAGAAACTCCCAGCATAGCTCTCTCCATTGTCCGCTGTGTGACTCTGAGCTTTTCCAAAAGGCCTACAGTTAAGGACCACGTCTCAGTACCATATATCATCACTGGCAACACACACTGGTCAAAGACTCTCGTCTTGAGGCACTTGTGACCCTCGTCTTGTGGAGTTTTGAAAACAAACAATTCAGTTTGATTTTTTTTTATTTATTTTTTATTATCTTAGAGAAACTAACGGTCTTAATTAACAGAGTTAACAATTAGCTAGAGACAATGGGTACAAATATAACGCTTTATCGTGCCAGATCCCTTTAATTTCTGTTATCTTACTATTTAGTTCGAACAAGCCATTCCATTCACCGCGTACCATTATGTTACTGGCAATACACATTGCTTCTAACTATCAAATAAATCAAGCCTACGTATCCATCCGAGTGCCAGTAAAACTTATAATAGTCAGCCTACAATCATTCAAGTTTAGTCGTTCACGCCAAGTCCATCCTAACGACTTAAGTAACTCGACTTGCCTAAAGTTGCCGCCCGAAGTCGCTCGAGAATGTTCCAAGTCCTCGCCGCTAGACCGCACTTTAATACTTTATCACATTGCCTGCCACTTTAAACTATAAACATATAATGAAATAATCACTGCGGGTAGTGCTTTAGCTCAGGGCCTCAATTTTTAAACGTTCGTATGATATTTCGCACGAAAATATCGTGCGAAATCGCGTAATGCAGCGATTCACACTGCATTTGATCCACAGTATTTTTATTTTTTATTTTATTTATTTCTTGTTAACAGCGTTATTTATTCTATACAATATTCAACAATAGTAATTAAAGATAAGGCCAAAACAGGGGCCTTACGGACAACTGCTATTACAGGCACCTAATCCGCTCAGTTGGAAAATCACGCGACCGCAAACCGTATCTGGGGGCGATAAGGTTTGCGGCCGCGTGATTTTCCAACTGAGCGGATTAGGTGCCTGTAATAGCAGTTGTCCGTAAGGCCTCAGATTACAGTAATTTAAAAAGTATATAATAATAATTTTACGACTAACATTGTCTTATTACAGGCACACGAACATCCTTATTATAGGTGTGTAGGTGTAAGGATTGGTGTATGGAACTAAATAAAATAGCACACAGAGCAACTGATTCCTCTATGTCTAGGCTATCTAAACCGACAGGAAATAAAATCATGTAAATACCTACACGCGATAAAATCCGCTAAAAGTGTTTAATTTTAAGGTGTAACCTAAGAAATCACTATTTTGTTCACACGCGGATGAAGCCGCGAGCAAAGGCTAGATTATAATAGAGTAGAGAAGCCGTTATTGTGTTTTCAGTCGACTTCTAAAATGTTCTCTAACACTTAATTGGGTACAGTTATACGATTATTAACGGGATATTTACCGTGATAAAGTTGTGGTGCCATTGTGTGTTGACGGAACAGGTTCGTAGTAAAAAACTAAGTAAGAGGGTAGATCGTTTTGTCTGCACCTGCCAACCCGCCGTATTATTCAGCTTTCCTGTGATCATGGCACTTATAACTGCGTCGAAATATCGAGACCTCCATTCACAACCTTATCACGGTAAAAACCCTTTTATACAACTAATCATACAACAACCTATCAACAACCATACAACATAATCATACAATTGTAGTGAACAATCGTGATTGTTTAAAACTGTATTTTTTTTTAACACAGTACTTTATTATTTTTGCACTTTTGTTCAAGACAATACTAGGAATATTTTTTTCCGACTAAATCTTACAATCTGCCGTGGGTTTCCGTCAAGATTTTTTGGTTCCCTTTGATCTTTTTACAGGGTTAATACGTAACCTAATGAACAGTAAAATAAGGAGTGGATAAAATGAAATCAACAATTATTAAAAAAGTCTTTTAATGGATGGTGTTCTGTCACAAACTAAGATCTTATTTATATTACTTGTTATAGATTGCAAGTTAGACGATCTGCTGGGTGGTCTGAGCTCCATCGTTGAAGTAGTTCAGCACCAAGCTGAACCAGGACTGAATAGTGGTGAGGACTCCGACTTCCTGAGGAGTGTTGACGGTCACGGAGACAGTTCCGTCGTTGAAGATCTCGCCATTGGGCAGGGAAGCGGGGACAGCCTCGACGACCTCAGGAGCGACGGGGCTGGGAAGTACCACAGGCTCAGGGACTACTTCGGGAGCAACGGGAGAAGGCAAGACAACAGGTTCAGGAACGGGCATGACAACTTCAGGGGCCACAGGGCTGGGGAGGACCACTGGTTCAGGGAGGGGCATGACAACTTCAGGGGCCACAGGGCTGGGGAGGACCACAGGTTCAGGGACTATAACTTCGGATTCAGGCGCTTCGAACACCAAGACGGGCTCAGGGTTCGCGGCAGCAGCGGCGGCAGCGGCCTCTGCGATGCCGACGGCGGTGTAAGGGTGCAGCAAGTTAGTGGCAGCAACGACCTCTCCATTGGCGTGTTCCTTAACCTTAATGTCGACAACATCGCTCAAGTCTATGGCCTGGCCATTCGGCACTCCGTTGACGATCAGCTCAACTGGACCGTTGTCGTCTTCAAGAGGAGCGGCGGTGGCCACAGCCACGAACAGAGCGAGGATGACGAATTTCATTTTGTCTAGAAATATTAAGAAAAAAAAGAAAACAATTGACTTTTTGCTCTAAATTCTTAATTAACAAAACTATTTATTACTCACAGCACCCCGCGTTTACGCCCACTTTCTCGGCCGTAATTTTTGAGATAGCCTATAGGTACATTGTTTCGCTGTGAGGGTGTACTAAGACACTTCAACTTGCAAATTTATATTTTATAATTTATATAGCTATGTCGTATTGGTGACTCTGGTTCTTTGGCGAATATCCACGTTCTGGATTCCATCGCACAAAGAAAATCCGAGCATAGCTCTCTGCATTGCCTGCTACATGACTCTGAGTTTTTCTAAAAGGCCAACAGTTAAGGACCACGTCTAAGTGCCATATTATGTCATCACTAGCAACAAATACTGGTTAAAGACCCTTGTCTTTAGGCACTGTGGTATTTTGGACGAGAAGATGTCACGCAATTTCCCGAACGCTGACCATCCGAGCTTCTTCGGGCGACCTATTTGGCTGAGTTGGGCTTAACTAACTGAACAATCTGTCCAAGATAGGTGAAATGGTCAACAACTTCGAGAAAATCGTTCCCAACGACTACCAGCATGGGTACAACTCGCATTTTTATTATTAGTGTAATGTGATGTAAACAATGTCCATAATCATAAGTGGGATAAATCCGAAAAATCATTAGAAAATTAACCTTACCTGCGTTCCGAACGATGGTTCAGCTAACTATGCCGAAGTGACTGCCTCTCCTAAAGTTAAATGTCTAAATCGCAACATCAAAAAGATAAGCCGAAAGCCCCTGGGATTAACGGAATCTATACTAATTTGCAATAAATTTTATTGTTGATAAAAGATAACTTCCTCATTGTTCCTAGACATAGTTTATTTGGCTATTGATAACGTCGTCGAATATTTATTAGGCAATATTAGTTGATTAGAAATACAGGAAAACATTTAAAAGTAGCTCTATTAGTGCCGCTACCGACTACCAGAATACACTGTGACAAGTAAGTAAAGTCATCATCATCATCATCATCATCATCATCAGGGCCAATTAATAATGGAAGGTTATTTTAGTGATCTCACAAGTCAACAACTCGTTGTACGGAACAACCTATAGATTGATAGATAAAAACTCTTTATTGTGTACACCAGAAATAAAAATTACAAACAGATAGAAAACACTTACGAGCTAGTGACAGAAGTGGCGGCTTTATCGTTAAAAGAGATCACTTCCAGGCAACCATTGTACTTACCAACTTATCTATTTAGCCAAATGAGTATACCTACCCCGTCCGAGTTTTATAGCTGCAGTAAATATTAGGGACATTTTTGCACACACGGTCATCTGACCCCAATAACCTTAATAAGCAAAACTAGTACCTATACTATGGCTGCCAGAGAGGACCTGATGTCTGAATGTTTTTTATACACTTAGTGGCAAACATGTGATGGACCACCTGATGATAAGTGCTCACCACCGCCTATAGACACCTACAATACCCGAAGCATTGGTGGTGCATTGCCTATCTTTGAAGACTTCGTACTAAACAGCCCAAGTGGCCCTGGGTCCTTTTTTTAATTAGTAGTAGGCTTATGTTTGACCGCCATATCACCTTATGTTACGCGAAGATGCGGTCTACGATGGAGCACGCTTGCCTAGAAGAAACCGATTCACTCGTGATTTGAAGACCACCAGATTATAACTATCGAGGAACACCCATTCTGGCAGCGCATTCCACTGACTAGCAGTTCGTACAATAAAAGTGGAATTAAAGTGCTTCGTATAAGGGTTTTCGGGATATCAACCATAAAGCGGTATGTATTTTGTGCCTGCTCTGGTAGTCCGATAGAAAAATGGGCATGAGGGAATTAGATCATGGAGATCCGATGCAGACTCCCCGAAATGTGTCCGATAAAAAATTGATAGACTAGCACCTTTGCGCCGATGCTCAAGACTAAGGAGCTTAGTTAATATATTTTTACCCTATGCTGTTCCACTCCGGGACTAAGGTCTCCTCAATCTCTTTCCAGACAGTGTGTGTGTGTGTGTGTGTGTGTGTGTGTGTGTGTGTGTGTGTGTGTGTGTGTGTGGTGTTTCCCACCAGATTTGACCACTGTATTAGGAAGGAGTCGAGGTCGAGGTCAACGCGCAGTGTTTTCTCGGCATGCCTTGGCTCAAAAAGTATTGCAAACAGCTTGCATAGGTAGGTAAGGACAGCTTGCGGGGCGGGCCAAAATGCGCCCGAAAAGGGGAAAATGTTGACACGGGCTTTAGTGGCGGTCTCATCATCATCATCATCATCATCAGCCTGAAGACGTCCACTGCTCCATGCTGGAGGAACATAGGCCTCCCCCTTTAACCTCCACACTGAACGACAGCCTGCCTTATGCATCCACTGGATGCCCGCGACTCTCACAATGTCGTCGGTCCATCTGGTGGGAGGCCTACCTACGCTGCTTTTAAACTTTGTATTAAACATTGTATATTTGAAACTTTGTTGTTGTATTATTGTAATCATTAGAACACCATTAGAACTATTTAACCACTAAATCTGAGTGACATACGAGTAGTGTTGTTTACAACGCGGGAGAAGCCACGGGCAAAACCCAATAGATAGGTACCAAACGACGTTGCCGTTGCCCTATAATTATACCTAAAAATTTCTAAATACCCATTAGAAAAATACTCAACACACGTTACTTTGTTTCAAATTCATTATGCTCATAAGTTACAGTTCTTAGATTAAACATCCACTGATATCTAAACATCTAGAGATATTGGCTTCGATTCTGTCATACCACTCAATAAACTAAACCAATCTGACAGGACTAAAATTATCTGCCTCTCTTTTCATTTTAATATGTGAGAAAAGGATGGCAACTATTTTAGAGCTGTCAAATTTAGTTTAATTTAGTTTAGAGTACATCTGAATCGATGCCATCTACCTACCAACAACGCTCCGAAATAAGGCCAGTCAATAGTCAGGCGAAAGTTTCATGACATCTTTGGGTATTATTGACAGCCTGAAGTTCTTGAAGTATTCTTGACAGGTCCGAACTTCACGACACCATGTGAACACTTTGTGGACACGATATCCGGAGAGGCACAGGGGGTCTAGACAAGAGCCACACACTGTTAGCGTTCACGCCTGCGGAAAGATGAAATTGTATGAAAATGACATTGACAATGACATTAGCATGAGATAAATTATCTGAAGCTAATGTCATTTTCATACAATTTCATCTTTCCGCAGGCGTGAACGCTAACAGTGTGTGGCTCTTGTCTAGACCCCCAGATCTACTACCTATATATTATGTGCGGAGAGGCGTGATTTATTTGACGGTCAGTGGACAGATTGATAAAGAGATTTTATTTTGATAGGTTTATCTTAAGTAGTTATGATAGGGAGAAGAAATGCCTGGAGCCTTACGGCTAGCTCATAATGCGGGTTCGAACCACTGAAACAACTCAGTTCGGAAAATCACGCGAACGTGAATCTTAACGCTCTGAGATACGGTTTGCGGTCCCGCAACTTTTCCCATTATCTAAATAGAATCGCTTAAAACAGGTAGCCGTAAGGCTCCTGTTAGAGTCCGTCGTAGGATCGAGGGCGCGCGTGTGCTAATTTACTAAATACCCCTCTTTTTGCTTCGGGGGTTAAAAAGTATAATGTATGCTTGCTATTTGTATAAATTATGAATAATAATGCAGAGTCGGTGCAAAAACTTTTTTTTTTTTTTTTACTTTTGCATAGACTATCTGGACCATGGACGTAGCAACCCTAGGTTTTATAGCGTCCTAGATCTGGACAAAAAAAATGCAATGAAATTAGGAATCCTGACTTCTTTAAAAAATCAAATCAAATCAAGGTCCTCTCACTTTGATTTCACAAGACTTGTGCATTTGCTAGTTTCTAATAAGTAAACATAAACAATAAACACAACATAAACATAATTAATCATGATTGTAAGCCGCTGTTATAGTTTTTTGTTTTTTTACCGACTTCAAAAAAGGAAGAAGTTTCTCAAATCGGCGCGTATTTTCTTGATTGAGTTAAAGATTTATTTTAACTGTTGTAAGAACCTGACGTTGAATAAACATAATTATACTTAAAATATTTATTTTCTCAGTTAGGATATTTTAAATTTTCTAAATAAAGAAACCCAAACATTAATAAAAGAATAGGTAAGTAAGATAAGTAAACTATGATTATAAGATAACATAACCTTAAACTATGCTCCACAAAACTAATAGTTAGGCCTAATCATAACCAAGATAGGGGTGAGCTTAGGATCCCAGGTCCCATCGTTTATCGATTGGGGGGTCTTGTCCCCACTCTTCTCGGTTTCGAAAATCTTCTCAAAACAAGCTTTGAATTTTATATTCGTGCTCTCGTCAGCGATAGCGCCATCTACTTCCTCAATAGTGGCGCCAACAGGAACTACCCGCTGGCCAGTGGTGTAAGGAGTTTCCTTTCCATATTGGAGGTCCATGAAGTCGTTGAGCATGCCTTCTAGAACCTTCTTACAGGGGGGATTAGTGGTGTTGTCCTGGATGCCTTGGGACACTTCGTTGATGGTCACGGTTGGGAGAGGCATGGTGGCTGTGGTGATGTCTGTGGAAGAATTTTTTTTTTATCTACTGGCAACTGCGTTATCATCGTCACCGCTTTATGGTTGATATTCCGAAAACCCGTACGAAGCGCTTTGATTCCACATTTATTGTGCGAACTGCTAGTCTGTGGAATGCGCTGCCTGAATGGGTGTTCCCCGATGGTTACAATCTGGGTGTCTTCAAATCACGAGTGAATCGGTTCCTTCTAGGCAAGCGTGCTCCAACGTAGACCGCATCATCGCTTAACATCAGGCGTGATGGTGGTCAAACGCAAGCCTATTAATTATAAAAAATAAAAATAAAACAACTAAACAAAATGGGTTTTGGCGCCAACGTGGAAAAAAACATGTCGGCTCGTTGGATTATTTTCCTAAACTTGTGCTAAATGGTGAATTATTATTCATTAAGTGCTCGTAAACGTGCTCGAGTGTGGGGAAGTGATATAAAGAGGTAAAACGTGTCTTTTCGTGTTGTTTCCAAAACTCCATAGGAGCCTCTTGTAAAGTCTCGTCCACTTTACAGGGGCATGAGTTTGACTTGACCGTGACTTACTTAGCTTGACTCTGACTGTGACTATAACTTGTTTGACGCTATTAAGAATATGTAAACTGTTTAAGATTACGACTAAAGGGCATTGAATCCACGGTCATGCAAATTTTAACAACAACTAAACAAAATACAAACTAACTAGCACTAAATACCTAAACTACTTGGCCTTACAAAAATAGTTGCATTGCCCCTAATGCCCATAAACCGCTGAAGATCTAGAGACAATCAAAATGCTCATGTCCACCAGCAGTTGGCAGCGTACCCAGCATGCTGGCGGCATTACGACGCTGAGTGGCAATGCTTATAATAATAATCGATTTTTAAAAAACTACTTCTTAATAAGTAAAACCCAATTTCGTTAATTAGACGACATGTTTTTCTAGTTATTTTAATTTAACTGGAAAAACATGTCATATATTGATACAGTCATTATTCTGTATCGTAGTGACAACCCGAAATACCTCAGTGTTTTAAGACGAAGATCTTCAACCAGTGTGTTGCCAGTGATGACATACGGCAGTGAAACGTGGTCTCTCAGTATGGGCCCCATAAGCAAGCTCAAAGTCGCACAATGAGCTATGAAGAAGGCTATGCTCGGGGTTTCTCTACGAGATTGAACCAGAAATGGGGAGATCCGTACCGAACTCAAGTTACCGACATAGCCCACCGGATTAGCAAGTTGAATTGGCAGTAGGCATGGCACATATCACGCAGAACAGATGGCCGATGGTGCTGAAAGGTTCTCGAATGGAGACCACAGACCGGTAAGCGCAGCGTAGGACGTCCACCCACAAGATGAGCAGACGACCTAAAAGAGACCGCAAGGAAACGCTGGATGCAGGCCGCTTCCAACCGGCCCTTTTGGAGATCGATGGGGGAGACCTATGTCCAGCAGTGGACATCCTATGGCTGAAATGATGATGAGTGATAACCCTGTGATTTTTCAAGATCAAATGAGGGTAGAAAAAGACAACACCCGCTCTTCTCGCTGGACTCACCCGCAGTTTTCAGTCGGCTCGTGACCACGGCCATTCTAACATGGTCGAAACGTCAAGCGAAAGGTAAGGTAAGGCCTATCGCGATAATAAACATTTAAAATCCTAAGCCTAAGTTAGCTAAGCGAACAGCTTAATTTGAAATTTGGGATGGGGATAGCTTATTTTTATCCCATGGTGGTATTTTTACTTACTTTCCCGTGAAATATATTGCCCCTGTAGGATAACGGGGAACTCTGCCACGCCTAGTTAATCTATACCTAGTTAATCAACACTACACTAAACCAAATTAACTACGCGTAACGATAACGTAATCTTGCTATAAATTTTAAAATTTATGATGAAAGTTAAATGACTAGATAACACTCATAAAACAGTTTAATCCTTGTGAGAAGGCATATATATATATAATATAATAGTAGTAGTAGTACATAATAGTACCTATATTACTTTACGTGGAGTAAAAAGGGTAAAAAAAAAACTTGATTTTTCACCATATTATTATATTAAAACGAGCCGTGTATAGGTGCTACCTACTTATCCATCTATATGAACCAAGTCTAAGTATATTTTATATTTTATTATGAATACCCCGCGAAGATAGACTGTAGGTAGAAATGTTTAGTTATAAAGGTAAGGTTAAACAAACGAAATAGAACACATGGCAAACTTACGTGAAAGGGTAAGGTTCTCCTATGAACTTTATGACTGTACTGGCGTGATTTTGTGAGTGCCCCATTTATAAATCATACCATGACAAGATAGGCGAGGGCCTGGCTCGTCGCCGTATCGCATAACAGTCCATTTTATCATAAAAAAACTGATAATTCGAAACGTGTGGTTAGATCTTTTTCGCGTGATTCAACCGAGATAGCTATTTTTAGGAAATTCTTTATGATGCATCAATTGTTGACTGCATTTTGAATCATTTTAAGGATACATTTTACGTGACTCCCTCCTGAAGAGAAGGTGAATGGCTTGATTAGATTGTGCTTGATTTATTATACCACGTATAGGGATTACGCATGATAATCTGATAAATTTTAGTTATCTTGAAAAATATTATAAATATACAAGTAGTATAGCAGTACTGTTCATTAATTAAATGCCACATTTGTTATAATAAAGTTAGGAATGCACTGACGATCATTTGGTTGACCTACCATTCTCTGAACTAAACTAAAAACAATTTGTCTATGTTTCTGAAACTAAGAGTCGTGGCCCCAAGCCTCAAGGACAGCAGCAGATCTCATGAAGAAGAACTGCGATAAAAAGTGGAAGCCGACGGTTATTATGGACTTACACATACCTACCTACATTAATCCAATTAGCAAAACAATTGTTTTAACTAATAAGATATTTGTCGAGGAGACTGAAAGATTTATTTACGTGACCAAAATGCTGGCTTGTAGTTTGTTCAGAGAGTTAGCCACGCAATCAGGCCAGCATTTTGGGTACTTCGCCTGAAATTAGAGATCGTTTGAACTGTCTATATTCGTTGCTTATAGATAGTATAAACGATCTTTAATTAGTTTATTTTTAAGTTGTGTGTTTCAATTTAACTTAACCTTCCTTAAGTTACCTGAACTAATAGTTGTATTATTTTCACCGACAAAAATAGGATAAGAAGACCAATTACACTATACTCTATATTGTGAATTTTCGCGCTCGCTTTGCTCGCGCCTCTTGCCCAGTTCTTGGCTACTGACATGACAATAATAATTATGTTATGACTATTTGTACTCGCTTCAATTCATTCGCTCATTTCTACTGGGTAGGGATACAATACAATACAATATTACTTTATTACACACCGAAAATACAAATATTGATACTTAAGGATACTTAATTATGCACTATTGTCTCCATAACAAAGTGACTTTTGGGCTCTTGTTTAGAATTGATACACACTGAATGAGAAACAAACTTATTTTATTATTTTAGAATTTCGAGTTAGACTTTTATGAATTTTCATAACATTTGTAAGTATGTCGTGTTTACAATAAATCATCAACATTTGGAATATCCAAAAAGTGCTTTACCTATTTATTCCAAAAACAAATTTTATGCATAGAGGAACAAATTATATAAATAACATTAGGCATTAAACTATTTAGACTTACTAAAACCACGTAATAACTAATTGTTAGGCCTAATCAAAACCAAGATGGGGGTGAGCTTGGGGTCCCAGGACCCATCATTTGTCTGAGGAGTCTTGTTCCCACTTTCCTCTGTTTCGGAAATCTTCTCGAAACAAGCTTTGTATTTTCTATCTGTGCTCTCGTCAGCGATAGCGCCATCTACGTCCCCAATAGTGGCACCGGTAGGAACTACTTGCTGGCCAGTGGTGTAAGGAGTTTCCTTTCCATATTGGAGGTCCATGAAGTCGTTGAGCATGCCTTCTAGAACCTTCTTGGCGGGAGCGTTAGTTGACTGGTCCTGGATTCCTTGGGACACTTCGTTGATGGTCAATGTTGGAAGAGACATGGTGGCCGTGGTACCTGTCAAATAAATATCAGCCTTATTATACTATTGTAAAAAATCGTATGTATTCTTCGCAACTACTCCCATTTGTTAAATACAGAGGCATTTTATTCTTATAACTTAAACGTTAAAATTTGTGAGTAGGACCAGTAGGACGTAGCCACCTGCGTCTATTATGTGAACGGGGTTTAATTCAGTGAAATAAATTGCAACATTGAATAGTGTGTTTAATTGCTTAGCAATAGGTACCCACTATGCGATATTTTGGTGTGCGATTTATTGCTGCGTTAGACAATACTTGTAATCAATTTATTCTGTCTAACTTCCATTACTGACGAGACTAAATTTAATAATAACTCTAATTCAGTTAGTGTGGTATATCGTAGCACTTAATCAAATAGTGTAATGCCCTTTTCATTTATCAGATAACGATAGATAGATGTAAGAAAGTATAGGTAGAAATATAGAATTAGCTATGTTATGCTTAAATTACCTAAAAGAAATGATGAATCTACTTAATAATTATTTAATTATGAATTTATATTTTATTTTTGTTCCCAATTATTTTATCGCGTATATTTTAAAAACGTCAGGAATTAACATAGCTACTATGTTGATTCCTTACGTTTCGAACACTTTGAGTTTTGCAGTTTTGAGTGAGACTTCATAATGTATGTTTGATACATCTACAATAATCTACATATTTGTTTATTTTGACATTACTTACGTTAATTTATTTTTAGGGCCGTAGCCGTAGTAGCCCGGCAAGGAACTTTTATAAATTCGTTCTGTCCGCCCGTCCAAATTTTTAAGAACTTTCTAACTTCTATAGTTATTAAGGCAAGTACTTACCTACTTGAAACTTTGCACAACTACAGTTTAAATATGCTTAGATCTAAATTTTAAAAGTATAAAAATAGTATAATTATGCATTTAAATTTTCATTTTCATTTCACATGTAAGTAACAGCCGGGTGGCTGTTACATGTGAAATGAAAATGAAAATTTATTTTTCGCTGTATTCCTCGTGTTGGATATCTTTGAATAGTTGTTTTAAAATGAAGGGTAGGTTTCATACATCATTTTTATTAAGTGTGTATTTTGTGACATATGGCCCGCCAAAGTAGCAAAAAGTTGGTCCGCCTTCCATTTCTAAATTATTATTTTTTATTATTCGCCCATCGGGCAGTTCCATTTCTAAACTATTAGACATTTTTTTTTTGTTAAATTTTCATGACCGTGGATTCAATGTCCTTTAGTCGTAATCTTAAACAGTTTACATAGTATTAATAGCGTCAAACAAGTCATAGTCACAGTCAGAGTCAAGCTAAGTAAGTCACGGTCAAGTCAAACTCATGCCCCTGTAAAGTGGTGAAGACTTTACGAGAGGCTCCTATGGAGTTTCGGAAACAACACGAAAATACACCTTTCACCTCGTTATATCCCTTGTCCACACTCGAGCACGTTTACGAGCACTTAACGAATAATAATTCACCATTTATTACACATTAACACTCGAAAATACACAAGTTTAGGAAAATAATCCAATGAGCCGACATGTTTTTTCCATGTTGGCGCCAAAACCCCCTATTAGACATGTACACTTGTAGCTTGCCATGCTGATAGGTCCGTATAAAAACCTACATTCAAAGTTATATTAAGTATTTTCTGATTATAACTTTTTGAGATACAACATAGATTAGCGATATAACTATAATAAATTCAAGACGTTCTATATCAAAGGTTATTGACCTTTTCGTAAAATTGACCTAATAAAGAATATTGATCAAGTAGTTTTCCTTTTTACTGTTAACAATATGAAATAGAATACAAGGCAAACTTACGTGAAAGATGGGTCTTCTATGAACTGTATGGCAATACTGACGTGATTTGGTTGACTTGGCTATTTATAAATCATACCATGAGGAGATACGAGAGGGCTTGGCTCGTCACCGTATCACATAACCAACAATTTTATCGCAAAAAAACTGATAATTTAAAAAGTGCGGTTAAATATTTTCGCATGACCGAGATTCCTATCTTCGTCTATCTATGTGGTGAATCATTTTTTTTATACTTTGGAAATTATTTGAATGATAAATTTTGAGTAACGGAGGAAATGGTCTGATTAGATTAATGCTTAATGTATCATACCGAAAACTACGCTTACGAAAACGGATAGCTATTTAGCATCCTGCAGTTTTACCAGCGTGGACAATCCCTCAGCAACCGCATCTTTTTCCGGGATATAAATCCTGTCACTCTTCGATCCTTGAACTGTGTCCATGCAAAAAACCACGCCGAACCGTTGCTCTGTAAGGCGCTGCGCAAACGTAGACAATCAAGTGGAAGCAACTGGACACAAAGTCTGCGCAGAGAGCGGCTGATTTCATACTGTTTATATAGAAATCAAATAATCATTGGTAGCTTGTATCCGACACAAGACACAAAAGTGTCCACGGTTTGCGCCCTGCCTTACTGCGTGAAATAAATACAAACAAACCCACTTTCTCATTATGTTATGCCTACTAAACTTCGCGTGAACGTTTAATTGGGAGCCATACATTTATCCGGGATAAAAAGTCAGAGGTCACCAACAAACAAACACACTTTCTTATCATCATCATTATCAGCCTATTATGTAGGTTTATAGACATTTATTCTCATATAAGATGTTACATCACGATGTGATGTTATGTTACGACTAGGACACGGGCCTTCTCAGAGAGAGAGAGATAATGGACCCTAATACTTGCTGGCCCAGTGCATTTTGGTCAGTGTCATATGTTTTTGAACTTTGAAGTTCATGAATATACCAGTTTCCTAACGATGCTTTCCTTCACCGTTTTTGAATGATGGCATCGAAACTGCACATAATTTATTTGAGTTTATACTAAGTAAGTCATTGGTCCAGGGCCGAGGTTTGAACCGTGTGCAGCAGATTATAAAACGCACATGCTACCACTCGGCCACCATAGCTCAATACACTCTTGCATTTATTTTATATTTCATTGTTTGTAGCGTAACTCAAAGAGAATATAAATATGTACCGTCAGGGCCCGCGCCCTTTGTCAAAAACAAATTAATAAATTGTCAATTTGTTTTTTGGCAATGTGTATTGTCAACTATTATCACTTATACAAGGACGTTATAATTATACCTTATAAATATCATAGATAAATGTAATAAAATAACGTTTTTGCATTTATAATATTAGTATGATAGTGATTATCTTACTTTATTTCTCTTGAATACAAACTAAAACCGAAATAATGGCAAACATTTTTGTTTTGAAGAAAGGTTGGAGATTTTAATAACTGTATACCCCGAGTTAAAAACAATACCTCAATATACTTATCTAGAACTAAGTAGATGTAGGTAGATTTTTGCGACTTTTGGACAGAATAAAACGCTTTAAGGCTAGCACAGGACGGGAAAAGATGGCGCGCTGAAGAGGAGACCTATACCCAGCAGTGGGTGGAGAACGGTTGATGATGATGAAAACGCTTATTAGTTATTGTACGCACGGGATATTTATAACACGTAAAATCAACGTTGCTTCACGGTTTTATAATTATACAGAGCTAATTTGTGTTTATATTAAATTTAGTATATAAGCTACCGTGAAAGACGGAAGTCTAAAACAATGTTTTATTAATTAAAAGTTTAAGAGTCAGTGTGGCTTTAGTTTTTCAATGGTTTTTTGCAGCACAAGTTACGACTACCTAGATAGGCCTAAAAAAATCGGACGCTTCCGTAAGCCGCGGCTGGTTGCCTGGAAGAGATCGCTTATAGCGATAAGGCCGCTAATTGTTTCACTAGTTTTAAGTTGTTTCCGTCTTATTTACCTACTATGTAGTTTCTGGTGTGAACAATAAAGAGTTATCTATTCACACTAAACCGCTCATACTAGCAGCCATGAGTCGCTGACATGACCTTGGATCATCTTTGGGTAATCTGATGTCCGAAGTCAATCTCGTAGACCGCATCATCGCTTAAGACTGGGGCCCAAGTCTGCTAATTTATGCCAGGTGGGTTGGCGGCCAAGCGGCCGTACCTCTGGCGATTCTTGCTTTGACGATGTACAAGCGATTCTGTTTAGGTGACTGTCAAAAGTTGCGTGACCGAAAACTGTATCTCGACGCGTTAAGGTTTAAGTTCGCGTGATTTTAAGCAAACACCTAAACTCAATCGCTTAAAACAGATGACGGTAAGGTCCCTGGATGTTTGGCCAGCAGAAGACGCGTCCGAACAACTGTGCACTGATGGGTAGGTATCAGTCACGTCTGTCAGGCTCGGCCAATGACGTTATTATCTTTGGATATAGCTTTTACGAAAGCGCCCGAAATTTTACGTATGATTTTTCCGAAATTCCATTTTATCAGTAAACACATACAACTTCTTTGGAGTTATAGTTATTTTTCAAATTTAAAGTATTTGCTAAGTGCTCATGTGTGTTCAAATTTGATAGCGTTATCCATGTCCAGCAATCAATTGGGTCAGTTATCTATTGCTAAAATGGTAACAAACAGTAGAGACAAAATTCATAGCTACTTTTGCATTTATAAAATTACTGGTTGCGCCCCGCGGTTTCACTCGCGTAGTGATGAAAAATTATGATGATGATGATTTTGATTAATAGTAGCCTCTGTCACTTTTCTGCCCTTGAACTATACCCATGCAAAAAATCAGGTCGATCCGTTGCTCTGTTGCTGCGTGAAAGAGGAACAAACAAACCAACAAACTTTCTCAGTTATTTCATTCGGTATTTGGCGGGTTGGGGAGGTATTTGAACTCCTAATAATTTTCATGAAATCTTGAACCAATCAGGGGCCTTACGGCTACCTATTTTAAACGATTCTGTTTAGGTGATAGCGAAAAGCTGCGCGGCCACAAACCGTATCTCGGCGCGTTAAGGTTCATGTTCGCGTAATTTTCCGCACTGCGCTGTTTCGAGCCCGTAAGCCCCAGAACGTTAAAAAGTTTAAAAAAAAAAAAATATGTTTTTAGTTTCAATTAAATAATATTTATAGTCATTGCATATTAATTTCTGAAAGTTTCAAATATATTATTTAAAATTAATATCATCTGTATTATAACGATTTTTTTTTGTTACAGATTTAATTTAATTATTTTCAGGTTAGGTTAATTTTCCTCTTTTATGTAATTAATATTTTATTTCAGGTCAGGTTAAAATATCATCACAAATATCTATAGAGAAAAATCATTGTACTCTAAGCCACGTAGAAGCAGAATTACACTAGAGATTCGTCACATACAAAAATAAATTGACCCTTATTTAAAACACCCTGTTTATATGTACCTACATGCTGTGATACTGGCCGTAAGTGCATTCCCACAGCGAGATGTCAGTTAGTATCTAATCTAGGTACCCTAATCTCTTGACGTTTTGCAACGTGATCTGTAAATCTCGAAGATTGAGGTAGGCAACTGTTGAGTCATGTACAATTTATAAATGGAAGGTCGAATTGAGGACATCTGAAGTGAGTACTTTGGCACCCTAAAGGTAGCATTCTAAACTTGACGACCGCGACCGGCGGCTGCGGCTGCGTCGCGCGTGCGACTCACTGCTCAGATAATGGAGTGCTAAACAATGCACGCGACAGCGTCGCGTGAAGTGTGGGTCGCTTGCATTGTTTACCACATAAATTCATACTGAACAGTGGGTCGCGCGACGCAGCCGCGGTCGCCAATATCGGAATGCTACCTTTATAGGTTATCGCTGCAGCAACCACTTTCTCCACTATTTGTAAAATGCAGCAGTGGTTTTTCTTACACAGAAATTGATGATCTTTCAGATGAGCTATGGGTTTTTGAGGAGATCGATGATACTGGATACCTAGGTACAAGGCGTCGCTTATCATGCTGCTGCCACTGATAGCGCCAATCAGCTTGCAGCAATGCATTATCGTATAGGCCTACCCCTCCCCTATTTCGAGGAATAAACGAAACTTTGGAGTCTTATCATACTAGAAATGGGTTTTTATGATTTTTTTAAATTGCGTTTCTGTTTTTTTTTTTTTGCATTGCAGCGTCGCCGTTTCTTGTTCCCCCATTAATGGCGTGCCTATATATATCTATCTATTTATCTACTAATAGGAATATACAAGTAAAAATACAAGCTAGGGTACAGAAAACTCAATATTTTAATTCTCATATGTATTTTTGTTGGTATTCATTTAGGTAGTATAGGCAAAGCCATCTTTTTACATTGAATCTTAAAGTATTTTACACTGGATCTTTTAGTAATTTTCGTTAGATGTTAAGTTTTTACTGGATCGTAAATATTTAGAGTGGTTTACATCATGGGTCCGACGACGCCGACGACGACGGGGGCTACGACAGGGACGGGAGCAAAGATGTCGACGGGGTTCACTTCGGGGGCAGTGATAGCGATTACGTCAACGGGGTTCACGGCGGTCTGGAAGCAAATTAACTCGTTAAAGCATTGGAATTATCCAAATAACTAAACATAATTATATAGAATAGATCTACGTTTGGCCACCAACTCTCCTGATGGTAAGCGACGTTGCGGCCGAGGATGGAACACGTAATGTTGTCAATGTCATCAAGATACACTTGGATGACATTTTTTTTCTCCAGTTATTTTGATTTGAAAACCAAACGACCGATTTTGACGAAATTTCTGAGACCAATCTGATAGTATATCTTTTCAAATAAAAAAATATTTTGCACGATTTCAGTGCTTTTTCCTCATTCCAAAAACTGCCTCACGATGCCTTAAGAAGTTTTCACTTCAAAAAAAGTGATCACCTACCTCGGGGTTGACGGAGATGATGTCGACGGGGTTGACCTCAACCACGGGGAGGATGGGCTGGGGGAGGACCACAGGCTCGGGGAGGATGACCTCGGGGAGGACAGGCTGGGGGAGGACCACGGGCTCGGGGAGCACGATCTCGGGGAGGACGGGCTCGGGGTTGATGGAGATGATGTCAACAGGGTTGACTTCGGGAAGACCGACGGGCGCGGGGACAACGGGGGCCTGCAATCAAATAAAAAAGCATTTTTTTAACATACAGTCGAATTGAAATCCTCCTCCTTTAAGTAGTCGGTTAAAATGTGTATTTGTGAATGTGTTACACAGATGTCGTGAAATTTGTTTGACAATGTCGTTATGTCCTAATAAATTCTGTGTTAAGCTTATGTCTCTACATTACGGTTAATGTTATGCGTTATCAAATACTGAAATGTATGCAGATTGTCCAGGGTGGTCTGTTATTCTGACCACAGAAAAGAGAAGTAAATAGAACGGAAATTAGAAAGAAAATCTGTTAACAGGCATTATGAGTGAATATTGTACATTAGTATATTGATTGAACATTCTTATTTAGATCAACGCGTCGAACTCCGCGTCGCAGTTGCTAACTGTATCCTTAGCCCCAGATTTGATAGTTTACGAAAACGTTTTCCGTTTACGTTTTGTTCTATACATTTTAGTAAAGCGCCTCCAGCGGAAACGAGGACGAACTAAAATCGACGGTATAGATTGCTTCACTCTAATACGAAAAAAGTTTTCGAATACCTTTCAGCCCAGCAATGTATGGAACAAAACGTTAACGAAAAAAGTTTTCGAAAACTATCAAATCTGGGACTAAGCCCCCTGATTTCGAATGACTGTCGTTTCGTTTATATGGGTGCAAATGACTACAACAAATTTCTTACAAAAATGCTAATATAAATTTAAAAAAAAACTTTTCTGTGGTTATGACGAAGCATGCATCAGCGGTAAGGAGCAAAGCCCGACGCTGCGTTTGGAACCGTTTACCGCAGCAGTGTGCGGCTTAGACCAAAACCTTATGTGCACATTATTTTAGCGAGATTTAGAGTCTAAAATAAACGATTATAAATAGATAATTAAGCATTACGGTGTAAATATTGATTGGGAATTGGAAAATACGGCATTATTTTTACCTGTTCCTGGCTCTTGATGTTTACGATTATCTGGACAAGGGGGCTGGAGACGGCTGCCTCAACAGGCGTAGGAGGGACAACGACGGTCTCGACGGGGGCAGGGACAATGACGGCTTCCACGGGCAGGAGACCGACAGGGGTGGCGACGATCACGTATTCCTGGAAATGGGATTCTTGTATGAAAGCTGCTTGTGTTGACACAGAACTTACGTGAGATTCCTAGCAAATTTTAAACAGAACGCCTACGAAAATTCGATCGTTATGCTCTAGCAAGTGATTTGAACCGTCTACACTCTACAGCAATCGTTTTACCCTTAAGTAGTATTTATCCCTTTTACACTTGCTTGGTAGAAGGCGCTTCGAGTTCTAATTCTCCCTTGATCCCTTATATTTTATGAAATAACGTTATTTAACTTGCACTAGGTGCTATTTCTCAGAAACATGCCCCTGTACCGGCATTTGCCCTTGCCTACGAGCTGCAATAAACCTGCTTTTTTTTTTCTTCTGCCTAGCGACTATCCCAGCTTCGGCTGGGGTTCGCTTCCCCACTTCGCACAGTTGTTAGGGTTTTGCATTGTTATCAAGTTACTATATTTGCTCTTACGTCCGCTTTTGTGACATCAAGCCTTCGCAACTTTGGCTAACTCTTCATAACATATGCCAAGGTCCATGAACACAATTAACCTGCTTGCATCGTGTATGAATAAATAAGTGTTGTTATAGTTACAGGCTGTCCTCCGGCCATGATGTCGGCCATCATGGAGTTGAGAGCATGCTCCAGGTAGATCACGAGATGGGCGTCGGTAGCCGGGTCCTGGATGGCTTCGGACAGCTCGTTGAGAGTCCACGAGGAGAAGTCCTGGACGGCGGTGGAGACGGTGACGGTGGTCTGGGAAAATAATGTTAGATGTTTCGTAAATATAGGCTTTTTTAAACAACTGAATAACGAGACGTACAAGTTCCTCACTTGTAACGCCACAGATGCCCAAAACAGTTGCAGTGTCACTTAGAATTTTTACAGAGTCCCACCTACCACTGCCAATAAGCAGGACCATGACGTGTTATTATGAAAATCATAGCAGAAGTTTACTTGATAAATAAATATACTATAAGTTATTCTTGGCGCAAGGCACAATACTGTATCATGTGAGGACACAGAAACGTCAGGCCTTTTGCAACGTCTTGATTTAAGGAAGATAGGTAAAGATTAAAAACTAGCCTACCACCATGGTATGTTTCCTTACTGTGGAGACTGATCACAGAGGAAAAGTCACCATCACTTCAAAATCTTCGCTCCAGGATGTTCTCCAAGAGTAAGCATTAGCAGTTCCTCTCCGTTGATGTCTTTTAGAGCAGCTAAGGTATTGTGAGAGTGACATTTAATAAACAATTCAATTTTTTTCAGTAGTCTCTTGCCTGGGGGCTCCCAGTGATGGTAAGATAATTTGCTTGTGTAGTCTCCTCGTGAGTAAAAGTCAAATGTAGCCAAAGTATTGTGGTCAACGAGTTTCTTTCGTCGGTTCTTACCTGGGGGCTTCCGGTCATAATTTCGAACATCAGCTCGTTCAGAGCCTGCTCAAGGACGGGCATCAGAGCAGCCGGGGTGTTAGGGTCCTGGATAGCCGTGGACAGATCGTTGAGGGTCCACTCAGCAGGTGAGGCCAAGGCCACGGCGATGATGGCAGCGAATACCGTGAAGAATTTCATCTTGAGTTTTTTTTTACTGAGGGAGATAGCAAAATAAATGGGGGTAAAATTACTAATAATATTAATATTAATTACGAGAAACATGCTTGAACGTTTCTCGTCATCATCTACAGTGGTAAAATGGATGATGAAAATGGTGCTGCATGTTTTGTCGAGTGGAAGAATATTAATACGGTGCCACCAATTAACCGGTCACACTATGGGCCTCATAAGCAAGCTCAAAATCGCACAACGAGCTATGGAATGGGCTATGCACGGGGTTTCTCTACGAGATCGAATCAGAAATGAGGGGGAAATCCGTTAGACGAATGAAAGTCACCGACATAGCCCACCGGATCGGATAGTTGAAGTGGCAGTGGGCAGGGCACATATCACGCAGAACAGACGCCTGAGGGGGCCGAAAGGTTCTGGAATGGAAACCACGGACCGGCAAGCGCAGCGTAGGACGTCCACCCATAAGATGGACAGACGACCTAAAAGAGAACGCAGGGAAACGCTGGATATAGGGATGCCGGCGGCTTCCAACCGGCCCTTTTGGAGATCGGTGAGGGAGGCCTATGTCCAACAGTGGACGCCTTATTACTGAAATGATGATGAATTAACCTGTGGAGTTTGGTTGAGTAAAAGGGAAAGGGAGTAACCGTAGTATTTTCTAAATATAGTCTACAAACTCCTATCCGAGCAGACAAAGCATCAAGACCACTACATGCATATAAGAAGCCTTTTCGTCGCTCCTTTTATTTTAAAAAACGTGAGCCGTAGGTATAATTTTTTAATATCCACTAAGCCTATAAGAAAAGTTAGACACAAGAAGAAAAGTAACCTATGAAAATTATATGAAATAACAATAAAGTTATTATTTTAACTATTGTCACTGTATTTTCCAAGATGTATGATTACTCACCTACCCTTCGGTCAATTTGGTGAAAAGTACTTCATTTCCGTTATTTATACCAAACGAAAAGATAACAATAATAAACTCTATCTGTATGCTTTTATTGCACTGAGATATTTTACTTTTGTTATAAATAATGATATTAAATAATCCTTTATTTCTATCAGTGTCATAAAAACGTAGGTAATGGTAGGAAGCAATACCTAAATAAGTGCAACCAACTTATCTGAAGATATGGCCATAAGATTGGATCAAAAATTTGCAACCAGTGGCTGCCAGTTTGATTTATAAAATGCGATAGTAGCTCCCTAACTCAACTGCATAAATAAGTTGGTAGCTTTGCATCGTGTACCTACTTATGCATAGCACCCGAGTTTAATTCTGAATTAGCAGTTCACTGTATGTTATATTTCAGACTAGCAGCGCCCCGCAGTTTCACTGCAATCCTACAGGAACCAAATGTTTTCCCCCAGTTTTTTCACAATTAAGTGTGGACAAACTTACATACAAACGTCCACATTTATAAATATGCTTTTTTTTATTTTTTATTAACACCAACATGATGTACCTCCTTGCTTATATGACGGAGACAAGGCACAAGAAATAAACTAAACGCCACCACAATTATAGATGTAGACTGCGTGCTATTAAAAAACGAGAGTTAGTTTTGGAATATAAGTTAGTATCTAACAATATACAATATACGTACCTACCTACATTAAAAGTTCAATAAATTTTTGACTGAATAAAGGAATCTAAGAAAAAAGAAAAACATTATCTATTACAGCAGTTTGATAGTTTGCTACGAATAGATAGTTTGAACCTACCCACGCCTCCAGCGAATAAGTCCACTGCATCATCTCGGGAGAAAACATTAAACTCCCTGGCTGCTGAAAGCTACCATGCTGCGACGGCGAATTAATTTATGTAAGGGTCGGCTGATCGTTCTTTGAATCATTGAATTTGGATAGTGGAAATGTCATAACAATGTCATATTTTATTAAATATACTTACCTAATTATACTTGTTTTGAATTGGTGAGCCAATGACGATACCACTTGTCATTCTTTACCCCGCCGTAAGCCAAAGTTAACTTTTTCGAGCGGGCCAATCCTAGGCGCAAATGAATGAATGACTTTTGAGTATCCAATCACAAGCGCCATACGATACCCCCCGCGACCGACGTGCGTGGTTGACATCTTGCACAAGCTAATTATGACTCGTGCGCTATCAAGTGGATATTTATTATCTTTGCTCTACTTCAAGGCTGGGTGAATGCCATAATTATGTCTTTGCACTTTTTGGTGTTCTCGGCATACCGGTTCATCGGAACCATTGGCGGATCCAGAACACATAGCGGTTCCATACATTCTGAATGCCCCCCCCCCCCCCCCCCCCCCCCCCCAAAATGAAATCCTGGATCCGCCCCTGATCGGAACCAGTTCTTAATTAACGACTTTATTATTACATGCATGGAGATACAATTCCTATAGAGTCACAATCTCTCAGTGAACAAAGTCAAAAAACGTCCGAGCGTACATATATTGTATCAATTAAATACTTCACAATGCCACATTTACTCCAATTTAGACGTTATGTCGCTTGCATAGTGTTCAAGGTTAGTTGTCCGCTATGTCATCGTAGTTCTGGCATCGCACGGCGTTGTAGTCGGTTCGCGGTTACCTTGTAACTAACCAAAATGTCTGCGCAATTCATAGCGTGCTCCGAGTTTTGGTTCGGAATTTTTTTTGGTACGATTGTGACTCTATATGTATTGTATCTCGATGATTACATGTACTTCCATCTGCATAAAGTCTTATTTACAAAATGTCCGATAAGCTTATCTAGGTAAATAATGTAATTAAAATTCATTTAATCTAAATCCAAAACAAATCAGCAATAGGTATGCTTACATAATGTTGTACTAGCGGCACACCGCGATTTCGCCCGCTATCCTACAGGACTCCTGATTTTTTCCGGGACAAAAAGCCCAAAGGGTCAAACTTGGTATGATTATAGTACTCTTTTTATATATAATTGGCTTGGGTTTAACCGCCAACTCGCCTGATGTTAAGCGATGATGCGGTCTACGATGGAGCACGCTTGCCCAGAAGAAACCGGTTCACTCGTGATTTGAAGACATTTTTTCCGGGACAAAAAGCCCAAAGGGTCAAACTTGGTATGATTATAGTACTCTTTTTATATATAATTGGCTTGGGTTTAACCGCCAACTCGCCTGATGTTAAGCGATGATGCGGTCTACGATGGAGCACGCTTGCCCAGAAGAAACCGGTTCACTCGTGATTTGAAGACACTCAGATTGTAGCTATCGGGAAATACCCATTCAGGCAGCGCATTCTACAGACTAGCAGTTCGCATAATAAAAGTGGAAACAAAGCGCTTCGTACGGGTTTTCGGAATATCAACCATAAAGCAGTGGCGATTTTTTGTGCCCGCTCTGGCAGTCCGATAGAAAAATGGGCAGGAGGGAATTAGATCGTGCAGATCCGATGCACACTCCGAAATGTATCCGATACAAAACCCGATAGACTATAGTAAACGCATGATCATCTGAGTCGTCAGGTCATAAATCATTGTCTGTCTATCTCGCTCGCACCCACATGTCATTTCTGTCTATCTCGCTCGCACTTACAGGTCTTATGGTATGACGTTTATTGCTCGACGACTCAGTTGGTAACGCGGTGACTATAGCAACTTTGCGCCGATGCTCAAGACTAAGGAGCTTAGTCTGAACCAGGATTCATTGCTGATGAGCATATTAGCACGCTTCTAAAGCATAACAATAAAAAAATTACTATAGTATGTGCGACTCGGTGACAAATTTCTGTTCACCACTGAGTTATGCAACGTCAGGCGCGGTCAATACTTGGATGGGTGACCGCATGGTCGTGATGTTGTCTTTTTGTCACTACTTTCTTTATTTTTTGGTGGTATGGAATCCTCAGTGCGCGAGCACGACTTGCACTTGGCCGGTTTATTTTCTTTAAATTCTTAAAGATCATTGAATTTTTCATGTTTTCAGAAGTAGGGCGGCAATCGTCCATAGCCCTGGGGCAGCCAAGGTAACAAATCCGTCCGACTTACACCACAGAGAGGAAAAAAAATATTTTTGTTTGAATTAGTATGGCTGTCAAGGCATTTTTGTAAGGTTGTAGCCAGTTGCACCCATGTAAACGAAACGTCAGTCATTCGAAATCAGGTAGCAACTGTGATGCGGAGTTCGACGCGTTGATCTAAATAAGAATGTTCAATCAAGGTTCACTCATATGCCTGGTAACAGATTTTCCTTCTCATTTCCGTTCTATTTACTTCTCTTTTCTGTGGTTTACATCCTTAGGGTACGGAACCCTAAAATGACTGTTTATCTTATTTTTTTTTATTTTTTTATATTATCAATATTATGATTTAGATTTGTTTGCAGAAGGTTAATGTCCAATCCCTTGATCCGTGATATGGAAACACGATTGGCCCCTCAAGTCTTTTATTATATTATCTTAACATTAACAATGGGTCTTATATGCTTAGTTCGATAGGTAACAATATACATAATAGATTCCATCCTTTGCGCTGGGATTCTTCCCTGAAACAAACAAAAAAAAAATATGGGGCCACCTATGAGTTATGACCTACCAACCAAAAAAAGAATCATCAAAGTAATCGAGTAATCGCGTAACAAACATACAAAAAAAAAAAAAAAAAAAAACAACGTACAGTCGAATTGATAACCTCCTCCTTTTCGAAGTCGGTTAAAAATACACTCCATCCAAGTTCTTTAGCTTTGACATCTCTGCCTAAAAACATTGCAAAAAAAAGAATGAAATATGAAGTTTTAATCTGTTGTTTTTTTTTTCGTTCATTACTGGGCAGGCTAACGTATTTCAGATACAAGATATTATTGAGACAATAATTAGATACCTATAACCTTCATCATCATCATTATCAGCATATCAAGTCCCCACTGCAGGGACACAGGCCTTCTCTCAGAGAGAGAGAGGATGGGCTCTAATCCATCATGCTAGCCCACCCAGTGCATGTTGGGGAATGTTATGTCTTTGAATTTTTGAGGTTGTTGGATATACCGGTTTCCTCACGATGTTTTCCTTCACCGTCTGAGCAATTGCATCGAAACTGCACATAATTTATGTAAGCACTAAGTAAGTCATTGGTGCAGGGTCGAGGATTGAACCGGGTAAGGCAGATCATAAAGCGCACATGTTACCGCTTGGCCACCATCGCTACCTTAAGACAGGATAAACCTTAATCCCATTTTCGTCAGTGGTTTTTCAATGATGAAATGGGCTAGAGTTTGACCACAACTCACCTGATGGTAAGTGACGATGCGGTCTAAGATGGGACACGCTTGCTCATGAAGTGGCTATTATTAAATATAAATAAAATAAATATAAATATTCGGGACAAATTTGCACACACGGTCATCTGACCCCAAACTAAGCAAAGCTTGTGATATGGCTGCCAGAGATTGATATACATACATATATAGTTTTAAATACATACTTAAATAGATATTAACACCCAGATATAGAACAAACACAAATGTTCATCACATGAATGTTTGTCCTAGGTGGGAATCGAACCCACGCCCTCAGGCTCAGAAGGCAGGTTCACTACCAACTGGACCAACGGGCTATCATTTACTCTTGTCTTGAAGAGACCCAGGTTGTAGTTTATAGGGAACACCGAGGCAGGGAGGACATTCCATTCCTGTGCAGTTCGTATTAGAAGGAATTTTGGAAACGTTGCGTGCGGACTTTACCAAAGTTCCGTAAGGATGGAATGACTGCCTCGATGACCTATGGTGGAAATAAAATACACATTAATTCCATATTTGAGACAATAATATACTTGTTAATACGACGACTTCCTAACAAATACTTACTGTAACATATTTTCACATAATGGTAGTCTTTTTTAGTTTACGGTGGAGTGGCGGCAGATACCGCCAGTAGTCTCTTGTAGGATCCCGCGAGGGACTTCCCCGCTAGCACTAGTAGCTCGCGCCTGGACACGCCCGTCGCCGCTTCTTGCCATTGACTGTGATGCACCTGGAAACAAAGTTTTTTGTTTTTATTGATAACTAGCTGCGCCCCGCGGTTTCACCCGCGTAGTGAGGAAAAATTGTGATGGTGATGATGATGAAAAGTAGCATATGTCACTCTCCAGTCCTTAAACTATACCCATGCAAAAAATCAGATCAATCCGTTGCTCGGTTACTGAGTGAAAGAGGAACAAACAAACCAACAAACCAATAAACCAACAAACTTTTCACATTTATAATATTAGACATAGACATATATTTATTGATAATTATAAGAATTACAAGTCAGGCAGTATACAAAATAATAAGTATGATGTAATGTGGCGGCGGAACAAAAAGCGACCACCGGGCAGACCACCAGCCCGCTGCGCTGGTCGGACGACATCGCTAAGGCAGCAGGAAAGCAGTGGACAATGGACAGTGACTGCTACAGGACCGAAAAAGGTGGCGCACTGAAGAGGAGACCTTATACCCAGCAGTGGGTGGAAATGGTTGATGATGATGATGATAATGATGAAGCTAATGTGCCATTTCTCACTGTGTTGACATTTTGTATTTTATCTGTTAAAGCAGCGCTCAATGGCCATAGCTATCTCTTTCGCATGTTTTCAAAATTTTTGAAGATATAAAATCACCGATTGAACGTTTAACAAAATTATTTTAGTAAAAAAAAAATTTAATCAATCTTTTCATATTTTCTCCTCAAACCCTTCCATGTCATGATGGTAGATAAGAAAATATTGTCCGCCATCTGGGGCGTCCGCCATATTGTATTTAGTGTGACGAAACGTATTTTTTTCTTTCATGAATAAAAATTTGTCTATTGTCATTTTATTTTCGTATATGCATATACCCATATCATGAGTGTTCATAAAAAAAAAATAACCGGTCCGCAATCTTTGGGAGTCCGCCATATTGGATTTAGAATAACGTCATTTAGCTAACCATGCATTGACATACAAACTAAATGTGTATGCAAAATGTTACCTCAATCCGTCGGGGAAACTATTGAATAATAATAAGTTTGCGTTTGACCGCCACCTTGCATGATGTTAAGCGATGATGCGGTCTACGATGGACATACTTGAACTAGTAATAAAATCGTTAATATGTTACATCATGTATTGTATGCCATGAGTTTCAACAGTAACGCTGTATCTAGTCTGCTAGTGCATGTATTACTTCGGTGTTTCACAAGGAAGTGTTCCAGGCCCACTATTATTAACATGAGGCTTTTTTTTATTTTTTTTTTTATACAATAGTCGACAAACAAGCGACGGGCCACCTGATGGTAAGTGGTCACCGTCAGTTCAGTTCAGTATCTTTATTTCAATTGGGTACAAATACAAGTACACTTTCGAAAGGTCATAAATTAAACATTAAAAGTACATAGTCTCAAAGAAAAAAGGAATACTTCTACATAATCATTATAAAATCGATTACTTACTAGAATTGGTGTTGTCAAGTTCCCGTGTTGGAAAGCTACCAGACTTCAATTTGGTAGATTTACACCAATTAAACTTTATATAATAAAATAAAATAAAATCTACTTCCTTAAAAAGGAGTATTAAATCGCCGCCTATGGACACCTACAATACCCGGGGCATTGGCGGTGCATTGCCTACCTTTGAGGACTCACTCTTCGCTTGGGGCTACTGTAACCACCATTATAAAGCCCACTGTAGCGCTGAATCTAATTTGCAAGTGCTTGTATTCCCTCGGTGTTCCACAAGGAAGTGTTCTAGGCCAACCATTGTTCATCGTCTACAATTGTTTACATGCCTAAACTAGAAATAAAACCATTGAAACGTTACCTGTAAGCTAGCCGCCATGATAGATCCCACAGTAACACTATACCCAGTCTGCGAGTGCTCATAATTCTTGGGGGTGGCTTCTCTGGCAGCCGTGACGGCTGCGTTTGGGACAGGAGTGCCTTGTGACTGCAGTTGGAGTTCGATTCCCAGCGATGGCTGGGATAGGACCAGTAACGCTATGTCGTACCATCTGGAAGATAGATTGGATGTTCATAAAAAGCTAGAATTATTTTTGTAGATAGTGCAACATATCGGTTTTTTACCCAACTGCTACAGGCTAATGTTTTTCGAGCGTAAGTATGTGTTTTTATGTTACCCTATAGCCTATATGGCTTGACTGATTTTGATGTGTGACGTGTCATTGGATACGCTTTCATGCCCAGCGTCATAGGTAAAAAAATTGCAGCTGTAACACAGGTTTCACCCTAGTACGAACTACCTATAACACTGTTTCTAATGTAATTGTTTCTTTTTAAATATATATTTAGTGTAATAAGTAGGTAATAAATGTTTTATAAGTTTTTTGGAAATAAATGTATTTGTTATTGTTGTTGTTATTTTGCAGTCGGCTAATTTGTTTTTCTTTTAATAATCTAATAATAATCTACTTGTCCACGGACCGGTAAGAGCAACGTAGGACGTCCACCCACGAGATGGACAGACGACCTAAAAGAGACCGCAGGAAACGCTGGATGCAGGCTGCTTCCAACCGACTCGTTTGGAGATCGATGGGGGAGGCCTACGTTCAGCAGTAGAAGTCCTACGGCTGAAATGATGATGATGAATCTACTTGTTTATGTATGACTTTATTTGACAGTTCTCAATGAAACTCAATTCAATTATTTGAATATGTCACTCACTACTCAATTTAAATCAAATATTTATTTGCTCCAAGTATTTATTTTCTCTGACGGCTACAATAACATTGTAAAAAGCTAAATGAATACATTTTCTTTCAATATTTCACTGAACTTTATCAGGTGCCTGCTTTAGTCTAACGTTCAAACACCTAGTAAAAGTGATCTGATTCCGTGGTTTTCAATCTGCTTTTTTTACAATGTTATTGCAGCTGTCAGAGCAAATAAACACTTGGACCGACTATCCAAGTATTAATTCCGCATCCGCTTCAATAAAAACACTCATTCTTTTCACCGTTCTGCTTCGTTCTGCTCCTGTGCAAATCCCCCCTATGTTTTCAGAATGAGAATCAGAATAGTCTTTGTTGTAAATACTGCAGTGCAAGTACCGTTCTTTATCGATCGTCAAATTCGATAAAATGTCGAAGAATCGACAATAGCGAGTACTGATCAAATTGCATTTTATCGAACTTGACGATCTCAACAGTCAAATTTGACGATCGATAGAGACGGTACTTGCACTGCTGTTACATATTTTAGTAGTACATATCACAGTTTACCCATTTCGGGTATACAATGTTTTGTTTGTTACATATAAATACAAATATTTTTATTTTTAATATTACGTATTTGAGACACGCTTTTTCACGTATTTACGTTTACGTATTTTTTACGTCCTTTAATAGCTTAAACCAACCTGTCACTAACAGCTTCGTGTAGAAAGCTCTCCACGGCCACCACGGGCACATTATTCGTCAGTTCTGAATGCACGGAGCGAATGTGCGCGATTCGTTGCTTAGCCGCTGCGTACGCTGCCGCGTAGCCGATTGGTTGAGCCGCTGTGACGTCACTTTGCGCTTCGTACCCACTGAAATCACATCACACTACCATTCAAAAATGTGATACTTTTTATATGTAGAATTGGAACGCCAGCCTTCCTTGTTTCCTGTTGGGCCTTTTCAAGGCCAGAGTGAATAGGTATCTTCTAAGTCTGCGTGCTTCATCTTCGACCACATCGTCGCTTACCAACAGGCGAGTTGGTGGTCAAACGTGGTCTTATCCGCAATATACAAAAAATTTCGCTAAATAGGCAAGTTGACTAATTATGTTTAATACCTCATGACGAAAACGAAATTAAAATTTGGCCAATAATAAATAAGTATAAGAATTTTAATTTCAAGTTAGACAGACCGAGAGCGCACTATATCAAGTTTGTCGTGAAACCGTACGCGCGCCATACAAATGCTATACTAATACACACTATGCGGAAAATCCCCTCTCAATCCCCAACAAAAACTTTAAAATTGCAATTCATAAGCCAATTCAAATTATATACTAACTGGGTTCCCAACAAACTTTTTACCCATCTAGAGTAAATAGTACCACTTTACATGTGAATGTCACATTGTAATGTGTCTTCATAAATAAACTAGTACTAAGGTTACAAACTGGCTCCCAACAAATATATTAGACGACTAGTATATAGTGTTAGCTGACATTTGACCGTTATATTGCAATTCATATTTGTAAATTACTTGGGATATATCTATCGCTATCTTTTAGTTATATCGCTCATTTTTATTTTATGACTTCAGTTTATTACAATAAAATGGCAACACTTACATGACATTGGCTTTGCCGAATATATTTTGGAACGCTTCTCTCATCGGTGACACCTTTACCTCTTTATCTGATGCTACTACAATAAATAAGTCTCCACCGCTTTCTAAAAAAAACATTAAAAAAGTATTACTTGCATACTTATACTTCCCCATTTTATTTAACATTGCATATGACTTTTAGAAAAAAATAATTGTGGGTGTGTTTGTATGGGTTAGTACCCAAGATATACGAAATCAAAAAACAAAATAAAAAACATTCCAATTTTGTCCACTGGTAGCACTGCACCAAAAAATATGGCACTGCACATATTATGTTTGGTTTATAGGAAAAAAGAAGAAAAGAGAAATAAAAGAATACAATGAGATAATCAAACATTACAATGAGCAAGTTTTTTTTTTTTAAATTTCATTTTATCTTATGCATTTTATATTTATTTTACTCAGTGTGAATATGGATCAAACAACAGCAATTCGTACTAAACTAAATACATTTATGCGACTTATAATTAGGGCGTAGCCATACATTTTACTTACTTAAATACTCCTTCATTTGAGGGTCTAATGTGGTGATCATTGTGTCCACAGAGCTCTTGGCCTTCTCTGCGACCCTCTGCAGTAGGCCTCCACTTGAAACGGCGCCTTTCATCCATGTCAACAGAGCGCTTCCGGGCATTATGTCACCTGCAACCGAAATACGGTCAGTTTTAGGATGGGTGACCGCAGGGTCATATTTCCCTATAGGTCGAGTAGGCCCGGGCCTTTGATCATATAATATAGTTAAATAAAGTATTGCATATGTAGGTAGTATGTATATACAGATTACAAATTTCTTATGACAACTATCTTACTTAAGAAATTTGGGGAAGAAAGAGGGCAAGTGGGTGTAGGTAGCGGCTGAGCTAAGGGAGAAACGAACGGGGCGCGAACGGAGAAAGCTGGGGCTGTAGGTGTAGTGTGCCAGACTACTGGACCTGCAGAAGTACTTAAGTGCCGAATTAGTGAGACTCCACCTTAATTTACTCTAATACAGATAATTTGGTTGCTTTTTACAACAATTCTAACTTACCAAGCTTATCTGTATCAGCCATCTCGGATTCAGAGAGAGATTCGGGAGATTGTGTGGTCTGCGAGTCTTCTGGAGACCGTATAGACATCGTCGGCTCGCCTTTGGCAAAAGGAATGGCCGGGCTAGAATGTAAATAAAAAAAGTTAACTATACATCGATTAATAATGCTAGCCGTTTAGGAAATAAGCTTTTTTTTTTCTTCTCTAATAGCTGCAATATATGGTAAGAACTTGCTGAATAAAAAAATGTAAACTATTGTCAGTTTTTCTAGATTTTAAACCGGCTTTATAAAAAAAGAGTTTTTGCAGCTGCCAGAGCAAAATAAGTTGTAAGGTATAATTTTACAAATTACATGAATTAATTCTAGTTCTTGTAATTACTCATTACTTGGCTGAATCTGACATTACTTGTCTTACCTGAATCTCTCCCCTCCCAACTCCTTAGGTTTTACAATAACCGGTTGGACTGGTTGGGGCATCACTGGTATGTTCGGAGGCAGCACTTGAGGGCTGTGAGGCACCACTTGAGGAGTTTGTGAGACAACATGGGGCATCTGGGGTACCACTTGGGGAGTAAGCGGCAATGGCTGCGGGACTGCTTGGGGCACCTGAAGTGGTGTGGATAATATATTTATTAAATTATATTGCACAAAAATATATTTGTCAGAAAATAACTAATTAGTCAAATAACCCCTAACTCTTCCTGGCGCAAATTTAAATTCAAATTATTTATTGAGAATAAAAATGGACAAATTCCACTAACATTTATCTCACAAACTCTTAAACTAAAATTGATTTCCTTGTAAAAATAGGAATAAAATTAAAAAACTAATATAATAAATACAACAAATAGCTGTAAAAATATGTCAACATAAAATTAGTATATATAAAAATTGTCATCATAGTCATCGGCTTTTTTGCTCCTGTCCCATTGGTCAGTTAAGTTTTCACAATAAGTCAAAAACACTTTTGTAACAGTTTTCCAACTGTCACAAATAATATCAAAATCAGTGTTGGCGGACAGGAGTACATTGAACATGATTTTTAACCGACTTCAGGAGGAGGTTATCAATTCGACTGTATGTTTTTTTTTTGTATGTATGTTACGCGATTACTCCTCCAATTTAGAATTGTTTCTGATGATTCTTTTTTTGGTTGGTAGGTCATATCTCATAGGTGGTCCCATATAAATTTTATCAACATTGATACAGCGCTTTCAAAAAAATCTACTAAACCATGACAATGAGCAACGAATTCAATGTACATTGTACATGTACAGTGCCACCAACTTAGCTGTTAAGGTGGGCAAAATTGGAACTACAGTTATTTCTTGGTGAATTTCATACTTTGTTTTCCACTAGCGACGCTGTCAACTGAACAGCAAACATAGAGGAACTGTTCCTAGAACAGAACTTCAAAAAAACAAAGAAGTGTCTCCATGGCGACCGGGCTCTGTTGTTTTTCGTTAAATTTTTCATGGATACAAAGTATTTCAGTCGTAATATTAAACAATTTTATATAAAATATTAATAATAAATAATATTATTATATTTATTATATTAATATTATTATTTTTTTTATTTTAATATTTACGCTATTGAACAATTTTATGTAGTTCAATAGCGTAAATATTTTCTACTTTTTAGTTTCAGTTTGTAAATGTAAGTATAGTCATGAAGTCGGTTATTTTTTTTTACTAAAAATTATTATTTGGCCTACCATTTGATAGATTTTTCACACCCACAAGTTAACGTGAACAAGCACTTAAAGTAGTAACAGATTTTTTTATTATTCTTTCTGCTGTGCCATGAGCAGAAATCTATGAGTGGTGGTCAGGTTGGGTTGTTGCCCCAGTGTATTATTCTCTCATTTCAGCAGATCTGCTATCTGCTATGCAAACTCTCATGTAACAGGTTTAGAGTTGCTGGTGTGAGCTCGGAGGCTAGCTTGTTGGTATGCATCAATTCAAGTTGTGTTGTATTTTGCTGTAGTATTTTATTTCTTCTTTAACTGGCATGTTAAGATATTTGTGTATGTTTTGGCAAACCAAGGTGCTGTAGTAATAGGTAGGTACCGCTACATAAATAGTTCAATCATCACCACTGCCCTGCAGTAGGTAATCTGACTTTATCCACTACCTGTGCATAGGCCTCTGTGCCATTTTCCACAGCAATTTACCTGCTAGTCACATCCACCCACGCCTCTGCTGCCTTCATGTCTTTGGACCCCAAAATAGGTAATTAACGAGAATAAATATTTTACATCAGTTTGAGTACACTCTATTATAGTGAGGACGTGAGCAGTAAGGACGTAGTATACTAACACTATGTTGTGGATAGTTTTGCTATGTATGTTTGAATTTACCTCAACAGGAGTAGTAATAAAGTTTGGCAGCTGTGAAGGCGGCGCTACGCTGGACAGAAGATTCCCAGTACCGCCAGCCGGTGTAGGTGGCGCAGGAATCTTCGGCCTCCTATCTGGACCACTCATATTTACCAACAGATAAAAACTAAAACAAGTAAAAAATGTTAAATTGAGCGTTACTAAATCAGTGAGTTAGATATAACATCGAAAAATTTATTGTTTTTAATAGGTTTAGCCGTAAAAAGTCAAAACAATGTATGAATTTATACCTTTTAGCAAAACAAAAACTTTGATTTGATGCAGAAGGAACTGAAGGAATTTGATTTGTTGTGAATGTGTAGATAAGATTGACGTTTCGTTTGTTTTGTCTTGTCACACATAAATGACTTTGACGATTTATCTGTTTTTTTAATTGTTTTTTTTTTATTGGCCCATCGAGCAGGCTTAAGCTTTTTAAGCCATACCGCCTGTTCATCTGTTTTGTTTTAGTAAACAAAAATGTATTTATTACAATAACGTCTTAGTATTTACAGTATTTCAACAATGTACATAATACTATTTAAGTCTACAGTAATAACTACGATATAACAGAACGCATACCCAATTTTTGTTTTTTATGACCGTGGATACTGAGACCAAAGATCTTGTATATAAATAAAGAATAAAACAGAGCTGTTACGTCTATGGTACCGGCAATTTTCCTCTAAGGTTAGTGCGAAAAACAATGAAAAAACTGGTCGTCCCCGTAGCCGTAGAGTGAGAAGGTGGTCCCATATGCCTTTGAATATTCATTTATCTCATTATTCATGTGCATATTCCCTAAATCTTTAACATCAATGCTAAACCTGTGGATTCATAACATTGCTGTCAAATAACTGTCAATGCGATCGTGATTTGTCAAAATAAACTGTCAGTGTCAAATCAAGAAAGCCATCAAGCCGATTCAAGCCACCGTATCGGAAAGTTGATTGCTGTTTTCGGGAAAACTTGATTAGATTCTTTTATTATTCCTATTTATCATTGTGTTGCGTGTATTTACTATTGTTACGATCATGTCTGAGGGGCCAGATTCGCCGCCCTTTAGCAACATTGACTTTAACAAGGAAAGTCGAGATGACGAAGATCTTTTCGCATCTGCGGTCCAGGTATCATATTGAAATCCCGTTTTGCTTACTTGTTGGGCTGCATCCGCCCCCCGGCTTTATGCCGGGGAACGTTAACGCCCCTCTATAGCACCTACGATATACATGACCTGTCTGTATTGAAAACATGACCTGACACAGTAGGTATTGTTTTTACTCCAGTGTGTAATATTTGTGTATTACTACCACTAGGGTTGCAAATTAGGAAGTGACTAATAATGAAGAGTTGCTGCTCATTATCTACCTAAAATTTTATTTTACAACATAGTACCAAACCAACACAACTGTCATGACTCGTAGGATTTTATTTTTGTTATATTGTTAGCTGATAATTTTATCAATGAGCTTACAACACCATTTTATCAAGTAAAATTGGACTACATATGCGACTTTATTTAACATTTTGCCCGCTACACAAGTAACTTAAATTTACTTAACAAGTGCATCAGTTGTAGCGCATTTGCCTTGATGAGCCATTCGTTTCTAGTTCGGTTTCGGTGTTTGAATGATAAATTTAAACTTCTGCTTTGGGTCTAGTTGTGCGTGTCTTTGTATCTTCCATGGTAACCCCATCACAGTGAACCCCAGTTGAGAGCCTTGTGTAAAGCTTTATTTAGCAAGCCTAGAAAAAGTAACACTTGCTTAGTACTACTAGTAGTAAAAAAAAAGTCGTTGATACTTTTTTATTCTTACCTGTGATATCAAACTGATAGATCTCTTCATATCAAACTGAAGCCTAGTTGTCTATGCTGAGACCGTATTTTTCACTCTTTTTAAGTTCCAAAAGGAGTCAACAAAACCCTATAACTAAGTCTAGGCTGTCTGTCTGTCCGACGCTTTAACAGCTCTATTTTTAGTACCGTTGAAAGAGCCTCTTTACATTTTCACTGAATATATAATGTTACGGCGGATTAACTTAGAAACAATAACCAATGGATAATAAAACACTGGCCAAGTGCGAGTCAGGCGTGCGCTAAAGCTCCCGAACTGAATAAAAGAAAACATATTTTAGGTGCGATTGGATCCCCAGTTGATTTAGAGACTACATTCCTTTATACAACATGTGAGTAAGGGGGCGTCCATAAATTACGTGAGATGTTTAAGGGGGAGAGGGGGTCGAGTCAAATCTCATCTAATCTTACGTTGGAGAGAGGGGGGGTCTCGGCAAATATCACGCAATTCAATAAAATCACAAAAAAAAATTATACTATTTTGGTCCATTTAACCAATCGTAATACTTGAACGCTCCCTTAACATAAGTTGGCCATTTCCTGGCTTTCGGGAAATACCAGTTAAAAAAGTTTATCCTTCCTTATTTCTTTGCCTACTGTCATTTGAAATGCCGCAGTTATTGTGTGAACTGCTAGTCTGTGGGATGAGCTGCCTGAATGGGTCTTCCCCGATAGTCATAATCTGGGTCTCTTCAAATCACGAGCGAATTGGTTTCTTCTAGGCAAGCGTGCTCCATCATAGACCGAAACAGTAACATCAGGCGAGGTGGGGGCTAAGTGCAAGACAAGTCTAATTCATATGATCCATATGATATATATAAAAGCAAGATTCACTCACTCATTCACTTACTGACTCATCATGAAATCTCGAAAACTACTTGACCTACTAAGCTGAATTTTGGCAAGTAGGTTCCTTATGGGGTGTAGAGGTCCGCTAACAAAGGATTTAGCGAAATGGCCGAATTAAGGGGGGCATATGGGGCATAAAAATGTATATGAAAGTCGCGGGCAACAGCTAATAAAATTTTTAAAAAAACAAGTACATATTTGATCAATTTTGTATGCTTAGGTTTTGATTCTATTCACCCTCGTCATTCCTATTCAGTCCATTTCATGGCACCTAACATTCTTTTATTTGTAAAAAATTTCTATAAATATTCGAAGCAACAGCGGTAACCCTGGAGCCACATTTCGATATTTTAAGAAGATTTGTCGGCTGTGGTCACAAAACACCTCAATGCAAGACTTATCACCCACATATCAAATAAGAATGTTACAGTTCTGTGTTAAGTGTATATCTGTAGTCTATGCATTTGTTTATAGGAGGTGAGCTTAGACCCAGAGGTGAATGGCGCCCGGGAGAGCCTGGAGAAAGTGTCCATTGGCGAGCCTCCTTTGATCACCGCCACGCTCGCAAGCCCTGACATGGAAGAGGTAAGACAACCAACACAATGCAACCAGCGTCTTGTTTTTAGACACAACGTCGAAAATAGAGCGTTGAGATCTGATCTGTGACCCCAGCTGTAAAATCATCAAAGCATAAATGTTATAGTAGACTGTTCACAATTTAGTTAACTGATAAGATTTGAACTTCCATACAAAGATCCGGGAAAGGGATCCTTTATTACTTTGTAATTTATGCTACAGTCACCCTGTGAGTTATGAAAATTTCTGAACTGTCTATATCGAGCATTTAAACTTCAACTTTCATCTTGGACATACTCCAATATCGATTGTTGCTTTTAGCACGAGCAATACTCAGTTGTAGTCAATCTTGTATGGTAGAGAGAGTACTAGATACTTCCAATGGGTTTATCTTGCTTACCTAGCAGGCTAGATAAGGCACCTAAGAGTGCACAGCATAACTGAGGGTATTAGCAAGCTGAAGTGGCAGAGGGCCAGTCATATCAGTCGTAGTACCAACAATCGTTAGGGTAGACGTGTTCAAGAGTGGAGACCACAAATCTGCAAACGGAGCATTGGAAGCCCTGAGTGGTGATGGGATGGCGATATACGTAAGGCAGCTGGTAGTGGACGGTAGCAAAAATCCAAAGATCAGGCTGAGTGGCGTGCCGTTGAAAGAAGCCTATGTGCAGCAGTGAACTAAAGATAGGCTGATGATGATGATAATGAGCTATCGATCCATCCACTAGACTATGACAGTTGTCAGTCTCAAAGATAGTCTAAAACCTGACTACAAAGATTTTTACTAATAAAAGTAGCATGTCTACCAAATCTGTATTATCATGTAAACAAGGTATTTGTAGGTATTCACTGCTTGAGTCGTAAGCTATGCTCCACCCAAGGTCACAATATTGATAGTTGTATAGTCAATATTGTTTGCAGTGACAAAAATACCTAGATATAATAATAATAATAAATGAATGTTGCCACGTCAATGTTTCCCTTCCGGTGCCAATATGCGGCAGCCATTATGGGGGGCCCATTTAGTGAGTGGCAAGTCATCACCTGCCTAGGATTTTGAAATGAGGCATAATTAGCAGGTGCCGTACCTCATACCATAGATCTGTTATCCCATCCACAAGTTGTTCACCTCAATAGCCTAGACGTTTTATAACCTATACTGTACAATAGTTTTATAATCCATTTTATACACTTATTTTGGGTTATTTGAATAGTTATTAGTTTAGTTATTAGTGAATTCCAAATATTTTGGATTTATTTGTGTTGACGCTTTAATTATTAACTTCCCAATTATATTAGTAATAACTTTTATACACATTCAATAATATTGTATTTTATATTCAGCGGGGCCTCTTGGTGTTGGCTTCGGCCCCACCAATGCCTACCAAATGTCCGGGCTAGACCCGTGTTTATATTGAAATAAAGTGTAATAATAATAAAGTATAATAATAAATATTCGGGACATTTTGAACTCACCCTGCAGGTGGCTTTTATTTTGCATGTGGATTATTAGTTAGTACATTGTTGTTGCTCTTATTTTCTCACGCAGTGTTTTATGCACACACACAAGCATACAAATGTGTACCTCTTTATAGAGGTTCATTTTCTAATATATTTCTTGTAGGAAGTTTGCCTGGGTTTTTAATAATACTATAGGTATTATTAATTATGTAAATCAATGAAATAATATTAGATTATACAACAAGTGCACAAAACAAGCTCTTCAAACTGAACGCCTACAAATGTGTACCTCTTTATAGAGGTTCATTTTCTAATATATTTCTTGTAGGAAGTTTGCCTGGGTTTTTAATAATACTATAGGTATTATTAATTATGTAAATCAATGAAATAATATTAGATTATACAACAAGTGCACAAAACAAGCTCTTCAAACTGAACGCCTCTGTACAATTTTAAAGAGTACTTAAATATTTTTATGCACTAATGCATAAAAAGATATTTTAGTTCGCTTCACCTCGCATTTAAACAAGAACTTTACGAACATGACATGTGAAAATAATATTTATTAACCCTAAATATGTGTCTCCCCCCTCTCAGATAGCCACAGAGCGCACCAACAACATCATCATCACAATAACGGAGCCACAGAAGATCGGTGAAGGCATGAGCTCTTACGTGGCATACAGAGTCCTCACCAAAACCAACATGCCGATATTCAACAAACAAGAGTTTGCGGTGCTAAGGCGTTTCAGTGACTTCCTCGGCCTCCATGAAAAGTTGACGGAGAAATATCTACGCTCGGGGAGGATTATACCGCCGGCGCCAGAGAAAAGCATTATGGGTATATATTTTTACAAGCTTTAACTTGCCCTGTTAGTACATATGTATGTGTGGGACAAATTTTGCAACTGAATTTTAGACCTGTTATTCTCAACCAACTGAGCTGAAATTTTGCAAATTTTGCTTGAAATTTTTTGTTTAGTTTGGATGGCAATGCATGGTTAGCTAACTGACGTCATTCTAAATCCAATATGGCGAACTCCGAAAGATGACGGACTAATTAATAATTTTATTTTATTATTTGGCCTCATACATCTTGTCCATTTAGCCAGTGTCAAGTTTTATTTTCAAGTTTTTAAAGCTATTTTCAATTAAGTCAAAGTAAAGTCACAGTCAAGTTCAAGTCACGCCTCAGTAAAATGGTAATAACTTCAGTAGATGCTTCTGTGGAGATTAGAAACAACAATAAAAAGACACATTTACTACATTTTATCAAATGCCTACACTCATACACATTATCAATGACTATGGTTCATATTTCTTTTTTAATAATACAAAGCCATGACGAATTTTTCCATGTTGGCCATCAAGATACAATACATATAGAGTCACAATCGTGCCAAAACAATGTCTGTACCAAAACTCGGCGCACACTACGAATTGCGCAGACTTTTTGGTTAGTTACAAGATAACCGCGATCCAACACTTGCTTCGCGCGGCGTTGTACCGCGCGAAGCAAGCGTGCTCCATCCTTGACCGCGTACTTACTTTGTTTATGCTATAGATGCCAAACAAGCTAACAGCATGATGTGGACAAACGCCAGTCCATATTTCTATTTTAATATTATAAATGCGAAAGTGTGTTTGTTTCTTTTCCACGCAGCAACAGAGCAGCGGATCGACGTGATTTTTGCATAGAGATAGGTGGAGGGCCGGAGAATAACATAGGATACTTTTATCCCCGAAAAATAAAATCAGATTTTTATTTTTTCATTGTACAACCGACGGACAGACGAACGGACGGACAGACAGACATTGTAGGCTTAGTAATAGGGTCCCGTTTTTACTCTTTGGGTATGGAACCCCAAAAACAAATAACTAACGATAACTTAACTATAAACTAAAAACTAAAACTAAATAAAACTTAGTCTAAAATATCATTAGTGCAGGGAAAGGTCCCCAGAATGATGACAATGCTCAATTTTACAAATCAGATTAATTTCAATGGTGTGTTTTAAATATTCAAATTTATTTTCTAAAGGTGTATTATCATTATTCATGCTAAAAGCGCTTCCCTGCGCTTACTTTCAATAACATTGAATTTATCAATTTCCGTAATGAAATAAATTAAATTAAATTTCTCTATTTTAGGCATGGAACCCATATGTCTTAGTAGTACTTACACAAGCAATACAACCTTTTCTTTACTTGTACCATATTTGCAGGAACAACTAAGGTCAAGATGACCTCCACACCGTCCACGGAAACTGCCAACGGCTCCGGAAACAACGTCCAGTCTCAATTTGTGGAGCGACGTCGTGCATCGCTCGAGAGGTTCCTGAACAGAGTCGGACAACACCCTGTACTCAGCATCGACCCAGACTTCAGGGAGTTTTTAGAGTCAGGTAACAATAAATTTATTTATATTAGCTGGGAATATACTTTTATGCTATCCCTTAGACCAGCGGTCGGCAACCCGTGGCCCACAGGCCGCATGCGCCCCGCGAGTCTCCTCTTTGCGGCCCGCCACTGTTTTGTAAATGAATTAATGTAAATTGAAAGCCATTCTAAGAACTTCAACTTCGTGCTTTCGTGCTTACGTAATACTGGAATGGCTCCCTATGTGAAGCTTAATGTAACCCTTTCCACAGACACGGAGCTGCCCAAAGCGACGAGCACATCGGCTCTGAGCGGCGCGGGCGTACTGCGCCTCTTCAACAAAGTCGGCGAGACTGTCAACAAGATCACCTACCGAATGGACGAGTCTGACCCGGTCAGTACCTAAACAATATACCACAGTTTTTTTTTTTTTTTTTTTAATTAGTACGGCTGTCCTGCCATTTTTGTAATAAATTTGTTGTAGCCAGTTGCACCCATATAAACGAAACGTCAATCATTCGAAATCAGCAACTGTGATGCGGACAAAGAACTTTGATACCTAACCCAAAAAGGTAAGGTCCAAGTTCTTTGGATGCGGAGTTCGACGCGTTGACATAAATAAGAATGTTCAATCAAGGTTATGTCAATGCCTGGCAATAGATTTCCTTCTCATTTCCGTTATATTTACTTCTTTTTCTGTGTAATATACCGATGTATTAAAATAAGCTATTGGACGGATATATTTTATCGACTTATAAAAAAGCTGAGCTTAAGGCGAAGTGGTAGAGAACCGTACACTTGTATGACGGTAATGCGGCGTGCGCGCTTTCAAATATTTTTAATATTTATTTTCTACAAATAATCTTACGCTTTTACAAAAACTGCGACCACTAAAGTACTTGAATGATTGTAAGGATATAACACATTTTTTTTTGATCAAAATATCTTCTATAGATTCTGAATGAAGTTGATTCAATCCATTGAAGGGAACGTAAAACGGGTGTTTTTTTAGGAAAGTTTACGTTTTTTTTCTATCGAGCCAAATATCTTTAATCGTGTATCGGTGATAAAATAGCCGAATAAATTATTTCAAGAACATTGATTAAACATAAAGAAATAATGTCAATTAACCGATTTTAAAGGTCTCCTTTTGAATATTCGTGATGACGAACCGTCAAATTTAAAGCATATTTCGTCTTAAATAAAACCAATCACCGTAAACAAATTTAAAATGAATTCAAAATTAAGATAGATATAAGCATTTTATTATCTTGCTAGACAGAGAGCGCACTATACTTATAGATGACGTCACTTGTCAGTACGCCATACAAACTTCATACTGACACTTTGCGGGGAAGAGCATCACTGCCTAATTAAACCAAAAATTTAAAATGCAGTAAATTTCAGAACTTTGTTAGGCTATAATTTCTTCAGAAAATTTATAACATCAACATAAATAAAATAGAAAAACTAGAACGAGGTATAAATACGATACAGAGCGAAATAATGCTTGACGTAACTTTTTTTGCCACGTTTCTCCCAAACGGCGTACACCGTACTCGGGAATTTGTATCTAATTTGATTCCTTGACTTCGGGAATCGCTAAAAACTTATTCATAATCAATTAGGATCTGCTTAAAAAATTCATGGTCGTATTGTTTTTGTTTTTTTACATAATTTTTTCCTACTTTGCTGATGTGTTACTGCTGCTCTGCACACTAAACAGATTGAAAGCAATTTAGAAACGATATGCTTTCTAGATTCTGTCTATCTTGAATAATAATGAATATGAAAGAAAGAAAGAAAAATATTTATTTACAATATAGTGTTGTATGTGTTGTGCAGTGGTTTGAGGAGCGTTCGACGCGAGTGGACGGCCTCGAGGCGTGCCTGCGGCGGCTGGTGGGCGCGTGCGAAGCCCTAGCCGGCGAGCGGCGCGAGCTGGCGGTCCGGGCGCACGAGGCCGCGCGCGCCGCCGCCGCGCTCTCGGGCGCCGACCCGCACGCGCCGCTCTCACGCGCTCTCTCTCACACCGCCGACCTGCACGAGAAGGTATCATTATACAGGGATACTGATAATCAGTTAGCATTCCTGTTTTAAACTATCACGGCTGTTCACTACACTTCAGTTAGTCCGCGTTCAAAATACTATACGCAGTGATACAGTGAGTGTGTTTGTCGGGACTTAGGTTCGAGTTCCAGTGATAATCGTAGCAAAAGACTAAGAAAGAGGGTAGATTGTGTTGTCTGCACCTAACTTTGAACAGTTCGACTAACCACTCGCATTCTTCAGTATTCCCGTGAATATGGTGCATTTTTGTTTTGACGTATTGAAGCAGAGTTAAGAGGATGCTAACTAAACGAGGCCGCGCGTGGAAAACGGAACCTTCCAGATCTACGATTTATCAAAATTCTCGATAGAAAAATTGGGTGTTGCGTACTTTTTGTCGGGAGTGAAATACAATACAATGACTCTATATTAAAATACCACAAAACAAGGATAACACAAACATAACAATAAAAAAAATTGAATGTTTTTTTTGTATGGAATTTCAGATTTTCGCGAATTTTGAAAAGTCGTTTAACAAAAGTTGTTTGTATTGACGTGTTTGTTGTATTTCCCCCGACTGCCCCCTCAAGAAAATCCTGGAAATCCTGGCAAAGTCCATGACCTCGCGACTTTGTTTTCAAATACTTGAACGCAATTCTTCGTCGTTTTCAGGTGGAACAACTGAGAATAGAACAATCTAACACAGACTTCTACGTGCTGACTGAACACATCAGGGACTACCTCGGTCTCATAGGAGCTATCAAAGACGTCTTCCATGAAAGAGTGAAGGTTAGTTTAGGAATAAGCTTTTTTGAACAGATTTTCTTTCAATAAATTATTTAGTGTAATCGCTGGGCATTGACATGTAAATCTTCGGAAGCATACTGTTATATGTATAACTTGAAGGCTATAGCTAAGAATCGCACTACGACATTTTGTTGTATATCACGAAAAGCTAGAACTAGAAATCGCACTACGACATTTTGTTATGTTTATCACTTGAAGGCTAGAGCTATGAATCTCACTACGACATTTTTGTGTGTGTATCACTTGAAGGCTAGAGCTAGGAATCGCTTAACGATATTTTGTTATGTGTATCTCTTGAAGGCTAGAGCTAGGAATCGCACTACGACATTTTTGTGTGTGTATCACTTGAAGGCTAGAGCTAGGAATCGCTTAACGATATTTTGTTATGTGTATCTCTTGAAGGCTAGAGCTAGGAATCGCACTACGACATTTTTGTGTGTGTATCACTTGAAGGCTAGAGCTAGGAATCTCTTAACGATATTTTGTTATGTGTATCTCTTGAAGGCTAGAGCTAGGAATCGCTTAACGATATTTTGTTATATTTATCACTTGAAGGCTAGAGCTAGAAATTGCACTACGACATTTTGCTATGTGTATCACTTGAAGGCTAGAGCTAGGAATCGCACTACGACATTTTTGTGTGTGTATCACTTGAAGGCTAGAGCTAGGAATCTCTTAACGATATTTTGTTATGTGTATCTCTTGAAGGCTAGAGCTAGGAATCGCTTAACGATATTTTGTTATATTTATCACTTGAAGGCTAGAGCTAGAAATTGCACTACGACATTTTGCTATGTGTATCACTTGAAGGCTAGAGCTAGGAATCGCACTACAACATTTTTGTGTGTGTATCACTTGAAGGCTAGAGCTAGGAATCTCTTAACGATATTTTGTTATGTGTATCACTTGAAGGCTAGAGCTAGGAATCGCACTACGACATTTTCGTGTGTGTATCACTTGAAGGCTAGAGCTAGGAATCGCTTAACGATATTTTGTTATGTGTATCTCTTGAAGGCTAGAGCTAGGAATCGCACTACGACATTTTGTTATGTGTAGCACGCAAAATAGCTAGAGCTAGGAATCCGCACAACGACATTTGTTATGTGGAAACAAGCCTTAATCGAAAAGAAAGGTTTCTTAATGGGAACGCACAATGCTGCGGTATCGGACTCTATGAAAAACGTGGTCTGTTATTCAAAACTATAACGAAAGTGTGTTTGACTTATTGTGAAACATAACATAACAGGGGCAAAAAAGCCGATGACTATGATGACAATTTTATGGCTCATACCAAGGATGATAGACTAAGCTCATATTAATTTTATTTTATATTTTAATTCCCATTTGGAATGAGAAATCGATTTTAGTTTAACAGTGTGTGAGATAAATTTTAGTGTAATTATTCACAATAAATAATTTGAATTTATTTTACTATTGTAGGTATTCCAAAACTGGCAACACGCACAAATGCAGCTCACAAAGCGGAGAGAGAACAAAGCTAAAGCGGAACTCGCCAACCGGCCTGAGAAGATTGATCAAGCCACCAGGGAAATTATTGAGGTAAGCTTCATACTCCAAGCGGGATGTTAGTGCAGGACTGACAAATTAAATCTAATCTAATCTGACAAATAAATAATTTGAATTTGAATTTGGACTTATCACCCCCACTTTGAATTAGAATTGTGGTAAGCTTGGTATTATATTTATTTTTTCGTTTTTGATGACAAAAAAAATTATAACCACTTAAAAAAGCTGATCATAAATAGAGGCCATCAACGAAAACAAAGTTAAAATTAGTTTAAAAATAATTAAGTTGTAAGTATTTTAATTTCATGCTAGACAGAGAGCTCGCTATACCGAGTTATGACGTAACGCTTCAGGCGTGCCATACGAATGCCATACTAACACACGCTTTGCGAGAAAGGAACAGAGTATCCCCTCTCTATCGAGCTAAAACTTGAAACGCCCTTATCTCAGAGATTTATCAGTAATAGTAATAAAAACAAAAAGTAAAAAATTAATGGAGTTAATAAAAAAAAAAATTGGTACTCAAACAAAATATATACACACAAGCGAGACAGACCGACACGTCTGTAATGTTAGAAAACAACGGTGAAGCAAAGATTCTCCTTAGTTTAGGCTGTCCGTTGATCTTATGAGTAAGGAGTTTGTCTTTTATATGTATAGACTAGCAACGCACGCTTCGCACGGGTGTCTTATTTTTTTACACCTTGGGTTACACTATTGTAGTTTTAGTAAGGATCCCTTTTTTTTGGATAATATAATATAACCTATGTCATCCGGGGATAGTGTAGCTTCCCAACAGTGAAAGAATTTTTCAAATCGGTTCAGTAGTTTCGGAGCCTATTCAATGCAAACAAACAATAAAATCTTTCCTCTTTATAATATTAGTATAGATAAAATCAACAAATTACATAACTGTAAAATTTTTGCTTATTACTCCAACAGTGGGAATCGAAAGTGGAGCGCGGCCAGCAAGAGTTCGACATGATATCGCGCGTGATCAAGAAGGAACTGGAGCGATGGGAGGAAGTCAGGGTCACGGAATTACGAGCCACGGTGCTCAGGTATCTCGAGGAACATATGAAGCACCAGGCCCAGGTAACTTAACTATTCATCCATTATTGTATTTACGAAAACCATCAAGATAAAATGGCGTCGATTCTGTCATACCACTCACTAAACTAAACCAATCTGACAGGACTAAAATTATCTGCCTCTCTTTTCATTTTCATATGTGAGAGAAGGATGGCAACAATTTTAAAGCTGTCAAATTTAGTTTAGTTTAGAGAACAGAATCGATGCCATTACCTATAATAGATGCGTATGAATAGATAGATGATACTAGCTAGATGCGTGGAAGTCTCGCACTGTTCGATTTGATCGATTGTTTCTGCCACGCACCTGTAAGTTGTGGAATGGCATACCACCTTCGGTTTTCCTCCAAAATATGACCTCAATTGCTTCAACCGAAGAGTGAATAGAGTCCTCAAAGGTAGGCAACGCACCGCCAATGCCCCGGGTATTGTATGTGTCCATAGGCGACGGTGACTTACTCTAAGGTGGCACGTCACTTGTTCGCCAAAAAAAAAACGCAAACTTGCAAAAAATACTCCGAACCAAATCTTGGCGCACGCTATGCATTGCGCTGACTTTTTGGGTGTAAGGCAACAGCGATCCGACTACTACGCCGCGCGATGCCAGTGCTACGATGACCTAGCGCTTGTCGCTTGTTAAACAAGCGACGTTTAACACTATGCAAGCGACAAAACGTCTAAATTGCAGTAAATTGCGTCGCATTACGAACTATATAATTGATGTCTTTTTGAACTATATTTTTGATTGTATGTAGTACATCAACGTGTTCCCCGTTAGTTACAATCTGGGTGTCTTCAAGTCGAGAGTGAATCGGTTTCTTCTAGGCAAGCGTGCTCCATAGTAGACCGCATCATCGCTTAACATCAGGCGAGATGGCGGCCAAGCTCAAGCCTATCTTATTATTTTTTTTAAAGCGTCAAACTTGGCATGATTATAGTACACACACTAAAGTATAACAACAAATGATAATGGCCAAGTGCGAGTCAGTGACAAATTTCTGTTCATTGCCAAGTTAAAACTGGTAATTTTGTGACTTGGACTAGCTTATCATTCGAACCACGACCTTATCATTTCACCGAATTGAAATGACATATTTTACAATTTTTAAATTCGGTGTTTTAAATTGATAATTATTGTATTTCGTGGTGGTACGGAACCCTCAGTGCGCGAACCCGACTCGCACTTACATATATTATTGTATTTTATTGAATAGGCTTGTACTCCAGGCTACTCCCATTTAAATTTGGAGAAAATATTCCACTTCTAAGAATGGAAAACTGTGGATGTAACTTGTTTGTTGAACTTGGCACGAAGTTTGTATTTTTTGTAATGAAGTATAGTAACTAATATTCAACATCTCACCCACAGGCTGTACGATACTGGGACGCGTTCTTACCAGAAGCGCGAGCGATCAAATGATTCGGAATGTGGCGACATCGCGCCTCGGACCGCCCCTAGCACTAGTAGACCAAAACCACAAACATTGGTCCACTCGACCAGAGACCAAAATTAACTTGAAGCTTCGTAGGACACAAGTCAGTACTTTATTTTGTAAAATGATCTCGTTTGGATCCCCACTAGCCTGCTTATTGTTTTCTTTCTTCATTCCAACTATAGTTGTTTCACATCATGAAGGCGGGTGATCCTAAGCTATGTAAAATATAGCAGATAACATTTTTTTTTTGGCTTTTTAGGCTGTAGCCACTACAGACATGTGGCCTGAAAAGCCTAATGACTCAAGTTGTCTCTGCTCGTCGCATGTAGGTTTTACAGCAAGCATTTCAACGCAACAATGTTATACGCGTGCAATAAGCATATAATCAATTGTTATAATCTGTCATTTTAAGCCAAAGATTATAAAAATACATATTTAAAATGATAGGCCAATTTTTTTTATGAACAACCATAATCAAAAATCAATCTCAGTGCAACATCTATACAACTCGTTTTTAAAATCCGTGTCTATGACTGATGTCGTGATTCTGGCCTATAACAGGGGCGGATCCAGGAATTCATTTTGGGGGGGAGGGGCATTCTGACAAGGTTCGAAGGAATCAAACCGAAAAATTGAGTCGAATGTATGGAATTGCTAGGTGTTTTGGGGGGACCATGGCCCCCATGCCCCACAAGCCCATGGCCTGGATCCGCCAATGGCCTATAAGCACTGCATTCTGTCAAGTCGATGTGGAATCGTATAGTTTTAAAGATCGTTGCATTTAGTTGCAAGCAACGATATTTAAAATTATCGACTTGTCTTATCCTCACCATTTGTATCATACTAATCTGTGGCAATTTGTAAATGCTTAGTGTGAATTATGCGGAGTTTGGACAAGCTTGCAAGCCTACCTTAAATCGCTCCAACTCTGTCGCTTAATGCGGATGTCTGCAGTAGGGTAAGAGCGGTTGGCAGACTAATTAATCTCAATTAAATAGATAGTTTTTTTTTTTTTTTTTTTGTCTCGTTTTCATGTGTGGCAATTTCCGTCAGCGAAAAGTTAACAGAGCAATTTTAAACATTGCTTAACTTAAGTAAGGTTATAAATATGTCTGGTCGAAAATACAAACGACTTCAGTTTTGGTCTACGTAGTGCGCGATAACGTTTCAAGGTGGCGGACGTACGCTCCCGTGAAATAATGTTAGTAAATGAATTTAGTCTATATACTTACGTCTCTTATCGATCTTTTCGATGTAAAATATTTTATCTGTACAGTAACTAATCACATTTTTATTAACAATAAAGTAATATTTAAAACCAAAGTGAATTTTAAATACACTTTAAATAAAAAGGAACAATAACATCAAGTTTTTTTGTGCATTTTTTGGTTTGTAAATACGTACAGTGATTAACAAACATCTTGAAAAATTAGGTAATAATAGATTTTTAGTTCTGTTTGACAGTCCGTATCCCTAGGTCTGTATTAGGAGATTTCGAGCAATATCGTTCGAATCGGCGAGATCGATGGTATTATATACATATGCCAACTCTCCCTCCACGCTGCTTTTTGTTTAAGATTTTTGCCAGTCACTGTACCATAACTATCTAGTTAGTAAAAAATCGGATTTATATTTATGCATTTATTTGTTTCCAAATTACTGTGATTATGTTTCTTGTTCATTTATTGACGTTATTTTGGGAATATTTTGTTATAATAAGCTTATAAGACTTATATTTTATGTTACACTTTATGTCACATATTGCTTTATTTTGCAATGTTATTCTCAATTTATTTTTTATGTTATTAAAAGCCAATATGGTAGCGTTCACATTATGATTATGTTAAGACGGCAACTCGGCGCCTTATTTTGACACAACTATTACTCCCAAAAACTATTAAAATATACTTTTTTAAATGTAAAAAAATTGCTATTGTATTTTTTTTTAAATATATTTTATTAGAGTTCGTAATGTACTGCAAAAAAAGATCCAGTTGACGCTAGAGGTCAACGAACGACCTCCGCACGCACATACGCACCTATGCGGTGCATTGACCCCGACTTTTGTATGCTTTACATTGCTGGTTTGCAAAATACTAAAACAACAGAGATAAGGCAAATAGCTATTGGTATTCGATTATGTTTATATAGCATAATAATAACGTTTTCCTTACGCTTTCTATGCCAGTAATAATAATGAAATAAAACTAAAAAGTATACTTTTCAAGTTTAGGTGGGTCAAAGTTGTATAATAATTAGGCGCTATTTTAAGCCGTTAAATAATTAATTATGTAATTATTATAAACAGATAGTCTATTAAGTGATGATTGCATTAGTGTCGCGCTCGAAATGATCACTTGAATTCCTTAATATTCCAATCACAGCATTAGATAAAGGCTTTTGGGAGTCTTGCAATTGCTTAAACCACATGCTACGCAAGTCTCCTATTATAGTGTATTTTAAATATTTTGTATTTTATTTAATCTCTTGAGAACTTTCCTTTTCCTTCGCAAAATTATAAGAACAAATAATAAGTAGATTACATTTTTTCTTTTCTATGTATGTATGGAAAGAGTCTCATAGAGTTTGCGTATGAAAAATATTTGAATTTATTCCAAATATTAAATTAATTAAATATATAAACATTCGAATCCCTATTTTTCTCTACATATACATTAATTTAGCACTGGTTAAGCATAATATGCATAAAACACTTCAAGTTAAGTTGTTTTTATATGCACTCGTTCCAAACAAATACAAAATGTATGCTATTTTTAAGTAATAAATGATACAAAATTTATAATAAGCTCATTATTGCATGTGAAAAAATATATATGTTCATAATAACTACCATACTAATATATACCTAAATATGTAAACGGTAGCCTTCGAGCAACTATCCCAAAGAGAAGCAACCATTTGGTTAAAAATAAATTCTGCCAATTTCCGTCATAACATCATCCGAAAAAATGCCCGAACCAAAACTCTACGAATTGTGCAGACTTTTTGGTTAGTTACAAGTTACAAGGTAACCGCGATCCGAAAACAGCGATGTCAGAGCTACGATGACATAGCGGTCAACTAACGTTGAACACTATGCAAGCGACATAACGTCTAAATTGGAGTAAATGTGGCATTGTGAAGTATATAATTGATACAATGACGCTCGGACGGTTTTTTGACTGTTTTCACTTAGAGATTGTGACTTTAGGAATTTTATCTTGATGCATAACATCTACTAATTTTCCCACACCTCTTGGTGGAGCAGGAAGGTCATTTTAATTGCACTGAATGACAGAGATTGTGAGAAATGTAAGATATTTGCACACACATACGCACAGATCTAGCTTCTGGTCAGTATTACGGGCGGTAGTGCGCTTTTACTCTGATATTTTATGCAAAATCATTCGCTAGTTACGGAATCGGACCGACCGGGAATACCTCTCTCGAGGTTAGTTGCTCGATGACTGTAGCTCAACAAGGCCAATGAAAATGTTTACTAAACATGTTATATTTTACATTTCAACATTTTTAAAGCGAAAATGTTTCAACTTGATTGTATGTATTTTATATGACTGCCCAAATGTTATGTTTTGTATATGTGTTTTTCAATCCAGCGTCCATACTACTATTATAAAATATGCCAGGCTGTTTGATCCTCTTTCACACAGCAACTGAGCCACAGATCAACTTGATTTCTTTCATAGCGGATAGTTAGCGGGCGGGAGAGATACATTGGATATTTTTATCCCGGTTTTTTTTTTTTTGCTGAGGGAATGTCTACTCGGGTGCAGCTCGGGGCGCAGCTAGTAACTTTAAACGCCAGAATAGGCTACTCGACGTGTTTTTGATTTAAAAAATAACAGGCTTAGATAAAAAATACAATAAAATTTAATGCATAATTGTATTTATCTTGTATATAGTTCTGATGTATAACCATTCAAAGTTTTTGGTCGAATTAAAATGGAATCTATATTTCCCGCAAAGATAATGTCAATATTTAATTTGTATGGCGTAATTACATAACGTCATTGGTATTGGTAACTATGTGCGTTCTCTGTCTAGCGAGACATTAAAATGCTTAATCTTCCTTAATCTTGTTTTCGGTGATCGGCTCTATTTATGCCCAGCTTTTTATTAAAACATAAAAAAATTATCAGTCTGGTAGCCTATTGTGTTGGATGTATCATCAGTAGCATCGGGTTATGGGCACACCGTGGGCGTGGGCAAGGCGTGGCCACGCCCACGGTCGCGAGTGCATTATGCATGCAACGAGTCGCATTTAAAGTTAGTGGGGATTTAAATGTAAAAGCCCTAACAGACGTGTGGATTTGATTATCACAGGCGCGAGGGAGCGTGATATTTCAGTACATTACTTTCACGCCAGCGGTGTGCCACACAAAAAAGAGAAGTAAATAGAACGGAAAATCTGTTACCAGAAATTGATCAGTGAACCTTGATTGGACATTCTTATTTAGATCATCGCGTCGAACTATCACAGTTGCTATCTGATTTCGAATGACTTGACGTTTTGTTTATATGAGTGCAACTGGCTACTCTTACAAAAACGCCTTGACAGCCGTTCTAATTTAAACAAAAAAATATTCTTTACTGTGGTGTGCCCGCACCATTTCATTTCGGTTGACATGGGCAGTCATGATTTTTAATTATCTTAATTTTGTAACTTTAAGGTGGCAACTCAGTGAGTGAAGCCTTTCCTTTTAATTAGTTAATATAGCTTGCAAATACGCTTAGCTTTTTACAAGCTTTTATTTAACTTCATCATCATCATTTCAGCCGTAGGACGTCCACTGCTGGACATAGGCCTCCCCCATCGATCTCCAAAAGGGTCGGTTGGAAGCGGCCTGCGTCCAGCGTTTCCCTGCGGTCTCTTTAGGTAGGTTTATTTAACTTGCAATGTTTGTTTAAGACAAATCTTGCAAGCTAAATTAGAACCAGTTCCTCCTAACCGATTTTGCTGCAATTTTGTATACACCTTTATTTCTGGTGCCAATACAATATGCAATATCCATTATTGTAATATTTTCAAAATGGCCGCCAAATTTCAAATTAAAAACATAATTTAAATAAATAATAGTGATGTTTTTTTTAAATAAAAGCTTGTTTATACTTAAATATCTCAGTTTATCCAGATTCGTTAAATTGTATATATTGTAGTCATTTGTTTTTATTCTTATCATTTAAGATGCTTAGGTAACTGCATGTTATGGGCATCACACATTTTGGCTGTTCTGTTTTTTGCCCTAATAAGTTATCTAGGACAAGTCGATGTTAAATTTTTTATATTGTTCTTTTCTTGTTCTAAAATTTGTACAAAAGTGTTTACCGGTTTTTTTTTTCTAATAAAATCGCCAAATGTGCGGTGACACTTAAAAATATTCCAAAAGAAATGCATGTTACAGTCAAAGTATTAAATTGGAAATTAAGTTATCTTTTTTCTACATGGCAAGTAGTTGTAGATATTGTATAAAATGTAACTATTGTATGAATTCAAATTGTCCAAATTGATTACTCTGACCGTAACGAAATATGTATATTTGTGCGCCATTGGTCAAGGGTATGATTGCAGAATAATTAATAATTACTTTGGTAGGATTTCAGAGACCAGAGATGTGCAATGTTGTGTGGCTACGTATGTGTTTGACATCCGCCAATAAAGAACCTCTATTTTCATAGCTTAGCTTAGCACTGGTGGAAACGGGTTCAACGAAGCTATGTTTTTATATAGAGAGATGCGTGCTAAAGATGGATGCTACGATGCTGCTACGGTGAGCTAGGGATGCGCGAATGCTGTAGCTATGTACAGACCAGAGTACACAAGTCGCGCATCTTCATAGCACATCTCACCCGGTCCGCTATACCTTTTAGCATTAAACAGACAGATTAACTCTTTATTGTTTACACCACAAATTACATACATAAAACAGCTTAAAAACTAGTGCCACAATCGGCGGCCTTATCACCAAGAGCCATCTCTTCCAGGCAACCTTAGGATGACGAATAACATTTAGTAGAACAAACCCCCATAGTTTTGCAGCTTAGCTTCACCTCGTTCATAGCTTAGCTGCATAGCACATCTCTGGAGGAAAAGGAGCCTTACATTGCTATTTCAAAGTGCAAGTTTATAAACAGAAAACAGTCATAGTGTATTGGCAGCCAATGAGAACGAATGCTGACGCAATTGAGAGTTGTCATTGGTTGACAATTCGCCATATTTGTTAAAATGGTTTTTTATCAACTGTTAATGCTTTCTAGTTTTTGTTCACCCTTGGTTCATGGATCGACATATACATATTTATATTTACCCTTAGATATAATGTAAATCGTAGATAGTATGATTAAAGAATCGAGTCTAATCTATTCCTTATTTTTTATATTGCCAAATATATTTTAGTGGTAACGGTGTAATGGAAGAGAACTATTAATAAAGTATATAATGTTGGTTTCCAATTCAAAAGTGTGTATTATTGATTTGTTAAAAACTTGTCTATATATCGGCCTCCTTGACAGGTCCGTCAACGGCGAACCTGACTAGCGCCGGTTATGAGCGCGTATATGGCTGGCAAAACCAAACTTGGTCTTAAAGGTCCTGTTGTAAGGCGCACAGTGCAACTGACCATCAGTATTGTATGTGTAGGTGTAAGGCTTCGGACGGGTCTTAATATTAAGGCGTTTTGTTTTTTATGTCTACACTGGGTGACTAGGGAGACAATGGAAATATCCGGGTATATCATTGTAGTCATCATTATGAACAACTTTCACGATGGGACCAACACTGAAATCGCGAAAAAAATCTACTGTTCCATACAAAAAGTTCATTAGCACTCATCGAAATGTATGTAACAGCTGTTTTTTTTTTTTTTGCGGTTTATAGGTTGGTCCCATAGTAAGAGTTGTTCATAATGTACAATTTCCACTGTCTCAACAGTCACCCAGTAGAAAGCCTTTAAAATGGCAGACATTACAGTGACCGACAAAGCTGCTTTCTTGCTTATAATTCCTTTTTCTTTCTGGTACTGTGTTAAAAATTTCAAATGTTTGTTTTCCGAATGCTATTTATCTATCCAGGCCCAAGTTGCAACGGGTCATTTACACTATTTGAGTTTGTATTAGTATAATAAGTTTTTTTATTTACGCATTGGCAATTTATTTTTCGTGCTATGATTCACTAGATACTAGGAAAAAATTGTTAAACAAAACCAATGCATATCTCAGAATAATACTGATTAAAAATTAATACTGCTAATCATGCGGCTGTAAATCTAACCCGTGATTAATCATATTTTATCTATTTGATAACAATGAGTAAAAACCACGTTTTGTCTTGAAAATTATGTTCAGTATGAAACAAATAGGTGTTGTTTTTATCACCAAAATATCTAGACGTTTCTAAATACTTGTATGATTTTTTTACAATCTAGGGGCAGGTGAAGTTGAAAGTCTAGGGATTGGAATTCCTTAAAGAAATAATGTATTACCTAGTAATTGCAATTTCTCATGAGGTGTTCCAAAATATGTTAATCCAAGACTACGTGGACTAATGAAGTGTGACTGATAAGGCTGGTTCGAATCCTATCAGATAGACACTGATAGCATTGAATACATATACCACGGTTTATATTGGTAAACATTATTGTTTGGAAAGCAATAAAACTGCCTGGTAAGTGACTTTAATCTATTTATCTATTTTTATTTGTTTTTACCCGACCGCCATTCGCCAAGAAGGCTTGGCCTACAGCTTAAACGCTTAGAACGATTTAGATTAAAGAGGTATTTTTCAATAAATTAATTTTTAGTTGTAGGGATAGTCGATAGGTGACGTCATCATAAATACAAGATGGAGGCGTGAATAACTTTGAGTGCACCCTCTCATGAGACGTAATTATCATTAATTAGAAAAGTGAGAACTGAGAATCCTTGCCATTGGGTTACTCAGTTCAGACAAGCAAGGAAGATAAATAGAGTTAGATGGTAAGGTGGGTGCAATCGCATCTGGCCTAAAAAATGAAAATGAAAAATGAAATGAGGCTTGATGCTTTAAATTGAACTAAAACAATGTAATTTTAACTTTTTTTATAAAAAGCATTAGAAAATACTGCGTTTTGGTTTTTCTCTAAAATTAGTCTTTTAAATCATATAACGATTTTTGATAGCGATTTTTCTTTACTTATTGATAGATAAATGTATCTTCAGTCAATGTTGCCAATATTGTCATGAATTTATGTTTTGCTGAACTAGAAAAATATAGTCATTTAAAAATGTATGATTAGCATTGAATGTGAACTCTTTATCATATTAAACAAATCATATTAATCAATAACTGCCTAACGAATTTGAGATTCCTGATGAAAAACATGTTCCAGAAAAATGCGTGTTTTTTTTTCAAGTCAGAAAAACTTTTGCGGCACTAATTATGATCGAATTAATTTATCTTTTATTCATTCCTCATTTCAGGCAATATGAAGCTCCTTATCGCCTTCGCCCTTTTCGCGGTGGCTTTCGCCGACGAGATCCGCGTGGTGCCTCTGCCTCTATCCCCTCTCTTCTCGATGCCTAGCATGGGCCAAGTGATCATCCCCAACTACATCATCGACGCCGTCGACGCCGTCAAGGTTGGCATGCCCGTGATGCGCGATGAGGCCGTGGTTTTTGATGATGAAGGCTTGAAGGTAAGTTGAAGGTTAATTCGTAGAACGGAGAAAGAACAGCCACACAAGAGTGAAAACCTGCTCTGGGCAGCACCATGGGCCTTACGGACAACTGCTATTACAGGCACCTAATCCGCTCAGTTGGAAAATCACGCGACCGCAAACCGTATCTGGGCGCGATAAGGTTTGCGGTCGCGTGATTTTCCAAGCAGTTGACAGACAATAGCAGTTGTCCGTAAGGCCCCAGATATAATTAAACAGGTGATAAACCTGGTCATGCTTAAAGTGGTGCACAGGAGTTTGGAAACTGAAACCCTGGTTGTAGCTTGTCATCAAACCCCGACCATAAAGCTGGAAACAAACTATCGGACGAGGCTGACGGACGCGACTGATAAGTGTGCAGTCTTTCAAAAGACAACAACGGCTGACAAAAACATCCGGCGCGCCAGATTTCTGTCGGACGTCCGAACACTCAAGGTCAGCTCAAGGTTACGTCCACGACTTGCGTCCGTTAGTTTGCACAGCTCAGTGTACATTCATTATCTAGATACCTTTATGTCATGGTCACATCATAATATTCTACGAAAAAAAAAACATGTTCATATGAGAATTATACGTACGTACCTTTTACGTATGGAGTGTCAACTTGGATAATTTACTTTCTTCAGATTCACTTCGTCGATGCCCCCCTAGACGTCGCTGCCCCAGAATTCAGCCTTTATGAAGTCGTACAGATCGTCGAAGTCCCTGAACCCGTGAGGCTCGGTGAAGCCCCTCTGCCAGCCTTCGAGACCGCCGAGAGCGCCCCTGATACCGTTAGGCTTGTCGATGTTGCCCCCGTTGCTGAAGAGATCGCAGTAGAATCCGTGAGGATCGCTGAACCTACCCTGCCCGAGGTTGCCTCCGTTGCTGAGGAAATCGTTCCCGAGCCTGTGCAAATTGCTGAAGCCCCTCTGCCCGCCTTCGAAACTGCTGATGTCGACGCCGTGCAGTTCGTAGATGCTCCCATTGCTGCAGAGATCGCTGTGGAATCCGTGAGGATCGCTGAACCTACTCTGCCCGAGGTTGGCTCCGTTGCTGAGGAAATCGTTCCTGAGCCAGTGCAAATTGCTGAAGCCCCTCTGCCCGCCTTCGAAACCGCTGATAACGCTGTAAAGTTCGTAGATGCCCCCATTGCTGAAGAGATTGCTGTGGAATCCATTAGGATTGCCGAACCTAGTCTGCCCGTGGTTGCCTCCGTTGCCGAGGAAATCGTTCCCGAGCCAGTGCAAATTGCTGAAGCTCCTCTTCCCGCCATCGAAGCTGCGGAAATCGACGCCGTGAGGTTTGTCGACGCCCCCCTGGATGTCGCCGCTCCTGAATCCATCAGGCTTGCGGAGCCTGCCGTGCCGGCCTTCGAAACCGCTCCCGCCGTTGAGGCTGTAAAGATCGCCATGCCTCAGTTCCGTGATTACCGCGTCAAGCAGTTCGAGGACCCTAGGATGCGTTAACTTTCTCAATTGTCTTTATAATTTTTTTTTATTGTCTTTGTACAGATACCGGAACATAACTTATATACTATAATAATATTATAAAGAGGAAAGATTTGATTGTTTTTTGTTTGCATTGAATAGGCTCAGAAACTACTAAACCGATTAAAAAAAATTCTTTCACTGTTGGGAAGCTACACTATCCCCGAGTAACATAGGCTATATATTTTAATTTTTTTTATATAGGGATTCCTACTTAAACTCCAATAATGTAACCCAAGGTGTAAAAAAATAAGACTTATTCCTGTGCGAAGCTGGGGTGCGTTGCTAGTATACTATATTTTTAGATCTCTTTGGCAAATCGAAGGGGTCGGTGGAAAGGCATTTCTAAGGCTTTTCCTTGCGACCGATTGGTTGTACCTAGTATGTGCATGTGTATAATGCGCTAACTTTTCCACCTCTACACCGCTTTTTGCTGTAGATGTTTGCCGGTCACTATACCTTCCAATCACCTTGCCAATGTGGTTTTCTATCAAACAATTTTTAAATCAGAAAAGTTTACAATAAAATATAAGTTTATCTTTATTAATTATTTTAATTTAATAAATTTAATTTAATTACCCCAATACCATTTGTCGGTTTTTGGGTTAAACTGCCCAGGGAACACAATATTTGCCACATTAGATGCCATTTCTTTACCGAAAGTAATTAATTATCCAAGTCGCCATTAAAGTAAACGCCATTAAGCTGAGTCGAAAACAAACTAACTTTATTACTATAATGTGGGTACCATTACAATATTAAAATATACAAAATACCGAAGGTAATCACTAGTAATATATAACAATTATATTTTACTTATATAGCTTAATTATTTTAATAGCAATGCAAGCCCCCCTTTTTAGCATTTTTAAAGCTATTTATATTTAATTATTATTGGTCAAGTGCGTGACGAGACACTTGCGCGACCTCGGAGGCAAATCAGTTATTTTGTCTTTTGTTTTGTTATTTTGTATACTTCTTGGCATGATTTGGGAGCCATAAAATACAAATAAAAAGTCGACTCATGTAAATTTTTTGCAATATTTTTCCACAATCACCTAACAGAATTGCTTAGACGGTACGGCCCCAGATATTGTTAATCAATGAAAACCCCAGCTCAACAGAAAAACTTAAATCAAAACAAGATAAGAAAATTCTACCATTTAATTCATACACCTAATTAATATTATCTACATAATCTATGATAAAGTTATTTTAAAACGTAATCTTCTGGGTAATCCATGACTTTGGGGAATTGCTTAACTTGTTCCTCGGGTATGTGGTCAAGTCTGGATGGTACTTGGCGGTGTTGGCGTATTTGGTTGGTGACATTCTCTAGAATATTCTCTGGTATGTGCTGGTCAGGGTAGATGAAAAAGCGCCGCATTGTGTGGCGCCTTTGGAGAGTGCCATCCATTGCTCGGTACACTGCTTTCTTGATAATCTGGAATATACAGAGTTGCTTTTTAAAACGCAACATTAAGAGATGAAGTACTTTTCTAACACGCTTTTATAGCTTCAATTTTAACTATGTATGGAAATATTTATGTGGACATGGATTTGTAACCCCCCAAGCAGTATAACATGACAGAAAACGTGTTATACGTTTAACTGTGTCTGTCTGTGGCATCGTAGCCAAGTCCGTAGCCAGGAATTATTTCAGGGGAGATTTGTACTAGTAGAACACTACCTCTCCGCTTTGCATTCGAGGTGTTGACATATCGGGGGCAGTTTGAACCCCCAAAACCCCCTCTGCCAACGACCTTGATTGTAACTCCCAAACTGAGCCAATTTTGATTTATTTCTTTTTGTTTGAAAGGTGACTTGATCGAGTGTTCTTAGCTGATTCAAGGAAATCTGTTCAGCCGTTTGAAGATTATCAGCTTTTTAAAAGGAGTTTTTTTATTTTATTTATTACTATTACCTTCTAATAGTCGTACTGATTTGAAACTGCATAATTTGGTACCAGTGAACTGATCTTATGAAGCCAGGACGTGGATAGTAGAACTCTTCATCATCATCATCAGCCAGAAGACGTCCACTGCTGAACATAGGCCTCCCCCTTTAACCTCCACACTGAACGACAGCCTGCCTTTTACATCCTGCCTGGATGCCATGGATGCCTGCGACACACTGGATGCACAGAACTCTTCGATTCTACTAGAAACCCCTTGAGTTTGTGCCATTTTCGTGTTTTAACTAATCCTTTACATTAAATCCATGACTACCCCGGGAAAACAGAAATTGTAATGTTTACAAACATACTGGGAACAAAGGAATCTTGGACCGTATAAGCTACCGTCTATCTTTGGACAACAGCTTACCCTGTTGGAAGGATTAAAATACCAGAGAATCACAAGCGATAGAAAACTACCATGTTCTTCTTCTTTCGAGTCAATGTTCCGCAAAATACAATTCGACAGGAAAACAATGGGGAAATTTTGGGTCCTACATCCCAAAATAACACGGGCTATAATTATAATACTGTATTCAGACCTTTGACCTATGGTGCAGTAGTGTGGTGGCCCAGAAACCAAACTGAGCACAAAACCACCAACAAACTAGCAACGGTACAGAGACTAGCCTGAGTAGCAGTAACAGGGTACAAGAGCTCTGCACTAGGGTTCATAATAGGGAAATCAAAACCGATTCCTGGTTTGTTCGGTACTCAATATCGACAGCATTATATCTCATTGTTGTTGCACAAACGTTACTGTCGGACTGTCTGGCTGTATCACTGTAGACACGTATGTAGATACTACAAATTTGTACCTACTCTTCATAGGAAAAACATGATACAAAGAGACTAAGATTGTTTTAACACCTATTGTGCCTGCATTTTTAAATGTATGTACGATTTACCTGTATTTTGTGCAATTAACTATCTCCATCTTTGTTGCCATTTCTGTGGATTCAGATTTCAACAAACTAAGATACTTACCATCGTAGGGTCTTTATTATGCAATTCCCAAGCTACAGTCCACGTTGCACCACCAGGGTAGCCAGTGTGGTGGAAGTAGGCTCTCTTCCTCCACTCATCTCCCCTCAGCGCTATTTCCCGGCTGTTTATAGCAATAACGACGTCTCCGCAGTCATTCATAGGGTGGTAAATCGGTTTGTGCATGCCCATTAGGTATTTCTTGATGACATGGGCCGATTCGTAAGGGTCCTGCCACTTGCAGTCGAATATGTGCCAGGTACGGGCGAAGGTGGCCCATTGCTGAAGAATTTCGAATATATAAATGGTTTTATTAGCAAAAACTGAATGTAAGATTGTATTTTGGTTTCACTGAAGGTTTTGGTAGGTTGCCATACCTGAACTCTCTTTGCAGCCGACATATGTTATTTTTATTTCTTTATGGTTTCTAAACCTCCTAAGTTTTTCACTAGGGTATAATAATTTCGTAAAATCCTTTTCAGCAAATATTGTTTTTGAGGTTAGGTTAAGTTTCGTTCTAAAACAACTTCAAATATTTTTTTTAGATATTGACAATGACAGCTTATATCTGTGTTGACCGTTGACAGCAATACTGTCATTATTATTATTATTTTCTTCCATTTCTTGGCACGAGCCATTATGGCCATACCGCCTGTCGTCAACTTATTATTTTGGCACCGCACGGTTTCTGCTTTTAGTCGGAACTTTCCCATTATTTCCACCAGCAAGATGGGCCGGAAAAACTGTATATTGTATGCCATGAACCTCATTGCGAAACATTTTTTAACGACTATTTGCCATCCCCCCCCAAGTCCCACTCCACTAAAACCCCATGTGTCTGTAATCCCTACTGCAGTATAAGCGGGTGTGGTGGTAGGACCAATAAAAATACTGAACCTTGCATAGTTTTAGCAACTTAATACTCTTGGCAAGGCAAGCAACAATATTCAAAAATCATTAACAGCAAGGACTGATGTTAAGCACCAAAAAAAAATAAAAAATTCATTCAGTAAATACATTTTATTAAAATTCGAAAAAACATTACATATCATTACGATAATTGGCTTATTACTAGACACTGGTTTCTTTTAAACAGATTAAATTTATCAGTCGTTTAAATGCAAATCTTTCCTTAGGGTGTAAGCAGACACGTGCATCATGTATTTTTCATTCTTCAAGAAGTTTGCGATGGCCAGTTCTCTGGCATAGTTCCAGGCGTAGAGGTCTCTGTATACTGGTCGGACATACTTCATTCGGCCTTGTGTGTTCACAAACTCGAATACTTCGTCCAGTCTACTCTGATCTTGGCTTTTTATGCTCATTCGCAGTAATCTGGAATGCAAGAAGTAAATGTTAGAAAAAATAACTTTCTTTTTACCTTGTTTTTAATGGATAGTTTATCTTTGTAAAACTTCGACATAGTGACGTGAGCGGTGAGAGGTAAGCACTTACCACAAAACATTAGCCTGCATTTAAATAAAACTGTACGATTTCATTGGATACCTACAAAAGACTTTCTATAATACCTAGTATGTGATAACTACAGAGTACTCCTTTCAGCTTAGTACAACTGTTATGTGCTACCCTTTATTTCTCTGATCGCCTAGCAATACGGCTATGCACACATCAACTAACTTCTGGCTCAACGAATAAGCATTGCCATTCGGCTTGGCTATTCGCCATTCATGCTGAGTACGCTGCCAACTGATAGTGGGCTTGAGCATTTGGTTTGACTTTAGACCCTCAACTGTCTATCTGTTTTTGTAGTGTTAGTGTTAGCTTTTGTATTTTGTTTAGTTAATAAAGGCATTTGCCCATTTTTACTTCTTAAAACTGACAACTATCAGTAAATGTCATAAATATGAGCTTTTTGAGGTTCTTGGTTCTTAAGACATCCCCAGGATGTTTTCTCAGGGTGTCAGGATGGCATTGAAACTACACATAATTTACTTAAATACTTAATAAGTCATTGGTGCAGGGTCAAGGATCGAACCGGATCCCATTAGATTGTAATGCGCACATGATACCACTCCGCCACCATAGTCATCAAAGACGGTTACCTGAATCTGATCTCCGCATTTTTGATTTCCTTAAGTTTATACTCCATTTCCATATCTTTCAGTGCGTGTATTGGTATAGGTTGTCCATCCACCAGTTTCTGGAGGAAATATATAACCTGCTGCGGATTGAAGTCCTGAATGTCTCGGATCGAAAAGGTGAAGTTGCTACTGATGCGCTCCACTAGCCCATCCACGGCTTTAGTTATCGATGTGTCATAGCTTGAAATTACATTTAATATTAGAAAATAAAAAAAAAACACTGCATGCCTAGCTTGGTCCGTGGACAAATTGTCTTACTACCCTTTTAATGTGCGCGTAGTCGCGATAAAGCTAGAATATGGATATGTTTGTTCCTTTCTCGCGGGATAAAAACGATAGAAAGATAATTTGTCCACGTTCCATGCTAACCCTGCAGTTGCTTATTATGCCTCTATTTTTTACACACAGAATAAAATCTCTGTTAACCCCATACTTGGGTTCCAAGATACAAGTGTCGTGCTTAGTTAGGGGCTCACCGATTAACCTCATATACATACATATACTCAGAATCCTAACCAGCTTCTGTTTACTGTTTTCTAAAACTGTAATGTAATTTGTATATTGTATTCTGTTATTTGCTTTGAAATGTATTCTTATATCAACTCGACGCTATTGCTTGCAAATTGCAATTTATCAACCTTTTTAATATCACTCGCTGTTGCCCATTACATCGCACACTTATACTTTCATTCATACAACCCCCTCCCCCTCCCAACGCCCTTTGTCCCCAACGCCCTTTGTCCCTGTCGTAAAATCCTTACAATTAGCAGATGTCTACACCACATAACAAATCAGTTCCTGACAAAATTCAGTTTGTAAGACAAAGCTATTTTCGAGATTGGTCGGTGAATGAGTGAGTGAGCTTTTCACTTTTATTTAAAAGTTGTGACCCGCAATTTCGCCTTCGCCTTTTGAACTCATTTGTCCCTGTCGTAAAATCCTTACTTAGCAGATGTCTACACCACATAAGAAATCAGTTCCAAACAAATATAAGGTTTTTTTTAAAGCAGTTTTCGAGATTGTTCAGTGAATGAGTAAGTGAGCTTTTCACTTTTATTTACTAGCTGTTGCCTTCAATTTCACATAAACTTTAAACTCTCTTTTGAACCCCTTTGTCCCTGTCGTAAAATCCTTTTTAGCGGATATCGACATCGCATAAGGAATCAATCTGCTAAACCAGCTTAGTAGATTAAGTAGTTTCAAGATTTTAATGAGTTAGTCCGTGAGAAACAGATTCATGAGCATTTGTGTTTGAGACAGTCAAATTTTTTTCTTACTTTGGTATAACCGGAGGCATGCCAGGCTTGTGAAACCAAGTGTCCCAATCCACACTATCCAGTCTGATGTCGCCCTTGAAGTATTTGTACAAGTAGGCCTTGAAGTCTGTCGTGTCCAGGGACTTTCTACTGTAGTTGGTCAGGTACGAGCGAAGGAAATCGTCGAACACTCCTATGGAAGGAAACAAGCATATTATTAACATATAGAGTATTCTTTTTTATATTTGGCTAGCCGTTTTGAGCACAAGCTCACCTGATTTTATACAGTGTGTTCAAGGTTCAAAACGAACAATAATTGTACTAAAGCATATCTCCCATGTTTGTCTGATCTGAGGTATTGTAACAATATTATGGGTTCGTGAAATGTTTGAGAATAACGTTCGCGCGTAGAATAAATAAATAAATATTCGGGACGTGTTTGCTCACATGGTCATCTGACCCCAGATTAAGCAAAGCTTGTACTATGGCTGCCAGAGACTGATATACATACATATATATTTTTTGATAGGTAGGTACATACTTAAATAGACATTAACACCCAGATATAGAACAAACACAAATGTTCATCACATGAATGTTTGTCCTAGGTGGGAATCGAACCGATGCCCCCAAGCGCAGAAGGCAGGTTCACTACCAACATGGGGTATCTTTAATTTTTTTTTTATAGAAGTAGCATCGTTTGTTTGCGGCTGCGAGTGCCAATTAAGACGCCGCCGAACACGCCTCGTACACTTATTTCGCAGGTTGTGATGCGTTCCATGCATTCAATAATTATATTCTAGCCTTTATTTCAGTCGCCCTTCAGATCTTATTTGTCTAATCTTTTAACCATTCTTTCTCGAGCACATTGCTTTTATAGACAGTTCCGTGCAGACTTTAGCAACATTGTGTTTGCAAAAACTTCAGTGCTATTGCAATAAAGTTGAGAATAAAATAAACTTGGTTTTCGTATAGAATACGTGTAAATTACTATACATATTTAACATTTGTTATTTTTATATATGTGTTTGATCTATATCTGGGTGTTAGAAATATATATGTATGTATATCAGTCTCTGGCAGCCATATCACAAGCTTTGCTTAGTTTGAGGTCAGATGACCGTGTGTGCAAAAATGACCCGGATATTTATTTATTTTGTCTTTATTTTTATATATAAGTTGTGTGCGTTTTTATTGTGCGCGTTTTAGGTTTATAGTCTTATGTATCTATGCTGACATCTGTATGTGAAACAGCCTAGCCTGTTACGTGTCTGTGATGTATGGACGGCATAATACTATGGTTTAGCGCTAATATACACTAATATTATAAAGAGATTTGATTGTTGGTTTGTTTGGTTGTCCTTCAAAACTCCTTCCTTCCTCAGGCCCCACTCCAGGCTTTTACCTGTATAATAGGAAAGAACTATCATACATCTATACTAATATTATAAAGAGGAAAGATTTGATTTTTTGTTTGTGTGCATTGAATAGGCTCCGAAACTACTGAACCGATTTGAAAAATTATTTCACTGTTGGGAAGCTACACTATCCCCGGGTGACATAGGCTATAATCTACACCCGTGCGAAGCTGGGGCGGACCGCTAGTCGCCTCGTTAACCGAACATATATCGTACTGGTTAACAAACACTCGAAATCTATCACTTACCAGGTCCTCCAAGCAAGTCCTCCAAATATCTCAAAAATAGTGACCCCTTCTCATAAGGAACAGTAGAAAAAGCGTCATCCGGATGTGTCCCATTCAAATCCACCACAAGTCTCGTCAGCTGATTGTCTACCCCTAACTCGTCTACGACCTAGAAAAAAATACCTTAATAAATATAAGGTGTGCTTACCGGGACCTCCGAGTAAGTCCTCGAGGTAGCGAAGGAATAACGACCCTTTTTCGTAAGGCACGCGGGAGAATGAGTCGTCTGGATGGACGTTTTTCAAGTCTGGAACTAGCGCAGTTAAAGGGTCTTTGACGCCTATGGTGTTTATCTGGAAAATTGGAGTATTATTGGCACACAGAGACCTACCCGGGCATGTCTAAAAAGTGCGACCAGAACCACCAGAAGATGGGCAGCAGCATCCTCCCATGTCAGGCAGGTTACCGCTCAGTTTGCGTGTTAAGAGGGAGGCCTATGTTCAGCAGTGGACGTCTTATGGCTGGTGATGAGGACAGAAACCCCCGAACGATATATTTGAACTCAGCAAAGGATTATTATTACCTGATATAAAAGCTGTTCATAAAATAGATCCCATTTATGAAAACAAAATAAAAATTTGTTCAAAAATAAATAAGTTATACGTATTTCAGTTTCATGCTAGAAAGAGAGTTCACTATAACACGTTATGACGTCAAGCCTTGCGCGCGCCATACATATGCTATACTGACACACGTTTTGCGGAGGAGAGACAGAGCCATCCGCATGTATGGCGCACTCTATCCCCACCAAAAGCTTTAAACGCTTATTTATCAGAAATTAATCATCTAATTTAATGTGTGTATTAATTATTTAATTATATCCTTCGCTAAGCTTGTTTTCTGTATCCATAAAAATGAATCCATATTTACTTTGGTCACGCCATAACTTGAGAACGACTTTGCCGATTTCATTCATCTTTTTTGTAAGTTTTCTAATACCTTGTAGAGGGTTGTGAAGGAAAGAAAGATAAGGAAAATGTCGATGAGAATTGAAAAATTCCCATTTGACAGTTCTAAGACAGGACAACGTCTGTCGGGTCAGCCAGTTTGTAATAAATTAAACATTAGAACAATGGCCTATTGTTGCTGATGCAGGCGTGAACAAATTATGGAAACACTAAATATCATATTACGGAAAATATACTCACAGTTTCAGTCAACTCTTGAAGGCCCAGTATACTATGGAAGTCCCTGATCTTCTTCGCTTCCACAGGGTCTTGCTCCAGGGATGCAGTGACCTTCCGTTCAAGGTAGACGGTGAAGCCCTCGTTCAGCCAGAAGTGCTCGAAGTTTCTGTTGGTGACCAGGTTGCCTGTCCAGCTGTGCATTATCTCGTGGACTATGACGTCAGCTAGACTTTTGTCGCCCGCCTGGGGAGAAAATGTTTGTTTTATTGTCAAAAAAATGTGAGAGGTTTCCTAAGAGGCGTACTACAAAATGAACCGTAAAATTTTAAGTATTTGTATTTTCGGGCATGAAACGAATAAATAAAGCCGTACTTTTCAAGATAAATATAAAATAAGTAAACCATAACATATTAATTTTTATTTTATGACAGTAATTTAACGAAATCCATTCTCAAACTTTCCCTCCTAAAGTTTAAAGAAAAACTACATTTGTAAATTGGAGGTAACAAATGGATATGTTGAGTTTTACCAAAATTTGAAGCCAATACATTCAATAAAAAAAAATACAGATCTATTTAATACAGCAACTGAATTTTCTACAATCTTATTAGTTGAAAGAAAAATTATACCAAAAATCCAGTTTTCGATGCTTTTTTCATCAAAAATGTGGTAGGACCCTAAATGAGTACAATGAAGAGACCTTTTCAAGATAAGACACCGCAAGCACGTAAAACTTTATGAAAACCCTGCGTGTCGCATTTTTTGTACCTTCACGAGAATAATTTCGTGGTAGTTTAAAACAACGGCCAACTGTTTTCGAAGAGTCATTAAAGTTTACTGTGGCGCAATTTCGCTTTTTTTGTATTGACGTCTGACGTGCTACTGCCAAAATGACAACAGGGTTGACAGCCACCTCGCCTGGTGTTAAGTGATGATGCAGACTACGATGAAGCATATGTGTGCTTCATCGTAGTCGAAGTCGTTGCCTAGAAGAAACTGATTCACTCGCAACTTGAAGACCCCCGTATTGTAACTATCGGGGAACACTGATACAGGTAGCGATTGCCACAGTCAATTCAGTATGCTAAAAAAAATTAACCTATGCCAATTCCAAAACCATTTCGAGATTTTATGTTACTAACCCTTATTTTTCTACTCTGACCCTTTAAAACGATAAGATGCCATTTATTTTAACATAAAACTAAGAAATCATTCGACTTTCATTGACCTCTAAATGACGTCCCGGTGTAGCATTTTATTTTCTGTGCCTTTTAAGAATAAAAATATTATACATTTGACACACTGTTCGTCACACAGAATAGAATATTTTTTCATTTCTGTGGTTTGACTGTCTGGTTTTTTTCAGGGCTGCCTATATGGGGTGCTTTTTTAGACTTCTCAACGCAACGAAATTTTGTGCTATATGGTGACGTCACATAATTTCAATTTTCAAAAAAATATTGTAAAATAACTACTCGATAGAAAACAAAAATATTGAAATTAGTTTCTTAAAATAGCATTATCTACGAAATAAAAATACAAAAAAAAAACTTTACATACCGAATTCACATCCACTGACTGCTCCCTAAGAGTTTTTATATATAACTATGACGCAATTCGGCATTTTTTACTGACTCCTGTAAAAACGTTTTTTGGCGCCATTTCCACTGCATTAGCATGTTGATTTAACGAAACACCAAAATCTGGCCAATTTCCACTCACCCTCACTCCACTAAAAAAGGGTGAAGTAGGACAGAAAAGGGATGAATAGCACAGTAGCTTGACTGACTGTTTCTCGTCATCATCTACACTGGAGCAACTTTGCCCAGTGCCCAAGAGCCTCTCTCCGGTATTTAAATACGCTGGGTTTACTCAGGTGGATGCTGGTAGGGCGAAATGCACAATACACCCCAAGTGGGGTGTAAACGGACACAACCATCACTATCCCCTCATTTTGAAGTCAATAAAGAACAAAGCTCCTTTCTTGGCCCATCTTCATCAGGAAGTACTTGAAAATATTTACCAAGAGTGTAGGAGTAACGAAGGTCAGGCAAGGGTTCTCCATGCCCCCGTAAGGGAAGGAGGGGGGTAGCACAAGGAGGTCGTACTCAGTCCACTGGTACTTGCCGCAGAGCTTCTCCGCGGCTTGTAGGTACCGCTCCGTGTCGCCAAACTCCCACGCGCTTTTATCTAGAACCTCCTTCTCGGACCACACTCTTGACCTGAAAGTGGAACGATACAAGAGTGAGAGTCCACGGAGATGTGTGGAGCTAGGCTGGGCTAAAATGTCTGTGAAACTCTAAATAAAACGCAAGAGAAACTTAGGTCGTGTTCCCAATCTCGCCAACAACGCTAATGAGTTTATTCGTGCCATGCGCTGGGTCTCCTAGCGCTGTTAGCGTGAATTCGGAATGCATCCTTAACTTTGTTGTAACATTTCAACCCAGTCTAGCTCCATATTGCCCCAGAGAGCGATCAAAAGCATGATGAACAATGTGAAAGTCAGGATGATTTTGTTCCATCAACTGGTCAGTCCTTGGAGGCATGGTCAGATGGTCACACCCATTTTTCTATCGGACTGCCAGAGCGGGTACGAGAAATCGTTACCGCTCTATGGCTGATATTCCGAAAACCCATACAAAGCGCTTAGATTCCACTTTTATTGTGCAAACTGCTAGTCTGTCGAATGCGCTGCCTGAATATGTACTCCGATAGTTACAATCCGGGTGTCTTCAAATCAAGAGTGATTCGGTTTCTTCTAGGCAAGCATGCTTCAAAAAAAGCACTTCGTTTTGACGGGTTTTCGAAATATCAACCACCTTTTCATGTTAAATGTTTCGAATAGTATGGTAATGGAGGGACGAACTGGACTCCTACTTGAAAGACTGGACTCAAATTGCCCAAGACAGAGAGAAATGGAAGGAGAGAAGGGAGGCATTTTCCCTGCAGTGGGACGATGCAGGCTAATATATATAGGGTCTTTCATTAGGCGCTACCTATCTTTTAAATAAAACAAAGTGTGTGTGAGATATCATCGAAAATTTTTACTCGTTTGAAAAACCTATCGATGCCATTATGTATGGAATATAACATCATTCAAATGTCCGCTAAGGCTTCTCTGTGTGGAGCGCATCCGAAATGTCTAATTTTCCATGACTCTGGCGCATAAATCAGGCTGAATTTGACCGATGGCATGGGTTATATTGGCTTTGAGGGGCGCTGTGGTTTGTGGCTTATTTGCATAGACCTGAGTGAGACTTAAGAAAACCCCACAAGAAAAAGTCTAACGGGGTCAAATTGCACGATCTCGGTGGCCAGTTGACATCACCTCCACGTGAGATGACCATGTCCTCAAATCGCTCATGCAGAATATCCAATATGGCGTGAGCTGTGTGGCACATAGCGCCGTCCTGTTGAAACCACATTTCGGATGCGCTCCACCCAGAGAAGCCTTGGTGGACATTTGAATGATGTTATATTCCATACATAATGGCATCGATAGGTCTTTCAAACGAATAAAAAATTTCGATGATATCTCACACACACTTTGTTTTATTTAAATTTAAAGATAGGAAGCGCTTAATGAAATACCCGTTGTATATCTACATCTCATCGAGGTTGTTAGTATCTATTTAAGTATGTATTTAAAACTATATATGTATGTATATCAGTCTCTGGCAGCCATATCACAAGCTTTGCTTAGTTTGGGGTCAGATGACCGTGTGTGCAAAAATGTACCAAAAAAAAAAAAAAATTTGTGTTAGTAAGCTTTTGTTTTATTTAGTGAATTTAGTGACTTACCTAGGTCCGAGATATTTAGATTTCAGTTCTCCAACAGCGATGGCGACCAGATACGATGGCAGCGGCATTGGCTGCCGGAAGGAAGTCGTGTTGCCTTTCACTTCGCCCCGGAGTGCGCTCATTAGCACGGTAAACTCTGAAGGCGCCGTCACTTCGGCGTCGTAGGTGAACTTGACGGCCGGCGTGTCTTGGCAGGGGAGAATGGAGCGGGCGTGGATAGGCTAAAATATTTAAAAAAAACTATAGTCTGTCCATTATGTTAATCGCTTTTTTACAGCTCATACAAATTTGACGTTATAACTTTGTTAAGCGTCTAGCAAATTATATCCCAAACAAAACGTTTGATCTAGCATTACCTCTCTAGAAGGTTACGTCAACTGGAAAGCAATTTGGCTTTCAAGATGACGTAACCTTGTAAGGTAGTTGTAATTAAGAGGTAATGCTAGATCAAAAAACACCACCTTTACAATTTCCAGCAATTTAGTTTTTACCTGACATTGGCTGAACATGAAGGGCAGCGTCTTCCCGGAAGTTTGGTTCGGGTCCAGCCATTGCAGCGCCGATGCTTCAGGGGACGTGCTGTACCTTATCTTTATTGTTAACCTGAAATATATAGTGATAATGTTATAAAGGGTGACTGCAGCCCAGACCGATAAATTTTGTGGTTTAATTACATATCTTTCACGCCGTTAGCACACTGTCACCGCGAAAATATAGCAGCGAAACTGCTACTCGTTGGAATATCATAAACATTATTTATTTATGACAAAAAAAAACACTATAAAGTTAAAAAGAAAACTGAACCATGACTTCTATTTTTGTGTCACATATGTGCTGTATGTATCATTGTAAAGGATGCTGTACAATCACATGACATTAATATTATAAATGCGACAGTTTGTGTGTAGGTGTGTACTGTGTATATGTTTTACGCACTTAATTCCGTAACGGCTGAACGGAATTGAAATTCAGTAAATAGCTTGATTAACTCCTAGTATGCTACTTTATCAGCAGCAGCTATTTCGTCCAGCAGTGGACGAACATCAAATAGACTGATAATGATGATAATGCCACTTTATATCCTGAGAACTGAGAAGTAAACTGTTCTTGTAGCATAGCGGGTAAAAACAGCAGGGCATTGCTTCTTAGAAATATGCGTAGGAGAAACTTCAAACGCGTCGTCGGCGCCTATGTTCGAGGTTTGACATATATAGGATTGTATAAGGTTTACATTTAAACTATTAGTGGTATCGAAGACACGGTTTATCGGCGGAGGTGTGCTACCGGCGTTAGGGTGCGTTTCCACTGAAGCGGAGCTATGTAGCGAAGAAGAGCGGACTTGGTAGAGTCGAGCGGACTTTTGCAGCGAAGACGAGCGGTGACGCAGTGCGCACCGCCTGCATGCCGCCGATGCTGTCGCACACACACTTCTCTCTATACCCCGCTCCGCTCGCATCGCACCGCTATATTCCGCTCCGCTCTGCATCGCTATACTTCGCTCCTCTTCGCTGCGCTACTCTGCTTGCCATACAATTTGAAACAATTCTTCTCGTCTCCGCATTGACTGTTTCCATTGCAGCGGAACTGAGACGAGATGTAGATTTCAACTAATATAGATTTCAACTAATGTTATTGGTCAATTCCGGCATGTCTCTGCTCCACCTATGTGAAAACGCACCTCATATATTGTCCGTTAGGCAGCTTTATTTTAGACGTTTATTTCAATGCAAATTATGATTCCGATGACATCTTATGATCTTTGAAGTCCGAATTAAAAATCTAGGATTAAATGGTTTTAGTCTACTTTTGATTCAACATTTTTAAGCGCTGGCCCATATAGTTTTAAACATCTTTAAATTCAGAGTACCTACCTAATAAAGTTACAATGTTACTAGGTTCAAACAATATTTAGATGAGACGAACTAAAGGTAGACTTCCGTGCATCGCGACCGATCGTAGCCGCGTGCGGCTGATGCGACAATACTCGCACTATGAAAATGTATGACGTCAGTCGTCGGCCGCGCGCCTCTGTCGCATACCTCGGATGCAGCGCTATACATTTTCATAGTGCAAGTATTGCATCAGCCGCGCACGTAGACTCGAGCGTCAGACGCGCGCAGCTGTGATAGGCTGCGATGCATGGAAGTGTACCTTAAGAATCGAATTTTGTATCGAGGCGAACAACACTACGTAGTAATCATTACTAATGCTGTGACTATACCGAAATACCGCTCCTACTAAAACGTCAATAGAAACGAAAATTACTTTCTGATGCGTTTAGGGCACGCATCCGCCAGCCTGTGCCTCGGTAGCACTTTTTGATCATCGTTCATTACGTTGCGCAAATAAAGCGACGGCACTTGTTTTGTTTGTTTAGTTAGAGTTTTAGTCTCCTCAGGGTCCACCGTCATCGCCGGTATCCCCATCTCTTTCTTACAATTGAGAGGAACCCTTTTCAGCTCTTCGGTGGTGGTCACGTGATGGTGCGAACCGCGCGGCCCGAGTACGTAGATTTCTCCGCGTTGCAATACATTCATTTCACCGAAGCTTTTTTGAGCAGGTACAATGATTTCTTCTCGGTCCGAGTCTATCGAACATTCTGAAATCTTCCTGCATTTACGTGTCATTTTTAGATGACATGTCTAATGACTATATTATGAAGAAACTACTCGAGCTACTACTTTAATATATTATAATAAAGTGAGTACAGCTTAAAATGCTGAGTACCGTTTGCGCGGCCAATTTAGTGTAGGGTCTACTTATATGGCAAGCGGTCAAAAAACGGAACGCTGATACAAGTCTTTCCTTCCTCGTACATACAGGTATATTCGAGGAAGGAAAGACTACCGTTTGATCACATCTCACTTGATAGTAACGGTGCAAACTACTACTACTTTTTAGCTTGTAAGACAGCACCACAGAGGTACAATTAAGTAATTTATGTACAGCACTGCGTTTGGCAGAATGGAATATTTTATTTAAATGAACGAGTAGATTCGTAGACGAACGAAGGTTACCGACATAGCCCACCGGATAAGCATGTTGAAGTGGCAGTGGGCAGAGCACATAGCTCGCAGAACAGATGGCCGATGGGGCCGAAAGGTTCTCGAATGGAGACCACGGACCGGTAAGCGCAGCGTAGGACGTTCACCCACGTGATGGACAGACGACCTAAAAGAGACCGCAGGGAAACGCTGGATGCAGGCCGCTTCCAACCGGCCCTTTTGGAGATCGGTGGGGGAGGCCTATGTCCAGCAGTGGACGTCCTACGGCTGAAATGACGATGATGATGATGATGAACGAGTTGTAATGCTAACCAATCTTCACAAGGAGGGAACTGCTGTTTGTCCACATTGTTATAGTAGACACAATGGTGTTGGCAAGCGTTATTGTGCTCCTCGTCCACGTCTTTCTTCAGAAATTTGAATATATCCGGTTTGTACATGTATCCAGTGTATGTCAAGTTTATATCATCTTTGGCGACCGGTAAATGGAAACATTTCTGGCATTCACTTTTAAGCCACCTTTTTCAGAAATTGTATCGTTAGATATTGAACTTTTCGGTATTTTACACAGAATATCGTTTTGAATGGCTTATAGTGCGGTATTCAGAAAAAAGGCTAACAGCCGCACTCAGAGACGTTACTTAAGTTAAGGAATACTTAAAATTGCTCTGTCTCATTTTCATGTGTGACAATTTCTATTATTTAATTGCTCTCTCTCTCTACTGTTGAGAAAGCAAGACCACGTTCAATGCAAGATTAAAACTAGAATGTTTTTGAGGTCTATTGTTGCTGTAAAAAACCGATTTCACCCCAAATACAAATTTATGGTTTTTTATCCTCTTATAATTAAGCAAGGTTTCAACAGACAGACAACGAACTTATACGGGATCCTATGGAACCCTAAAAATAATTATTTTTCTGCTTTTGAACAAAAATTCGAGAAATGAGTTGGAAATTGGTGGGTTGGAAATAGTAAATGAGTAACAAAATCGTAAAAGTTTTTTTTTAATTTCTCTTTATGTCCCGTTGCCGGAGTATCTTATGCTGTTGTTTCTTAGTCGGGTTTTATTGTTTTTCTTTTATTACTTGTAGAATATTCTTATGCAGTTACCAGGCTGTGATAAAGCAGTGACGAAATCGATCATATTCGTGAGTCAGTCCAAAACACGCACATTTAGCGAAATGGAACACAGTTTTTTTTTTACTATCAATCATATTAAAACTATGAACAATTTGGAATACAGTCGAAAATTATAAATTTGTACGCGAATTTAACATAGAAAATAATCAAACTAAAATTCCTAGTTAGAACTGTTATAGTGTTAATAGTGTTAACACACGTATGGATTTGGTTGACCTCAACCGCCGTCTGACCAACGGGAGAGAAAGAGAGGGAAATATGATATTCTCACTCTTTCTCTCCCGTTGGTTTGACGGCGGTCCGTCAACCAAATCCATACGTGTGTTAACACATATCATATTCCCCTCTCTGTTATAGTGTTAACACACGTATGGATTTGGTTGACGGACCGCCGTCCACCAAATCATATTTCCCTCCCTTTCTCTCCCGTTGGTCAGACGGCGGTTGAGGTCAACCAAATCCATACGTGTGTTAACACTATAAAGTAAACGTAAGCTCGACCTCTTTGACCTTTACGCGCTATCTCGCTTGCACAATAGACATTTCTATGTCAGAATAAATAAGTTGATAGTAAAAACAGTAAAACAACATTTTTTATACAAACTATTAGCTTTAACAACAAAAAAAAACGCCATCTTGTAGCGGCGGCCAAATTGAATTTAGTTTGATGACTGACACTCACTTTATTGTACTCTACTAATCAGTGCCCAACCCAAAAACATGATTTTTATGGTGTATGTATAGACAATTTGTCCTTATAGAGTACTAACAGATTGCCATAAAAAAATAATTTGTCAGTTGGTATTTAATATTTATACTCTGTGGCATATACTCACTTGGCGCCAGAATTCAAGCCTTGATTCAGTGTTATTGTCAACTTAGATCCATAGTTAGGAACTTCTTCTCCGATGTGAAACTTCAATGATTTGCCCTCATCCGTCTCCACTGACTCGATGTTTAGTTTGCTGGTGTCCAGAATCTAAAAGTATACATCATAATATCTGAGTAAATTTACTACCATAGAACAACAGTAATTCAAATGAAAACTTAAAGCTAAATAAATTGTTATAAGCGGTTAGTTATAGTGATGTAACGAATGTCATATTTTGGACATTCGCGAATGCGAATGCGAATATCTGCTGCCAACATTAACTGTTTATGCATTACTAAAGTATTAACTGTTAACTCCTATGTAAAATGATTATATTTATACTATAAACTATATAATATAGATATTTAATTATTTATACTATAAACATTTTGTGATTATAATGACAGCAACTCATGTTAAACTTTTATTTGATTTTAATTATAGTTTATTTATTGTAGAAGTATTTGTAGATTATTATTTTTAGATAAAGCTAAAAATAATAATCTTTAATGTTATCATTAAACTTTGGTAAAAATTCATAGAAGATTATTTTTGTTTGTTTACATTGCATTTAGGCCATTTATTATATAGTTTTGTTTGTTAAATTCTTATGAAAATATTATTGTTAAGGTTCTTTGCCCAAAGTTAAATAAATAAATGATACCAAATGATAAAGAGAAGACTGATAATGTGATTACGAGGTTAAGTTACTTTTTATTGCATTAAAAAACATAAGAAATTAATGGAATTGGATTTTCTTATATTAACTAACAATTATTACCTATTTAAAAAAATTATACACGCAAAAACATTCGCAATAATTTCGCGAATGCGAATATGCAAAAATATGCGAATATTCGCGAATGCGAATATTCGTTGCAAAGTCATTACAGCAGGATTATATTGAATGTAGTTTTTATCATGGTATACAGAACACTGGGACTAAACTAAATAGAGGTCATTGTACTTATCACTATGAAAAACATTTACTAAGAGACTAACATTGAAATTGCGAAATAAAATCAGGTGTTCCAGAAACAAATGTCATTCGCACTCAAAAAAAATTATGGAGCAGGTGATTTTTTAATCGCCGTTTCAAACTTGGTGCTATTGTGAAAGTTTTTCCTAGCATTCAGTTTATACAATGAACTCCACTTGAAGTACCATCGGTCCGTGTAACCCTATATAAAGAACTGTAGTATGTAATTGAATTTTATCAAGCAAAATAAACAGAAAATAACTGGCCAAGTGCGAGTCGGGATAGCGCACTGAGGGTTCTGTACACCATAAAATCTAAAAAGTAGTGCAAAAAGACAACATCACGCCCAGGCAGTCGTACCCATCCAAGTACGGACAGTGCCCTACGTTGCTTAACTTGGTGGTGAACAGAAATTTGTCGCAGACTTGCATTTGGCCATTTGTTGTTTCACTTTAGAGTGTGTACTATAATAATGCCAAGTCTGATGCTTGTATTACCATTTTTACACTAAAGCAAATACAAAAATATGTTGACTAGCAATGCACCCCGGCTTCGCATGGGTGTAATTTTTTTTTTTTTTTACACCTTGTGTTACATTATTGGAGTTTTAGTAAGGAATTTTCTTGAAGATATAATATTGCCTATGTCACCTGGGGATAGTGTAGCTTCCCAACAGTAAAAGAATTTTTCATATCAGTTCAGTAGTTTCGGAGCCTATTCAATGAAAACAAACAAACAATCAAATCCTTTCTCTTTATAATATTAGTATACAAAAAACGTTTACTGTATGGGGACCCCCCTTAATTTTTTACGTTATTATTTCTTAGTTAATCCGCCGTAACATTACGTAACATATTCCGTGATCATTTCACCTAGCTATCTATTATGGTTAGAAAAATACAGCCGTTAAGAAGTAGGACAGATGGCAAACAGACAGCGTAAGCTTAGTAATAGGGTCCCGTTTACACCTTTTGAGTACGGAACCCTAAAAAAGATACAAGTAAAAATACATACCACTTCAGATATATTATCTATAACATCTATATTGAGTGTAGCAACACCACACAAAACTTTTTTTTCAAAGTCCACATTCAATGACAAAGATGTATGCTTCACTACAGCCAGTTCTACAATAAAATAAACACAATATTATATACAAACACCAATGAGGTAGATACGTTTTACCAAGGTCTGCGCTGCAAACAAGTTAGTTAGCTTGAGTGAACTCAGTTCGTCCTGTGTCTGGCGACAACACAAACATACGATGCGTGATTTAGGAGTATAAAAAATAATCAAAAATGCCATGTTGTGTTTATAAAGTGAAATACTTACACTAGGACTTTTTCTGGTCTTCACTCTTATTTAAAGCAATTTCAACCTCATTGTCATTTCAATACAGTACAAATTGACTGATTGTCATCAATAGGCTATTGGACTGTTTTTTATTCATCATCGTCAGCCTGTATCAACCCACTGCTGGGTATAGGCCTCCTCTCCCTTGCGCCATTGATCCCTGTCTCGGGCCAATCTCATCCACATATGACCTGCGAGTAGTCTGATGTCATCGACCCATCTGGCTGCTTGTCTGCCGATGTTTTTTATTACTATCCTTTAAAAAACTGACCATAAATAGAGCCGAATACCAAAAACAAAATTGAACAGAAAATGTAGGAAGATACTACACAAACACACTAGACGACACATGTAAGTGCGCCGTATAAACTCCATACTGACACTCACCTTGCAAGAAAGGGACAGAGCACTACCTAATATGAACATAAAGTTTAAATGCTTATATTTCAGAACTTTACTAGTTGTTGTACTAGTCAATTTAAATAGTTTCTTCAGTATTTTTAATTATATTTTCCACTAAGCCTGTTATTTTTGACAAATCAAACACCTGTCCGATAGCCTATTCCATCTACATCACTAGATTAATTGTGCCAGTGCCCCATATCCTTGCTCTAGTATTTCAAGGAACTGGGTTGGCTTGGACAGATGCTGGTAGAGGGAAATGCACAATACACTCTAAATGGGATGTCAGTGCATGACGTATCCGCCATCTCAAATAAGAATGACCGAAAAGAGCTTTATTAACAATTGAAACTTATTACTAACTTACCAGGTGTTGAAAAAGATGATGGATCCATAGGACTTAAGGCACCCATTGCTCTCACTTGACTTGTAACAGAAAACAAAAACACAATAACATTGATAATAGCCATGACTGTACGACAATTAGAATGTGATTGAATTGATCAAGCTATTGATCGCATAAATCAGAAATCACTTTCCAGATTGCCGTAACATGATATTGTACAACGTGATACGGTGATGTAATTGTCGAAAACGAGTTGAATACAATAATAAATTGATTGTTTAATATGATTTTATCTCTGAGGTTTTTGAGCACTTTGATGCTGTCATGATAATTTTTATGAAGTTTATCAATTTACTGACAGTTTTTGAAGATAAAAGAGATGAGAAGATCTAAGAAGATATTTTAATGATAAAAATATGAAATGATATATGCCTGTATTTTGCAAGTGTTTATTAACACATAGGGTTGGTATCTGTCTCTTGCTCATGATAATAAGCTACCAAATGGATTTCATTAAAAAGTGTGTCTATAAGGTGCGTTCGGATAGGCTATGATGGCATTTTTAGCATTGTCAAAATTGGCGTTGATGTAAAGCGTTCGGTTTGAGAATTTTGCCATTTTTGCCACTTTTGAGCCCTACCCTAAACGAACGCTACAGTCGCCAGCGGTCGAAAAAAATTCAAAATTCAAAAGTTTATTCACACTGTAGACATATTCCATGTTCTTAGAGCCGTCAGCTTTTACAATAAATACGTATCATTATTTTCTAGGCGAATGTTATCATCACAATCGTTCATAATACAAAGTTAAAATCTTAGGTAACCCTACCCACATTAAAATAATAGAACACGTTTTAGAGAATAAAGTATTAAAATTAAGATCTGCAATAGCATCAATAGCGGTGACGTCAAACACCGTAGTTCAAAGAGAATACAATCCGTAGTTCACCGTAGATTTGTTGTAAAACGAGAAACTGAAGAATTATTACAGTCGCGCGAAAACAAAACACCAAAACACCGCGAAAAACAAACGTCATAATCCTAATGTCAAAAAACGATCACAACGATCCCATGTCGCGAGGTGGGTCAAAAGTGGCAGATTACGATGGCATTTTTAGCTGTTTTCGACCTATCCGAACGGTGAGCGAAAACAGTTAATAATGCCACTTTTGCACACACATTCCCAAAACGAACGCTACATGTGATCGTTATTGGCGTTTGTAACAGTTATTTTTGCCACCAAGGGGCTATCCGAACGCACCTATAGTAAGCCATGATGGTTTCAGAGGATGACAAATACAGACAGCTACTATGTAGATGACAAATGATTCACTCTCTGAGCTGGTTGGGCTCAATTGATTCAATAGTCTATTAAGAAGCATTTACACCAGGCTATTTGATAATTGCTGTAGTTGATAACCAACAATGTAATAGATAGTCTCTATTTACACAACATTGATAAAGGCTTAGTAGAATGGCTCGACTGCTGTAAATGGTCCATAGTGACCACTTGCAGCCAGCGCAATAGCGCTAGGACGAATATTCTAGGGTATCAGTTGAATAAAATTAAGCAAGGGATAGTAAGGAAATAGATGGGTGTAATTTCTATTACACATATTCAGAAGGTGTGAAAAAACACACTTCATAAAGTACCTACATATAACCCAGACATAAAGCTATGTTGCTTTCTTATTTGATTTATTTTATAACTTTTATGTAAGGAAACTTCTTTTCAAAAAGTTACAACTCATCATTGTTGTTCCAAGTTTTATAACCTCTGAAGTTTTGAAGTAACCAGCCGGTTTATTTACTATGCATTCAATGTTTGACCTACCTTGTATTTTAGAACCGGTTTTTTAAACGAATTTAATGCTATTACTGCTGTATCATCTGTTAAAATTATAAAACTACCAAATCAATTTCGATACGAGATCAATGAACTTTTTACAAGAACCTTTTACTTTACTATAATTTGACATTTAGTAAATTTATTTTGACAGGTGTAAGTTTCTGCGTTTTAGTCACAAAGAGATAGAAAAACAACACAGTAACCAAACTCAAAGAGAATTTAAATACTATGACAGTAACAAGCAGGAAGAAATAGTACTGAGATGTTTTTTTAAACCTGTCGTAAACCTTTACACCTTTTTTGGTAGCATTGGGAAACGATATCACGGGTGCAAGTACCGTTCTTTTATCGATCGTCAAATTGACAGTTGAGGTCGTCATATTCGATAATATGCAATTTTTTCAGTACTGGCTGTGATCGATTCTATGGCATTTTAGCGAATTTGACGATCGATAAAGAACGGTACTTGCACTGCTGGTTCGATAAAATTATCGTAACACCTTCAACCTCAGATTTCAAAAGGATTATTAATCTGTGCCTCCAAGCAATTTTAAGATATCAAAGGTGCAATAACAAAACGAATTCTTCAACTTACGTGAAAACAACACTGTGCGCTTTTTCAATTTCAAATATTCTTTTGCAAACACTGGAAACTTTAGCCTTATTATAAGAATCTAGATCGTACAAAGGCTTTGATAACACTAGAGAACTAATTCTTTGAGTCCTATTTATATTTATTTTTCGTAATATTAACATAGAAACCCGCGTGACCACTATACCGGAAAAAGTCATTTTGTTTTTGCATTTTTTTCGTTCATCGGGCACGCTAAAGTTTTTAAGGCCATACCGCCTCTTCGTCCGTAATTTTTATACAGTGTACGTTTGAGATGAAATTACTTTATCTTGACTCCTTTGTTGTTTTTTTTTATTCTTTCCTCTGTGAGGATTTTTGCGTCACACTCTTGTGCATTTGCGTACAAAACGTAAAATAGCCACTCGCGCGGTGACGCGCACAACTCGCTTGCGAGTACGTACTCGCACAAGTGTTCGATCGAGACGAACGATGCTCAGTCATATGGGCGTCGCGTGAGTAGCGCAGAGAAACAAAGTTTCACTTGCGCAAGTACCAGCGTGAAGTGCTACTAAGCAGTTTCACTGCCACTTTCACAAAGCACAACGTTGCAGATGATGTCTAGTAGGCACTTGCTACTTCTACTTGTTACTTGTACTACGTATCGTCTGCAAGTGCCTTTAGTCACAGTCACGCCCTTGGAGAAGACTGTACAAGAGACTTCCATTAAACTTTGGAAACAACACGAAAATGCATGTTTCACCGCGTTATATCACTTACAAACACTTGAGCGCGTTCAAACTCTTAATAATTTTTTTATTAAGTTTATTTATTACAAAAAAAAAAACTATATATATTATTTACTAGCTGCACCCCGCGGTTTCACCCGCGTAGTGATGAAAAATGGTGATGGTGATGATGATGATGAAAAGTAGCCTATGTCACTCTCTGGCTCTTGAACTATACCCATGCAAAAAATCAGGTCGATCCGTTTTTCCGTTACAGCGTGAAAGAGGAACAAACAAACAAACACAATCTCAAAAGATGGCCTTTATTCCCTAGGAAATAGAGCTCAATTTTTTAGGGGTTAACTTAACGTGCCGCGTTACGTGTAACTTTAAGGCTTGGTTGCACCAAGTAGTAGTCAAAGTTAAGGTTTATGACAAATTTGACAATAACAATAACGCTGACTTTAGCAGTTACTGCAAAATGCGTGGCACCAGCGTATTCCTTATCATCACTTATCATCACACTTATCATAGTTAAAGTTACCAGGGTTGCAAGTCAAATGAGACCTTATTTACTCCAGATGCATAGGTGGAATAGGGATATTGACGAAATTTTACAAAGGCCTTAAAATTAAAGAGTATGGTCCATATTTACTAGAAAATATTTTTTTATCTTCATTAGTGTACGTAGTAAATAATTATAAGCTTTTTTTATTTCACATTTTAAATGATGCACCAAAAGGCGCCAAAACGACGATCGCCATTTTGTGACGTCAATAATCAGTACTATGACAGAACAAAAGTCAGTTTTTATTTTATTTTATTCGCCCCTCGGGCAGGCTAAAGCCTTCAAGGCCATACCACTTGTAAACAAAAGTCAAGTACTGTATTGCGTTCAAGAGATATGTCTGGGTGCGACTTCGCCATTCATAACGTCATCATCCGTGTGAAGAACAACCGTAACACAACTTTATTGCATTTAGACATCGCTATAATAAAGTTACATGTATAATAGATTGCTTTGAAATCGAAATACAGAAACCATCAAAGTCTGTTCATCAAGCATTGTCTTGGTCGGAATACAAAAAGCCAAACACTATCAAATATTTAATTTCAAGTACTCCAGATGGTGCTGTTAGTTATGTGTCAGAGGGGTATGGTGGTAGAATAAGTGATACCCTTCTTGCTGAGAAAAGCAATTTTTTACAGCAACTTAGCCCCGGAAGTTTTATCTTAGCCGACCGTGGTTTTAAAAATATTGAACAATTATTATCACAGCATGGGAGTAAATTATTAAGACCACCAAGTGTGACTTCTGGATTAAAACTACCTAAACACGAAGCACGGAGAACAAAAGAAATTGCAAGTCTGAGGATACACATTGAAAGAGTTATCCGAAGATTACGAGAATTTTCATTATTGAAGCCACATTCAGTAGTTAATAACAATATAATTGGTGTAATGGACGACTGTGTAACAATTTCATGTGCACTTATTAACCTCCAAGATAGTCTTATAAAAAAATAGGAATTTACAAATAAAAATAATTAATAGCAATACATATTTGTTTTATTTATTTCGTGCTTTCATACAACAAAGGATATATATTATTAATCCAAAAGGATGTTACATCCTGGATAGTATTTTTGACATAGGCTTGGTCATAATCAATTACTAATGTGTGAACAACTCCATTATTTTCAATGTTCCAGTTAGCTACACAAAAGTAATTTTTTTTTAAAATTAGATACAAACATTTGTATTTGTATTTGACTCATACATCTCTCGCTAATGGTATTATCTTCTTTTATATAATTTTTAAAAGTTTTTTCTGTAGATGGGCATTTTATTTCTATAACTATGGTTTTATCGCAGATTCCATCTGGAGTTGCAGCAATGTAAGGATATTGTCGTGATATTATCAACCCACACTGTTCTATTTTCTTGCCTAGTTGCTTAGAGACACATTTTTTTACTTCTTCTTCTAAAGCACGTCAGCTTTTCATAGCTTTTGTCTCTGGTGTCCTAGCTCCCATAATAGTCGCTACTAATGTTCCATCCACAGTTTTGCATCTGCTGACACTATACGCAATAGAACCAGTTATTCTCCCATACCTCATTTCATGCCACAAATGATTTTCATGTTGTCCCTGTGTATCTTCTTCAAGTTTATCTATATTTGACTGGGTAAATACATGCAATATTTTATTTAAAAAGGTATTGCAATCACGGTAACTGTATTTATTAATTAAATAATGTAATGACAGTTTTTGCAAATCTGGAACCTGAAAATTTGGTTGATGTTTTAGTATTAGGCAAGAATTAATATTTCTATTTCCAGCTTCTTTTACAAATTCCGTAAATAACAAATTTCCCGATGTGTTCTGTGAGCGAGTAGGTACTGCTTTTGAAAGTTCTTTGGTAGTTATACATTTTAAAGTAGTCCCTACTTGGGCCAATGTAGATTTCTTCCAATAACACTCTACAGAAGTACTTGATGGTTCTTCACTTCTTTGGTGAACCCACATCAGGAACACAACAACATGCTTACATCCACTCTGGGATCCAGCACAATCGTGACACTGTACACTGACTACTTTTCCCTCCTTCTCATCCACTGTCATAGTTGCTGCATAGAATTTTGACCGTACTCGATGTTCTGGACAAACTTTGCATTTTAGTGTACACACATTCGAGTCTCGTTGCAACTGTACATATCCAATCGCATCATCGCCGTAAGACTGCCTTGATGATCTGCAAAAAAACATATATTTAGTACATATTATTAGGCATAGAGGTCAGAGGACATGTAAGGAAATAGCCATTATAACCTGAAATATGATGCAAATATCTTACTGGAAACTTAAACTAAAAACACATTGCCAATGCACAGTTGAGGTTTTAATTCTTGTCTAAACAAATACTTACGCAGTTGTCTTGATATTTCGAAATTCAGCTGCATTAAAATCTGAGTTTGATGCGAAAAACCTTGCTACCATTACGGCATCGATATTGGGCAAATTTGCACTATCAGCTTTCGCGTACCACCCTGCTTCCATGGTTGCAAATTAAGTAAATACTTAGTAGATAGAAAGAAATAGATCTTCGTTCAAATAATTTCAAGATTATGAAGTATTTCAACTATAGTAAACTGCAAAGAATAGTATAATTATGTTTCTGTTTGCTTTGTTTTGTTTTGGTCGTGCTGTCATAACCATATTGACGTCACGCACTGTGATTGGATTTTCAAGTCACGTGACACATAGATTAAAAATCGTGATTTTTAAATCTAAATAATTAAATACAGGAGTTATTATTATTATTTAAAAAATATTGAAAAAATATCTTAATATAAAACATTTCAATATAGCTAGGTTTCATATTTTATTTCCACCAGTGTCAAATACCCTATTATATTTTATGCATCTGACAGATCTTAAAATAAACAATAGCGAATCGTGGGCAGTTATGGTTAAAGTTAAAGTTATGACGTCATTTAACAATTGTCAGATGGTGCAACTAAATTTTTGCCTAAACGGTACTTTAACTGAAATGTCGATGTTTGTTAAAGCTAAAGTAACATGATGCAACCCACCCTAAGCGTGTTAAAGTTACGGAATCAGGACCCTGCTGATGTTTTACACAATTTTTGTCAGTGTTTTTTATAGGTAGTAAGACAATAAAATAATATGGAAGACGAAGCGATATGGCTTTAATCTATTAAGTAATGGGTAAATAGCATTTTAAAAAATTGTCATCCTTGACAGCAAAATGACAGTTTGTTTTGTGTTGTTTTGTTTGTTTGTAGTTTGTATTTGCTAGCTTGCGAAATATTTTTGTTTGTCAAAAAATAATTAATTCTCTCGTGTGTGACAGTGTAATTTCTGTTATACTGTATCAAATGAACTTTAATCATGCTTACTAGATTTCATAATTATCACGGAACGAATATTGTGTTATTCGAGGACAATACTGTCGCGTATCGAAAAGCCAGTTTTGCTCATGGGTTAACATTTAGTGAGAAGCCTTTGCAGCCTGGAGAGATATTCTTGGTAGAAATAGAGAAGACGGAACGCGGATGGAGCGGACACATGCGACTGGGTCTCACCCTGCTTGATCCCCAGACTGCCGCTCTAGGCGAGAAAGGACTCCCTCAATATGCGCTTCCAGACCTCGCAAACACGGGTATGTCTTGGATATTCCCAATCTCAAAATCCCAGAACAATGTCCTAGTTGAACTAGTGAACCAAGTGACGAGTGGACGGCGGGAAACTGAGCCACGAGTATCTGTGCTCGGCGACGGGCATGTTGTCCGGACTCCTCGTGGGAACTTCTCCAAAATGGTGCTTAAACCACAAACGCTATCTCAGAATGGTACACCTCAAGGTATACTGCCTATGGACGCAGGCAGTCGAATTGGGGTCATGTTTGTTGCATGCCCAAAAGTCTCTAGAGATGATCAGGACTTAGCTGAAATGCATTTTATTATTAATGGTGAAGACCAAGGTCCATGTACGAAAGCTATTCCATACACGAGGGGGCCACTGCATGCTGTTGTTGATGTGTATGGAACTACAAAACAAGTGAAGATTGTACAATTATATGGAGGTATGTTATTTGTCATATTCTATGTGAACTGTGTGAATTTTGAATGCGCTAAAAGACTGTAGACTGTCACTCGCAGTCATAATTTGGCAAGCAAATTTAGATTGGTCTATCATGAGCTCAAAGTCACAGCCACTCTGATCATCGTATTGTGATTCTGATCATGCGAAAATGTTCCATCTGATCATGTAATCCCATAGAACATGAAGTAAAGAATTAAATCTAGTCAGACTGATCACAATACAAATTTCGTGCCAAATTTTAGCTACGTTTGACAGACCTAATTTTTAACCGACTTCAAAGAAGTAAGGGTTCTCAATTCAGTTGTGTATATTATTATTTTTAATGTTTCCTCAAAACTCTGTCATTTATAACCAATTTGAAAAATTCTTTTGAAATTTGAAAGGATATTCTTTCAGATTGGTCCCATAGAAATTTCATCAAAAGCGGTTCAGTCGTTTGGTATTTAAATCAAAATAAGAGGAAAAAATATGTCATCTAAGTAGGTGAACGAAATTGCATAATTATGTATACTAATTTGTAGTCAGTTTTTTATATTGATAAGTTTGAATAACAGACTTTGATTATAGTAACTGTTATCTCTTCCAGTGAAAACACTTCAAAATGTCTGCAGAGATGCGATTCTCCAGTACATTAATAATGGATCAGTTAAAGCATTGCCGTTGCCAAAGTGCTTGAAGGATTTCTTGTTATCATAGACTGTGGTATAGTTACAGAAATGACAATAAGGCTGGTTCAAAACTATTGGGTGATGAAAAATTTAGCCAAAAGGGTATGAGAACAGAATATTAGAATGTTAGATCAGCTACCGTATTCCGAACTCGACCTTATACCTGAATAGTAGTTCATCTAGCAGGGCATCCACCAGAGCCCTTAGTACAAGTTTTGATAGTTTTGGAAAACTTTTTGTTTTCCATACATTTTAGTAAAGCGGCTCCAGCAGAAACGTGGTACATACCTTGCCTTTAGTTAAGGATGTTTTTCATTCCGTACTTCAGTAAATGGTAAACAGCAGAGAAAAGAAAAAAAAAATTGTTTAAGAATAGAATGGCTGTCAAGGCATTTTTGTTAGGCAGGCAATCTGTTGTAGCCATATAAACGAAACGTCAGTCATTCGAAATCAGTTAGCAACTGTGATGCGGAGTTCGACGCGTTGACCTAAATAAAAATGTTCAATCAAGGTTCACTCATATGCCTGGTAACAGATTTTCCTTCTCATTTCCATTCTATTTACTTCTCTTTTCTGTGGTAAACAAGCCTTGACTTATTTTGATGAAGATTTTATACCAAAGTAATTTTTTTTTTTAAATTTTCTCTTGATTGATTGACTTTGGTATTCTGTTCTCATATTTCTAGTTTGGATTGTATGAAAGGTGTATGACTACCTTTTGCTATTACATAGTATCTAATAACTTGTATTGGCCAAAGCTCAAGAGGCCAACTGAGAGGCCAATAAACTGAGCACCACACAATGTGTTGCGCCAAGCTGCACTGCTTAAAAGCATAGTAATCGTAACCCTATACCGTGTAACATACAGCAATATACCATGTAAAACATATAGCAGTGTACCGTGTAACATACAGCAGAATATTATATGATTTTTGAAATCAACGGAGGTGACACTGTCATTGTCCCATGCATTTTAAAATTCTTCTGTAAGTAACGCAATACATTGTTCACAATATCAACGTTTCTCTGTGCCACTGCTGCAACACGTTGTGTCAGAGTCGAGGCTGCATTGTGACATGCAAGGCGGCCGTGGGAGTCATTTGGTTTTCAGTTTATGAAGAATTAATACAGGGTTATATGGAAAGGGCATGCTAAGCCGAAAGGAGGTCATTGCACTCATAATATATTATGTACAACTTTTACTATGGGACTAACCTTGAAATTGCAACAGCTGATTATTTTTGTTCGTCCATACATGTCTTAATTCAAATATACAAGTAGCACTGTACGGCGAGAATCGCGATTTTGAAAAATAAGGATGGTTCAAAACTATGCTAGCCTCCAACAAAAAAAAAAAAGAGACCCCTTTGACCCTACTGTAAACCAGGACGATTTTTCTAGTCACTTGTACGCCACGATAACACCTCGACCTCTCCAAATGAGCCTTCGAGCTGCCGGTATCCATCAAAGCAGACAGAATGAAGTCAGTTTGATGGGCTGTCTCTTGGCATTTCAGAGCCAGAATGGAAGTGAAATCCACATGCCTGCTTATACGGCCTCCAGGAGTGTCTACTATAAGAGGCTTGATCAAATGTATATTATTTTAATTTTATTGTAAATAGATAATTATATTGAAGAGAGTTGGTTATTTTGTGCTAAGGCATGTGATTGTGGATTTTAAATAACTTTCAATGACTTCTGTCCTAAAACTTTTTTTTATTCTAATAATTAGAAGGGAGATTAAATTAGCGTCTTGATCTGAATATTATGTATTAGACATTAAATTTTATTTAAATACCTACAGTAAGGATCTTAAATATTTTTAGGCTCAAGGCACACTGCAGGGTCTAAGAAGAGGCGCAGACGCAGGCTCTCATTCAAACCAATTTCGACTTTAGTGTTATTTAAATATGATACATACATACGTTCTTGAGTGGAGACCACGAACTGGAAGACGCAGCGTAGGTAGGCCCCCACTAGATTGACCGACGACATTGTGAGTCGCTGGCATGGCTGTCGTTCAGTGTGGAGGGGTGGCCTATGTTCAGTAGTGGACGTCTTCTGGCTGATGATGATGACATGACACACAGACGCACTGAGAAAGGATGTGTTACACTGGCGCGACCTTTTTTGTTTCGTATCTTATTATGATAATAAAAAACCGGGAGTAGGACTCCCTAAATCGTAAAAGGACTCTTAAGGTTGAAATTGCTTTGGAAGAGAAGCTTGGCCGCGCCCCGTATTATGAGTTGTGCATTAATTTTCAAACTAATGGATATTGGGTCTAGTATACAAAGAGCGTCCTAAGTTTTTTTTTTTACATAAACACGTGTTCTTTTAGATAACGTACATATACGAGTATTCATTGTACTCATCAGTTTGGGACCAATACTGAAATCGCGAATAAAAATCCTGGTTCCGTACACTTTGTTGATTGTTAATGCCATTTTTTATGGAACAACTGATTATTTTCGCGATATCAGGGTTGGACCCAATCTAAAAATTTTTTTTTTTTTTTTTACCGCTGATAATTCCGCGATTTATTATGATTAGTAAAACGATTTCCTTTAATTATCTCGGTCGTCTAGACTCTAGAGATACATAGACCCTGGTATACATTTTAGAAGTACCTTAGTAGAAGTACAAATTAATATAGGTCCTTTCTTATTATAACAATATAATATCTTATTTAGGTTGCAACAAATGTAGACTAAATGCACATATTGCCTTAAAAGATTTTAAATGCTGACCCAATATTCATAGTTTTAAATATCTTTAGCCTTGTGCCCTAAAATAAACCCACTTACTTAGAGTAACTACTCAGAGAAGGTAGGTTTCCAAACAACGCCTTCTCAAAATTTGTATTTTAAACGATTTAAGCAAGAAAATTAATTAACTACCTGTGGAATGTCACACCATTTTCTGATTTGTTGTGGAACGATTTCACCGCGCAAATTGTCATAGTAAAATTTTTATATTTTTTTTTGAGCCATATATGACTCCATTTGAATGGCTTAAATTTTGCGAATGTACTTGGTTTCTATTGTGTAGTTATTCTAAGCCCACTTATGATTTCGAACGAATTCTAGGTCAATCGATATTATTTCTGTCCTAGCCTTGTGCCTTAAAATGACTTAGGTACTAATTATTTCGGGCTGATTCTAGATCAATCGACATTATTTTTGTCCTAGTCCTGGGGCCTTACGGCTAGCTGTTTAAAGCAATCCAGTTTAGGTGATGAAAAAATGTTGCGCGACCGCAAACCGTATCTGGGCGCGTTAAGGTTCACGTTCGCGTGATTTTCCGAATTGCGCGGTTTAACGTTAGTTTGATAACGCGTAAGCAGTTGGCCGTAAGCACGGAACACTATTACTCCTAGCCCCTGTGTTATCAGTGTAAACTATTGTACCATATCAGACCAATTTCATTGTATCATCAACTTGACATAAGTGATGTCTTTCTCAGAAAATAAGCTCGCTTGTCAAATATTTTTTGTAATAATCACATCTTAGCAATATTTATATTAAACTATGATTGTATGAATATCATTCCACATAATTTGTAATTGTTGGTATCAATCTGTTTTATGGATTGTTTTAATTTTTAACTCGCAATAAAATGGCTTTTTACTAGGTACTATCCAATATTATTTTATTTTAATAATCATAAGTAACCTGCATATTTCCTCTGCAATTTCAGGTTTCAAATTTCTCGTGACCTGCCTGGCGCTTCTAGCTTGGCCAACCCCCCAAACAAAAAAATACTTGAACTCTTTTCTGTTCTTCTCTTTTCTCTATAATAACTTAGAAGCTATCCGATTCCGGTTCAACTTATATTCTCTCTAGGTCATTGGGCAAAGGCAAGGTGTATGGTATAATCACTTTCTTCCCTGGGTTGAAGTCTCTAAAGTCCAGCAAGTTATCCTCTTTTGTGTGCTCGACCCAGTAGTTCACGTATTTCGGATTCAGGGTCCCTTTCCAATGCTGTAGAAAAAAAAATACATTTTAATGATCTATGATCAGCATTATTACGGTCAGCTACTGTCGAACTCTGTGGTCGAACTCAATATTCGATAGACAAGTACCTGAAGTACCCTTCGACCAAAATAAAATGAATGGACAGGCCCATGCAGTAGAAGCGCATTTTTGAAGATAACAAAATGAGCGTCGGCTCTCATTTCGTTTCAGTCGGTCTCTACGTAGGAAGTGCAACACGTGTCTATTATTAGGCGTGATAACGAAACATTGACCAAATTATGCATTCATATGCTTTATTATACACAAATAAAACCGGGATCTATTTTTTGTAACAAATATACTGTAGGTACATATTTATAATTAGGTGTTGAAGTATATGTCCGACGGTTTTGACTCGTTTTTACTGAGCAATTTCAATGGTTAGGGCCCGTCCATTCATTTTATTTTAGTCGAAGGAATTACATATACACTTTAAAAACCCATGTATTCGACATGTATTAATACATGTACTGGGTTACGCGGAAAGGGTATACTAAGCCGAAAGGGGTTTATAGTACCCATCATTATGAACAACTTTTACTATGGAACCAACATTGAAATCGCGAAAAAAATATCAGCTAGAAACAGTCACTCATACTCGACAAAATGTAGCTTTAATTCAGACATAATTACGTCAACGAATGTTGACCTGGGTAATTTTTAAACCTTTTTAATTCAATTATCACTAAGGAGCCGCAAACATACTATTCAGGTAGACTAGATTGGATCAATTGCCTTGATAATTGGCGACACCATGGCTATGCCACCTCGTCAACTGAACAGATAGGTAGTAGGTAATTTGAGGCGATGAGACTGATGAGAGCTATTATCATAGCATAAATAATAATTAATGTACAGAAGGACTCAGTTCTGTAAGGTGTTGACGCGTACGTCTACCTAGGACAAACAGTCCAACTAGGCAGGTCCAACTTCAAGAATGAGGTTCAATCGGCGAATCCAACTCGGCTGGGCAGCGTTCGGTAAACTTCGCAACGTCTTCTCGTCCAAAATACTTCAGTATCTTAAGACGAAAGTCTTTGACCAGTGTGTGTTGCCAGAGATGACATACGGCACTGAAACGTGGTCTCTCATTATGAGTCTTATGAGCAAGCTCAAAGTCTCACAACGAGCTATGGAGAGGTCTATGCTCGGGGTTTCTCTACGAGATCGAATCAGAAATGAGATCCGTACACGAACGAAAGTTACCGACATAGCCCACCGGATTAGCAAGTTGAAGAGGGTTTTAATTAAAGTTTTGGAGATCGATGGGGAAAGCCTATATCCAGCAGTGGACGGCTGAAATGATGATGATGAATGTACAGAAGGCTCACTCTGACGTGAGGTTCCAATAGACTCGCTTCATCGCAATAAAGTTAATTTTCGTTTCTACTATGCTACAGGCAGGCTCTTGAAGTGCGCGGGCAGACTTTTAAGCTATTGATTGTACCTATATATCAGCACGCGAGAGTTTATTTTGCTCTGACCGTAACAGATTTGCTGTCACTTTCCCACTTGTTAGGTTACAATACATGTAATAGCGTCTCGTAGAGCGGGCTCAAGGCAAAGGAGTCCGAGTGAAACCAGCTATAGGCTCATTCCCAAGAAAAGCTTGACTGGGGTAGTCTAATATAATTTTTATCTCGGGTGGCCAGTTTGGTCAGCAAATTCAATACCTACAGCTAGTTTGTTCCATTATACGCAATATACTCACATTTCTAGTGTGTTCGCACCAGATAATCAAACCTTCATGACACAACTGCTTCCCCACCTCGTGGGATTTGTTTAGATAGCTGTAAGCTTTCATCCTGTTACCCCTGATATATTTGTGGTATGCAAGGAGAAGATAGTACCTGGGAGATGAAATAATAGTCAAGGCTCTCTGTTCTCTTTCACAACGGAAAAGGGAAAGAATAATTATTTCTTAGTAACAAGGGAAGGATAGTCCTGATATTGTAACACTTTCTGTGCTTTTTTCCATCATTGCACCATTGTACAACGATGCAAAACTCTTGTCCGAAAAATATAAGCATTCATTTAGATAAGAACGCCTTTTTACATTTTAGACATCTACACAAAATCAGTCTTGTTTGGGACAAAAGTGAAAAATATTTGGGCACTTGGGTAAGTATTCGTTTCTTTTCGTTTTGGAGATTAGAGATAAATGGACTTATCTAGAGCAGCAGCAAGTTGAACTTGCCCTTTCGGTTAATTATATCACAACAAGGCAAAGAGGCAAGCACGCATTAACTTTTTGTGTACCTACGTACATTGTCATAATGCAACTTTGCCTGCATTTCAAGCATTTTCCGAAGAAAAAAAACATTAATTATTCCAAGGATTCGTTCGTCCTTGGTTATTATGTAACTTAGCTAATGCCCGCGGTTTTTATCTTTCCACATTTTCCAGGACACAAACGTTTCTACACCCTGACGGAGACTAATTCCTTGTCAATTATATGAACATTATTATAAAAAAGAACGAAAAACAAATGAATATCGGAAAAACAAATTGAGAGTCTGGTCTGGTAAAGAACGAATGTTGGGTCTGTCGTGGGGAACGATCAAGTCAAAATGAAACAAACGTGAGTTACCTCGACCTATACAATGGTGCCAGCTTGCAAGCACTATTCATATCATTGAACAAAATCTTAATAGACTTCTCCAGCATTATTATTTTGTTTATATTCCAGTTGTTCATCTACAAGAAAATAAAGAAATGCTTCGTTAAAAGTGTTCCCGACGCGTGCTTCACCTAGCTTAGTTCACCAGAATTTACCTAGGTGGACGTAAGTACCTACTTTACATAAACTGATCGGTGGTCTACCTAGGATGGACCACGGCTATGATAATAGGGTAGCGTTTGTTTAATTTTGTACAGTAGATATTTTAAACACCATTAAAAAGTTATACTATTATTATTGAATAATAGGCTTGCCTTAAACCGCCAACTCGCCTGATGCGGTCTACGATGGAGCAGAGCACGCTTGCCTTAGTATACTAGCCTATGTAAAGCGGTGTCGATTTTTCGTGCCCACTCTGACAGTTCAATAGAACAATGGACAGGCGGCATCAAACAACATAGAAATTGGTTGTAAAAAGTCAAACTACGTATTAACTCCTTAACCTCCTTGACCAGCGTAATCAAAAGTCCTTCCACCAGTCTCCCGAGGAACATGATGTTGAATTCGTGTCTCTCGAGCTTCATCGACATTATTTGCTTTATTTTATCTTCCCATAGTACCGCCTTCTCCCACGCTCCTATTCGAATCGTCCTGAAATAACCAATCAATCTGTAAAGTGTTGAATCCTTTAAATTGTACCTTGATAACACTATCTACCTAACAATGTAAAAGTATATTGTAAGTACTTATATATTTTCGTAAGTATCTACTAATTAGAAACTTAAAAAGTATTTATTTATACAATTCGGGTGGCAGTACAATAATTTGGTATCATCGAACTGATTTGGTTATGGATCTAGGTGGTGGAAAATGGAACTCTAATAGAAAATAACACTGACAGAGCCATCTAGCGGAAAAGACGCTAACCATCATGCTGCACGAGCCGAACGGCGTGGTATCGACCCATTTGTGCATACGTTGTTTTGTTATTTAACGAGTCATATAAGAGTGGCTTTTTTCTTCCCAACTATAATGATATTATTGATTACCAAATTACGCGGAAAGACTGTACTAAGCTGAAAAGGGTCCGTTTTACCATAGATAAATATAGGTTTTACTCATCCTTATGAACAACTTTTACTATGGGAGCAATAGCTCTGAAATCGCGAAAGTCCGTTTTCTATGGAATAGTTGATATTTTTTAGCCGATTTCAGAGTTGCTCCAATAGTAAAAGTTGTTCATAATAATAGGTACCTACTATAGAGCCCTTTTGGTTTAGTACACCCTTTCTGCGTAACCCAGTATAGGGTAAGTCACTGTTTTTAATGTGACGTCAACTAAACTATATTAATAGGCATGATTCCTAATGTTTAATTTATTACAAATAACCGGCTTAGCGATGAATATACGTAAATACATTACACATACTGAAAAAATAATTTGAATTGGCTGATAAATCTCTGAGATATGAGTATTTAAAGTTTTAGGTGGGGATAGAGAGGGGACGTTCTATCCCTTTCTCGCAAAGCGTGTGTTAGTATAGCATTTGTATGGCGCTCCTGAGCCGTGACGTCACGGCTCAGTATAGTGCGCTCTCTGTCTAGCATGAAATTACATTAAATAAAAATGCTTATATCCTTAGAATAACTACACTGAGTAGTTATTCTAAGCTTATATCTTATTCATTTATTTTTGAACTAATTTTAATTTTGTTTTAGTTGATGTGCTCTATTTATGATCAGCTTTTTTATGCGGTAATAAAAAAATGTTAGTCATCATGCCTATTATGTTGGAAGGATTTTGCGGCTTCTTTGGAGTCGATTTTTTGGTCACAAAAAATAATTTCAAAAGTTTGTAAGCCTATAAAACTTCTGTACTTACTTCTGTACAATTTCTGTAAAAAGTTCTGTACTTAAAAAAATTAAAGTGCTATTGCGAAATTATAAATGCGAAAGTGTGCTTGTTCGTTGGTTTGATATCATATTAATAATTATGTTGGAACTATGGTTGGAAGGATTTTGAGTGTACCTGGGAGTCGTTTTTTGGGTTACAAAAAATGATCTCAAAAGTTTGTGTGACCTACCTAGTCGACCTACTTAAAAATAATTATAAACCTGCTTTTGCGAAATTATAAATGTGAGTGTGCTCGTTTGTTTATTTCTCATTCACGTAGCAAAGTAACAGAGCAGTGAGTTTTTGTATAGTGGTAGTTGGAGAGTAGACAGTGATTTTTTTATCCTAACAAAAATACTGTTTCTGAGGGTATGTCTACGAGAATGAAACGAGAGGCGCAGCTAGTAAATAAATAAAAAATCTTTACATACTTATATTTTAAGATTGAACCTACATTTACCTATTCTTAAATACAAATACAAATATTTATTAATAACTCCAATGTTACATATCAAAAAAATATTGTAAATTCTGTCTTATAATTATGATAGGTTTGCTTATGATAATTGTAAAATTGTATAAAATTTTTGTAACTAATTTCTAACAGATTAATAAACAAATTAATAGTCAGGCAATTTAAAAAAAATCTGCTAGTTCGTAAAATAGCCTTTCGTGTAGCCAGGACTTAAGTTTCTATTTGAACTGCGCGGTGGAAGGAGCATTCCGCACGGCAGCGGGTATTCGGTTGTATATCGCGGGCCCTCCAACGTAAACTTAATAAGTATGAATAACATTGGGAAGCAAATAAAAAAACAAAGAGTCAAACTTATAGTTGCAGTAAACTTACATCAGCCACATGGAGACGAAGAAATTCCAAGCGGCTTCCGGCGTCTTTGACCTGAGGATAGCGTCGCCCTTCTTTATGTAGAACCTTTCACAAGTGCTGTAGGTCTCCACGCAGTACCCCGTGCTCAAGAATATCAGCATCGCGTAGAAGTAATACCAGGTTTCAGCTGGGTAAGAACATTTTACACGCTTTATATTAGCTTCAGTTGTTTTGACCCTACTTCTAATTAACATATCGATTTGAAACTATTTAAGTATAAGTACATTTAATTCGGATGAATGTACAGTAATTTGGGACCATCAAACTGATAGACCCAGGAGATGGAAAGTAGAACTGATCAATGGTGAATCACACTGACAGTGCCATCTAGCGGAAAGATGCCATCATGATTCATGTCGCATGAACTCACCTCCCGTTTGCGCGCGTGGGTTGGATACCCTGTTTCACCTAATCTGTAAATTATTTTGGTCTAGTCCACGCAAAGAAATGTCAAAATCCAAATAAAAATAAATATTATGTCAAAGATTTTTTTTAAATAAGTGGAAAAAAAAACTAACAGTAAAAGACATCCCTTATGGCGCATGCAGACGATGTGTAGTACAAGTAACAAGTACAAGTAGGCATTCAAACGTAAAGTAGCCACTCGCGCGGTGACGCGCACAACTCGCGTGCGCGTACATACTCGCACGAGTGTTCGAACGAGACGAACAATTCGCAGTGGGCGTCGCGTGAGGAGTGCTGAGAAACTAAGCTTCATTTGGCGCAAGAACCAACGCGAAGTGCTACTAAGCACTTTCACTGCCGCACACCGTTGTAGACGATGCGTAGTAGTCACTTCCTACTTCTGCTTGTTACTTATACCTTATACTACGCATTGTCGCAAGCGTCTTTATTAAATTGAGCAATTTGAGCATGCCTTATAACCTAGTTTTTTGTGCTTGCTTCAATGACATTAATCGAAGTTTTACTTTCGCAGGTTTACGCTCATTTTGGCTATAAACTATAACACTGCCAAATGAGAAGAGTAAAAACTGCTGCTCCCGTGTTGGTACGAGCACCTTTCATCAAAAATAGAGCCTCAAGCCATGAAGACAAAACCTGGTGAGTAAAGAATTTTTTTTACTGTTTTTTTTCATGATAGGCTTGTGTTTGTCCACAAAACGCGGACTAAGATGGAGCACGATTACCTAGAATAGGACTGCCTTTACCTCAATTGTCGACCCCGTACCTACATAGATTTCTAAAGTCCCTGACAATGGTCGAAACCTGTATTTTTTCCACGGTCGTACTTAAAAAAAAAAATACATTAGCGGGAGGAGCACGTAGAATGGCAATGGGATCGTCCCCAAGACGTGGAACTAATTCCAGGAATAGATAATGAACGACACTGCCAACGGAACGGGCGTGAGGAATCTAGATTTCACTCAGACATTCGGTCCGCCCGGACGCCCTCCAAAACTAAGATAAATCCAAAGATACCCACCCCGACGGATGACAGCCCTAACAACCAAAACCTTAATAAATGAACCCTAAAATGAACCAGAAATACTTATGGCAACCTACCTATACCTATGGGCGATGGTCTTTTTCAGAAATGTTGAAGTTGCCTGTTATAGCGCACTTGTTCGTATTATGATTTGTTGTCTAAGAATAAAAGAAAAAGCTTTAACTCTAAAAGCAAAGACTGAAACCAGTCTAAAAGCACATTGAAAATAACAAAAAAATACAGCTCAGGTCGTAGTAATCCGTGGTGTAGAAGAACTCCCGCATGATCGCGACCATGTCGTTGATCCTTAGGTCGGTGAGCAGTAGCTTCAGCATCCAGATGACCAGCATCTGGCGCGTATTCATGTCTATCAAGTTGGTCATCATGCGCATCACGGACAGCCCAAACTCTAGGCTCTCCATCTTCTTGCCGTACTCCACGCTGCAAAATGAATCGATTTATGTAAATGTTCTCGTCTAAAATAGGCCGTGGTAACCGTATAGGAGCTATGGTGACCGAGCGGGAGCATATGCGCGTTACAATCTGACGGGACCCGGTTCGATCCTCGGCCTTGCACCAATGACTTATTTAGTACCTAAATAAATTATGTGCAGTTTCGATGCCATCGCTCAAAAACGGTGAAGGACAAAATCGCAAAGAAACCGGTATGTCCGAGAGCCTCAAAGGTTCAAAGACATATGACATTCCCAACATGCACTGGGTGGGCCAACATAGTGAATTAGGGCCCATCCTCTCTCTGATGAACATGATAGGCTGAAATGATGAACCGTATTACAAAATCCTACCTTTGCGTCACCGTTTGTATGGCTGTAAGGGAAGAAGGAAAGTTTATAGTTTATACAGACATTACTAGAGTTTTACGGAAAGACGTAATTAGAAGCCTTACAACTGAATCTTTCATACTATGCCTACGTTTGTTCGTAACACGCCGGGGTCCAGCTACTTAAATGTAATCTATTATGACAATTGCAGGATGTTTGTGGGTAGACAGCAGACAATAAGCTAGCTAAGGCCCAGTCGTGAGACAGTAATATATGATCTCGTCCAAAATAGGTCGTGATATAGCCGTATATGTAAGAAAACATTTTTTTTTTTTTGCGTTTTAATGATTGGTCCCGTAGAATTTTTTAATCATAATTTTCTTTCATCTTAGTACACCTGTTTTGAATAAATGAAGCTAATAACTCACTAGAACAAGAAAATGTTGGTGTACAGATAGCAAACTGCTTGGACTTCGGTCACGTCCAAAACGCCGCGTTTGCAGTGGCACAACTCCATTGCTCGCTTCTCAAACTTAAGGCACATGTTAAACTGAAATGTGGAATATAATATTAGTTAAACGTAGACAACAAAAAAAAATCTCATAGCTCAGTGGTCGGCGCAGTCGAGTGCATCCCCGAAGGGTGTGGGTTCAAATCCAAATAATTTGTTAGATCTCCCGGTGATGCAAAATATCGTGAGTCAACCATAATATGGTGGCAAGGCACTTTATAACGTTCATCTTGCTTACTATTAGGTAATATACTATGCTATCACCTTAAAGTCGAAAATCTGTCGCCAAGCGCTTCGCAAAGTAATAACATTATTGACACCACAAAAAGGAAATTATGAGTAAGCACAAGAAGAATATATAAGAGATAGGTACATACGGCTTGACGGTATGTTCCGACAAACTTGCTTTAGAGGCAGTTCTTATTACAGTTCACACACTATCATTTAACATCAGGTGATATATGCAACTATACCTATAACTGTAGTATAGTAAAACATTTGGGAGACGTAATTAAACAAAGATTTTACATTTTGCTTATGCCTGTATGAAGATATCAAGCTGCCGTACGCAGAGCACATGATGGGGAAATTGGCATTTGTTCTTAGAGCATAGTTCAACGCAAGCTTTGCTGCCAACATGCAGTTCGCCCCTTCTTTTGCGTCCTGCAAAAAAACAAGTATAGTTACCTATCCGCGCCCTGTGGTTTCACCCGCTATTCTTCTGGAACCATAAATTATTCCGGATTAAAGGTCTAGAGGTCTACCCTACGTTCACACCAAATTTCATGAAAATTTCTCTTCAGCTGTTATACTTTCGTTTAGGGCTCGCGTTTCGATTCAATCTTTGAGAAGTTAGTGAGAAATCGATTTTAAAATATGTACCAAAAATACATAAAAACGTGCTAAAGCATGTGTCGCGTTTCATAGAAATGCATCTTACATTAAATAGCAGGAACAGATAGATATAAGCTCTGGCAATGTCGTCATAGAAATATCCAACCAGTCCTTTATCCGTTGCGATGTAACAATTTGGTGCCACGAATAGTGCAATCGACTGACGCATCGATGCTCGCAAGTTTGCAAATTTAACAGCATTCCTGTCAATAGAAAAAAAGTTTAAAATTTGATCCAAAAGCAAATGCCAAAAGGGCAGAAAAATGTTGATGGTATGGTGCTAGTGGTGTAGTCATGGGTTTAAACATCAGTTTGTATGTTATGTAAATTCATAATAAGCCATTAATAATAATTCATAAACACCATGTCGAAGCTACGTTTGCGACACTGACCTCTGAGGTCTCTTTTGACAACGGTGTAGTCACAATTGCGGACCTCGATTTGTTTTTTTTTTTCGTGATGAGCAATTGCTTCAAGAATTTCTGATATTCTTGCAAATATAATATATTTGGATGGATATGTTAGATCAAGTTTCGCGGTTTCAGAGTTCAGACTTGGTGCCGTAAATAAATCGGTAAGGTCTATTGATTGAGGTATTGTAAACAAGCTACAGCTGATCCATTTCTCAGTTTACACCGTATACTGGGTTCAAAGGCGTAGGCAGGGTAGGTACTTACTAAAATATTGAACACCTCGAACGCGAAGCGGAGAGGTAGTGTACTACCCCGACCCAAAATAATTCCTGGCTACGGTCTTGTCCAGAGCTTGACCCCCCCGAATTGAATTCCTGGCTTCGGCCTTGACTGGTTTACGCGGTAAGGGCATCATTATGAATAACTTTACTATGGGACCAACCCTGACATTGCAAAAACATATCAGCTGTCCCATAGAAAATGGTTGGAAAATTGACATTCACACTCGACGAAATATATGGATCAGCAGATATTATTTTCACGATTTCAGGGTTAGTTACATAGTAAAAGTTGCTTAAAATGATGAATATAATGGAACCCTTTCCGCGTAACCCTGTATAATGATAGTTGAATATAAACAAATTAATAAGATTTTACACTCATAGCTCCACCAGGATTCCCACTCTGATGGGGGGATGGGATATCATGGAACACAGTGTAACACACATAAACCACTCAAAGCTACCACTTAGCCAAACCGGCCGTAAAAAAATTACAACTCACTTATGAGTTGGGAAAGGAATGCCATAAAGCTTCATAGCCACCAGGAGCTGGGTCCTGGCCTCGCTCAAGTCTCCAGACTCTAACATGCAAACCCCTCGCATTGAACATATTCGAGCCAGTTGGAAATTCATCACCCAGTCTTCTCGGACATTCATCTTGTAGAACGCTCGTGTCTGTCGAATGTTAATTCAGGGAGGGCTACCACAACATCAAAAACAATTGAGCTTTGTCTCGCTCTCTCGGCTAATGAGACAGCGAGTCAAAATTCAATGTAAGATTATTATAAGAATGTTTTTGAGTTTAAATTAATACCTTGGATGGCAAAGAAAGTATTATTAGACCAACGCACGCACTCGACAAACTTGTGGTTCGCGAGACTTTATGTGCTTAAAAACACACAATTTAGAACAAAGGACAATGCTCACTGAAAGTTTCTTTCAAAGCGGCTGAAGTTTCGCTAAAATCCGAATTACATTTAGGCACAGAAGACTGATATAGGTAGGGGACAATTCGCCTGCGCCGAATGTAGCAGAATCTTGAAAACGTTATGTCGGAAAAAAAACATCCAAGATTCGATCTTATTGCACACCAAGTTTCTACCTGTATAAACGTTTCCACTTCATACAACAGGCGAACTGCCTGCGGTATGTTCAAAGTTAAAATACAGAGATCAGCATACTCCAAATAAGCTTCGTAAAGCTTATCATCTTCACCTGTAATTACCAATTTATAATTATCGACAACGCGTTGAGCATGCGGCATGATAGTTGGTGTCTTTCCCACTAGATGGCTCTGCCAGTATGATTCATACCATTGAAGAGATCTGCTTTCCACCTCCAGATCAGTTCGATGTTATCAAATTATTGTATAACTAACGGTCCGCCCCGGCTCCGCACGGTTATATAGCCTATTAAAATAGCCTATATTAATCAGTGATAATGTAGCATTCAAATGGTGAAAGAATTTTCAAAATCGGTCCAGTACTTTTTGAGCCAATTCGTTACAAACATACATACAAATCTTTCCTCTTTATAATATACTAGCAGACCTGACAGACGTTGTTCTGTCTTAGAACTGTCAAACACGCAAAGTCAAAATTACAAATCTTATTTTTTACACCTTGGGTTACATTATTGGAGTTTTAGTAAGGATCCCTATTTTTTTTTAAAATATAATATAGCCTATGTTAACCGGGGATAGTGTAGCTTTCCAACAGTGAAAGAAATTTTCAAATCGGTTCAGTAGTTTCGGAGCCTATTCAATGCAAACAAACAAACAAACAATCAAATCTTTCCTCTTTATAATATTAGTATAGATTGACGTAGGTATGTAGTACAAGTTAATTGTATTATGAGCCGAAAAAACATATAGGTCGGTAAGTACCTAGTATCTACCTACCTACTTGCAAAGTTTTAAATCCATACGACAATTATCAGAAGTAGGTTAAATTAGAATCTACGTAAGTTTTGTTTACATTCTGAGTTACAAATGAAGCTTATAAATGGAAAAAAATTGACATTATAAAAGTAATGATTAAAATTGGATGTATTCTTTTTTTTTGCATTTATATCTAGAAAGGTTAGGAAATAAAAGAACAGATAAAAACATTAGCGAAATATTTACCAGCACCACGACAGTGATCGATTATTTGGCAGTAAACAAATAGTAAAATCGCCAAACATTCACACGACTCCAGGTTTAACGAAGAAAACGATCGCACTCGTTTATCTCGGTGAAACCCGTACATTAGGCTTGACACTCGCGGACTTCTAGATTCTGAAAAACAAAACATAAGCCTATGCCATCCGATCATCCGATTAATTCACAGAAAAATCTAACCTGCGCAGACAATGAACTATTTAGTAAGTAGGTAAAGAAAAATAATAATATATGGAAAACCGAAGAAAAAGAAAGGCAAGAAGATTCTGCATTAAAGCAAGAGACAAAAAAAGTCCGCAGATTAAAAGTAGTCAAAACATACCGAAAAAGCGATTCAACAATGTCCCTTCAGTTTCCAAAAGCTCATAGCTCGCTAAATTTTCTCCCATAGTCATCTAAAAGACAAATAAATAGATATTACGATAAGTCTCTACGATAAAACGAGAGGAATAATACTACTGCAATAATTGTAATACTAGTTATTGGTACTTGTATAATCTCTTCTCTACATAGTATAAATTAAAGTCGCTTTCCGCGTCTGTCTGTCTGTATGGCCGCTAACTCCTCCTAAACCACGCAACGGATTTTGATGCGGTTTTCACCATCAGCTAGATACATTTTCCCGGAAGGTTTATATATATAACTAGCGACCAGCCCCGGCTTCGCGTGTAAATTACACCCGTGCGAAGCCGGGCGGGCGGGTCGCTAGTAAGTATAGGTATATGTGTTTATCAAATTATAATATGAAAGGTGAATCGCCGAGAATCTAAAAAAATTGTAAGCTGCTATGCAATATGTTTGATCTAACAATGTCTCCGGCATGTGTTGGAGAAAGTATAGACGGAACATCAAAAATAAAAATAAATTGAAGGAGAAAAACCTTTAATTCCCTAACGTTGTCCTGTATAAACGGTAGAGCGGAATCAAGTTCGCCTGGGACTCTAGTTTCCGCACTCAAAGCGCAAATCTGTTCGCGTGTGCGTTTTAGTTCTGGAACCTCTTTTACTAAACCCTGAAAAAGACAAATTTGATTTAAAAAAAATTTATTGATAGTTCAATTGCAAATTGTCCATAGCGGATGGAGATAGCTGTGTTATGATTAAAGAAGCTAAGGACGGTCCACTGACGCTAACTTTTAACGCGGGCTCGAATTAGCGCTAAAACAGCGCAGTTCGGAAAATCACGCGAACGTGAACTTTAACGCGCCGAGATACGGTTTGCGGTCGCGCAACTTTTCTCATCACCAGTTTCGCTAGCCGTTAGGCCCCAGCCCCCAGTCTATTAGACACCGCGATCACGTCAAGTAGTGCCACATTTTGTTTTACCTATTATTGCTACTATGTTGTCACGAGGGCAACATTGTTAGGCAAGATCGCGCATTTGATGTTTATTTAGATTAAAATTGCTATTTTTTTTTGTCTACTTAAAAAAAATGTGCTTCGGTCAGTTTGCGAGGTAAATATTTCAAATTATTTAGCACACTGTTTTGTTTTAAAAGGGGTCGGACACGTGCTCTAACAATGAATCGACGCCAATGGCATCGATTCTGATGTTCTCTAAACTAAACTAAATTTGACAGCTCTAAAATTGTTGTCATCTTTCTCTCACATATAAATAAATAAATAAATAAATAAATATTTCGGACATTATTTTTATTTTATATGAAAATAAAAAGAGAGGCAGATGATTTTAGTCCTGTCAGATTGGTTTAGTTTAGTGAGAGTTAGTTCAGTTAGAGAGTGGTATGAAAGAATAGACGCCATTGTCTTTAAAAAATCACTAGCTCAAGCTGACCGAACCGATGTGGGCTGATAGTAATGTTATGATCATGTAATTTAGTTGAACCTATAAATAAATTCTTACATCATCACATCTCAAACCCAGCAGTTTGATGAAGCATCCCGAGCCGCAAGTATAGCATCTTCTAGTATACCGCTCCAGGAATATTAATGCTCTTGCATGCAAATCCAACTGTTCATAAAAGTATTATGCTATATGAATCAACGTTAGCTTTGGGACAACTACTGTTTTATTATAAATTTTTAACTATTCAAATGGTTTTCCCCGAAATATCTGGTTAGCAGCCAAAGTTAGCATTTAAATAATTTGGCTTAATGTGTTTTTGACAGCAATACAAAAGTCGGGTACAATATTGGGCCCGCAACAAACATATTTATTGTCAGCTGAAAAATGCAACCGGTAAGTTCAATTAGCTATACTATTATCAAGGAAGATAGACTAATAGGAAAGACAATAGCGGAACATTAAAGCGTAGCTCGGAAATTTGCCTAAAACGGTACGAACTTAGATGGCGCCGTAATTTGAGCGTGATATAGGTTGTCTCGAACTTCCGTAAGCGCTGCAGTCAGATAATGTCCGAAAGGGTTCTACAAATTACCGTAGCGCTACAGAGAAGTTTCGCAGCATTTCAAGAGAAGCGCAACTCATACCAATAGATGGCGCCATTCTTTATTCCCTTGAAATGTTGCAAAACTTGACTGCGATACTAGCGCTACGGTAATTTGTAGAACTCTTTCGTACATTATCTGACTGCAGCGCTTACGGAAGTTCGAGACAACCTATATCACGCTCAAATTACGGCGCCATCTAAGTTCGTGCCGTTTTTAGGCAAATTTCCGAGCTACGCTCTAATGTTCCGCTATTGGCTTTCCTCTTAGTCTATATCTTCCTTGTTATTCTTTAGCTAGCTATAAATTAAATCAAATACAGTAGATACAGATTAGGCATATACCTACTCTTATATGCCTGACACATCTTACAGTATTACAAAACTTCACTCGACCTATATATAAAAATGTTTGTAAGTAGGTAATTGTGTACTTACCTTCTGATTTTCCGTCAACAGCTCATAAGTAGTTGTTCTGAACAATGAATGACGAAACCTCATGTACCCGCAAAATGCATACATTGGCAGATCTCTACAATGTGCTGAAATTAAAAGAAATAAAGACAAGACATTTTCGAAAAAAGCCGTGGTAGCCTATTTGGGAGACCGCTAGACTTGAAAGCGAGGTCGTGGGTTCAAACACCGGGCCCGTACCAATGAGCTCTTTGCAGTTTATGTACGGATTTTCATACCACTGGCTTTTCGGTGAAGGAAAACATCGTGAGGAAACCTGCATACGTACACGGAAGAAATTAAATGGCTTATGCGAATCCACCAACCCGCAACTGGGCCAGCGTGGTGGATATGGCCCAATCACCCTTTTAGGGGTAGGTTAAAAGTCTAGCAGCGGACTATTAAAAACTGATTATGATTCGAAAACAAAATTGTCTGGAAAAAATCTTGCTGAATTCAATGGATAGTACTTAAATCGGGAGGTAATGAACAGCATCCAAAAACGAAAACCCCACGCTTGGTAGGCGGCTTGGGGATCGCAGTACGTTCACCGGTTACTAATAGGACGCTGCTGCCCATCCTCCGGCGGTTCTGGGGCCTTACGGACAACAGCTAATTGCGGCACCTAATCCGCTCAGTTGGAAAATCACGCGAACGTGTACCTTATCGCGTCCAGATACGGTTTGCGGTCGCGTGATTTTCCAACTGAGCGGATTAGGTGCCGCAATTAGTTGTTTTCCGTAAGGCCCCTGGTCGCAGTTTTAGTACATACCGGGGTCCCGGAACCGGGAACCTAAACCTAATATAATATACTGCTTCAATATTGTATTCGCCATCAAAAGTATGTTCCAGTAACACCTATAGTTAACTTACGTCTAAAACTTTTCTTCACATGACCTTAATTTTTTTTTTTTTAAATTGTGAAACTGTACTAACTAAATTTAAAAATTTGCATCTCAATGATAAAAAGAATGGTAAAAATGCTTACGAGGTAGTCTAGTCCCAAGACATGCACAGTACGGAGGCTTTGCAGCTGGCATCGCTGGAGCAGGATGAACCAGCACCAAAGAAGTGTCGCGGGTGAAGTCTCCTCCTTCACATTCCAGCACTCGAATCGCGAAAAGTCTAGCCACAGCTATGGCAGTACAAAGGCAATATAAATAAATCTTAAAAAATTACAGATTAAAATGACTGTTTTAAACTGTCACGGTTGTTCACTAAAGTTATATGATTATTTTCGGGATATTTGCCGTGGTGAGCTGGTGAGGTTATGGAATGAGCTCCCGATATTTCGGCGCAGTTACATGCACCATGTTCACGGGAAGACTCACAGTCGGACAGTCTTCCCGTGAACATGGTGCATGTAACTGCGCCGAAATATCGGGAACTCATTCCACAACCTTACCACGGTAAATATCCCGTAAATAATCATGTAACTAGATGAACATGGCTTATTAACACAATAGCTACTTAATTCTGTACCTTCAGCAACATGCCTCGAAGAATCACTTTGCAAAAGATGCATCAACATCCGTCGAGAAAACACATCGCCTAGCACGGAAGCACATTTCAGCAACATTTTCTCGAATGGCGTCAGTGAATCGTATGTTTTTAGAATTATAACTAGAAAAGAAAGAAAGGTTACGCCCCAATTGCTTTAACAACTGATGATGCAGTCTATTCCAGGCCGTTTTTGGCCACGGCCGACTGCTCTGAAAAAACAGGTTATATAAAACACGTGGTTGATTTTTTAAAATGTTTCATCATCATCATCATTTCAGCCGTAGGACGTCCACTGCTGGACATAGGCCTCCCCCATCGATCTCCAAAAGGGCCGGTTGGAAGCGGCCTGCATCCAGCGTTTCCCTGCGGTCTCTTTTAGGTCGTCTGTCCATCTTGTGGGTGGACGTCCTACGCTGCGCTTGCCAGTCCGTGGTCTCCATTCCAGAACCTTTCGGCCCCATCGGCCATCTGTTCTGCGTGATATGTGCCCTGCCCACTGCCATTTCAACTTACTAATCCGGTGGGCTATGTCGGTGACTTTCGTTCGTCTACGGATCTCCTCATTTCGGATTCGATCTCGTAGAGAAACCCCGAGCATAGCCCTCTCCATAGCTCGTTGTGCGACTTTGAGCTTGCTTATGAGGCCCATAGTGAGAGACCACGTTTCAGTGCCGTATGTCATCACTGGTAACACACACTGGTCGAAGACTTTCGTCTTAAGGCACTGAGGTATTTTGGACGAGAAGACGTTGCGTAGTTTACCGAACGCTGCCCAGCCGAGTTGGATTCGCCGATTGACCTCTTTCTTGAAGTTGGACCTACCTAGTTCGACGGTTTGTCCTAGGTAGACGTACGCGTCAACAGCTTCAAGAACTGAGTTCCCAACTGATACTGGGGCGGGCACAACATGGATATTTGACATGACCTTTGTCTTGTCCATGTTCATTTTAAGGCCCACCTGTTGGGAGACTCGATTGAGGCCTTCGAGCATCATGCTGAGATCTTCCATCGATTCTGCCATGACCACAATATCGTCGGCAAACCGAAGGTGAGTGATGTACTCGCCGTTGATGTTGATGCCGAGTCCTTGCCATTCCAGGAGCTTGAAAGCATCTTCCATTGTGGCAGTGAACAGTTTCGGAGAGATAACGTCTCCCTGTCTCACTCCTCTTCGCAATGGAATTGCCTCCGAACTCTGCTCCTGTACTCGGACCGACATGGTGGCGTTATTGTACAAACACTTCAACACTTCGACATACCGATAGTCAATACGGCATCGCTGGAGAGACTCGAGCACCGCCCATGTCTCGACCGAATCAAAGGCTTTCTCATAGTCCACAAACGCTAAACATAGTGGCAAGTTATATTCTTCGGTCTTCTGTATAACTTGGCGTAGCGTGTGGATGTGGTCTATGGTACTATAGCCTTTTCGGAAACCGGCTTGTTCGATAGGCTGGAAGTCATCGAACCTGCGATCGAGACGATTCGTGATGACCCTCGAAAACAGCTTATAAACATGGCTCAGAAGCGAGATGGGTCTGTAGTTCTTCAGCAAGGTTTTGTCACCTTTCTTAAAGAACAGCACCACCACGCCTCTGTTCCATGCTTCTGGCGTTATACCTTCGAGTAAGACAGAATTAAAGAGCTTCTGAAGGACTCTGAGTACCGGTGTTCCACCCGCTTTCAGAAGCTCTGATGTGATTCCATCGTCCCCCGGCGCCTTGTTGTTCTTGAGCTGTTTCAGGGCCATCCTAATCTCGTACAGGCTGATGTCCGGGATATCTTCAGTATAGTGTCGGCTCAGCTTGGCTCTTGGGTCTTTGGCCGAGCTGCTCACAGGTTTAGCAACCGAAGTGTATAACTGTCCATAGAACCTTTCGATTTCCCCTAATACCTCGGCTTTGGTCGACGCTACACTACCATCTTCCCTCTTCAGCTTTGTCAGCTGGCTTTGCCCAATAGACATGTCTCTTGCAAACACTTTGGAGCCTTTGTTTTGCTCAATCGTCTCTTTAATACTGTTCGTATTAAAGGTACGTATGTCGTGCCGCAATGACTTCCAAATTTGTCTATTGAGCTGCCTATATGAGTCAGCGTCATCGGAACATTGTAGTTGTAACGAGCGTCGATCAGCCATGAGGTTACGGGTATGGTCGGATAATTTTTGAGGTCTATCTGTGCGCCGGCCAGGTCTAAAAAACTTAGAACCTACCGCATGGACAGTTTCCACTAACCTGTTATTAATCTCATCCACGGAAGCAAAGTTCTCCAGGCAATCAAAGCGATTAGACAGCTCGAGTTGAAAGCTCTCGGGGTTTTGAATATGGGCATGGTTCGGTCGGAGCGTGGACTTTATTAGGCGGGACCTCTCAATTTTAACGTTAATATTCAATGTGCCTCTTACTATTCGGTGATCACTACCGGTTTTCACCCTGTGAATCACAGAGACATCATTGAATATTTGTCTCTTGGTGGTCATAATGAAGTCTATCTCATTTCTCGTAGAACCATCGGGGCTCATCCAGGTCCATTTCCTGTGAGGCGGCTTCTGAAAGAAAGAGTTCATCATAAAAAGTCCCTCTTTCTCCAGAAAGTCGGCCAGCCTCTGTCCCCTAGGGTTCCGTTGCCCACAGCCAAATTTCCCCACTTTCAACTCATCATCACTTCTCTTGCCCAACTTCGCGTTAAAGTCCCCCATAACAACAGTGAAGTGGGTCTCGGACGTATGTATGGCTCTACTAATGTCCTCATACATAACCTCCACTTCATCATCTGGGTGTGACGAGGTCGGTGCGTATACCTGAATGACCTTCAACGAATATCTCTTGGATATTCTGAGTATTAGGTATACAACCCTGCTCGAAACACTGTCGATGGTGATAATGTTGTTAATGAGGGACTTGTGGATGAGAAAGCCGACACCACCTTGGGACTGTTGGTCGCCCTCCCGGTAGTAGAGTAGGTTACCGGATTTCAGGGTTATCGTGTCCTCGCCCTCTCTACGGACTTCGGATAAACCCAAGATATCCCAACGTACCCTACCCATTTCTTCTTCCAGCTCAACAATCTTCTCATCAGTCCTCATGGTGCGTATGTTATGTGTTACCAGGGCCAGTCGTCGTCGTTGGGGTTGGTAGCCGAGCGTCTGCCGGGGATTCTTAGCACCCCTGGCCCCGCCGTTACCATGACCGCTACCGTAGCCAGGAATAGCGGGGCTGCCGGGGACTGGGGGCCTGGTCCTTTTTGTATTCATCATTTAATGGGGGGGGGATTGCCAATACTCGCCACGCTTGGCAGGCGGGTAGGCGAGCGCAGTCGGTGTTTTTATACTCAGAAGACGCTGCTGCCCGTCTTCTGGTTGATCCCTTAGCCGACTTCTACGGCACCCACGGGAAGAGAAGGGGGAGGTCTATTCTTAGGCCGGACCTCCACAGCATGTGCAAAATGTTTGCACATGTGTAAAAGAAAACATTTTTTGATTTTTATTATATAAAGCAAATTCAATTTTAGGAGTACTCGTAATATGATACAAATCCATAAAAAGCCGCTTGGATTATCGTATTTTCATATTGATAACCTAAGGTTGAAAGTTCTCTTCTTACGGAAACATTTGAGGAATTCTAGGTATGAAAGTGTGTGAAAACACTTCGAAAAACAAATTAAAAAAGCTTACCACTTACCGTCCATAGCCATATCTATTGTCAAGTTGTCAAAGTTGTAATTTTCCGCGAGAACAGCCATTTGCACGATGTCATCTTCACTGATATTGTAAGCGCTGTCTCCTCTGCTTATCAGACTAACGCTGTAAATGCTCTGTAAAATCATAGCTGGCGTAAATTATTGTGGCTTCAACGTTATGATGATAATGAACTACTATCATAAAACCCTTGGTGTAGCCAACAATACAATACCTATTGAAAATGAGGTACCTACCTATGCAACCAAGCAGTTGGTGTCAACCACTTTTCAAGAATCCCGGGTATTCAAGGACCCGGGTATGTCCTAAAACTGCGACCAGAACCACCGGAGGATGGGCAGCAGCGTCCTATTAGTACACGGTGAACGTACTGCGATCCCCAAGCCGCCTGCCAAGCGTGGGGATTATGGCAACACTCCTCTCTACGAGGGAGGCCTTTGTTCAGCAGTGGACGTTTACAGGCTGATGATGATGACTTTTCAAGAATCACACACCAATGACCGCTTTTGTAGTGGTTGGGTTGGGACCGCCTACATCACGATTGCCAGTAATTCAACCGATAAGCAGTACTGTGCAAACATTAGCCCGTTGGTCCAGTTGGTAGTGAACCTGCCTTCTGAGCTTGGGGGCGTGGGTTCGATTCCCATCTAGGACAAACATTTGTGTGATGAACATTTGTGTTTGTTCTATATCTGGTTGTTAATATCTATTTAAGTATGTATTTAAAACTATATATGTATGTATATCAGTCTCTGGCAGCCATATCACAAGCTTTGCTTAGTTTGGGGTCAGATGACCATGTGTGCAAAATGTCCCAAATATTTATTTATTATATTATTATTACTGTGCTTACGATTGATGGGTGATTCCAGTGAAATTATGAATTGTATTCGGCACGTCGTACTCGCTTTATAGTACGTCTCATTCTCATAACAGCGCGGCTCGGCACGGCGATTTCTCTCTACGGTGACTCTAGCTTATGGTAATTCTCCTCCTTACATTGAGTGGCCGTTTCAGTGCGTCTCGTAACGATGAGGCACGGTCGACACAAAAATTTACTTCGAAAAATAATTTTAAAGCGATGTTGGCAATTTCGTTTGTATTTTTCAATCTTTAGCATCCTTAGTTCTTTACCCTACTCTTGTCAGACTGCCCCTTTCCCAGGGTTGATGTGGGAGTTGACAGATGTCAGTGTAAAGAGATTTAACATTCTAAATTGGGATCCCGTAAACTCTCACTCATAAACCGGACAATCTCCAGAATAATTGCCTACCCGACTCTACACAAGACATTGGCAAGTTGCGGCAATACCGAAGGAAGCCACGAAGAAGAAATTGAATTGAAATCTAATATGCCAGGGCGATGAGCTCAGTGCATTGCCGCGCTGGGTTTTGAACAGTTAAAGTTATAAATTCTGGGTGGCACTGGACTGTTATATGCAAGCGAGCAGCTTACCATTAGGCTAGCAACTTGCTCGCCTCGTCACTCAGTCACATAAGAAAACTGGAAAGTAGCTATGTGAAATCATTGAACCATACAAATTCATCTGCTTATTAAGAATCGATTATATAGTGACCATATAGTGAGTATAAGAAAGGTTCTTGAGTGGAGAGACCACGAACCGGAAGACGCAGCGTAGGTAGGCCTCCCACTAGATGAACCGAAGACATTGTGAGAGTCGTGGCCATCCAGTGGATGCAGATGGCAGGCTTTCATTCAGTGTGGAGGTTAAAGGGGGACGCCTATGTTCAGCAGTGGACGTCTTCTGGCTGATGATGATGATATAGTGACCGACGATTCAATCACAAAAACAAAGTGACAGGAAGAAAATAGCCACATAGTTACTTGATGGCTATGCCTTCTCCCCTCATCTTGATTGAGTGTGATGTCTGGCTTCTGCAAGAGCGCAGGCGATGGCATTATGGCGCCAGAAGCTTGAGCCTCGCTGTGTGACACAGTCACCACCGTGAGTGTACCACGCTGGATCAGAGATATGACGAAGTTCTGGATCCAACCTGGCATTCCTGCGCTTGCGCTTTCTATCACCCTGGAACAATTGTAATTAAGACTAGATATATATAGATGAGTTTATAAATAAACTAGCTGGACCGAACCCTGACATAAACCATTCATTATCAGCCTATCATGTTTCCACTGCTGGGACACAAGCCTTCTCTCAGTGAGAGAGAAAATGGGCCCTAATCCACCATGCTGGCCCAGTGCATGTCGGTGAATGTCATATTATGTCTTTGAACTTCTGCGGTATGTACCTACCGTACCGGTTACCTCACGAGTCTCACGACGTTTCACCGTTTTTGAGCGAGGGCATCGAAACTGCAAATACTTTATTTAGGTACTAAATAAGCCATTGGCGCAGGGCCGAGGATCGAACCGGGTACCGTCAGATTTCAAAGCGCACTTGCTACCGCCCAGGTCACTACCGTCCCCACAAACACAATGCTATGTCATAGCAACGCAAGTGTACGAACCGAGTAGCAAGCGCATCACGTCGTGCGCCACGTTCGCGACTCGTCGTGGGCTGATATTGCACACATCGTTCAATTCTAATATCTACGAGGCTCCATCCAATGATCCAAGCTCACTGTGAGTGTTGCGACGGATTTATAATCACATAATATCCAATACTTTGGTCGCCTTCTTGTACAAACAGTCTACTAGCCTAGAAAAATATCCTGTCAAAAAACAGTTAACCCAAAAATCTCTATAGCATGTTGCTTTTGAAGCTGTGACTACTCACTTCTCCAAATCAGCAGGGATGGCTTGCACGTCTAGCAACTGACAAGCTAAAGCAGCGTGATACCATCTGTCAATCCCAGTCAAGTTCATTTTTACGATCATGTGGTTTTCGAGGCATCTGTTCGCCAACGCTACAAATAAACATAGAATTGCGCCAAGTTTAAAAACAAACATAATGTAAAGCTAGAAACGATTAAACTCGATATGATTTATAATTTAATCAAAAAAAAATCATAAGTATATAAGAATGGTTAAAAAAAATATGGTAATGTAATGGGCTTGAAATGCTAGAATACCGGGTGCAGCGACTTGACTTTGGCTTTGTCCCAGCAAAGTAGGTAGTGGAGACTTTACTAGAATAAAAGCTTCTATCGAGTTTTGGAAACAACATGAAAATACAAATTACTTATATGACTTTTCCATACTCGAGCACATTCACGAACACTTAATCTCTACATCTCTATCTTCTCTTCTCTACATCTAGTATAAATTAAAGTCGCTTTCCGCGTCTGTCTGTCTGTATGGCCGCTAACTCCTCCTAAACCACACAACGGATTTTGATGCGGTTTTCACCATCGGTTAGATACATTTTCACGGAAGGTTTATATATATAACTAACGATCCACCCCGGCTTCGCACGTAAATTACACCCGTGCGAAGCCGGGCGTGCGGGTCGCTAGTAAATAATAATCCACCATTATTACCAACAGTCGAAAATACACAAGTTTAGGAAAGTAATACAATGAGGCAACATTTTTTTTTCACTCTGGCGCTGTTGTATTCTTTTAGTTTCTCAGTTCTCGTCGTGCTTGTTCTGTCTTGCTGTATGCCAGCAGAAATTGTGGGTACTATTATTTTATAATTTGATACCATAAGCAAATAAAGAATACTAACGGGTTAATTTAACATCATTTGCAATAGTCATCATGACGAAGATAGTTTTCGATTCTAGAAGTAGCAGAAGAATACGCCACGACTCGTCGTCTGTGTGTTGAGCTTCCTCTACAGCCAAGATCCATAAGTCGGTGTAGTTCTGCAACAACAATACAGCGCAAAAAGAACAAGCAAAATACGGTAGTCGATCTTGTTATGCCAACTGATGATAAACAGCATAAGCCCACCATACATGATTAACTTTATTTAGCTATCGGTGCCACCTGTCTGGTCGGATTTATAAGCTATGTGGAAATATTATAGCATCAAGGACTACGCGCATCTTTATGTGATTGTGTTTGACCACCACCTTGACGGTGCGGTCTACGATGGAGCACGCTTGCCTAGAAGAAACCGATTCACTCGCTACTTGAAGACATTCAGATTGTAACTATTGCGGAACACATATTATTCAGGCAGCGCATTCTACAGCAGCTGTTCGCAAGTAGTTGTTTTTCGCCGGTTCTGCCGCAATGACGTCACCAGGAGTCAGGTGACGTCATTGAGGCAGAACCGGCATAATTAGCTAATGATTTTACATTAGCTAAGATTAGTTTGATCGTTGAGATTAATGAATTATTTAATGAGATCAATTATATTTATATTAGCTATTAGGTAGATGGCTCTTTAATATTCGGGATATTCGGGACATTTTTTGCACACACGGTCATCTGACCCCCAAACTAAGCAAAGCTTGTGATATGGCTGCCAGAGACTGATATACATACATATATAGTTTTAAATACATACTTAAATAGATATTACCACCCAGATATAGAACAAACACAAATGTTCATCACAAGAATGTTTGTCCTAGCACATAAAAGCCGGCGCAGATCGCATTGGTAGGAAGACTTACGACTTTGCAGATATTCTGTATCATTTGCTTGACGCTGTAATCGTTCAGCAGCTCCCCTGAGAATTTGAAGGTTTCTGGTAAAGGAAACCTCGTGTCGAATATCGTATTGAGAGCTAAAATTTGGATCGGTGTCGTAGACCCAAGATCAATACTGAAACAATTATGAATGAACATGTAAAACCTTTGACCAATTCGGCAAAAACTTTACCTCGCTGGACTGATTTTGATCAAACATAGATAAGAATCACTTCAATGAAACCTGACATCATTATCATAATTTCAGCCATCATGTCCCCACTGCTAGGACACAGGCCTCTCAGAGAGAGAGAGAGAGAGAGAGGGTGGGCCGTAATCCACCATGCTGGTACATGTTGGTAGAAACCTAATAGCATGGACAAATTGTATATCTGTCTACATATAGTACACAATAAAATATTTACCTGTATCTAATCCTATTTTCGCAGTTTTCTCTTGAAGTTCTAGCTTTTCCCCTAGTGAAGGTTCGGCCGACGATCAGTCGAAACAGTCCATATGGCACCTAATAATCAAGGCAAAACTTTAACGTTATGTCACGATGATACATCTCGAAAATTCAAGTCAGAGCTTCGTTGGTTAGAATTTTTGTATAACACAATTTCTGAACTGAATGTGATCACAATTGTATGGGTTTGACTAAGATAACAGGGGGCTTAGTCCCAGATTTGATAGTTAACGAAAACTTTTTTCGTTTACGTATTGTTCCATACATTTTAGTAAAGCGCCTCCAGCGGAAACGCGGAGGAACTAAAATCGGCGGTATAGATTCATCATCATCATCATCATCATCAGCCAGAAGACGTCCACTGCTGAACATAGGCCTCCCCCTTTAACCTCCACACTGAACGACAGCCTGCCTTTTGCATCCACTGGATGCCAGCGACTCTTACTATGTCGTCGGTCCATCTAGTGGGAGGTCTACCTACGCTGCGTCTTCCGGTTCGTGGTCTCCACTCAAGAACCTTTCTTCCCCATCGGTTATCGGTTCTCCGAGCGATGTGGCCTGCCCATTGCCACTTCAACTTGCAAATTTTAACAGCTATGTCGGTGACTTTGGTTCTTTGGCGAATATCCACGTTTCGGATTCTATCGCGCAAAGAAACTCCGAGCATAGCTCTCTCCATAGATAGATAGATGGTATAGATTGCTTCACTCTAATACGAAAAAAGTTTTCGAATACCTTTCAGCCCAGCAATGTATGGAACAAAACGTAAACGAAAAAAGTTTTCGTTAACTATCAAATCTGGGACTAAGCCCCCTGTCGCATGCTTATCTAAACCAGCTCTTAGCCAGTTATTTGTTTCTATACCTACCAGTTTTTTACTTGTACGACTTACTTAAAACGTTCTCGAAACAAAACTTTTAAAGTTAAACTTTGTAATTGAATTCCATACCTATGTATTTCTAAATACTACTGGGGCCTTACGGCCAACGGCTAACTCGGTATCAAACTAACGTTAAATCCGCTGTTGGAAAATCACAAAAAAAATGCCCAAGAATGATCTCATGTCAAACACGGATAACATTGTACAGATACATAATGTGGGTCTAGTCTAGGTCCTAGACTAACTACTGCTGGAATGCTTGTAATGCTTACCTTAGTTTCTTCAGTAAGAATGACTTTCTCAATTCGAACGTTATTTGGCGTTACGTTCAAACATTCATCCATCAGTCGTGTCTTTCCGACAAATCTAGGTCCCTGAAAAAAAACTACAGGTATTACAGGTACACGCGTGCTACGAAGATTCTATAATATGTCTACTGATCTTTTCATCAAAAGCTTCCGCTTTTACTTTCTGTTTTCTCGTGCAGACCATCATTATCGACAAAATACCAGGGAGGCGGAAGACCCCATGATTTCATGGCTTCGTCTGGGTGTGGACGATATAAAGACGATAGAACTACTTTTCAGACTTGCGCCTGACAAGAAGTTGACTCCTAATCTTCATTAATGGAGAGGCATTGAGAGAACAAGAAGCTTCTCATTCTAATTTACACAGAGCTTTGTTTTTCTCTCATTGCTAAACAAAGAAAGGAAAGCAAAGTTCTGCGTAAGTTAGGGCGACAGAGAAAACACAGCAGACCAAAGTTGTAAGTTGTACTTGCTTCTTGTATTACGCATGTTCTGCAAGCGGCCAAAGTACAAATAACCAGTGCCATTGTCTTACACGAAAAGCGACAGCGAATTTGTGGTCCCTATACCGAGTGAACTTCAAATGCTGCTGTTGCATAGCATTGTGAAGCGTTGACTTGTATTTTCGTAGCTCCTCATTCCGTCCCAAAATAGGGTGGCGATATACGTTTTGACGCTCGTGCCACCTGAAACAGAAATTTCACTATAAATGTTTAGGATCACTTATAAAATAATCTCGCTGCTCTACCCGAGCGCAGTTCTCTCGCGCATTTATATCATCATCAGCCCTGATTGACCTACTGCTGGGAATAGACCTCCTAATGCTAATGCCACTCTCTCAGGCAAACGCCCAGGGGCCTTACGGACAACAGCTAATTGCGGCACCTAATCCGCTCAGTTGGAAAATCACGCGACCGCAAACCGTATCTGAGCGCGATAAGGTTCACGTTCGCGTGATTTTCCAACTGAGCGGATTAGGTGCCGCAATTAGCTGTTGTCCGTAAGGCCCCAGGTCTCTTTTTATTATTTAGCTGCTCAGATTGCATCCCTTTCAAAATGATTAATGTTTTTTCGGATTATTAAAAATATATAATCACTGAGAGTTCATTAATTTTACGAAGTAAAATGGTAACAACCAATTCTTTTGCTGACAAAAGCAAAAAAGTCGAAGAAAAGCAAAGATAGTGCAAGCTAAAAGATTCGTCTGTGCACACAATGTGCACATCCGGAATTATAACAAGAACTAACGCCACTAATTTGTTGAATTCATAAACAGGTCCAGGCTTAGCGATTCCCTTCAGAGCTTTCGGTTCTAACAGCTTGAAGTATTCCTGGTCGAGCTTGCTTCTCAGGAAAGTTTCCTTGTCACAAGTCACTTTGTCTGGATATGCCATCATCAATCGGGCCGCCTGGCAATCAGAAAAAACATGTTTCAAGCGACATATACGTATATCCCGCTTGCTCCATCCTTTAGCTGTAAATCGCAATCTCACCAAACCGCTTTCCATTCCATTCGGGCATTGCGAGCAAGCAGTAGGTATATACAATAATTTACCTTATTAACAGCTGGACCAATAACTGTATATTCTCTACGTAAAGCATGCCCAACAACACCGCAATAAGTCGTTCCTGTAAAAAGAAATAGAATAAAGCAAGCCTCTAAAGCCTCCACATACGATCCAACTTAAAATTGGTTAAAAAATTTGATGCTACATTGTCTTATCATCTATTGATGATCAAGCAAGATATTCGCCAGGCCCTGTTGGTTATACAGGCCACCTATAACCACTGCGTCCAAGGTCTACGAAGCCTAAAAAAGAAAAAAAATCGAATTAATCTCAGGTCAATGCAATTTACCTGCCTAATAGGCGACGGCCACTGAATAGGTACTCCATAAAAATTAACAAAGCCTTTGTTTTAGGCTATGTGAATTGTCTGATAAGAAAATGAAAAACTACCTACAATTTTTTTACCAAGAAATGAAAAGAATATAGAAATATTAAAAGCAAAATAGTAGAAAAATATCTTAAATAAAATGTGTCGTTGGTTATTATAGGAGCATATAATTAGGTAGGTAGTCATTCTATGTATAGGATTCTATTTAGGTATATAACAGAAAAATTAATGACTTTTTCTCTGACCCTAGTTGGCTGTGCGTGGCCAATGAGTACGGGACCAGTTGGCTTCACACAGCCAACTTTAAATTTGATGCGTATCATCATGAAGCCAACTTTTTCTCGGATTATCAACTCACCAGAAGTGACTCCAATAGAAACACCTTTGATGTCGTCGTCGTCTAACGAAGTTTTCAGCTGGAAAGCGCACTGCAGCGCTTTCTGCGCCTCGTCTTCGTGCTTCAGCCCTCGCAGTCCGAAGACCACGAGGAACATCATGTCTTTATCGAACATTGACACTTTGTTTACTAAACCGCCCGAGTTTGCAGTGACACTGGAATGGGTGAATAGGTACGTTGACGTGTTGAACGTGACAGAGTATTATGAATCTTTGGTTACAGTGACCGAGACAAGCCAACCGAAGAGTTGATCATCCAGCTGCGAGATGGGTTGATGAATTGCCACCATCACAGGTCGAACCTGACACTAATAACACAGGATCGAAGCAGATGGCATAGCAAGAGAGAGGCCTATACCCTGCAGTTGGATAAGGAAGGCTGTGTATGATGATGATGATGATGGCATGTAAAAAGAATTCCTACCTATTACTTTCCAACTAAATTCTTCCGATCGGTAAAAAAAATGCAGATAGATTACATACTTGGGTCAGAAAAGAACCTTAGGCAATGATGCAAAATGCAAATAAGTCTGTCTTGATTTGACCCGCTACCTGTGTATGCCGTCTCCAAGTTGATAGTTGTACCGTCCCCCTGAAGATGTCTTTTTAATTTTTAAACTTTTCTATTTATTGATGATGAACTTAACTAAATACCTATCCTAATTATATTACTTAACTGAGTAAGTGAACTTAAACTAAATTAACTTAACTTAAACTAAATTGGCCAAGTGATCGTCTAAGTAGTTAGAACCTTATTTTGTGAACCATAATAACCCAATATAAATATGAGATGATCACCTACACTATTTGTAGACCTAGCTATCGTACAAGTTTAAAGGCTAGCCTAACTTCTACTCCGTACAACCTGCCTAGGTATGAATTGAAACAGAATTAAACCTAGATCTAATAATTAGCTCTTATACTATGTGGAACTTCATGTACCTATTAGTAAACTAACTCTTACAACTATTTAACATATTATTAAGTGTGTGCGTTAACCGTGCCAGGTTATAACAGTAAAGTTTATGTTATTTTCATTAGGGAGTGACATGATTGGTTTGTAGATCGGTATGTGGTATGATAGATCTTGAAACACTTTCTAGATAGATTAAATGATATTTCTTTGCTTTAGTTTGTAGAATCTTACAGGACATTGATAGTATTAATTCCATATAGGTGAAAAATATACAAGGTGAACTTAAAGTGAATTGAATCAAAGTTAACGCAGAAAGCTAGCTTTTGCTATTTGAAATATAATTGTTTTGTGGCTAGAACAAGAGCTCCATTCCCGCCCATGCTAGTAGAACCCAACCAATATAAAATAGGGATTCCCCCTCCACGAATCTTTTAAGGGAAAATCGTGCCTTGAACACGAATGAACTTTCTTTACAATCAGTTTGTGTGTTTGTAAGTCAAATGTAACAAAATAAGTTAACAGAGATTATAAAAAGGGAGCATTCTCTTTTGCCCAATGTTTGTAAGTAAGTTTGTGACTCATTTCCAATTTATGAGTGAGATTCTCCCATCCTTATTGTAGGATCAGAAAACCCCTATGAATTTACAGTGATAGTCAAGATCAACCAAACCTTGTATGATCATTAGATAAGTTCTGATTGTGGTTAGATGAAACCTTCAATGAACTTTGTAGGTTCTAGTAATTAATCTTTAATTTGTCAGAATCTCCCTCGTTTAGTTAAGAGAAACCAACTGGCACGGCTACGCTTGGCCATAAAGAGTTTACTAGAGAATTAGGCTTGTATTCGCCAATTAAAGTTGAAGGTATGCACTTAGGTACTTTATAAACCACAATAAGATTTCATCTAAGAACTCCACATTGATGATGTATTTAACTGGAACAATTGATAGCTAGATTTAACAAGCGAGGATACTTCTGGAACAACCTGAAAATAGAAACTTAAGTAATTTCCCTATATCCCGGCGACCTGATACAATCGCATTCTGTTGAGTATATTAGATCGGCGGGATCGCCCTATTCCCTATCCTATACCTACACCTTTACGTCCCTACACTTATTCTTGGAGAGACACCAAAACTATGCAAGGACTCGCGGGTCCTGTATTTAACTAAACATCCAAAATCCCATACTAACACAGAGTTTATTGGAAGATAGGTTATCCAATGTGCAAAACTCTTCTACACTAGCTGAGGCCTACATGGGTGACTAGTCCAACTATCCTGAAGTCCACTACCTATCATCCCTACGGGAGTCTGTTTCAACAGGCCGAAGCCTAGGGTGTACCTCTAACACAAGGATCCACCCCTGGGGACTGAAACGGAACATCCACCTAACGTACAAGACAGTTCACATGGAGCCTGAGGTCCGGTCATCAGCGGTCGGTCAAGATCCAACAGTTCCGCCAAGGAGCAACTTTGCGTTTGCAAAGACCTAGAGAGCTTCTGATGACCGTATTCCAGAAACCATGCACCCTGGTGACTTGATCGACCTCAATTTAATGAGAATAATCGACCCTTGGGTTCGTCACAAAATCCCAAGCCTAACTATCGGGAACTTTAAGATGGTAACTCCTTTACGTTCTCACAAATATTTTGTTTCCGGGAATTACCATTGACTAAAACCGTGTCTAGTCGTACGCAATTGTCCAATATTTCAGTTTAATAACTTGACTCTACAAATAATTGTATCTCGAACACTTTATGCTCAAAAACTTAGAGAGAAACTCTCAATATCAACCCTAAGTTGAGCTGTGATAACCTCACACTGGAACTAATAAACACTGTCGACGTTATTTAAATGTATATTCAGTCGGGCAGAGTTTCCACGTAAAACTTTAAAATATTTCATAATAAAATTATATTGGACAACCACGGAACAAAAATACTAAGATCTCCACCTGCACGCTACGAACGCCAAGGCAAGAATGAATCCCGAAGCCCGCCTGCACGATCCCTTATATAACTTTCTCCCACCCCAACAAATGCGTAGATGACGTAATCGTTATAAGTGTTGTAACCGTGATAACTGCGATAGCTGCGATAACTGTGGTAAGCGTGGTATGTGAATTTCGCGATGCATTCTCAACTCGTAAGCCCCGCCCAACCTCGATAACTGTGATAACTGTGGTAAATGAATTTCGCGACGCATTCTCAACTCGTAAGCCCCGCCCAAACTCGATAACTGCGATAACTGTGGTAAGTGAATTTCGCGATGCATTCTCAACTCGTAAGCCCCGCCCAAACTCGATAACTGTGATAACTGTGGTAAATGAATTTCGCGACGCATTCTCAACTCGTAAGCCCCGCCCAAACTCGATAACTGCGATAACTGTGGTAAGTGAATTTCGCGATGCATTCTCAACTCGTAAGCCCCGCCCAAACTCGATAACTGCGATAACTGTGGTAAGCGTGGTAAATGAATTTCGCGACACATAGAGTACATCGTGACGTAATACTTTAAATACGAATAGTGGCCGGCGAGTCAATTTGGACAGTAAGCTGAATTTAATAAGGCAATCTTTTTCTAAATATAGTGTCTACTATCCAAACAGTGCTTTTGCAGGGTTAGGTACTCATACTTTCAGAAACAGACGCGTAACAAAAGAATATGTTCCATTACTCTACTACAATAAAGCATGAGGCAATATCTCACCAAAGGCAAAGTTATTTATATATTATTTCTCAGTCATTTATTTGTTATAATCTTCCCAGACAAACTATAGGTACCTACAGTTTTGAGAATTCAACCTCAAGTATCGGTACTCCAAGTAGTAGGCAATCTAAACTTTAGTTTTCTAATATTTGTGAATGTTAACGAGGGCTAATCTGACCCGTTACAGCAACCCCCAAAATTTTAATAGATTATAATTTGTGAATCGGAGAAAATTTTCCCATCCAAATAAACATTGGAGAGATTCACAAATATTCCCTGTTCAAACGACTCAATTTGCAAGTGCAAAATCAAATTTTTCAAAATCCAAGTTCCAGCAATATAATTATGTGTGAACGAATGTGTGTGTATCCCTAACACAATATGTGTAAGTGTTTTTAAACCGACATAAAAATAATCATCATAAGACCCCAGACTCAAAGTTTGTTAATATATCAACTATAAGAAAAATTGTCCCTTTACAGGATCTCTGTCATCTGCAAGGAAATTCTGGTTGTGAGGCAGAACCAACCCTAAACGGTTGCACATAACTTCCCTTTCCTTCGCAAATATCTTTTCATTTGCTGAAAAGCAAAGTTTACGCACTCCCTCCAAAATTCTAGTAGACCCAAAGGCAAATAGGAAAAAATTCCGTATAGTCTTTATATCCCACTAAGAGTACAAGTGTTAAAGTCCAATGATTTCCATTCGGAAAATGTAGAGTGTGTTTGTCGATAGTTTCCTCATTGTAGAGTAGGATCTTTTTCGAAATCAACGTTGTTGATGAAATTATGAACTAAGCCTAACACCAAAATTTCTCCTTCGAAAAGATCAAATGTACTCGTGTTTGCTGAAAATTAGATTCTGAAAAACTGTCTCAAATCTAAGCAATGATAAGATCTTGAATCCCTTCAAAAGAATTTAACCCACGCATATATTCATTAAATCTCTGTCAGTCTTCATTCTATCATTTAAAAATTTATGGAGTTTATCATTTATCTTTCATAACATAACTTTCGCTGTCTTACTCGCTGATTCAAGACGCCATCACTACCACATAATTTGACACAAACATTTTGCACCATCCCCCCATTATTCGAAAAGGTAAAGCCCCTATGTAGACTTACATGACCTCAAAATAACTAAAGAACCCGCTCACATTCACAAATCTCATTATTATTATTATTTTCAAATTAAATCTTAATCTTCAAGATAACCAATAATCCACTATAATAATTGAGAGAAATTACGTCGATAATAATCCAATAGGTATTTTTTTTTTTTTTTTTTTTTTTTTTTTTTATATATAAATAAAATTATAGCACCCTCAAATATCTATTTTAGTTGATATACATACATACAATAGGGTCAACGACATTAAAAAGCTTTTGAATTGAAATGCGTAATGATATGCTGGACAAAAATATTAACATTATTTCAAAAATATAGGTAGATACAATGTCGAGTTTTTTCCGTAGGCTCTAGCGCAATTGAAGCGAAGCATTCGATTATAAATATATTTATTATCTATCGAAATTGAATTTGTCTAGGACTCAAACCAAATAAAATTTAAATGCAAGAATCGAACTCGCCATATTATAAAATAATTTAACATTTTATCTGTTTGGACTATCTATAATATTTTTAATTAGTTCATATAATTAGTCGTCATATTACTATAAGTTAATTTTCAATTAAGTACATAAAAGCAAAACGACCTTAGTGTACAAATTACCATGATTGTTCACCTGTAATCTTAAAGAATAATTCGTACAAGTGTACTCAACACATAGGTACTGTTCTGCACTGCACTCCAACACCAGGTCTCCTTGTCTTAATCTGCTACTTACCTACTAGGAGGAAAACCCGCCTTTTGCACCTGAAAACAACTGAATAACCACTATACCTGATCAATCACATACTTACTAGCAGTGTAGTCCTTTTTAAACGCGAATCCCTAAATGTGAAATGCTAGTTAACGACACAACCTATAATAAAGCACAGAACTCAGATCAAACAAACGTGAAGATTTGACAAAGCGGTAAATGTGAACGCATTAGTATATCGCTGATCCGTACTTAAAGAGTGTGTTAGACGGTCTATTTGTATTAGTAAACAGTGAGTTAAAACGAAGACATTTGAACACATGCAATAACTAACCCAGGGCATATCTCATTCGTTTATCCGATCCGAGGCATGGAGCCACCAACCTCATCTATAAAATAAAAACTGTCTAATACATCAAGCATAATATAACTATCAGTGCTTTAACAGATCACACCTAAGTTTTACAATATCTATCCTAGTCGGTATCAACACATAACATATAGATTTACCTGAAATTTTCAGAAGAAAAGAAATGCTTCGCCGTCTTCTTGTAGCGTTTCTCCTTATCCGATATTAAATATAATTCGCTAAAATGTGTTAACAATTTGTAATGAAATAAAAATAATTAGGTACCTGTAATCCTATATTATCCACCTGAGCTGGTCCGTCTCAACTATTAAACATACAAGATACATCCTCCGGCTTCACCTGCTAACACTCTGAAATCCGGAACTAGCTAAATTAAAAAGCCTAAATAATTGTGTTGTGAAATTAATCTAGGATACCAGTACCTTTTCAACATTCATTTGAACCTGCTCTACCACCACGAAGTTGAAAATACAAACATACATAAGTACCTGTAAAACTTCCGCATTACATTTTTAGTATAATTCCCAATGTCAACTGTTACATGTACAATGTACATAGATAATATACTAAGTACTAGCTAAATGTTATTAGATTATAGTCTCGTAACTATGCCTTAAGTTTTCACGTACCTACTAGTATATAATCTTTGATAATACTAACTGAATCCCGCAGCGCCACCCGAGAATCTACCATCTTGCACTCTTCTTTCTCATTAGATAAACCTAGTCCGTGATCTAAATATGTTTTGTGAAATAATTTAAACTAAACGAGACACTTAGAACGCCTAAAATACTGAAAGTACAATAAATAACACTCTCTAATTAATTACATAATTATATCCTAAGTGTAGATTACAAATCCTTTACATACATAATACATCAATTTAAATAGTTCCCGCATTTTTCTCATGTAAAATGAAACGTTACAAAACTTCACGTCATCCGTCATGCTAAACTTTTTAACTCTTTACGTGATTTGGAACAAATCTATTTATATTTTTATTTTTCTTTCTTTCTCGGACAGGCTAAAGTCTTTAAGACCACACCGCCTTCGGAAAGCTTCTAACAAATAGTTTGTATTCCATGTCTGGCAAATAATTATAGTGATTAACATCTTAGAAGATTCACGGATACTCGACTACGAACTACCTATATTACAAAATCGATCTATTTGCTAATCAAAACAATGCTTATTCTGACGTGCTCATGAGAGTTAATATAATATTTTAAATGTGCTTAATATCTGACTTAATTTTTTAATAATACTAGAAAACCTCGCTGTCTGCTGCATCATCATCTAATATTCATAATTACATAAAACCTAGTACGTGGCGTCGCGTCGCGTGATAAACTACAAACATTTATTTTACGTACGTCGAAACGGGATAAATTATCTTAGGCGCAATGGTCAACTGATTATTACATAAATTGTCACGTTCAAATTGACACTTCTATCACCGTCAACTCCGTCAAGTCTAGTGTCATTTCCGTCAAACTGATTCTCACAATTCACAAAAATACCATGCATTTGTATTGCTAATGTTTATTGCTAAAAGTTAACTGAAAACTCAAGAATATACGTAAATATCGCTTTACAAGTCACAAAATGATGTCAGGAAACCTACAACGAAGATTTAGCAGTTGTACATAGAAATATCTCGTACTTCTACAATTCTTTAACTCAAGGTATGTGATCGAATATTTACTTGTTTACAAACATAAGTGCCTCTTAAAGATACTAAATTCGTTTCAAGATAGTTTCGTATGAACCCTCAGACTTGTGCTCTCGTTTAAGAATGTGTTTATAGTATGTAAATAGCATAATTCCTAAAGCCGTGTTGTTATCCTCCGAGCTATCACAACTTAATAATTTACCTTAGATATTAACGAACCTAACATACACTTTCAGGAACGCCCGATGATAAACGCATGAATAACTGTCTACACACTCTAAACAAGTCCGGCATTAATTACAGTACCTACATGGAACCATCAATGCCTCTACTGTGATAACACTAGCAGGTAAATAAAACCCTTCTTTTATTCTCTTGAAGTCGCATGACCTGACCATTTAACATCCCCATGTAGGAAGACTAATGTTTAACAAACAATGTACTCGATAAAACACTAAAATTGTTGATTGTTGTTTACAATAGATTGCAAACAACCATCTAACTAGCTTAGCCATAAGTAGAAAGTAAATAGGTCTAGATTTATTTCTAAATACCTAGTAAATACCAAGTACTTCCCGATCTTAACCTAGAGAAAAGAGTCACACAGGCGTCCTGTATTATTTTCATTTTAATGAAATTTCTTACTTTTTGGTTTCGTTAGAACTGTAGTTCGCAGCGACGTAACCCTAACCTCTTGTCCGTTTAGAAAGTTACACACCTTAGATTTAGAAGTATTTTATGATTTCAGATAATCTACACAAACGTCTGACACAATACCTGTTTGGAGATGTTACTGCCATACCAACCACTCTGAAACTGGAAAGATCTTCACATTCTCAAGCCGCCAGCAATCTCTAATTTTTCTAAAATGCCGTTCAACCGTTACCAATTCAGCTGAAAACCTGAAATGCTGTCGCTACACTATTCATAACTTAAATTCTACAAAAATGTTTCCTGATGTACTGATGTGTAATCCCTGTGTGTACCTAAATACGTGTATGTATGTGTGTGTGTAATGAAATAAATTCTTATTTTGTTTTAGTTGTCAAGACACTAGATCATTCTAGATTTAGGTAACAATAATTCAAATTAGTCTCAACAATTCTACTAATAATTACAAAATAGCATAACTGAATTCTAACGTGAACAACAATAACGTGTGGATGTGTGATAATGATAATTATGTCCTAACCTTAACATCTTTCCTTCTGGGCAACTGGATAAAATATAACCTGATATGAATTAAGAATAACTTACACGGTTTCGCTTTCGGTGATAGATCAGTCTTTCTCAAAATAAGTGATAGTTTTAAGTTGAAACCGTTTGAACTAGATTCTTGATTTTACTTCTACTATAAATTTAACAGATAATTCAAGTTATTTAATCTACTTTCTCAACCCCCGAGCCTTTCATCTTTTTAAAAACCTAATCTATCTGTTTGTCTACCTAAGGTGATCATCTCAATTCCTCGATCGACTCCACGGCAAAAGATTGTGTCCAGGAGACCCCGGACCACATAATATATACATAAATTTTCCCTACGTTATCGATAAAAGACTAGGTTTAACACTATACATATCTATATGGTTCTGAAATCCTGGTTCACGGCGCCCTTAGATTGTACCGTCCCCCTGAAGATGTCTTTTTAATTTTTAAACTTTTCTATTTATTGATGATGAACTTAACTAAATACCTATCCTAATTATATTACTTAACTGAGTAAGTGAACTTAAACTAAATTAACTTAACTTAAACTAAATTGGCCAAGTGATCGTCTAAGTAGTTAGAACCTTATTTTGTGAACCATAATAACCCAATATAAATATGAGATGATCACCTACACTATTTGTAGACCTAGCTATCGTACAAGTTTAAAGGCTAGCCTAACTTCTACTCCGTACAACCTGCCTAGGTATGAATTGAAACAGAATTAAACCTAGATCTAATAATTAGCTCTTATACTATGTGGAACTTCATGTACCTATTAGTAAACTAACTCTTACAACTATTTAACATATTATTAAGTGTGTGCGTTAACCGTGCCAGGTTATAACAGTAAAGTTTATGTTATTTTCATTAGGGAGTGACATGATTGGTTTGTAGATCGGTATGTGGTATGATAGATCTTGAAACACTTTCTAGATAGATTAAATGATATTTCTTTGCTTTAGTTTGTAGAATCTTACAGGACATTGATAGTATTAATTCCATATAGGTGAAAAATATACAAGGTGAACTTAAAGTGAATTGAATCAAAGTTAACGCAGAAAGCTAGCTTTTGCTATTTGAAATATAATTGTTTTGTGGCTAGAACAAGAGCTCCATTCCCGCCCATGCTAGTAGAACCCAACCAATATAAAATAGGGATTCCCCCTCCACGAATCTTTTAAGGGAAAATCGTGCCTTGAACACGAATGAACTTTCTTTACAATCAGTTTGTGTGTTTGTAAGTCAAATGTAACAAAATAAGTTAACAGAGATTATAAAAAGGGAGCATTCTCTTTTGCCCAATGTTTGTAAGTAAGTTTGTGACTCATTTCCAATTTATGAGTGAGATTCTCCCATCCTTATTGTAGGATCAGAAAACCCCTATGAATTTACAGTGATAGTCAAGATCAACCAAACCTTGTATGATCATTAGATAAGTTCTGATTGTGGTTAGATGAAACCTTCAATGAACTTTGTAGGTTCTAGTAATTAATCTTTAATTTGTCAGAATCTCCCTCGTTTAGTTAAGAGAAACCAACTGGCACGGCTACGCTTGGCCATAAAGAGTTTACTAGAGAATTAGGCTTGTATTCGCCAATTAAAGTTGAAGGTATGCACTTAGGTACTTTATAAACCACAATAAGATTTCATCTAAGAACTCCACATTGATGATGTATTTAACTGGAACAATTGATAGCTAGATTTAACAAGCGAGGATACTTCTGGAACAACCTGAAAATAGAAACTTAAGTAATTTCCCTATATCCCGGCGACCTGATACAATCGCATTCTGTTGAGTATATTAGATCGGCGGGATCGCCCTATTCCCTATCCTATACCTACACCTTTACGTCCCTACACTTATTCTTGGAGAGACACCAAAACTATGCAAGGACTCGCGGGTCCTGTATTTAACTAAACATCCAAAATCCCATACTAACACAGAGTTTATTGGAAGATAGGTTATCCAATGTGCAAAACTCTTCTACACTAGCTGAGGCCTACATGGGTGACTAGTCCAACTATCCTGAAGTCCACTACCTATCATCCCTACGGGAGTCTGTTTCAACAGGCCGAAGCCTAGGGTGTACCTCTAACACAAGGATCCACCCCTGGGGACTGAAACGGAACATCCACCTAACGTACAAGACAGTTCACATGGAGCCTGAGGTCCGGTCATCAGCGGTCGGTCAAGATCCAACAGTTCCGCCAAGGAGCAACTTTGCGTTTGCAAAGACCTAGAGAGCTTCTGATGACCGTATTCCAGAAACCATGCACCCTGGTGACTTGATCGACCTCAATTTAATGAGAATAATCGACCCTTGGGTTCGTCACAAAATCCCAAGCCTAACTATCGGGAACTTTAAGATGGTAACTCCTTTACGTTCTCACAAATATTTTGTTTCCGGGAATTACCATTGACTAAAACCGTGTCTAGTCGTACGCAATTGTCCAATATTTCAGTTTAATAACTTGACTCTACAAATAATTGTATCTCGAACACTTTATGCTCAAAAACTTAGAGAGAAACTCTCAATATCAACCCTAAGTTGAGCTGTGATAACCTCACACTGGAACTAATAAACACTGTCGACGTTATTTAAATGTATATTCAGTCGGGCAGAGTTTCCACGTAAAACTTTAAAATATTTCATAATAAAATTATATTGGACAACCACGGAACAAAAATACTAAGATCTCCACCTGCACGCTACGAACGCCAAGGCAAGAATGAATCCCGAAGCCCGCCTGCACGATCCCTTATATAACTTTCTCCCACCCCAACAAATGCGTAGATGACGTAATCGTTATAAGTGTTGTAACCGTGATAACTGCGATAGCTGCGATAACTGTGGTAAGCGTGGTATGTGAATTTCGCGATGCATTCTCAACTCGTAAGCCCCGCCCAACCTCGATAACTGTGATAACTGTGGTAAATGAATTTCGCGACGCATTCTCAACTCGTAAGCCCCGCCCAAACTCGATAACTGCGATAACTGTGGTAAGTGAATTTCGCGATGCATTCTCAACTCGTAAGCCCCGCCCAAACTCGATAACTGTGATAACTGTGGTAAATGAATTTCGCGACGCATTCTCAACTCGTAAGCCCCGCCCAAACTCGATAACTGCGATAACTGTGGTAAGTGAATTTCGCGATGCATTCTCAACTCGTAAGCCCCGCCCAAACTCGATAACTGCGATAACTGTGGTAAGCGTGGTAAATGAATTTCGCGACACATAGAGTACATCGTGACGTAATACTTTAAATACGAATAGTGGCCGGCGAGTCAATTTGGACAGTAAGCTGAATTTAATAAGGCAATCTTTTTCTAAATATAGTGTCTACTATCCAAACAGTGCTTTTGCAGGGTTAGGTACTCATACTTTCAGAAACAGACGCGTAACAAAAGAATATGTTCCATTACTCTACTACAATAAAGCATGAGGCAATATCTCACCAAAGGCAAAGTTATTTATATATTATTTCTCAGTCATTTATTTGTTATAATCTTCCCAGACAAACTATAGGTACCTACAGTTTTGAGAATTCAACCTCAAGTATCGGTACTCCAAGTAGTAGGCAATCTAAACTTTAGTTTTCTAATATTTGTGAATGTTAACGAGGGCTAATCTGACCCGTTACATAGTTTTTCATTTTTAACTGACAAGGCGGGACTGGGTGCGAAAACAAACAGTCATCTAAGATTTAAACGGGAGGGTTCAAATCTTAGATGACTTTATTCACATATTTTATTTCTATTTTTCCCGTAAGCTATAGAGTCATTCAGGCCCGGCACATATATATAATATAGGTACGGTGTTTTTGTTCTAAATGGACCAAAAATGTCTTAAAATCTTCGCGCTCTTTACTTCGAACAATTATATAGCTTTTATGTATAACAATGTCGTTTGTACATTGACGAAAAAAGGTTCAAAATGTTCGCTCTTGACATCAGAAAATTTCAACCCTTACCAGGCAGAAGCCAGAACACAATCCTGCCTACCGGCCTGCTACCTATTTTTTTTAGCTTACCTGGAAACACACTTATAAGCACCATCCACCACATTGATAAGTACATCCGGAGTGACTGTTTTGGTAATTATATTCAAGAACACGACGACGACCCGACGCACTTCGGTGAGGAAGTCCATGGGCTCGTCGTTCTCCACCGCTCGAAGGACTGGAGCCAGCATGTAGCGACGGAGCCCGGGCCACCAGGAGCTCCGCATGGCTGTGATCACTGCTGGACGCACTGGAGACGCAAGAAGCTTCACCAGTTAAAGAACCCTAGGTAAGTCGACCAAAGTTGACGTCGGTCACGCCGCACGCTTCGCAATATATGCGTGCGCTATTGCAAATTTTCACGGCGTTGATTATCAGCATCGCAGTATTGTGCTTGAAGACAGCCTTGTCATCAAATTACCAAAGTTTTAGTTATTACGTTGTGATGAAGAAATGTCTACTAGACGCAGTTAGGACCAAACCGCAGCTAGAGTCCGTTGTGCCTTTAGAAGCTGAGAGCAGCATTTCTACCGCTGCGCTGGACAGTAGGTACAGCCTGGTTTGCGCGCGGCATTCGTGGGAATTGGACCTTAGGACTCGACCGTTCTAGCTTCGAAAAGCCATCAGACAAAAGGTTTGTTGGTAAATACCTAATAACTATGTATTTTACAGAATCCAAATGCAGAACTTACGGGAAAATTCTCTGAAATGTATTTCTAGATTGGTCTGTTCGTCGTTTGTAACAGACAGTCTAGATTTTGACTGGGGAATGGTTTGCGTTGGATCTGTGAAAAATAAATAGAGTACTTATTTGAATGCATCATACCTAGGCATCTTATATTACTAGATATAATATTATGTAGGTATCTATTTTCGACCCATCCTAGGCAGGTAACTAATTGATATACCTACTGCTACTGACGAATGCCCATTTGTAGCAGGTATTGGACAATGGACATGGTAAGGATGGTATTAGTAGGACTCTTTTTGCAGAGTTGGCATAGGTTGGGGGAATAGTTATTAATCACACACCACAACCTTACTACGGTAAATATCCCGTGAATAATCATATAACTATAGTTATTAATATTAATAGGGGTTTGGATAACCCCGTTGGCTCAGTTGGTAGTGACCTGCCTTATTCGCTTCGCTTCATCGCTTGCACGGGGTGTGGGTTCGATTCCCACCTACGACAAATATTCATGTGATGAACATTTACGTTTGTTCTATACTGGGTTTAAAAATATTGATGTATCTATATCATATCAGTGTCTAGCGCTTTGCTTAGTTTGGGGTCAGATGACCGTGTGTGCAAAAGTTTCCTTTTAGTTAAGTTCGTTTGCCTGCCTAGTTATTCAATTGTTGCAAAATATTTATTTATTTTCAGAAAATCAAAACAATCAAAGTCTCAGGGAGCCGAGCGCATGGTTTTGTAATGTTTTTTTTTTTTCTGGGTGGCTTAGCAACTCTTTACTCTAACGTGTAAAATAAAGTACCTTACTGAGAAATAAAAAAAAACCTGTATGATTCAATAATAATTATCAATTTTAAAAAAACCGACTTTAAAATAAGTAAATACGCAATTTCGTTTTCTATCATGACAAATTTCTTTCAGTTATTTTGATTTAAAAAACAAACTACTGAATCGATTTTGATGAATTTTATATAAGACCTATCTGAAAGAATATACTTAAAAAAAAAACAAGTCTGTTAGTAAATGTCGGAGTTCTGAGGGATCAAACATTTATAAAAATACCTACAAACCGAATTGAGAACCCCTTCTATTTTTAAATCGGTTAAAAATATACCTACCACCTTGAGGCATTGCTAAAAAACTGCTCAGCATCTTGACCCTTTTCCACGTCGCACCAACTCCAAGCACTTTAATGTGGCCATCTATACACGGCTGCGTGCAGTACCAGGATTCGTTGATATATGTCCAGGCGCTGGCTGACGTCAGCACATCACCAGCCTTGCAGATGTACTCTGCTTTTTTCACGTCCCATACTGGCTGGCCCACGATGACGAAGCTCGCTTTCGAGTTGTCTCCACCGCCGATGATGGAGAAGAACGATACTCCAGCTGATATGGCGATCTTAACTGTCGGGTAAGACTTAGGCTAAGTACTGGGGCGTTGGAGACTTTTCATTAGACTTGCAGTAAAGGTAGCGGTAAACTACCAAAACACTTTATAACACACTGCACTGTACCTGTACCTTACATGGGTACATAGAGAGGTACCTACACAATTTTTTTTGTCGCGTGCTTGGTGGGTGCGGATGGCAGGCGCGTTCAGTTTGGCGTTCTAAGGGGGGGCCTATGTTCAGCAGTGGACATCTTCTGGCTTATTATGATGTACCTATCTATGTATTTTTTGCATGTGCCGATAGTTACAGTCTCAGAAAAATATAATCAAAGGATACAATGATGTTAAGCGCCGGTGTAATGGATATCTTCAATTACTAACCCTTGAGCACGACTCCGACATCAGTAACATACGTCCCATAATTCTTCTGTATAACGAGTCCGCAGTCTATCGCCGTGTGAATGCAGTCGTGCATAGAAAGCCGCGCCGTCTTCTTCCACATAGAGAGGAAGGCGTCACCAGAAAACTTGAGCACATCTCCGTTGTACGTGAGGATCTCCTGAACCATTGCTCCGATGTACGAGTTCAGGACATGAGACAGACGGGAGGGGCCACCGCGGCCGGCTTTCGTATATTTTTCGCATAGATCGGTGAATCCTACAAAAATTTACTTGGCTACCAGCGTTGCCAGACGTCCCGCCAAAATCGGGACGTCCTGATTTTTTTATCGAAATTAAATGTCCCGCGCGGGACAGGCTCAGTCCCGGTTTTCGGGGATAACTCGATATTCAGAAGACGATCATGACTCAACTATTTAACGATAGGGTAAATCTGATTTAAAATATCATATTTTTATTATAATACATTTTTAATATATTCTGTTATCTATTGTCACGTAAACATAATTTGAACTAAAAGATAAATATTTAAAAACTTCTGATTATATACGTTTTTTTACTGTCCCGCTTTCGACGACAGAATCCCGCTATTTCACTCAAAAAGTTCCAAAATCCCGACTTGGCAAGAAAAAAATCTGGCAACGCTGTTAGGTACTGTCCTTAATACGGCATCTAGCTATTTAGTTCTAATAAAAGTTAGATGAGCAGCTACCTTATTATGGATGATTCGGATCGTGATCGCGATCGCGTGCCATCTCACTTACGCACGTGGTGCGAGTAAATAGATACGAACGGGATGGCATGCAATCTCGATCCCGATCAAAGAATCATAATAAGGCCCCAGGTGCTTATTAATTCGTTTAAATTGTTTTATTAACCCCCGACGCAAACAGAGGGGTTTTATAAGTTTAATGTTGTGTATCAGCAAGGTATCAGTGTATCTGCCAGTGGCATACAAGCAAATGGTTGAACCGATTTTGGTTTTGTTATTTTTAGAATTCCGTACCCAAAGGGTAAAAAACAGGACCCTATTACTAAGCCTACAATGTCTGCCTGTCCGTCTGTCCTACATTTAAACGCTGTATCTTTTGAGACGTAGTACCAAGATAGCCAGTTGAAATTTTCACATAACATGTACGTAATGTTACGGCGGATTATCTAAGAAATAATAAAAAAGTCGAAAAGTCAAAACGAAAGGGGGGTCCCCATACAACAAACGAAGTATTTTTTTACGTATTTTTATATTCTTTATAGTACATACTTACTATGAAATATAACAACAAATAATAAATAATGGCCAAATGCGAGTCGGTGACAAGTCTACGTTCATTAGTACTTACTAAGTTATAACTGGCAATTTCATTATTGAACTTTGCGATGGTACGGGACTCTCAGTGCGTGAGCCCGACTCGCACTTGGCCGTTTTAGTTTTTGTTATAAAGGTGACTTGAACAAGTGTATATTTAGATATAGGTACATCAAAAAATCTGTTCAGGCGTTTGAAGATTATTAACAACTCCTGTCTCCTATAACGGGGGTGAAAAATCAATTTAAAGGTAGTACTTGTTGACACCACTGAATAAGACGACTTTTCACCAAAGCATGTTCTGACGTAAGTATGCACGCTCTGTCAGAGCTGTCCGCCGGAATACCCTAACCGATTTCCCTAAAACGTGCAAGCACGGGTAACAAATGGCACGTCCCCGACTGGATACGGAGGCCGGAAAGCCCGGCGCTCGGAAGGGCTTGACCCGGAAATGTGACTACAGCGCTAATGCCCAAGAACCAGCGCGAAGTGCTACACTGCCACTTGCACTATTTTTAAAACGTTGCAGACGATGCGTGGTAGGTAGGTAGGTACTTGCTACTTGTAGGTACCTACTTCGCATGGTCTGCAACGGGTAGGTTATCTCAAAAAGTTCGGGGGAATAGTCTAGCTAGACAAACCAGAAACATCGATAAACATGAGCGCAGTCTCGTAGCTCCGAACGGCGTGGTCGTAGTGGTTGTAGATGATCTCGTCGGGCACCATGGACGCGATGGTGCTGATGCGGTCTGCCTCCTGCATCGAGCTCCAGTTGTCGTTCACACTCTCTATCCTAAGAGTAACGTCAGGTTACGTTTATAATCACTGGCGGCGCTAGGGTAGAGCGAGAGGAGCGGTCGCTATAGGTGCCAGTTAGCAAGGGATGCCAAATGCGAAAAATAATACTAATAAAACAGCACTTTTTGCTTAGAGCGACACTACCTACTAAGTATCTTTCACTGGCAGTCTGGCACTATGCAGAAAGTGTCGTGGCTCGTTCCAATGGTTAGGTATATCGCCATTGTCTGTTACTATGTATTGCAGAAACAGGTAACAAGTTAAATACCTACCCAAGTTTTTTGACGTTATTATCGTGCCGGTGTCGCTCCCTCGGCGAGCGCATCTCTGGCAGCAGCGAGTCGCACATGGACTGCTGCCGGTGCACTCTCTTCATGGCCATCAGATACTCGTTGTAGTTCACATTCTTCTTTGGCTCTACGTGTTTTACGAAAATTTTAGATTTCACTAACTACGATTCGACGTTTTCTGGCGGATAATATTGAACTACGTATCCTAAAGCCCGTTGCAGACGATGCACAGTAAGCTCGTGCAAGTGCTGCGCGTCGTCTGCAGGGGCGAGCTGCAGCACTTTTTGCTTAGAGCGAGACTGACTACCGTAGTCATTCGAGTCGTTTACTGTTTGACCTATCAGCCAGCGAACTTATAACTCTAGTTATACCTAATAGTTATTATTTCGCTGCTATCAGCATAGCAAGTACAAGTTTCTATGAATAACAGTTTAGACATTCAGGGGGACGGGACCAACCATATTTTTCCGCCTAATAGTTTGCGAACAAGGAAAATATAAAATTATCTTTGTTTGCGAAGGATACAGTAATTGATAAAGAAGTGATGTATGAAACCTTACCTTCATTTTAAATCAACAAGAAGCTACACGAAGGGTAGTAACGAAAAATAAATCATCCCTATTTCACATGTTAGATGTAACCCATAAAACGCATTTTTTATAAGTAGGTATATTATTACCTATTAAGTATATAATTGAGATCTTACTAAAACTGCAATTATATTAAGTTTCATGGAAGTTTTTCTAAAGAATAGGACGGATGGACAGAACTTATAAGGGTTCCTTGTACTACGAGGTTCCTACGGAACCCTAAAAAGGCGAGGGTGCCTAAATAGCGCACCAATACCTATCACTCACTTATCTAAATAAAAGCGGCCATGTGCGAGCCGGGCTCGCGCACTGAGGATTCTGTAACTACTAAAGTAGGTACAAAAAGACATGCCCAGCCGGTCACCCATCCAAATACTTACCGACCGCGCCCGCCGACGTTCCAGTGGTGAACAGAAGTTAATTTGTCACCGACTCGCACTTGGCCATTATTTATTATTAATTTGTTGTTTTACTTTAGTTATAGTGTGTACTTACTATTAGATATAATCATGCCAAGTATGACGCTTGTGACGTATTACCGTTTTTAAACTATCAAATACAAAAATGGAGACCACGGACCGGTAAGCGCAGCGTCGAACGTCCACCCACAAGATGAACAGACGTCCTAAAAGAGACCGCAGGGAAACGCTGGATGCAGGCCGCTTCCAACTGGCCCTTTTGGAGATCGATGGGCCCATATGTCAAGCACTGGACGTCCTACGGCTGAAATGATGATGATGATGATGATCACTGAGGATATGATGCGAACGCGTGCTAGAGACCAAGTGTCGCGAATCAGTGGTCGAATTGGACTTACGAACCGGAACCCCATTTCCCTTCAAACCTTGCGAACTTTTAACCGACTGTCCAAGAAGGGTAATGTTTTTGGGTTGTATGTTTCTGGGTTCCTGTAGTAGGTACCTCCGGTAACCTAAACGGGTTGATCAATTTTGACGAGTGTGGTGTCGTTGGATTCCTTTACAAAACGGAACGGTGATTTCACGAACCGGAACGGCGTTCCGGTCCATTTCGAGCACTGATTCGAATACCTACAATCAAAGTTCAAAGGTGATGGAATAAATGGGAATATCCTTACCATCTTAGAATAATTCTAAGCTTACCATAGTCGAGCTTATCACGTAATTTCTCTTTTTCCGCTTTGCTAGCTGACGACGGCGCTTCAGAATTATATTCCTGCATGTTTCTTAGTGTAAGAAACTCTAAAATCCAGGATATTTTTCAACTTTTGATCACTTTGAACAATAACTTTGTACTTGAGCTCATATATAGTAGTCTTTGCTTGAGCTATCCGAACCCGAGTAATCATAGAGTAATATATACACCGAGTAATAGTGTTCCGTGGTCTGAACTTCGTTCAGTATCTGACACAAAGTAAAGTTGTCAAAATAAAACCGGCAAAGTGCGGGTCGGGCTCGCGCACTGAGGATTCCGTACCACCACAAAACTTGTTAATAGCTACTAAAGTACAAAAAGACAAACATCCCATCAACGCCCGTTGCTTCACTTCCGTGATCGTACGAGAACCGGTGGTGTACAGAAATTTGACACCGACTCGTACTTGGCCATTATTTATTATTATACTCTATAATCATACCAAGTTTGACGCTTCTACGTATTACCGTTTTTACATTAGAGGTAATACAAAAATACGTTTAAAAAAAAGTTTGTTGTATGGCGACCTACCCCCCTTTCGTTTTTACTTTTTTTATTATTTCTTAGTTAATCCGCCGTAACATTACAAATTCTGTGATCAACTGGCTATCTATTACGGTTCCAAAAATATAGCCGTTAAGTAGGACAGACGGATAGACAGACAGACAGACGGACAAACAGACATCGTAGGCTTAATATAATAAGGTCCCGTTTTTACCCTTTGGGTAAGGAACCCTAAAAAGTAGGTACGGGCAAACGACAAACTTCTCTCTGCTTATGTACCTACCTACCACAGAAGAGAAAAAAATGTTTACTTCTCTTTTCTGTGCTACCTACTGTACTTTATATGGCATCGTATTATTCCTGTTTGTCCCCTCATGAGAACAGAACAATGACGTAAAGCTGGGAATACACATGCCTGTAAAACGGAACAGTAGCGTGCATGCTAGTTAACGGCATGTGGAAGTAACTGGTACACTGTGGATACATTTGAAAGTTAAACTTGCATACTTTTGCACGCATTTGCTTGCACTACTGGCATGCCTGTACCTGTCGTGACGTTCACACTTGCCGGTTTCGTAGCCCCCGGCGTCCGGCACGTTGCATGCCAGTAAAAGGCACTGAATCAAATGTTGTGCTATCTACTTGCGTGGAAGATACAGGCATGCCAGTTAGCGTATACACATGACGGTAGGTATGTGGCACGTGCTACAGGCATGTGTATTCCCGGCTTAAAGAATACCAGGAACAGAATGAGGGGAGGGAGGGAGCAGACAGGAATAACTCTTATTTTTAATTACAAAACAATAGAACTTTCCTAGTCTCTGTACAGACCTTTGGTTACATGGTTTAAGTACAGAAATGATACTTATCTTTTTTATTTCATAATTTAGCTATTCAACAGATTTATAAGTCGCACTGTAAGTACTTACCAACCAGTGTAGTCGAGACCAATTACCTACTTAGGGCCAGGGGTCACACCACACCGCAGGCCACATACTTAGGCCCAACGCCGATAACGCGGCCGTAGGAAAGTAAACTGTTGCTGTGTGAAACGTACACACATTCACATCTATACTTACTATAATATTATAAAGAGAAAAGATTTGTATATGTATGTTTGTAACGAATTGGCTCAAAAAGTACCGGACCGATTTTAAAAATGTTTTCACCATTTGAATGCTACATTATCACTGATTAATATAGGCTATGTAACTATACCCGTGCGGAGCCGGGGCGGACCGCTAGTCTATAATATTATTAGTAAGAATAGGCTGGCGTTTGTCCACATCATACCAGATGAAACTAAGATTAACAGACTCAGACACTAGGATTATACAAGTCGAAATGAGAACCTTCCTCCTTATTTGAAGTCGGATAAAAAGGTAAGTAGTAGTACCTGCTGTTTGACCAGTTGGTTGTCCCGCTAGTGTATTGTGCATTTCCCCTTACCAGCACATACCCGAGCCAACCCAACTGGTCAAACAGTAGGTGCTTACCTTTTTAACCGACTTCAAATAAGGAGGAAGGTTCTCAAATCGACCGGTATAATTGTAGTGTCTTAATTGTAGGCTTCGTTAGTTGATAGATACCTACTCTTATTTTCGTACTAAAATTGATGCTGCCTTGCACGACGCCAGCGCGCGCATTTTGCGCGCAACGCAAGGTTGGTCTAGGTATTGTGTAAGTGTAGCGCTACGGGTAAAGCGCGAGGTGAAGCAAGTGAAGCGGGGGCAAAACTTGGATTTTAGCTGACAACGTATTAGTACTTATTATATCTCACTATAATAGCATTAGTGTTTTTAGTTTTTATTCTGGGAGTAGACAGGGTTACACTGAACGGAAATACTAAGCCGAAAAGAGGTCACTGTACTCATCAGGAACAACTTTAAAAAATTAACCCTACAATCGTGAATAGAATCAGCTGTTCCTTGTCTGTTCCATAGAAAAACGAAATATAAAGTGAACATTTTTATAATCATGAGTTCAAAGAACTCCTTTCGGCTAAGAATTATTGTACTGTGTAACCCTGTATAGATAAACATATTATATAATTTGGCTGCATATTTTATTGCAATATGAAAGACCAATATCACTTCACTACACTAATTCACTAAGCACATGTTTCAGCTCCATTCTCCATCCTGAAAATAAGAAGAAAATTTCTTTTGCCTAAATCTTCGACCAAAATAAAATGAATGGACGGGCCCAAAAGAAAAGAATTTTCAATATTACAAAATGAGCGCCGGCGCTCACTTCGTTTCAGTCGGTCTCTAGCCGTAGGAAGTGCGACACATGTCTATTGTTACATGATAACGAAACATCTGACAAACTATGTGCTTTCCCGAAGTGTAATAACAGAACAAAAAACCGCCATCTATTTTTTGTAACCAATGTACTGTACATGGTTATAATTAGGTGTTTAAGTATATGTCCGACGATTTGATTCGTTTTCACTGAGCAAGTTCAATGGTTATGGCCCGTCCATTCATTTTATTTTGGTCGAAGGCATAAATCAAAAAGCAACTAATACCTACAATATGGTCGGTGCCCATAGGAAGGTGGAAGGCATGGTTAACGAAGGAGGCCAGATTTGACCAGTAAAATTTTTAATTTTTAAACAAACCATGATCACAGGATTGGATAAAATGAAATGAAAAAAAAAACTAATGGGACGCAACTTGTGTCGGTACTTTGGCGCCGTCTCATCTTCCTGAGACACAAGGTAGGGCTGGTGCGGTTGCCAATTCGGCAGAGCAGCACAAGCGACGCAATTATGCTAAACTCGGCAGTGGTGACATATTTGAGGCGTTCGGGGTGGAGACATTGGGCCCTAGACAATCAGGAGCTCACCTCATTTTCAAAGAATCTTTCAGAGCGCCTGGTTGTAATGCCGCCAGCATGCTGGGTGCGCTATCAACTAATAGTGGGCTTGAGCATTTGGATTGTCTTTAGACCTTCAACGGTCTATGGGCAGTCTAACTATATTTATAGTGTTAGTATTAGCTTGTATTTTGTATAGTTAATAAAGGCACTTGCCCCATCGAAAATTAAATAGGTACATTAATTCAAATTAGTTCCAAAATTGATATCGAGGTTTTCATTGTGTATTAGTTTAGGCGTTTGACCACATCTTATCGAATTTTAATATTTAGTAACTAGATGTAAACACACTTGGTTTGAAATGGAAACTGGCTCTCAAGTAAAGCTGTGAAAACTGTTATGCGCTTGGCATCATATATTTTGACTTGGTAGGTAGCTATAACCAGATAGGTAAGTAGAAAGTACTCTACCAGCCTACCACCTATGGTTTCACGATGCTTTCCTCATATATATGTATTTTATTTGTGAAAACTTTAAGGCTTGTTTATTCTTATTTTTCTTACTATGTCTTATGTTGTTAAAGCTGTTTGTTTTCCGTAAATAAATAAATAAAATAAAAAATAAATATACCATAGTTCCAGAACAGACAGGAATTTTTATTCCTATCCAGGAATGTGGGGAATGAGGAGGCTGACAGGAATAACTCATTGGGATTTGAACCCACACCGCTAGCACAGTATCAGAACATGCTAACCACCAAGAGATATGCTTCTGTATGTAGATATTACTTACCTATATCACCTATTATAAGCAGGCCTTTTGACTTGTCGTCCCACCAATATTGTCTTACTATTACTCATGGTCCCACTAGTCTTCAACAATAAACCATTGAACCATGAGTCAATAATCCGATTATTGATTCCAGAGAGACTTCAGTTTTTTTTATTGCGGGACCACTAGCCCTAAGCTAGTGGGATCATGAGGCCGGTAGGACAAAATTGGTGGAACCAAAAGTAAAAGATCAATATCAAGTATTATTATGTCTTTTAGCGACACAATGGCAGGAGTGGCGGTTACTATTATTAATTAATAACCTGGTGGGTTATTCAAGACCTGTGATATTAGTTTTGTCATCGTCACTCTTATTTGGATTGACATAAGTGTAACAGGGACAGAAACAATAATGCATGCACAATAATAGCCTAAGTAGATTATTCTAGTAGCCGCAATATTAGTTGGGTCACCGTCACTCTCACTCACTCACTCGTATTGACATAATTAAGTACAACAGGGACAGAAACCATATTGCATGCACAAGAATAGCCTACAAGGATTATTCTTGTAGCCGCAATAGGTATTAGTTGGGTCACCATCACTCTTACTCGGATTGATATAAGTGCAACAGGGGCAGAAACCATATCGCATGCACAAGAATAACCTAACTGGGTTATTCTAGTAACTACAATATTAGTTGGGTCACCATCACTCTTACTCGGATTGACATAAGTGCAACAGGGACAGAAACCATATCGCATGCACAAGAATAGCCAGCCTGGAACTAAAGTCAGTTAACTTACCAAACATCAATGTAAGTGAGTCATAGAGATTGAAGTTCTGCATACTGCCTCAGACCTATTGGGAAGAAATATTACATCCTGTCGAATTATCAGGCACGTCGAGTTCTCCTTGCGAGATGTGGTTGACTCTAATCAATCCGGCAAAATAGTTATGTAGAATTTTGTAGGTAGGCAATAATTAGATTGGACACAAAATCTATGAGCACTATTTGACAAGTAACGTAATAAAAACACGTATTACACTACAACATGAATAGGGTATTTGACTACTTTTGGGAAACTATTGCACATTATTGCCTGATATAATTTAATGTATACTGCATTTATATTTTCTGGATATCTGTCGTATTTGCGATATAAATCGATGTTAAAGTTTGAATAAAAAAATATCGCGCCAAAACGCAGACCTGCGTCATAGCTCCGGTCGAGCGACTGATTGACGTCACACAAAACAAAACAGCTGCAGCCAGGCAGCAAAAGTTTGATAATCACTAATTTTCTAATAGAAGTAATGGTTTATAAATGTTGTGTAGTGCCACAATGTACAAATACTTCCATAAAACACCGGAAAAACTATTCGTTTCTGTTCCAATGGACCCCAAAACTCGCAAAAAGTGGTTGGAACTAAGTAGCTCGTAGAGAACCTAAAAGTATTGGAGCTAATTCAAGTGTTTCTATGTGCGAAGATCATTTTGAGGTACATATTTGAGTCTATATATTTCTATTACAATTTGTGTTTTTATTGCATTACTATTTTATGTACTGTTACTTTCTTTTTAAACATTGTAAAGCTCGACATAACCTAACAAAATAGTGATATCCACCTACTACAACATACTTTTTGTACAACTTGATTGAATGTTTTGCTTGGAGAACATTTAAAAATTAATACTTACATTGTAGTTTTTACGTTTTGAGTTCTGCAGCGTAGAAACAATGACGTAGATTATTATTGAAGAAATATGCAACCATAAATACATTAATTTTGGGTAAGTTACTGCTGTCTGCTTGCACAAAATGTTTCTCGATTCTTCTCACATTTAACCTCCGGACTGTTTTTGGTGATAATTTTTGGATAAATTGCTCTCAAAATAGCATTACAACATTAAATTCGCAAATATCAATACAAAATCTGTTTGTTTAGATTTGTGTGACGTCACTAGGGATGAAGCCAATTACAGACCGTTTTCGATCACGTGATCAAATGTCGAAAATACAGTTATTTTATTCGCGTTTTTTACAAAAAATAAGCATATTTTTATTAAAAAATCAATGAAATATGCTTTTTCATTATGTCATGTTTATGGATGATGTCAATTGGCATAATATTTTCAATACAGTCAAACACCCTATTACGTAGTAGTAATAAGTTAGATTATAAGTTCATCAAGAAGGCAAGCAATAATTTTTTCTGAACACAATTAATTAGTAAAAAAAAACATAGTCGAATTGATAACCTCCTCCTTTTCGAAGTCAGTTAAAAATATGAAGCCAGATTCTTGCAAGCCTTGTCATTTATTCAGAGGCCGATGGCACTTGTTTTCATTTAAAACATTGACTCACTTTTTATTTCACAATAGACCTGTCTAGTCACTGCTATTGTCTTTCACAGAACACACACTATGTTGCCACTTAGAGCCTTTGGCACAGATGAACTTTGAAATACCATGCTCAGATTAGCACTATTAGATAGATCCATAAGATCACAATATAACTTTGCCCACTAACAGTAATTTTGCACTACTCTGGAATTTTCATCACTAGCTTGGAATGATTTTTCACTCAAAAGTGGCTATTTCTGTCACTTTGCCCACTAAACTGAGATCACAGGACACTAAACAACAGCACTAACATCACCACACAAGGTTTAGAAAAACTACATCATAAGATAATAAAAATTATTCTATTTTATAGGTCACACATACACTACACAACCCACAAATCCACTGATTTAAGTTACACTATAGTTATAGTTTAATACAATGAAAACACTTCTATGCTGATATTTCAAGAAGATATAACTTTTTAACTCTGTCACAATAATAGAATAGTGGTCACAAAACTATGATTTACAAGACACTTTCACAATGAATTGATTCAATTTAACCTTCCAAAGAATAAGGTTTACATCACCTCACAGTCACTACACATCCCAAAGATACAATGATCTGAAATATGGAGAAACTTAAGCTAATTAGTATGTATTATAAATTATTATACAAATTTGTGAAATTCAGGCCGTGCCACCTCGCACTACCACTATGATCAAGTGATCCTCTTTCAGACTTTCCTCTGTCAGATTGTGGCATGTCCTCTTAAGTAGGTCAGTGGAAAAGTCACAAGGAGGAAACGAGTACAGAACGCCGGTTGCTTCAGTCTCCTTGTTCAACAGAGATATAACTCCGGCGGCTTCTTTCTGCTTTAAATACGACACCAAGTTCCTCATAGGCCTCGTTTGGATGTTAGCATCATCATTTGTAATAGCGGTAGTCGAACCCGCCACTCCGAGGAAAATAGCATGAGAGCTGGACGTGGCAATTCTCTTCTGAACATCGTCCAGTTTTGGCTGATCCAGACGCAGCCTCTGTGTTATTCTCAGCTGGTTCTTTCCATCTTCATCCTTCATGAGACTATCGATGATTTCAGAGTCACCATCAGTCAAATGGAATTTGGTTGGGAAGAGGGAGTTTTTAAGGATGAGTGCACCGTTCCAGATGTTGGTGGCTTTGCGTACAACTTCGGGGAGCGTTCGTGCGGAAGCAAGCATGCCACTGCCGCGACGCGGTGAGCCGTCAGAGTCACTGTCAGGAGAGCGGCGGCGCGGTGAGCGCGAGCGGGAGCGATCCACGCCCGGCTCCCGCGAGCCAGAACGACGAGTACGAGAATCGTAATCTCCGTCTACAGCCGTCTTTCGCCACTCGTCATCGCGATAATCCGGCCCACCGTGATACGCGCCCCGATACATACCGCGTCCACGTCCACGCCCACCCCTACCTCTGTAACCGCCCGAGTAACCATACCCATCTTCCCATGAAGTACCACCTTCGTAACCCTCTACCGGCCTGCCATCCTCCCCAACGGGAGGCACGTATGGAGGCTTTGGCCTATATGGACCACCATTGCCGACGTCAGCAAAATCAATACGAAGACGTCTATCGGGCCCACCTAGTGGAAAACCTCTCATTTCTTTAACAGCAGCTTGTGCGGCATCAATTGAATCATACAAAATGTATGCTTGTGCCTCCCCTTTAGCATACTCAATTTTTTTGATAGCTCCAAACCTGTCAAACTCTCTCTCGAGTTGTGCTACAGAAGTCCACGGACCAAGACCACCAACCCACACTCTAGTAGTGGGGTTGGCTTTACCATAACCTATCTTACATTGAAATTTACCAATGTACTGTCCGGACAATTCTACTTTAGCACGATGGGCCATGTCCAAAGTTTGATAACGAACAAAGGCAAAAGCATTCCCAGTGCCTGGAGGTGGGCGCTTTATGTCGATATCTTCAACAATACCGTAACGGCCAAAGATGCAGCGGAGCTCTTCATCAGAAATGTTTATCTCTAAGTTCCCTGCAAAAAGTGTTCTAGTAGCTAGGGGATCATCCTCTGGTTGAACATGGTGTAAATAATTAGGGAATTTATCTTTTTTGTTTTCCATTTTTTCAAAGGGTGGGTGGTGTGGGCGCGGCATATATGGACGCGGCATGTAGTGTGGATGAGGAGGGTGGTGCATGGGAGGTCGATGGTGCATCGGGGGACCGTGAGGCCCCGCCATCGGGTAGTCGTGCATTGGAGGACGAAACTCTCTGTGGTGTGGAGGTGCTGTTGGAGGAATGCCATAAGCTCTGTCCTCAGGTGGAGGTCTGCGTCTTTCAGGTACAGGAGACCAAGCATATGAGTAAGGACGTTCATAGTCAGGTGGAGTGACGCTGCGAGGCCTGCTTCTGTACTCTGCCCTCACAGGCTCATAAACAGGATCTACAATAGCAACCTTTTCATACAAAATAACTCTCGGTTTAGCGTGTTTTGCGTCTCTGGCGTCTTCAGCACTACGGAAGCAGATGTAAGCAACTCTCTCATCGAGTTCGTGGGAAATTTTAATACTGAAATCACCGAATTTCTTGTACTCGCGGTAAAGAGTATCCTTGATGACATCGTCGGATGCCTTGGGGTGTAGTGCGCTGACACATAAAACCTTGTACAAGGGGCGTGTAGACTCCTCCCTGGCCTCGCGGGGCCGCACGTAGTCGTCGCGGTGGGGCGACACGTAACGGCTGCGGGGGCTTGGCGAGCGCACCCGGCGGCGCACCCTGTCGGGCGTCCCGCGCTCGTCAGAACTGTCATCGTAACGACCGATACTGCTGCGCGTTCTTTTCGATCGCGGCACACTGTCCCTTGACGAACTCCGCTTCATGTTACGTATTTTTACCGTTATACGATCTCTATCTCTATCGCTACGCGGTAATCCAATCATGAAAGCTCAGTACGACGAACCACTATCTGAAATGCACAACATTACACGTCACTTCAAAATGTCGCTCTGTTCCAGAAGTTAAATTTTCACTGCGCACAAGTGTTTTTTAGTCTTACCACAAATGAAATTAGGACTTTAGGCACTTTGTTCGTACACAAAATTGTTCCACTGTACACTTTATGACACTAACGAATTTAATAACACACCTCTGTCGCGGTGAGAATTGAGATAAAATAAACTCAAAATGGCGATTCTTCGACTCGCGTCTCACCTTTTTCAAACCTTTTTGTTTGACGTTTGATTTGACGAACGGATTGTAAAAATAAATATGGCGGCTTATGTGAATAGCGTGAAGTTGTGTGTGTAGGTAGTAGATCTGTGTGTGTGTGGTTGAGTGGTTGGTTTGGTTTGGTTGGCATTACGGCACTTATCCAGGTTAAAACTTATACTAGATAAACGTCAAAACACCCGTTTAGAGACGCCACGAGGTGAAAAATTACACCGGTTAAAATTTAAACTGCCACGTTTACAGGCGTTCGCTTGCATAAGTTTTCGCCTGACTAGATTAAATTTTATCGACCTTTTGAGGTCGCTAAATTTTCGTCTGCTGTCAGACTGACAGCTGTTGAGCAGGTTGAGCTGTGGTTGACATTATTTTTGTTTGTTTTATTCGAATTTGACAGCTACTATTGACATAAAACTAGACACCGTTCAGCGAACCACCGTTAGTTTAATTTTTACCTGGTGAAAAATTCGTCGACTCCGTAAACGCACCCCAGAGTGCGTTTACGTAGTCAGCGAATTTATCACCAGCTAAAAATTAAACTAGCGGAGGTTCGCTGAACGGTGTCATAGCTTTATGTCAATAGTGACGTCTACAACAACAATATTCGAACAAAACAAACTTAATAATGTCAAATAGCTTAATGCTTCAACCTACCAGCTGTCAATCTGACAGCAGACGAAAATTTAGCGACCTCTAACGGTCGATAAAATTTAATCTAGTCAGGCGAAAACTTATACTAGCGAACGCCCGTAAACGGGGCAGTTTAAATTTTAACCAGTTTAATTTTTCACCTCGTGGGGTCTCTAAACGGGTGTTTTGACGTTTATCTAGTATAAGTTTTAGTCTGGATAAGTGCCGTAAACGCACCCCAGGGTCTGGCATTCCGGCCGGGAGTGACACATGCCAACTTTTTTTTAAAATTTTCATGACCGTGGATTCTATGTCCTTTAGTCGTAATCTTATACAGTTTACATGTCTTAATAGCGTCAAACAAGTCAGAGTCAAGCTAAATAAGTCACGGTCAAGTCAAACTCATGCCCCTGTAAAGTGGTGGAGACTATACAAGAGCCTCCTATGGAGTTTTGGAAACAACACGAAAAGACACGTTTCACTTCATTATATCACTCTCGAGCACGTTTACGAGCACTTAATGAATAATAATTCACCATTTAATACACATTAAGACTCGAAAATACACAAGTTTAGGAAAATAATCCAACGAGCCGACATGTTTTTTTCCACGTTCGCGCCAAAATCCACACCATGCTTTACTCTATCTTTGTACTCTATGAATAATTCTTTCCTCTCTTCCGTTCATGTTTTCACTGTTTATTATTAAATTTTTTATCACAGCTTGCTGACTGCTAACTTTACTTTTATATGTAGTTTTAATATGTAAATGTACGTTCAACCGAAACAAAATCACAAGTACCTACCTTAAATAACAGTAAATCCGGTGTATATATTACTCTATGCAGTAAATGTTGGCTACAATAAGACAAGTCTTTATAAGAAAAAGAGATTCTGATCCATAGAACAATACTACCAACCCAAGCCAATATTATTGACCTTTGCCACTGTTGATTTAATTTATTGTTGGCTAAAAATGAATTATCTTTATAGCTGACCCATGTGTAATAAAACTGCTCAGTACCTATGTTGTAAGACAAAGTGCGGGCAAAGTACAAAAGTGAAAAGTTGTTCATAATATGGATGTAATCATTAAAATAAACAACCTGTCTAATGGAAGAGATAAACTGGCCAGGTAAGTGCATGCATTATCGTGATTTTGGTGCATTGAATATGGATAAAGGAGGTCGTTTTATAGGCGCAATGCAATGATTTACGATAGTAGACTTGAGATTTACTCTCAGAGCTGATCTGGCTATTACAAAGCCGTTGTAACAGTGCACTTATTTCAATCGGAACATTGTCATGAACAAAGTGTGCTCTCCTGTGAAAATTAAAACGCATCATAATGCCTTCTTGGTAAAGCTGGAGAGTAATCGCTTAAAATAAATTAACACATAGCTTTGTGGTCTTTGTGGTGTGAACCCTCGGACAATGACACACTTGATGGACTGTGCAGCGTGTCCTACAACTTGCACACTAGACGGCCTGAATGAAGCCACGGAAAGTGCCATTGGGGTGGCAAAACTTTGGCCTAGAAACTTAATTTGAAAATAAAATAATAATTTACGGAACACCGACTCGAAAGAAGAACACATAGCTTAATGATTTAACTATTAAGCTAAACTAAAAAAAATATAAACAGTTTTCTTAATTTCCGTTAACTTTGGTTTGCTAATTTGATTGTTTTGAAGAAAGGGCCGCACCACAATCTCTGAAAAACAAGGCTCAAAATTTGGTCAGAACTGAAACACAACTTTGTAGGTCTGCTAAGAAAGGCTTTTGCGTCTGAGCTGAATGTTATTAGAGGGAGCAAAAGAGGCCTTAAAGTTTATCTAAAATTCTATGCATATGAACTTGCGAACTAAAAGTACTTTTTAGGGTTCCGTACCCAAAGGGTAAAAACGGGACCCTATTAGTAAACCTATGATGTCTGTCTGTCTGTCCTACATATTAAAAGCTGTATCTTTCGAACCGTAACATAATTATTTCTTTTATGTATTTTTGTATTAGCTCCTATGTAAAAACGGTAATATTTACAAGTCTCTAACTTGGTATGTGTATAGTACACACTCTAAAGTCGAATAACAAATAATGACCAAGTGCGAGTTGGTGACAAATTTCTGTTCATTACCAAGTTATAATTGTGTTATACTCGAGCATCACTGTAGCAAAGTATTGAATATGTGACTGCGTAGCAATTGCTTTGACTATTTTGGAAGGTTTTAAGCCTGAACATTATAGCTGATGGTTTTATTTTGTGGTGGTATGGAACTCTCAATGCACGAGTCTGACTCTCACTTGGCCATTTTATTTATATAAATGATACACATGTTTTTTTTTTAATCATCAGGTTGGTCCAGTACACTAGTCGCCTAGTATGGCATCAGCTCGAAAGAAGGAATGCTAACAAATATTCAGTAGACAGGATAAAAAATTTAGAACTGGCATTTAGTTCATTCCGAAAAAGTAAGTAAAATGCAGTTGTAGCCGATGTGCCTATTTCCCATGTTTGGTGTTCTTTTGTTATGTTTTTGAACATAAGATTTTAGCTGGTAGCTGAAATACTACAGTGAAGAATTAAAAGAAAATTTCATTTACTGTCAGAGGTAAAAAAAAACTTTGACTTAGTATAGCTAAAGATATGGCTGCTTAAAGTGGAATAAAAAACCAGCATATTATGCTGGTTTTACTTTTAGGCAAGGACAACAACAACATTATAAAATATGCCTAAGCAACACATGCATTACAAAACATGTGTCATAAAAATGTGTTTCTGTTCCAGTACTTCGCCTTGGAAGATGCATTGATATATTCTATACAGCACTGAGTACAATAAACATTGAAGATCCATTCCTCAAATTATCCCTGACTGTGAGCAAACTGGCTCATGCCTTGTACCTATATGCAGACCACATAGTATGGCTCACAAGAAGTGGCTTCCTCAAAACAGACTCGGACAGTTGGAATCGTACAGCAAACAAGTTCTGGCTAGTCTCCATCATTGCCAATCTAGCGAGAGATTTCTATGAAATCTTACACCTACTAGAGATGCACTCAACAAAATTTTTAAAACCAACAGGCTTGTTGAGCTCTTCAATGAGGAATTACGACTTTTCTAGTCAAATTAAGCATGCATATACTCTTGTAAATTGTCACAAGGATGTGTTCATTGATACACTGAAGAATTCCTGTGATCTGTTCATTCCATTGACTGCATTAGGTTTTACTAAATTAAGTCCAAGTATGGTTGGTACTTTGGGAGCCGTATCATCATTAGCGGCGTTAGTGACTATAGTCAAACCTATAACTAAGCTTGTGCCTGCTTGAAACAAATGCTAATAATTTTTTGTAGATAACTTGTAGTAGTTTATAAGAATGTTTGGATATGTGATATGTCTATATTTCATTCCTCTACATTGCTTATTGTATGCTGCTTAGAATAAGTTGTAGTTAATCTAAGGTATGCTGGTATTTTTATAATGTTCCTATTTTTTATTATTGTGGGCATGAGTAAAAAGGGAATGATATCATTTGGTGTGCTATAGTTTTAAGTAGTAAGTACATACCTACAAGTTTTTATTAAATATATATTTTTACAAGAAGGCGAGCATTTTTATTTTAATTAAATATTATTATAGAGATGTATAGAAGAAAAATGATCATAATTATTCTAAAAAGGTAGGTACTCTTTGGGTTCATGCACGATGATATTTATTCTTTATGTGTAAATAAAATTATAGTAGGTGTTGGTCACATTCCTAATTACGCCAACAGTGCTGACTACGAGTAACAAAAAATTTGACTTTACTGTGATTGAATCTTAGGATTGAACTGATTTATTTTAAGATTAGCAAGTCAAACTGTTATAATAAAGGCGTAACGCCCGCCCCAGTATTAAAAAGTCCACGTCGAACTATTTATTAGTGTATTAATGTAATATCGGTGGGTGGTGAGCCAAAATAAATAGACAAGATGTCTAAAGCCAAAACAAAAAAGTCACAAAGTAGATGTCAAAGTCACACGTTCACGATATGCTGTCAAATAACAAATCTGTCAATCAAACAGAAAATAAGCAAGCAACCAAGCAGAGCTGACTGCAATGGGAGGCAATAATGTACGACACAGATAATGTACACCATGATATTGTACGGCGTAATAATGCACAGCATGATAATTGGTGTACATGTACATGGAATATCATGTTGTACAATATCGTGTCGTGCATTATCATGCCGTACATTATCAGGTCGGCCCAATAATGCACACACGATAATGTACAGCATGATATTTGATGTACAAGTACACAAATTATCATGATGTACAATATTGTGGCGTACAATATTATGCCGTACATTATTGACACGATTCAATAATGCACACCCCAATATTGTACAGCATGATAATTGGTGACATAAAAAAGTAAAACTGAAGCTTCGTTTAGACGTGGACATTCCACTCGCATGCTAGTTGTACCACAGATTCACTCACATTGTTGTAGCATTCATTCATTCAAATGTCATTGTCAATGTACAGTTTTATTTAGCTGAGAACTTTCATCTTTCAAAAAAAAAGAAAAACTTTTTTCTGTGTTGATTTTGGCGTCGCACTTCTTGTGCATTTGCCAGTGTCAAGGTTTTTTTAAAATTTGGATTCTTTAACGCACGGACTTTTAGAATTCTCAAAGCGCATGTAACGCGGCGTGTTAAGTTAACTATTTAAATTTTCATCTCTATTTCCTAGGGAATAACGGCAACTTTAGAGGTTAACTTAACTCACCGCGTTACACGCGTGTTTGAAGTTATGGAAACTGGGCCCTGCCTTAAAATCAAGCTTGTACCATAAAAGTTTGCCAAAACTAAAAGGGGCGAGGTAAACACGTATGCATGCACTGACATATTTTTATTCTACAAACGCACATTTAAATAAAGAGTGGCACACAACTTTACTGCAAACGATATGCTCAAAAGTCATCAAATGGTCGACCAAGGTAGTGTAAGTGCTAAAGGGGAAACTGTAGGTATTCCTATTTATTCCATTTTTTTTTTCTGAATTGATAATAATCTCCTTGACTTTTTTATTTTACTCTTTGTAAGCTTATTTTTCGCCCCTTACAGAGCAGGCTAAAGCCGCTATTACCATACCACCTCGTTTTCCATAATATATTTTACTGTCATTTTAGATCATAAATAAATAATATAGGTTTTCTCTTCTTTCAGCGCACAGTTTCAGCGAGCTTATTATGGATGCATGTTCGAGACACATAATAGGGACAAGTAGCATAGGAGAAGTGCTAATTTAGAACGTAACTAATGACGAAGACGAAAACGACGACCAACGAACGATAAATGATGATGTTACATTTTTATGCCACAACATTTCATTTATTATCCCCTGCTATTGATGAATTGAAAATATATATATTTTTAAATGTGAGCCTATGTTTTAGTTTACTTTAAACTCCATTTTTGTATTTAACCTATTTTTTTAATCCAAAATAGGTAGTAGATCTGTGAAAAACTGTTACGTTTTATGACAGCTTTACCATAGTTAGGATAATTATTATAAAAAAAGTAAACGTCAAAGTCTGACTCAAGTTCACGAGAGGTTGTCTATAAAATCACGAGACGGAGGATAAACCTGTGGGATAAACAGTCGAATAGGGTATTTGACTGTATTGAAAATATTATGCCAATAGGGTATTTGACTACTTTTGGGAAACTATTGCACATTATTGCCTGATATAATTTAATGTATACTGCATTTATATTTTCTGGATATCAGTCGTATTTGCGATATAAATCGATGTTAAAGTTTGAATAAAAAAATATCGCGCCAAAACGCAGACCTGCGTCATAGCTCCGGTCGAGCGACGATTGACGTCACACAAAACAAAACAGCTGCAGCCACAGAGTACTTTTGGCTGCAGCCAGGCAGCAAAAGTTTGATAATCACTAATTTTCTAATAGAAGTAATGGTTTATAAATGTTGTGTAGTGCCACAATGTACAAATACTTCCATAAAACACCGGAAAAACTATTCGTTTCTGTTCCAATGGACCCCAAAACTCGCAACAAGTGGTTGGAACTAAGTAGCTCGTAGAGAACCCAAAAGTATTGGAGCTAATTCAAGTGTTTCTATGTGCGAAGATCATTTTGAGGTACATATTTGAGTCTATATATTTCTATTAGAATTAGTGTTTTTATTGCATTACTATTTTATGTACTGTTACTTTCTTTTTAAACATTGTAAAGACATAACCTAACAAAATAGTGATATCCACCTACTACAACATACTTTTTGTACAACTTGATTGAATGTTTTGCTTGGAGAACAATTAAAAATTAATACTTACATTGTAGTTTTTACGTTTTGAGTTCTGCAGCGTAGAAACAATGACGTAGATTATTATTGAAGAAATATGCAACCATAAATACATTAATTTTGGGTAAGTTACTGCTGTCTGCTTGCACAAAATGTTTCTCCATTCTTCTCACATTTAACCTCCGGACTGTTTTTGGTGATAATTTCTGGATAAATCGCTCTCAAAATAGCTTTACAACATTAAATTCGCAAATATCAATACAAAATCTGTTTGTTTAGATTTGTGTGACGTCACTAGGGATGAAGACCGTTACAGACCGTTTTCGATCACGTGATCAAATGTCGAAAATACAGTTATTTAATTCGCGTTTTTTACAAAAAATAAGAATATTTTAATTAAAAAATCAATGAAATATGCTTTTTCATTATGTCATGTTTATGGATGATGTCAATTGGCATAATATTTTCAATACAGTCAAACACCCTATTGACATCATCCATAAACATGACATAATGAAAAAGCATATTTCATTGATTTTTTACTAAAAATATGCTTATTTTTTGTAAAAAACGCGAATAAAATAACTGTATTTTCGACATTTGATCAAGTGATCGTAAACGGTCTGTAATTGGCTTCATCCCTAGTGACGTCACACAGATCTAAACAAACAGATTTTGTATTGATATTTGCGAATTTAATGTTGTAAAGCTATTTTGAGAGCGATTTATCCAGATATTTTCACCAAAAGCAGTCCGGAGGTTAAATGTGAGAAGAATGGAGAAACATTTTGTGCAAGCTGACAGCAGTAACTTACCCAAAATTAAAGTATTTCTTCAATAATAATCTAAGTCATTGTTTCTACGCTGCAGAACTCAAAACGTAAACACTACAATATAAGTATTTTTTTTATTTTTTTTTACTGGGCAAATGCCTTTATTAACTAAACAAAATACAAGCTAAAACTAACACTACAAATACAGTTAGACTGCCCATAGACCGTTGAAGGTCTAAAGACAATCCAAATGCTGAAGCCCACTACCAGTTGGCAGCGTACCCAACATGCTGGCGGCATTACCACGTTGAATGGCAATTAACAATTAATTTTTAATTGTTCTCCAAGCAAAACATTCAATCAAGTTGTACAAAAAGTATGTTGTAGTAGGTAGATATGACTATTTTGTTAGGTTATGTCAAGCTTTACAATGTTTAAAAAGAAAGTAATAGTACATAAAATAGTAATGCAATAAAAACACAAATTATAATAGAAATATATAGACTCAAATATGTACCTCAAAATGATCTTCGCACATTAGAAACACTTGAATTAGCTCCAATACTTTTGGGTTTTCTACGAGCTACTTAGTTTGTTAGTTCCAACCACTTTTTGCGAGTTTTGGGGTCTATTGGTACAGGAACGAATAGTTTTTCCGGTGTATTTATGGAAGTATTTGTACATTCTGGCACTACACAACATTTATAAACCATTACTTCTATCAGAAATTTAGTGATTATCAAACTTTTGCTGCCTGGCTGCAGTTGTTTAGATCTGTGTGACGTTAATGAGTCACTCGACCGTAGCTATGATGCAGATCTGCGTTTTGGCGCGATATTTTTTAATTCAACTTTAACATCGATTTATATCGCAAATACGACTGATAGCCAGAAAATATAAATGCAGTATACATTAAATTATATTAGGCAATAATGTGCAATAGTTTCCCAAAAGTAGTCAAATACCCTATTATAGGTCCAACTTGAAAAAAGAGGTCAATCGGCGAATCCAACTCGGCTAGGCATCGTTCGGTAAACTTCGCAACGTCTACTCGTCCAAAATACCTCAGTGCCTTAAGACGGAAGTCTTCGACCAGTGTGTGTTACTAGTGATGACGTACGGTACTGAAACGTGGTCTCTCACTATGGGCCTCATAAGCAAGCTCAAAGTCGCACAACGAGCTATGGAGAGGGCTATGCTCGGGGTTTCTCTACGAGATTGAATCCGAAATGAGGAGATCCCACTGGTGGATAGCCCACTGGATTAGCAAGTTGAAGTGGCAGTGGGCAGGGCACATATCACGCAGAACAGATGGCCGATGGGGCCGAAAGGTTCTGGAATGGAGACCATGAACCGGTAAGTGCAGCGTAGGACGTCCACCCACAAGATGGACAGACGGAAGACCAAAAAGAGACCGCAGGGAAACGCTGGACGCACGCCGCTTCCAACCGGCCCTTTTGGAGATCGATGGGGAGGCCTATGTTCAGAAGTGTACGTCCTATGGCTGAAATGATGATGATGATGTCTTTAAAATAAAACAATAATATAGGTACCTACTGACGAACGGGAGACGGGGAGGGTAAGGCGTACTTCCAGTACTTAATATCTTTCTGCCAGATTTCGCGGGAGGTGAGGTAAACGGTACGACTCACATTTAAATAATATATACAAGCACGCACGGACAAACAAAGAATGATTGTTGTTACCATGATCAAAGGAAACAAGGTCTGGCACTCTGGGAGTTGTACCGCAATGATGTCACTGTCCAGTTGCCACTTTATTGTAACAAACAAAGATACTGGGAAACAACTTTTTAAATAATCTATTAAATAAAATACAAAAAGAATTTCAATTGTCATTCGGTTTGTCCGCTCAATCAAGTTAAGCACGAATTGAATATATTAAACACAATTTTATCAAAACCAAATTGAATTATTAGATTCCCACAGGTAATATACTAATATTGGGGAATTATAATTTCTCGCTACTGTTAACACAGAAAATCATAGAGAGTCCGCGAGTTTTTGGCGCCAACATTTTCTTAAACTTGTGTATTGTCGAGTGTTAATGTGTACTAAATGGGGAATTATTATTCATTAAGTGCTCTTAGGCGTGCTCGAGTGTGGGCAAGTGATATAACGAGGTGTAACGTGTCTTTTCGTGTTGTTTCCAAAACTCCATAGAAGCCTCTTGTAAAGTCTCCACCACTTTACAGGTGCATGAGTTTGACTTGACCGTAACTTACTTAGCTTGACTCTGACTGTGACTATGACTTGTTTGACGCTAGTAAGACAATGTAAACTGTTTAATATTACGACTAAAGGACATTGAATCCACGGTCATGAAATTTTTTACAAAAAAAAAAAATAGAGAGTCCGCCATTGTTTCTTGTATCGTCATCTCTCTCGAACTTGTTGTAAATTACTTATTCTGCTCTTGCTTATGCACGTGTACGTGTATCCATGACATTGATGACATCATTGCGGTACGCCCACGTCACATTATTTCTCGCCGACAAATAATGTGACGTGGGCGTCTCGGTGGGCTATACCTGGCGGAGTATATTATTATACCATGGTTGTTACAGTGCGTTTACGGCACTTATCCAGATTAATACTTATCAAAAACTTATGCTAGTTAAACGTCAAAACACCCGTTTTGAAACAGCAAGTAGCGTCTCAAACTGGTGTTTTGACGTTTATTATCAAGTATATGTTTTCAGTCAGGGGTGCGTTTACGGAAGATATAAATCACAGATATACACAACCAGATCGGCAATATATTTTAGTGAAAGAGACAACTTGATATGGCTCAGCACAAGTACAAAAAGGACATAAATAGATTTTGTTGTCCTTATCGACGTGACCTGTTTTTGGTACCTCAAGTGTCAAAATCTGTAATAATCAGTGACAAACAAAACGGGTCTGAATTATATTTATTGCCTTTTTTTGGTGATTAAATGTGATAAATGCGTGTTTCCTCTGAGAAATTATTGTAAAAGATATTTTACAATGGTTGGTTGTAGCATTTTGGGCTGCAAGAAGCGCAGTGAGCGAAAATACGATGAAATATCATTTCACACGTAAGTAAACATATAAAGCTTGTAACGATCACCTAAATAAATTCAGGATATCAATTCGCAAATATTTTATTCATAATTAGTCAGTTTTTAGGTCGATTTGTGGTCTAATTCTATGAATTTTATCAAATTATTCACTTAGAAAATAAATTATGAATGTTGCCAGTTTATGAAAGAAATTACCCACCGCAACTAACATAAATTATTCGTTCTGCAGGTTTCCAACTGATCCTGTCACATTGCTGAAAAAAGCTGGCACATTGCAAGAAGTGCAAAATACCGACCCTTTTATGCCCATATGAATATGGTGAATGTTAATATTAAATATATATTAATGAGGCCACAGTTATGAAGCTGGAAAAGCAAAAGGCGATTTCGGCGAACCGAATCAAAAAGCTACGCGCTGTTCGTGAAATTTGTACTGTAAACATTAAAGAGTCTATTTATCTAATTATTTGGAATGTTATACATAATTCCATTCATGAAAAAACTAAACTGACCAAGCGCGAGTCGGGCTCGCGCGCTGAGAGTTCTTTACAATCATAAAATACAAAAAGTTGTGCAAAAAGACAACATCACGCCCAGGCTGTCACCCATCCAAGTACCGACAGCGCCCGACGTTGCTTAGCTTAGTGGTAAACAGAAATTTGTCACTGACTCGCACTTGGCCAGTGTTTATTATTTGTTGTTTTACTTATGTTCACTATAATCCGCTAAATTTGACGCTTGTACGGATTACCGTTTTTACACTAGAACAAATCCAAAAATACGTTTAGCGTTTGTTGCATGGGGGCCCTTCCTTTGCCCTTCCGTTTTAACTCTTTGACTTTTTTATTATTTTTAATTAGTCATAAAAAATCATGCTATGGTTACTTGACAACCTTTTTTCTAGTACTATATTCTAATCCTAACAAATAATTATAATAAAAAAGCAAGTAAGTTTGTAACTTTCTGTCTGTTTTTTTACGAGGAAACGGCTAAGTCATGGTATAATAATATACTCCGCCAGGTATAGCAATTCGAGAAAAAATGTTTACGTAGGCGTCCCGCAATGATGTCATGATGTCAATTTACAACAGGTTCGAGAGAGATGACGATACACCACGTAACAGCTGATTGAATAAAGTGGCAACTGGACAGTGACGTCATTGCGGGACCACTCCCAGATTGCTAGACCTTGTTTTCTTAGATCATGGGCTAAGTCAAATTTTGTCAGGACGATAGGGTGTGTCATGAGGACAGACAACGTACTTTCCTTCCCAGAAAATTGCAGGTAGCTCCGCGGGTTGCAGCAGATAGTGTATAAAATATAAATATTTAAAAGGTAGTATTGTTTACAAAGTACTCATTGAAGATTCACTACCAATCATAGTAGGTAAATTATCCTAACTTATAGCAAATCATTTTAATGTGGCAACACACCTTGTTGAAGCGAGAGGCACTGAGCTAGCCACGCTCATTGAAAATCTATAGGTAGTAGATCTGTGATATAAATTAAACTGGCGGGGGTTCGCTGAACGGAGTCATAGCTTTATCTCAAAACTGGTTGTCAAATTCAATTGACATCTACAAAATAGTTTCAACAATAGCTTTTATTATTTTTCATGACCATGGATACAATGTCTTTCAATCTTAATTATAGTTATAATTAATAATAATCCACCAATAATAAATATTAACACTCGAAAATAAACAAGTTTAAGAAAATAATACACTGAGCCAACATGTTTTTTTTTTCATGTTGGCATCTCAACCTGCTCGGCAGCTGCTGTCTATCTGACATAAGCAGAACATTTATCGACCTAAAAGGTAGATAAAATTTAATCCAGTCAGAGCCAAGCAATGTAAGGCACGATCACGTCCTAGTCATGCCCTAGTAAAGTGATGATGACTTTACTAGGGGTTTCTATGGAGTTTTGTCATTTTTGGCGTCTCACGTTATACGCATTTTTGGGATTTTAACAATTTGTTACCATTTTCAACCATAAGTTGGCATAACTACGGATCAAAAAACCGGCCCTAAATGTTCTATTAATGTCAGACAGCTGATGAGCAGGTCAAAGCTCAACATGAAAAAATAAATGTCGGCTCCAATTATTTTCCTAAACTTGTTTATTTTCAAGTGTTAATATTTATTAGTGGTGGATTATTATTTATTAAGTTTTCCTGAACGTGCCTAGGTGTGGGTAAGTAATATAACTAAACTGTAAAGTTTAAACTGTAAAGTATGGCGTACCACAAGGTAGCGTGTTCGGACCGTTACTGTTTATCATTTATATCAACGATCTCCCTAAGACAACGAAACACCCTATGATATTGTTTGCTGACGATAGCACTGTATTATTTACAGGGAAAAATAAATCATGTATTGAAAATGACATAAATGAGACACTGGACAATATTATAAAATGGTTGACATTAAATAATTTAAAGATAAACCTTAATAAGACCAATATAATGACATTTAGAAACAAGTTAAATAAATTAAATAATCTTGACATTAGCTATGCAGGACACAAAATTGAAACTGTAGAAACAACAAAGTTTTTAGGACTAAATATTGACTGCTGTTTAAGCTGGAAAACACATGTAGAAAATTTGCAGTCTAAATTGAGCCAGTATTCTTATGCACTTTACATGCTTTCAAAAACAGTTAGCAGATTTACTGTGTTGACAGCTTAAAATGGCCATGTCTCATCATTGCTTAGATACGGCATCATGTTTTGGGGAAACAGTACCGGGAAAGAAGCCGTGTTCAAGGCACAGAAGAAGTGTGTTAGAGCTATTTGCAAACTGAAACAAAGGGAACGTTGTAAACCTTACTTTAAAAGTTTAAAAATTCTCACCACTCCCTGTCTTTATATTTACGAGTGCGTAATGTTTGTACGAAATAACTTAAACTTATTTAAACATCTTAAATCAACGCGTAATAAGCACAAAATTAATATTCCTATGAGAAATACAGCATTACTCTCTAATAGCACACTATGTATGGCTCCAGTGATCTATAATCACTTGCCAAAAGAATTAATTAAAACAAGTGAAACGCTTATTTTCAGGCATGAATTAAAATGCTTGTTATTGGACAAGGCATATTACACCATAAATGAGTATTTGACTGATAAATTTTTATACATAACTGTCCTAAATTATATTTTTTTACAATAAATATATAAAAATAAGCTATAATTATTATTATTATGATTTGACATTATTTTTTTTGTATTCATTATGACATTTAATTTTATGATCTGATAATTTTATCTTGTGTACAATATTAACAAACAAGTCTGACCGTGAATAGCTTTGTATAATGACTTGTAACTTGTGACATTTGCTTAGTATTAATTTATTTTATTATTTTTAATTTTACATCAGTTTATTTTAGATTCGTCGTAAGTGACAAAAGTGAACAGGCGTTATGGCCTGAAAGGCTTTAGCCTGCCCGATGGGCGAATAATATTTTAAAAAAATGTGACAAAAGTGACACTATGTTGACATACCAATGACAGAATTCGACAAGAAAAAACGTTTAGTTTTGAAACATTCGTAATAAAAAGTTTTTTTTAGGTTTTTCAGTTATTTCATTGATATGTTTTCGTTGTTTCTGAGTGCCTGTTCTGAGTTTCTGAGAATAATTGAGTCTCCTCAGAATTCATTGCGATAAAACAGGCTCCGTGTTGTTTTCACCATGCCGCACCACTGTGCTTTTGGTTGCAAAGTTTACTGGTAAGTAGATAAGAGACCTTTATCAAACTTAGTGTACTAGAGCGTAATTGAAAGTGGCTTCATAAATCATAATCCTACAGTATCTGGAATGTTTATATAATTATAAGCATGCAATTAAACACGAACGTCTACGTTGAAATTTCAACGAAGACGCTCAAAGCTCTTGTGTACATTATGTATAAGTATATTACCTACTGTATTGTCAGGAAGGAGCTTCATATTCATCATCAAAGGGCAGGAGTCACTATCCCATAAAATTGTCTTGCCAATAACATTCAAAAAGTCCTATTTTCTTTATTTTCAGATGTTGTGATGCATGTATTTCGAAATCCTGACAAATTTCCTGATCGTTTCTAAGCTTGGGTTAATCTTGTTGGGAGGAAAGCTGGAAGCAACATCAGATTATGATTTGTTCAAGAAGAAACGGATTTGTGACATTCACTTCGCTGACGAACACAGGAATCGGTACAAACGCCTGAATGCATTAAATTAGCAATGCCATCTCCTCTGTATTTACCAGGTGCGTAAAATGAATGAACTTTGGAAATCCACTTAATCGTTTAAACATGATTCATAGATTATATTTATTACTATACCTGCTTAGTATTAACATAGTTTCATTCTATTTCAGGACAATCTGCCCCTCTGCAGTATGATGAAAATCTACCTACCCTAACTTCTACACGCCTTATCACTGCAACTCCAGGTACCTACATAATAATAACACCATTCCAAAATAATATTAAGTATTATGATGACCTGTTCCATGCATCTTTACATGATAAAATATATTTTAATTTCTGTGATATTACATAAATACCCAATTAATTACTATTAGTACATTAATCAACGACTACATACGTAATATAGTATGAAATCTTTGACATTAATGCCCATTGCAGACCATGCGAAGTACAAAATTTGCAAGTGTAAGTAGCAAGTACCTACTAAGCATCGTTTTGCTTAGCACTAAGTAAAAAGTGTGTAGTTAGTTTGTCGCAAATGATGTGTAGTAGTTACTTGCTACTTGTGCTTCGCATGGTCTGCAACGGGCTTAACAGTTTGGATGGTTTGATAATTAATATAATAAATTTAAGTAACATAATATTTTCTACTATGATTTCAGGACCATCTATCACTCTGCAGTCTGGGCCTGACAGTGACAAAATGCAACCCATGGCTACTCCTGCACTTTCCGTCATTGCAACTTCAGGTAACCTATTATTAATAGATTCTTGATAGGTGAAGGATAAAACAAACAAATGGTTCATGTTTATTTCCTGATTGAAGTTAATTCAAGTTTTATACGACAAGTACTGCAAGTGTTTTAAATGTTATATAATGCAAGCCCGCTCTGTTCTCTGTAATGTTGGGCGACTAGGAGGCAATCCACGTTCGACCCAGAAAGCCCTGTAGTCGCCGGACATCGGTCCGAGCCAAAAAAATAAAATCCCACAAGGTCGAACGTTAGGCGGGGACACCGTCGCATTGATCCTCCAATTTGACCGAATGAAGAATCGAATGGGAATCGATAAATTTTTAAGATGTGATTTTACGGAAACACCACTTGTAAAGTAGTTACTATTAATGGGATTAATAACAAGAAAAAAGACAACGTATAGTAGTAAATTAGTAGTTTAAGTGCTAGATTTGGTTAGATTTTTAGTCAAAAGGTAAACAAATAAAAATTAATCGACTAAAAGTTGATTAATACCGTTATCGATTCGTAATCCATGATTAGTAGCATGATCTGGCCTACTATGACGTCACATCTTGATGTTTGATTCGCAATTTGCGGGACACATAAATTTATAGGAAAAAGTGGAAATATGATGCTACAATATACAATAGTTCTATATTGATTCCAGGACCATCTATCACTCCACAGTCTGAGCCTGACAGTGACAAAAGGCAACCCATGGCTACTCCTGCACTTCGCATCATTGCAACTTCAGGTAACCTATTTCTATTTATATTGATATGATCAAAAGATACCGAAACAATAATTTGAATCGAGTCGTCTATGGTCATCTAGATGATGATATTCCCAGCTGATCAAAGGACACTAAAGAGTCTACTTTTATCATCCAGGTGATCAAAGTGGAACAGACCTTATTAATATATTTATTATTCATATGAAGAACCTATTTATGTATCCAAAGAGACCAAGCACTTGCCGATTCCTTCTCATTTGAAAATAAAGCCCTCTATATTTTCAAATGAGGCAATAATGATATGGGTATCAAATGAAAGGGTTTACTGACAAGAATTCGAAAATCATCATCATCATCATTTCAGCCATAGGACGTCCACTGCTGGACATAGGCCTCCCCTATCAATCTCCAAAAGGACCGGTTAGAAGTAGCCTGCATCCAGCGTTTCCCTGCGGTCTCTTTTAGGTCATCTGTCCATCTTGTGGGTGGACGTCTTACCTCCACATTAACATAGTAATACGAAAATGCTTGTTTCTAAAAAGTTTTTTTTAAATTAATTATTTTTATTATATTTTACAACACTGACGAAAATCACCAGAACTTTTTAATTTTTAGGGTTCCGTACCCAATGGGTAAGAAAGGGACCCTATCACTAAGCCTACGACGTCCGTCTGTCCTACCTATTGACGGCTGGATCTTTCGAACCGTAATAGATAGCTAGTTCATATTTTCACAGAATATGTAATGTTACGGCGAATTAATTAAGAAATAATAAAAAAGTCAAAAAGTATAACCCTTAACACCCTTCACATGGTAAAATATGTAGTCCGTCATAGATATATCTTAATTTAATCATTGTTCAATAATTTTTCAGGTGGCAGACATAGCATCACTTCATCTACTGTGCTAGTGGATCATAACAACAGTGCTAGCAGCAACTCAAAACGAAGAGCAGTATACAATACACAAACAAGACTGTTTCAAAAAAACATACGGAATCTACGTAGTGAGATAATTATGTCGTTTGTGGAAAAAAGGTCTCTCATTTAAAAAACGACTAGCAAATGCTGAAAAACTGTCGAATAATGTGGCATTTCAAATAACAACACAAACTATGACAAAGCCAGCGCAGTTGTTTGCGCACACGCAGCTGCAAATCAAAAAGAAAGCTAAGGGAAGATGATTTTCTATTGATGAGAAAATCTTGTCTTTGTCTCTGTATAAAAAGATTATTATATATATGATTATGATATATTAGAATTTTTAAAGGTATTTAAAAATAGGACTGACAACATAATTATTACGTACTTGTACTGCAAGTTAATTAAAAGCATGTAAAAAAGAAAATAACTATTTTAAATAAATAAATTAGTTAACATTGTTTTATTCTCAGATCAGACAAATAAGAGATATATGGTGGTGTAGCAGGTGTGAACACATCTGGCCTAAACTTGACAGGATGGAGAGATAGCAGCTCTGCACCAATGACTTAAATTATGTGCAGTAGCAAAGGTAACTCAGCTCTGAGCTGATTCAAAGATGTAGATCACTTAGGTTTGGACTCACTGAGTCACCGCTCAAGTGTAAAACAGGTAGCTCAGTCACGGCTCACGCTAGCTCACTCATTCACTGTACTATTAGATTCTGTCATGCTAAAAACAGCGAAACGAGCCGACCTGACTGAAGCAACTCCGAGTGTACGGTACAAAAACAAAGCGATAGATAGCGCGTGAGTGAGAGAGAGAGCGCACTGACCATTACAGTTGATTGAGCGGTGAGCTAATCTGACTCAAGTGTGAAGAATAAGCTGAGCTGCGGCTCAAAAATATCTGGTCAGTTACCCATGGCTAATGTGCATTACTCAACAATAAAGGTAAACATTGTTAGGAGACTGGTATGTCAAAGTACCTCAAAAGTTCAGACATATCATTTACCAAAATGCACTGGACCAGCACGGTGGATAAGGATCCATCCTCTCTCTATGAGATGCCTGTCCTGTTTCCCAGCAGTGAGAACATGATAGGCTAATAATGATGATATTTGGTTAATGTTAATGATGATTTGGTTTGATATGTTGTATATTATTAACTGTTTTCTTTACTAATTCAATTGTGTTTTCTTTTCATTATGTATTTATGGTATCCTCAGTGTTCATTCTTAGATATTGTTATTACTATATTTATATCCGTGATGACCTGTAATTGGCGTTTATCTAAGACATTTGTTAGCAAGCTGTTAGTCGTCTTTTGAAGAAAAAAATAAAATATCTCCCTTGTTTGTCTGATCTGAGGTTTTACTTATGATATCGCACCGATATTATTATGCCAAAGGACACTTCCTATCACTAGTTGAAAACTACGTCCTACCTAATCAGCAACGGGGAGTAACTATACAGTGAAACAAAATGTGAAATTCAATATTTTATTTATTGAGGTACACAAATCAGAATACAGTTATAATAAAAAACTAAATTAACCATAAATCCCAAAACGTGCATACTCATCATGATTAGGTATTATAAAAGCAGTATGATATTACAAGAATGAAAATTTGGTTGGTAATTATAATTTTATTTTCAATTAGTTGCATTCACGATTAGCCGTGAATGCATAATTTTTTTATATTTTTCTTGAATCTGGGTAGACCTTAATCAAAAATGTCTATCGAGCATCGAGCTATGCTTTTTAATGATTTCATTGTATTGGCGACAGATCATATTCTTATTCGAGATGGAGGCGATAAGTCCTGCACTGACGTCCCGCTCGGGGTGTATTGTGCATTTCCCCCTACCAGCACCTACCCGAGCCAACCCAGCTCCTTGAAATATGTTGGTACATATATTTGTACAGTGAGGCTCTGGGACGCTGGCACACACGCTCCAGTGGCGTAGATGGAAGTGTGCATAATGACAATGAAAAGCCGTCTAGCTGTTGTGGTGACGTGGATGAAAAAGGCAATGATACCTCTTGCAACCTGGTAGCGATTCTAGTTTCTTCTGTGGCTACACAATGCCACAGCACATGCTCAACAGTTTCGTTCTCCTTCATGCAGCCACGACAGTGGACTGTCCGTGGCTCCCAGCTTATACAACTTTATACAAGTGACTATTCAAGTTGCAATGACTGGAAGGCCTACCATCAGGCGAAGGTCCTGTCGTTGCAACTTCATTAGGTTGTTGGTGATCTTCCTGTCAATAATTGGGAAAGCAGCTTTACAGTCATCTTTCTTGTCCTACAGATTCTGTTGTTCTTTTTCAGTGTGACGACGCAGTAGCTCTCGCACTCCTATCGCTGATGGTATGCAGAGGTCTGCTACGTCGTGGCGACAAATGCTAACTACTGGGTTATAAAAAGAAGTATTATTTTTATAAGTGTGCAGTTAGAAAGATTTCAGTTTTAAATAATAGTTGTTGCAAACTTTTGAAGTAACGTTACAGTTTATACTTGAGTACAGTTGATCAAATGATCATGTGTTCATGATCATGATAATATATTATATCGCACCGATATTATGGAAAAAGGACACTTCCTATCAAAAATTTAAAAGATGACATAGGACTCTTTAAACCATCAGCGATGGGAGGGGCTGGCTGTCTCGGGCAGCGACAGCGTAGTGGAGCGGGCATTTTTCGCAACTAGGCCATCCATAGGCCCTTATTGCGTTAACCGGCTGCAGCTAGTTCAACCACCTGGTCTCTTCCAGGAAGGCCAGCAGCTCGCTGTGGCCGTGCAGGCTTCCCGGAATCGATGCTGTGATGTGATAGATCGTGTGTAGGTGGGAAAGGTTCTATTAGTTCCCAACATCTCAAATCTGTAACTGAAAGAGCACAAGTTTTGACTATGTCATAATATAACAGACTAGCGGTCCGCCCCAGCTTCACACGGGTATAGATTATAGCCTATGTCACCTGATATGATAGTGTAGCTTCCCAACAATGAAAGAATTTTTCGAATCGGTTTAGTAGTTTTGGAGCCTATTCAATGCAAACAAACAAACAATTAAATCTTTCCTCTTTATAATATTAGTATAGATTAACCATTACACGTTTTATAATTTACTAGATGGTCCCCGCGATTTCACCCGCTGTTCTATACGATCTGTTTATTTTTAGGGATAAAACGTCTCTCCATACAAAATTTCATTCAAATCAGTTAAAATGTTACAGATTTGAGTGCAGATAACACCTATAATATAATATACACCTATAATATACTAACTGCGCCCCGCGGCCTTGCCCGCAGGGATTACTCTATAACATTACTCCCAGTGAAAGTCCCGTCAAAATTGGTCCAGACGTTTCGGAATTCATAGGGTATATACATACACACATCGCCTTTTTTAAATAACTAGCTGACCCAACAAACGTTGTCCTGTCTTAGCTATGAATGTTCAAAAATAAAGATAAAACTGCTGTCCGTAAAATCGTCGTATAATTTTCCGAAATTTAACATTTTCTGCATAATATTCTTAATTTTTCTTTCCGTTAGAACCTTCTACAAAGTATTAGAAGTCGTTCTCAAGTTATGGCGTGTCCAATGTAAATAGGGATTCATTTTTTCAAATATAGATGAGCTGCGCTCCCGCGGTTTCACCTGCGTTACAGGCCTCCTTCAAGCAATGTCCTTGGTATCAACAGCAACCTCCTTTGACTTAGAATGACAATTTATGACTTCAATTCTTGCCGTTTCATCATCGAAATACAATTCCTATAGAGACACAATCTCTCAGTGAAAACAGGCATTAAACATCCGAGCGTCATTGTACATACATCGTATCAATTATAGGTATAGTTCACAATGCTACATTTACACCAATTTAGACATTATATCGCTTGCATAGTGTTCAACGTTAGTTGTCCGCTATGTCATCGTAGCTCTGACATCGCTCGGCGTTGTTGTCGGATCGCGGTTACCTTGTAACTAAACAAAAAGTCTGCGCGATTCCTAGCGCGCGCCGAGTTTTGGTTCGGATTTTTTTGGCACGATTGTGACTATGTATTGTATTGTATCTCGATGCGTTTCATACAGAATGTATGGGAAACTGATTTATTTCATATTTTTTGTTTGGTTCTTCAATTTTTCCGATTTTTGATACTAATTCTGCTATTCGGGGCAGAGAGAACTCCAATAAATCAAAAATCATGAAAATCGGTCCAGCCATTCTTGAGTTATAAATGGTGTTACTAACCCGAATTGGATATTGAAGCAGCATCAAATAAATGATGTCTTGGAGCAGGGCGCCGTGGTATGTGCCTCTGGCGGTGTCCTTCCCATACTGTGGACAAGGTGGGCTCTGTGGGTGGTAGGTCATGTGCAGGAAGGGAAATATAAATTCTATCCATCATGATGCCTAGGAGTTGACACTTGACCTAGATTGGTCGCTTCCCCCAGGCCTGTTCAAATCTGCAACTGAAAAAGGACATGTTTTTACACTATGTTATCACAACAACACCAGATCAACCATCACCAGATCAACCATTTCAAAACAAAATATATGCTAATACTAACACTACAAAAACAGTTAAGACTGCCAATAAACCATTGAAGGTCTAAGTACAATCTAAATGGTCAAGCCCACTATCAGTTGGCAGCGTACCCAGCATGCTGGCGGCATTACCATGCTGAATGGCAATATTGGGCAATGCTTATGGGTTGAGCCAGAAACACGCCAGAATTTTGGTCAAGCGTCGCATTAACCAGGCAATCTGAAAGATTTTTTAAAATGAGGTATGTTCCCCTTCTCCAAAGGACTAGTAATAAGTAGAATATTTCTATAAACTATTAACAAAATACATTGAGATAAAATTCCTATAGAATCAATCTCTCAGTGAGTATTCAATCATAGCATAGTATTCAATGTTGTCCGCTATGTCATCGCGCAGCGTTGTAGTTAGATGGCGGTTACCTTGTAACTAACCAAAAAGTCGGCGCAATTCGTAGCGTGCGCCGAGTTTTGGTTCGGACAGTTTTTGGCACGATTGTGACTCTATTATGTATTGTATCTCATTGCAAAAACATAATTTTATTTATATTACACGTGAATTACTCACATAAGATTAAACCGGTTACTCAGACCGTTTCAACCGCATTAGGCGGTCTTTTTCAAGGTGAGTGCGCGCGCGCAGCTGTATCTCACTTTGCACTACGGGTCGCCACACGGTGCGCACAACAGCTGCTGATCGGGTGCACCCCCCATCGGGTGATCGGGGTAGGCCGCGTATCGAAATATGTTGCGCCGGCGCGCACTGGAACTCTTCTCCACTCGAATCTTCCTGTGTGAACTCCCACGAACTCCATGAAGACAAGCCAGTGGTAGGTTCCATCCTCCATCCCTATTGAAGGTTGGACATCGATTGATTTCGATGGCTTCTCTGACTTTCCGGGGCACTAAGAATTTCTCCCATGCCAGCACTTTCGCTCTGTCGATTCTAATAATAATGCTGAGCGCTGGAGCCTAGAGAAAGTTCTGCCACCGCGGAACCGTTGGTGTCGAGCTTCTTCATGGAACGTATCTGCTCCGTGAGTCTCGTGGACAAGTTCCACTTTGTTTCGCCAACACAACATTTACATTCGCAGGGGATCATATAAATACCGGGAAATGGGTCTCTATCTTTTGAAGGCGGAGCCGCTGGTTTAGTTGCCCGATAGGACGGAAGATCGTCTTGATGCTTTACCTCCGGCGTAACAAGTTTCCGATACTGTCCGTCACTGCTTTACCATAGGGCAAATATGCTGTTGCTCTCTACCGGTGTCCGACATGTCCCGGCCGTCGTGTTTGTCATACGCCAGCTCTGCTTCCATTTATACCCGTTGCTATACAGCACACCTCTAATGTGATCCAGCTCAGTATCCAGGTAACCGGTAACCAGCTTAATCTTACGTGAGTAATTCCCGTGTAATATAAATAAAATGTGTAAACACCACGTCAGTTTCCATAATGATTTAAGTGTTTATCTTCCTGCGCGTACAAGTCTCCCGGATCTTAGCGTAGCGTTAGATCAAAGAGTAAAGTAATATACAGGAAATTCTCTTTGCTAAAGCGCTACTACTAAAAACATAATTGTTAATAATTTGTTTTGATCCGCCATGTCTTTTTTAAGCTTTTTTATTACATCTCCACTCCATAGAGTATATTATATCGTACGAGTTCCATAGTTAATCTGTGACTATCTCACACTTTCCCGTTCAAACGAAGCATGGAATCGACAGAGCTCACGATCTCAACAGCCAATAAGAGCAGAGACCGTTCAGTAATTTAGCCAATACGGGAAGATGCCACCTTTTAACATGTTGTACATTATTGGTCGTACATTTTCGGCTTTTTTCAGCAAAACACGGCCCGTATTGCACAACATGATAAAATACGGCATAATAATGTACAGCCCAATAAAACGTGGACTTTTCCCACGTCCATGGATTATTGGCTGTACATTCCTGGCTGTGCATTCCTTCCCGTACTTTATTGACACGAGCCAATATTTGACGGCCAGTATTGTACGACATGGATTGTACAGCATGATATTTGGAATCACTGTACATGAATTACTGCCTGTGCTTTCCTTCCCGTACATTATCATGTTGGCAAATATCATGTTGTACATTATATACACCCACTGCAATAATTTAATTTTTCAGAATAATCAAGTTTTTTTACAAAATAAATAATTAAAAATGGCTCGGAATATAGCTGATGCAGCTCGAAAATTCTTATTGTTGGGACAGTGTGTTCCTACAGTGAAACAAAGTGCTGCTAAGATCAGAGTTAAAAGGTTAGAATTGGACGAAAATCTGCTCATGGTTCGTATTTAAGTTTTTCCGTTACCTCTGTTTCATATTCTTGATTAATAATGGTACAATAAATAATATTGTCCCTATATTACAGTACTTCAAAAAAGACGAGTTTTATTACTGCCACGACCCAGAAAAAATATGCCAGACCGGTGATATAGTGTTGATTCAAGCTCTACCTCATAAACTAACCAAATTAATAACCCATGAAGTAAAAGAAGTCGTCTATCCCTTTGGCGATATCATTGATCCAATCACAGGCAAACAAGTTGCCAAAGAAAAATACAGAGAAGATGTGGACAGACAAGCAGAGCTGTATGGAAAACTGGATTCAAGCTTTGACCATAGTAAAGCACCTCCAAGAGGATGGCAACAAGGAAAGAAAGACTTCACAGAAAAACCTACTTATACAAGGTTCCACGTCTTTGGTGAAACCGATCCCTACTCTATATAAGTTTAGAAATAATGTTGAATAGTTGTAGTAAAATAAATTAAGTACTTGTAGTGTTACCAGTTATTCACTCTATTCTTGATAAAACCCAATTTGATAAGATTAGACAATAATAATGTGCCTGATCATGATCAACAGAAGTAGAATACACCATCTGGTCCGTCATAAAGCTCACACTCACATCTTGCAAAGCTGGAAATTTGAAAAGTGTGTGGCTCTTGTCTAGACCCCCAGGTGTCCATAGGCGGCGGTTCTCTGCTTACCATCAAGCGCAACCATGCCTGCGTGACGCTCTTATAAATATACAAAGCCAGTTCATATTGGCTGCTCATGAACAAATGAGATGAGATTGCTTACTAGTTTTACAAGATGTAGTTGGCTATTATACCAAAGCATAAATATATCTAGACTAGAATGATTGTGGTGCCTTAGCTAACCTATGGTTACCATATAAAAATTTAAAAGTCCTGAAGCCAATAGTGTGGATATTTTAGTCACAAAAACTATATACGTCCTTTACAGTGGTAACAGATTAAATACTTGCATCACTCTAGTTAAAAAAGCCAGACTAAAGTCTGGACAAATCTGGATGGATCCTTAAGCGAAACTGACATGGTAGTTTGCAGCAAGGCCAATCAGCCTATATACTTTTTTCACCAGTTAATCAGAAATTTGTTCTACAGAAAACTTATTTTTACTAGATCGCTATTTTGCAAATGATGTACCATAAAAACCACCCCCAATTACGACATCACCTATATATCTGTTTGTTTTTATTGGCGATAGACCTGTTTAGCTACCTAACCACGTGAAGATAAATGATGTGGCCAAGGATGGTGCATGGCAATCTAGAAGAAATCTGTTCTGTTCTGTGCCTAGATTGTAGTTATCAGGAAACAAGGAAGACTGCAGGGAGTTTTATTCTTGGGTAGTGTGTATCATGAATAACCAAACCCATTGCATATGAAGTGAGTTGTTTTTAGGCTGTAGGAAGGAACATACATACACGCAACTGAAAAAACCTATTTTTAGCTTTGTGTCGTTGGGTAAACAAACAAATGTAGGTCTCAATTAAAACAACTATCTATCACAAAAACTATTTAATTAAATCGGTCCATAAATCTGTGATTTGTTAGCATCAATCCTGTGCTTCGAGTTCCCGTTCTAGGGCGGCGCCCATCAGGTTCCAGGAGCTGTCGTCATCATCAGGCGGCTCGTCATCGGAGGGAGGCGAAGACGGGCGCGGCCTTTTGCGAGGTCGGTTCTCTTCATCTGTGGACCACAGTTAAATTTACTGTCTTCATTGGTAGTAATATAACGAAAGTAACCGACATAGCACACCGGATTAGCAAGTTTAAGTGGCAGTGGGCAGGGCATATATCACACAGAACAGACGGCCATTGGGGCCGAAAGGTTCTCTAATAAAGACCACGGACCGGTAAGTGCAGCGTAGGATGTCCACCCACAAGATGGACAGACAACCTAAAAGAGACTGCAGGGAAACGCTGGAAGCATGGTGCTTCCAACCGGCCCTTTTGGAGATCAATGGTAGAGGTCTATATCCAGCAGTGGATGTCCTATGGCTGAAATGATGATGATGATGACACATATTAGAACTGTATTAGTTATAAGAAAGTTATGGATATTATTTAGTGTATACTGTGGTGTTTCTTTGCAAATAAATTGGATCTAGTCATTCTAGTTAAATCGAGGCTTTCAGACTTGCATCTATAGTTTTCAGACTATGCTATAATTTATTTCATTGCTTATAACCTGTTAGCTATTATTTAAACCTGAAATAAACCGTAACAATACTGAGTTACGAGGAAAGGGTGCACTAAGCCAAAACGGGTGGGTCCTTTGTACTCATCATTAAAAACAACCTTTACTATGGGAGCAACTGTGAATTCACAAAAACAATACTGCTGTTCCATAGAAAATGGTAATTGAGACTCGTCAAAATGTATGGAACAGGTGAAATATTTTTCGCGTCTTCAGGGTTGGTCCCAAAGTAAAACTTGTACATGATGGTAAGTATAACGGATTCGATTCGGCTTAGTACACCCTTTCCGCTTAACCCTGTAGCGTTGGTTTTTGTGAAAGGTTCTTTTAAAAATAGGTCCACAATTTTAATATGGTTTTATCGGTTATGTTGAATGTAGTTTTATGTAGATAGCACCAACCCTTGTTTATGCTTAGTATGTGCTTACATTATGATGCGTAAAATGATAAAATTTTAATTCTCATACCTTCAGAGTCACTGGAATTTGGGTTCTCTAGAGTGTCTTGTAACCTGTAAAAAAACAAATAATATTGAATTTTAGTTAAAATATTATTTAGTGTATTAATAGTCCTTACTTTGTACATCGGATGCAAGTTTGTACATTTTACAATGCGGTAAAGGACATTGAAGTGTCTATCTAGTAGTTAAAGATCAATTTAGTTCGCAGGACAGCACAGCGTAAGACGTCCACCCACATGATGGACAGACGACCTAAAAGAGACCGCAGGGAAACGCTGGATGCAGGTCGCTTCTAACCGGCCTTTTTGGAGATCGATGGGGGAAGCCTATGTTCAGCAGTGGACGCCAATGATGATGAATTTAGTTCGCGAAATACGCGCAATACTCGACTGGCTTCCGTAGCCAACCAAGGGGCTAAATGTGATCCAAGCAAATTTGAACTGTGTAGTGTTGCGCAACTACGCTCTCGCCTTTTGTTTAAATAGGCTATGAAGAGTTAATGGTGTTATGTTATGCCCACCTAAACTGATAACCGAGTTGGCGGTCAAACGCAAGCCTATTATTAAAACTACAGTTATGTGAGTGTATTAATGGGATATCCCGATTACAATATTAAAAAGCATAAGCATAATTCAGTTACTAATTGATTTATATATATTTTTTTTTGTTATATTATAAGTATATTCATAGATAAATTATTATTATCATCATTATTATCTTTTTACCTTTTTAATTAAGTACGTATCCCACATAATTATTGTATGTTTATAATTATTTTCTCTTACAGTTTGTCAACAACTTGTTTTGTATAACTGCACTCGAGCCTCAAGATACAGGCCTCGTGCTTAGTTTGAGGCTCGCCGACAATTCTATCTAGACAATAAATATCTAGTGTTTGCTATTTCTTAGTATAATTAAGGTTATGGTATATTACTTCTGGCAATAAATAAATATTCTATTCTATTCTATTCTAAACATATATGCAGTGGACGTATTCTGGCTGATGATGGTGAATATTAAAAAAATGCCTTGTGTGACCGCCTGGCTCGCCTGATGTTAAGCGATTATGCGGTCTGCGATGGAGCACGCTTGCCTAGAAGACCATAACGAAACCTTCTTCATCCTTTAAACTTTTCGAGGTGAGGGGACCTCGAAAAGAGTATTTTTGCTCTTCAATATCTGAGTGCAAAAGCTGTTTAGTAAAATTAAATAAATAAATAAATAACATCATTAAACCTATTTACTTCTACCTCCATGGTGCCGAATTTATCATACAAGATTTTTTAATTTGATAAAAACTCAGACTTGGAACTTTCTTGGTGTACTTTATTTAATTTACTTTGCGCGCGCCAATTTCTTTTAACGTCATATTGTTAAAACCTTAGGTTAAAAACAAGAAACTTGAAAACAATTAAGTGAAAAACCTAAAATGAGTGATTTTAGCGACGAGGAAGTTTATTTGACGCCAACAGAATTGACTGCAACTGTTAATAATGCGCAAATGTTTTTTTTTCATTTATTCATTTCCTCGCTGAGGTGGGATGAAAAGTTACGTGTTGCACTCGATTGCAAAGATTTTTCACCTCGTGCTCTTTTGATTCCCTCGCTAACGCTCAGGATTCTAATTTTTGAATTCTTTGCTTGCCCGGTCATCGAAATTGAGCATGCGGTTAAAAAGCAACTTTGTACTCTTGTATAACAAATAACTATTTCTTTCTTTCTTTTATTACAGTTATCATTACTGTATGTAAGCTATTCAACACTAAACGGATAAAATGATTTGGATGAAATTTTACAAGGAAGTAATATGCACAATTTCTACATAATCCATACTGATAAGTCGATCTTGGGGGGGAGAGGGGGGATTATAGGAAATACCTACATACATGATGTAACATAAAAAAGCAATAGAACATTGACATAGTTTACCTGTCTTGAGACATAGTGTCATCTGGTTCTAAGGACAACAATCTGTCTTCCCGTGGATTTTCCTCGTCAGTCAGGTCATCGCCACGATGCTTTGACTCCTCATCTGTTGAATCTTCGTCTGATTCATTGAATATGTCTTCAACCTAAAAAAAATATTAAATCAGTCAGATGTAAAATATTTAAAAAACGCAAGATACCACAGTTACCTATTTATTGATTTTATTTATTTATTATGTAGCCTTCTGTGCTGGCCAAAATTTTTTTTTTCATCTTGAAATGTCCATAGGCGGCAGTTTCTACTTACTATCAGGCGGACCGCAAGCTTGTTTGCCTCTTTTTATTTAAAAAATAATAATATATTGTCACGAGAAACAATCTATCGAATGGCATTTGTGATTGGAGACTCATTCATACAATTTGATTGATTGATTAACTATTGTTCACACCATGAAATTTGATACAGAGTGTAAGGACTGGTGGCCTTATCGCTAAAAGCGATCTCTTCCAAGCAACCTTAGGATGGAGAGGATTTATAGAAGACTTAGAATAAAATTAGAGCTTAGGATTGGCCTCAAAAAAGGGTTATACTGATAATTTTTTCGCACGACAGGACTAGTTGTAAAGTGGTTTTATTGTCATAGATAAAGATATACCCTTAGTAAGATTAGTAAGCTGAAGTTGCAGTGGGCCGGCCACGTTGCCCAAAGATTCAGTAACCAAAGAGGTAGAGGAAATCCCTGTGGCCAGGTGGAGTGACGACATGCGTAAAACGGCGCGTAATTTAGGATAGGCTTATGGACAGCAATGGACAGTCCAAAGATAATATAACCACTTGATCGCGCATGTATTTAAAATTCCTTTTTGCAAATGAAGCCACGTCGGTCGCGGGGGCAGCTTGTGATTGGAGACTTAAAGTCATTCGTTCAATTCGCGCCTAGGATTGGCCCGCTTGAAATAGTTTACGTTGACATTTTAGAACCTTTGGCTTACGGCGGGTTAAAGGATGAGCAGTCTAGTGGTTATATTGTCATAGGGACAGTTAAAGGCTGATGATGATGACCCTGATAAAGGTCTGTAATGACGACCTAGCTCGCAGCTGGATGACCAACGAATGTGGTGTTTATTTACCTCTCTATCCATATCAGCGATGTCGTCGCTGGAGAAGGAGAGCAGTGGGTTGAGCGTGTCCATGAACCGGCCGGAGGGCGTGCGCTTGCGCAGCGCGGCGACGGGCGGCGGCGGCGGCGCGGGGGGCGGGCTGCTGCAGTGCGCGGGCGGTCGCCGGGAGCTGCTCTGTGGGGGCAACGACTGTGTTATTTTTTACTTTATACCGACTAGTCATTCACCCCGAACTATGACCTCGCGACCCCTACATTAGCAAACCCTGTACAGAACTGAAATCATTGTTGATGAAGGAATAGGGAACTATATCTATCTACATCAATATCATCTTCAAGGCTAGAGTGAATAGATTTCTTCTAGATCAACGTTTTTCATCCTCGACTACACCGTCAGACGTCATCAGGTGAGTTGGTGGCAAAATGTTGATCTATACTATAAAAAAAAACATTACCTGTCCGCCTCTCTGCAGTGGGTAAAGCCTCTCGTCAACCCGTTCCCAGCGCTCGGCGCAACTCCACAGCCACTGCGGAGTCACAACGTGCAGTTTGTGAGCCTTGCCCTCCCCTATGCGTCTGCTTGCGTTCACTTTTGCTGTACCTGAAAGGACAACATGAAGGTTAACATTAGGTTATTTTTTTATGGTTGCTGGTGGGCTGTGTAAGCTCTATGGCTAGCTTGTTGGTATACAATTTTAGTCGTGTGTTGTATTTTTGGCTGAAGTATTGTATTTCCTCTTTGACCATTGGTATGTCAATATATTCGTGTATCTCTGGTGTTAAATTTTTGTAAAAATAATGCTTATAAAAAAACATACAAGTAGCACGTACTACCTATATATTTTTGAATAAACTTTATTTAAAATATAATTAATTAATTATAAACTGGTGACATTGCTAGTATAATTAACTTTTCCATCGGACATTTATTTCCTAAATTGTATGGCATTCTCTTGTTTTATGACTTTTATTCTTCCTATCCTATCTGTTCTAACAGCAACAAGAGATAAGTTATGAATTGAGCATTATCTGCTCTAACAGCAACAAGAGCTAGGTTATGAATTGTACACAAAACATATCTGCTCTAACAGCAACAAGAAATAAGTTATGAATTGTAAACATAACGTATCTGCTCTAACAGCAACAAGAAATAAGTTATGAATTGTAAACATAACATATCTGCTCTAACAGCAACAAGAAATATGTTATGAATTGTGCATAAAACATGTATGCTATAACAGCAACAAGAAATAAGTCGTGAATTGTTCATGAAACATACCTGCTCTAACGGCAACAAGATGCGTGGTATTATCCGTATAATCTTGCGTGACCTTTGCACCCAAACTCTTAGCTACTAAGTAAGCTCTAGAGGTCTCCAACCGCTGGTGGGTGGGCACTAATCCGCTAAACACCAGACTAGTACCAGCTAACACTTCGCATTTCACTTCAGGAATTACGGCTTTTAGGTCTGGAATTTGCTTCTTGCCCATTTTGTCAAAGAGATCATAGAAGTGCCTGTAAAAAACGTAGAGATATTCATATATCTATCTATAATTATTCTCTATGGTATATAGATCTATATCTCCATGGTACCCAAGGGACAGCACAAGAAGACAGGGACGTCCAACAAGAAGATGGGATGATGACATTCGGCTGACCCTTGGGCCATACTGGACAAGAGTGGCAGATGATAGAGAGCAATGGAGACAGTTGGAGGAGGCCTATGCCAAAAGGCACACTGAACTAAGAGACATTTTATAAAACAGTTTCAGTGAAGAAAATTGATCCGAATTGAAATTGATGAATTGATTGAGGAGATCCGTAGACGAACGAAAGTCACCGACATAGCCCACCGGATTAGTAAGTTGAAATGGCAGTGGGCAGGGCACATATCACGCAGAACAGATGGCCGATGGGGCCGAAAGGTTCTGGAATGGAGACCACGGACTGGTAAGCGCAGCGTAGGACGTCCACCCACAAGATGGACAGACGACCTAAAAGAGACCGCAGGGAAACGCTGGATGCAGGCCGCTTCCAACCGGCCCTTTTGGAGATCGATGGGGGAGGCCTATGTCCAGCAGTGGACGTCCTACGGCTGAAATGATGATGATGATGAGTGAAGAAAATAAGCTTTTTAGAGGGGGAATGGTATAGAATAACTTGGATACTCACTCGTGTATCCTTTTTAGAATATCTTCCAAGTAAATTAAATAATCATCTGGATCCTCCACTTCTATCTGTCCATCAGAAGTTTCCACCCACTTCGGTTCAGTGTCTGCCTCATTTTCATCACCAACAATCTCATTGGTTTTGACATCACCATCTTTCTCACCCGAAACCTCTTCAGCGTTTTCACTGCTCTTTACTTCACTTATTTCAGTGCTCTTAATTTCTTTGGAAAGGATTTTCCCGTTGGAACCGTCACCGGGCTTTTCGTTCTTTTCTTCTTTGAGATTTTGTTCAGGCTCTGCGTCTAAGGTTGGCATTTGGTTCATCAGAGTTTGGGAGCCATTTTTGCCACTTGGTAGCTTGGGTTTTTCCTCCACTGAAACGAATATTATAGATGAATTCTTAGATAACTTTTTCGATCCAATCCAAGGTTGAATTAGTTAAACTGTTCTAGTTCTGACAAGGCGGTAATGTAAACCGTGGACACAGTAATCGGATACATTTGCCATTCAATTCATAAACGGTCTATAAGCTAATCTATTCCATCATTCCAAGCATGACACTTAATAGCATAGATAATCGTAGTTTTTTTATACCATAGATGGTAAACAAGCAGACGGGCTGTCTGATGGTAAGCAGTCACCGTCGTGGTAAGCAGTCAACGTCGCTTATGGATACTGAGGCATCACAACTACGTTGAGAGTTTTGGCGCCAACATGGAAAAAAACATGTCGGCTCATTGGATTGTTTTCCTAAACTTGTGTATTTTCGAGTGTTAATGTGTACTAACTGGTGAATTATTATTCATTAAGTGTTCGTAAACGTGCTCGAGTGTGGGAACTGATATAATGAGGTGAAACGTGTCTTTTCGTACTATTTACAAAACTCCATAGGAGCGTCTTGTAAAGTCTCCACCACTTTACAGGGGCATGAGTTTGACTTGATCGTGACTTACTTAGCTTGACTCTGACTTGTTTGTCGCTATAAATATTATAAACTGTTTAATATTACGACTAAAGGACATAGAATCCACGGTCATGAAAATTTTAACAAAAAAAAACAAATACGTTGCCGAATCTATTAGCTCGCCTTTTGAAGAGCCCCATTTTGTAGCTTCTCGGAGACACCGCGGAAGGTAGCTCATTCCACATTCGCTCACACATATAATACACGCGTACATTTACGCGATAAGGATGTTATGAATGAGTGTTATCTTAAATGTAGTCTTCGTATCTGTCTTTCTTTCAAAACTCAACAAAAGAAAGTCTTCAGAAGGACCGTTACTGTTTGGATTTTTTGTGGAGCCACACCAAAACTCAGCGATGTAGCCAGTATCCAAATCCAATATGAAAAACTAATCAAAAACGTTATTATAGTACTTAAAGCAGACGTTAATTTGCACAACTGCAAATTCCAAGCGCAGATCTCTCATAAACAAAAGTCAAATCATTTATTGCACATTATGATTTTCAGTCGTAGGACGTCCACTGCTGGACATAGGCCTCCCCCATCAATCTCCAATAGGGCCGGTTGGAAGCGGCCTGCATCCAACGTTTCCCTGCGGTCTCTTTTAGGTCATCCTACGCTGCGCTTACTGGCGACATTTATGTTAACATAATGACTCAATTAGGCTATAGCAATTTATGTATAGAGCGTACCGATCTGTTTATTAATCTTTTATCACTTGGAAAAAAATCTACTAAATGATATCGTTTCTTAATAGGTTTTTTCGATTTTTTGCAAAACTATGTTTGTTTTCGTCACTTTAAGTCCTCAGGTTATTTGTTGTTTATAAGATAGCAACAATATACTATACAGGGTTACGCATATAGACTGTAATAAGCCGAAAGCAGGTCACTGTACTCATCATTATGAACAACTTTTACTATTGGAGCAACCATGAAATCGCGATAAAAATTGGGTGTTCCATAAATTTTGAAGAGTTACAATGACCGTTTCTATGGAACAGCTGTTTTTTTTTCACGATTTTAGGGTTAATTTCATAATAAATGTTGTTCATAATAGTCAGTACAATGACCTCCTTTCGCCTTAGTACAGCCTACATGCGTTACCCTGTAGGTATATTGTTTCTTTATCACATACATATAGACGGTCGTTACAGCATATAAAAGGAGTAATTACCTAGTGGAGGGGGTGCATTGATGTCTCCCGTGGACTGGAAGAAAGAATACGGCCGCACCTGGATGAGGTTGGCCGCATGTCGCCACACATCCTCGCGGTCATCTATGATGCACACCATGTTGTCGCCGCACGGGAATAGGGCTCTGTGGGATTACATTCACATTTTCAAAGAGTTGTGGTTTCTGCGTGGGGGTTATGGCAACGCCACTCTCTAAGAGGGGAGGCTTTACGGGTTTTCAGAACTTAAACCATGAAGCGGTGTAATTTATCGTTACTTATGATTTTATCCCGAAAAAAAAAACCCTGAAATTTGTCACTGACTCGCACTTGGCCAATATTCATTATTTGTTGTTATACTTCAGAGTGTGTACTATAATCATGGCAAGTTTGACGCTTGTACGTATTACCGTTTTTCCATCAGAGCTAATACAAAAATACATTTAAAAAATACGTTTGTTGTACCCCACTTTTGTTACTTTTTTGTTATTTCTTAGTTAGTCCACCGTAACATTACATATTCTGTGAAAATTTCAACTGGCTATATAATTACGGTTCGAAAGATACAGCCGTTAATAGGTAGGATATACGGACAGACGGACGGACGGACAGACAGACAGACAGACATCGTAGGCTTAATAATAGGGTCATGTTTTTACCCTTTGGGTACGGAACCCTAAAAAACTTATTTAATTGGAAAATCGACAGCTCCAAACTGTCCTGTTTGTAAGGTAGGCAGACTTAGATCTATAAGATAAATTTATCACTCACTTCAAGTTAGCAGATTTGGTCCTAGCATCGAAGCACTCATCCCTGCTTAGTATGCGATGTGAGAAGTATTTCTTCTCTGGGTCTAGTAGATCTGCCACCGCGTGAGCATACTGCCTCGCGCCGAAGGTACAGACATGGAGCTCATAGTATTTGGAAGCCGTTTCGAGGAATTCCATGGTCCGGGGGCGGAGACGCGTGTGACACCAGCGGCCCGGACCGCCTGGACCGCGGAGGAAGAAGTGAAGTACACCCTGAAAACATGATTTTATTTATGTACTCATCTGACTGTTCAATCAGTCATATTACACCTTAAAAGTGACTATAACGTTAGGGCACAGCCAGCTTTAGAGTCAAATTATTTGATCAGGTGTTTGGTATGGTTGGATATAGTACTTTATTTACTACCATAAAAAAAAATACACGCACAGTCATCTGACTCCATACTAAGCAAAGCTTGTGATATGGCTGCCAGAGACTGATAATGCATACATATATATTTTTAAATACATACTTAAATAGGCTTAGTCACGAAAAGTAGTAAAATCACGAGGCTTAGAAGCGGAATTACACTAGAAATTCGTCATATACAAATTACAATACATAACAATTGTTTCTTGTATTATTCGTTGTAATGAATATTTTACCTTTAAATTTGGTGGTATGTTATCATTGGTAGTGTGCACCAGTGTTTGATCGAGGTCCACCAGCAGAACCAACTTTCTGTCCTTCAGAAGCCGGTCAGCATCTTCTCGCCCCAGCTTCCGGGCCAACTCTTCTGACACCTAGAAAATGAAGAAACATACAAATCAAACATAAATTTAGTAGTACGAGACCAATGCCAAAAGTTTGGATATCAAGGGGAAAGGAATGTTTATTTCACCATTGTTTACTAACATCAGACGTGTCAGTCTCTCTTGCTTGGGTGTATATATTTTTTATTTTATTTTTTGCTTGAAAGGATGACCAACAGCTTGGTTACAAATGTCTTATAAATAAACTTAAATAGATACACAAAGCCAGTTACAGGTCATCACGGATAGATATACTTGGTTTGAGTAATTATCTACTTTAAAATTAATTATTGGAATAAAGAAAACTCACCTTTCTTTAAATGACATTGTAGGTATTTAAAATAACTTCAATAACTTGGTCTTGCTCGTCTGTTTTTTTTTTAATCAAAGGATCTAACATCTGGTATAAACTTACTGATGTTTAAAAAGTCCCAGGAGACCATAATGTTATGTTAACATTTTATTCTAAACGTCTGGAAATATAGCAAATGATTACCTTGAGTTCAGGTACGGAGTGCACCATGGGCACGACCGCCACATCTTTGTTGACCACTTCATCCTCCTGCAAGTCGGCGCCACACTCCGCACACATCTGTTTCATCACTGTCGGGTGCCGGCATCCTTCCAACTCTGCTACTGCCGCTCTAAATAATAAATATAAGGCAAAATTCACTTCTTTTTCTGTTGCATTATACAACACGTTTTTATTGTACTTGGATTGTAGTTTGGTCACGATTTTTACAAGAGTATAATATAATGTCAGCATATACAAAAGTAGTACATATACCTAGTTCGATGATATAATGTAGAATAGTAGAAGTTATTAATTTGGAATTTTTGATTTTCTTCTCTAGGAGAAAATTTACAAATTGTATTTTGGCGGGAAATTAGTTACCAACTTTACCGCACCAACTCAGTAGTTTTCTAATCAATACAATGCATATTAATAATGCAATATTGGATGATTATTTTAATTAGATAGCGGGAAAATCATACAACTAGAAAATATTATCAAGTAATGCATAAAAATAGCGTGACGTCACTCACCCAGGCTCCGCAATGTCCCCTTCCTTCACCTTGATCGATGAAACAGTACCAGCGCGTGCAGCCTTGTATTTCTTTAAATCACTATTGCTGCCCGATGAATCATTGAACAAAAATAATATTTGACCTTGCGACACAAAAGCACCTTCTTTAACTTTCCACTTAGCTACTTTTACAGGCTTTTCAGATGGAACAAAAATAGGCATAGTTTTGTCGGCCATCTTGAAAGGAAATTGCGCGTTGCTCGTATAACAACGTCGTCCTATTGGTCAGAAGTACTTAGTTTTGGCGGTTAGCGGTAATCAACCAATGAAATTGGAGACCACTCAATAATCAATACACGGAGGAGCACAATATCCGGATTGCCGTGGAGCCTGTTCAAAAACAAATAAAATAATGCACATCATGTAATCATTAATTTTAAAAGAATATTAGCTAAAGTCATTAATAATATTTTAATGGACAATTAAGCTGTTTTCGACGACGACAACGACAATTCAATTTACATAATTAATTTTAATTAGTAACGTGCTTGGTGCTTGGTGGAATTATCTATTATCTGGGTTGCCATTGTGTCTAGGTCATCTTTGTCAATTGTCTATGGCCTAATCATAAAACTAATCCAAACAAAATGTCACAAATGTCAAAATACAGCAACAATTCGTTGGTGATAACGAGTTTTTGATAAAAATATTTTTATTTAATTTTCTTTAGTTTGTGTAGATTATTCATGTGAATTTCGTTTTACGTTCTTAATATGACGGATGAAAATATAACATTGAGCGATAGCTCTGATATAGAAGAGGGAGGGACCCCTGAACTTCGCGGACATCTAAGTAAATGGACAAACTACATTCACGGTTGGCAGGACAGGTTTATTGTTTTGAAAGATTCCACTTTATCATACTACAAGAGTGAATTGGAGAGCAATCTTGGATGCCGAGGTGCCTTATGCCTGAAAAAAGCCAAAGTCAAGGTGATTCAACATAATAAATTGTTTTGTTTGTCAGAGCGTCTGAGTAGAAATGAGTTTGTCCTTGCAGCGGTTTTTTTGTCGCGTTCTTTATATATTGACGTAATAAATAAAGAAACTAGCTAACGATTATAATGAATCACAAGTTGATGCTAATGTGTTATAATACTTATAATGGATGTTATTGTTTCAGCCTCATGAGTTTGATGACTGTAGATTTGATGTCTCAGTTAATGACTGTGTTTGGTACTTGAGGGCATCAAATCCGGAAGAGAAACAGCAGTGGATTGATGTCCTGGAGTCATTTAAAGTGAGTATAATTTGATTGTTCACTCACATACAATATGCTAGAAGGTAAAATTACAAATACAGTGTAAACTCTATATCAGGGGTGGTTAAAACGTCGACCGCGGTCGCGGCGGCATTTGCCTTAGCCCGCGAGAGTACCACCTGCCTCGACTCGACTCTTCATTCAGCGTTATCACTTAGTTAATTGAATTATAATATGCCACTTATTCTACTGTCGCGCTGCGATATAGTGAAAAAAAAAACGTATTTTGAAACATTAGGTATATTGGTGGTTGACCACTTATGATATTTTGAATTGTAATGTAGACCGTATACTTCAAAAGTGCCACCCCTGCTCTATATAGTGAACATCTATTTAATAGAAAACTACTTAATAGAAATTACTATGGTTTGTTTGGTTTACATCCTTACACATACATTGAAATGAAACACTATACAGCAGAATTCAATGACAAACTTTGAATGTATATCACATTTGTTATGTGTCATACAGTTTTTTTGTAGTGGTAGGGCTCTTTTGCAGAGCCACTTCTGGGACACAGGCTTTTTCTCAGAGAGAGGTAGGGCCTTAATTCACCATGCTGGCCCAGTGCATGCAGTGAAGTGCATGTTGGTGAATGTCATACATCTTTGAACTTTTAAGACTCTTGGACATACCAGTTTCCTCACAATGTTTTCCTTCAAAGTTTTTGAGTGATGGCATCGAAACTGCACACTTTTATTTACTTAACTCTTTGATCATTTTTATTTTCGAAGCCTTACCTTATCACCTTTATTACATTTTACCCACTTCCCAGAAATCAGTTTACATTTTTTTGATTTAAGATTTATAATAACATTGGCAAAAGTTGTTTTTAACGATGATTACAATGATCATTGGAAGTTGAAGTGGTAATGGGCAGGACATTGCTTGAGGAACCGATAACCGATGGGGAAGAAAGGTTCTTGAGTGGAGATAACGAACCGGAAGACGCAGCATGAGTAGGCCTCCCAGTAAAAGGACCGACGACATTGTGAGAGTCGTGGGCATCCAGTGGATGCAGATGGCAGGTTTTCGTTCAGTGTGGACGTTATAGGGAGAGGCCTATGTTCAGCAGTGGATGTCTTCTGGCTGATGATGATGACAATGATCATCTTTCAGCTAGTATCACAGTTCAGTGTAACCCTGCAGTAAATACTCCCTTGTTTGTATCTTTATTTGGCTCTTTGATGCGCTACCATGCAACCTTCTATTCATTTGACTGACACCCGTTTTCTGAAAGGCTGATCAACACCCATAACTCATTGTTTAATCTCATGTCAACTGACACGATTGGTTGAACGAAAAAACAACAACATATCAAGTCACTAGACATTCGTTTTGACAATAGATTAAATTAAACAAGCTTTTAGAATATGGGTGTAAATTTTGCTTAAAAACAATTTTTTTAATTTTTTTTGTTAACCTATTCTGTCCCACTCCTGGGCAAAGGTGTCCCCCAATTCTTCAAAACAAAATGCATCACATTAAAATTCATGCAGCATTCTGAATAATAAAGATGTTTCAAAGGCCATAAACATGTTTTGTCACACTAATTAACATATAAATTGCCTGATTTAACAAGTCTTGTATAATTACCATATTCCAAGTCCATACAATAGGCATGTGTCCTAATGTTTATTTTATTACAAACTAGCTGCGCCCTGAGGTTTCACCTGCGTGTTAAAATGATCGTTAAGTTCCATAAAATTTTCAAAATTTTAAATTTTAAAATTAAATTTAAGTAAGAACGTAAGAACCTTCTACAAAGTAATAGAAAGCTTTAAAAAAATATTAATGAAATGGGTAAATTAGTTCTGAAGTTATGGCGTGACCAAGGTAAATAGAGATTCACTTATGTATATATATAGATAAGAGTATAAGCAAAGACTATATAATTAAATACACATACTGAAAAAATACATTAAATTGGATGATAGATCACTGAGATCGCGTATACATTTTTGGTGGGTATAGAGAGTGGATGCTCTGTCCCTTTCTCGCAAAGCCTTTGTTAGTACAGCATTTGTATGGCGGCTTGACGTCATAGCATGCTATAGTGAGCTCTCTTTCTAGTATGAAATTAAAGTACTCATGATATATTTATTTTTTATCAAATTTTAATTTATTTTTATTATGATGAATTTCTAGTGTAATTCCGCTTCTACATCACTTCGAGTACAATAAGTGCATTATAAATAAATTTTAATTTGGTTTTGCTAATAGGCTCTATTTTTGATCAGGTTTTAAGTGGCAAAAAAAAGTAAGGACACATGCCTATTGTAAAGGCCTGCATTGAAATAAATCACATTGTAAACATTTGGAATTTTATCAGTTCCAATACTGGCTTATGATAACTGTTATCAGTATTATGTTGGTATGTGAATCATGGATTGATAACGTCTTACTGGCATTTTATTGAATATTTTACTATAGTGTGGTTGCACAAGTTGTTAATTGATTTACTGACCTAAAAGTAAGCGTAGCTCGTGACTTCTCTGTTCTGAATATTTAGATATAAACTAGAAAATCAGATATGCATATGTATTCGCTAGACACTCAATACACAGGGTTACACAACACAGATTGATGGTACCAAACCGAAAGAAGGCCATTACTCCTCATTATGAAATTTTTTATCATGAGCCCAACTCTAAATAAAATAAAAAGTATTAACACAAAATAGTAGATTGTACAACGAGTGCTTAAAACAAAGTCATTTTAGCCGAGACGTTTATCAGCCCGAGCCGAAGGCGAGGGCGGATATTTGTCGAGGATAAAATGAATTTTAAGCATGAGTTATACACTCGGGTCTTATCACCTAAAGCGATTACGGGGGGTTAATCGGTTATAATAAAATAAAATATATTAAACTAACGGTTTGCCCCAACTTCGCACGGGTATAGACTATAGCCTATGTCATCCGGGGATAATGTAGCAGGGATAGTGAAAGAATTTTTAAAATCGGTCCAGTACTTTTTGAGCCAAATCGTTACAAACATACTTACATACAAATCTTTCCCCTTTATAATATTAGTATAGATATAGTGGTTATAATAAAAATCCAGTCATAGCATCAGCTATTGGATCGATTGGGATCGGAGTCAATGGGTTTATATTTAATTTCGTAAATTTTTATAATGCCCAATAAATTAATTTGTATTGTTTTTTTTTTGTATTAACCAGATCTCATTTTCAGTTTTACTTTCACATTAACATATCATATGACAAATAAATATTTTGAATTTGAATTAATAATTTGTATGAATACTTTATTTCTATGCACAAATATTTGTCTCGTAGAGGGAATTGAACCCGCAACATCTGCACTCAACGCATGCAACCACAACACCACTAAAGCTGTCTACATATAACATAGACAGACAGAGACTTCGCGATTCAAAATATTTTGTAAGTTTCCATAAACATCTTTAACTATTGAAGAATTGAAGCCAGTAATAGAAAGAATTGTAGACATATTCAAATACTCAAATGAAAAGACATGAAGCTGAAATTACACCAAGACAACATCATCATGCTGTGTTTTGGCATGCTACAAAGTAAATACTACTAGTAACTACTAATAGTACTATGTGTTTTACTTAAATTTAAAAAAAAACCTTGGTGCTACTTAAATAATATTGATTCCTTTTCTTTTCTGTTTTGTCAATGAATTCTTTTATTTTCATCAAATATCATAAGATATTTTCTTTGAAGTCCATTCTAGTATCTTAGGTTTAGTCCTTAATGCTGCCATAAATAAACTAGGAAGCAGCAAACCGACTTTACGGTCCAATGTTAGTTGACTGGTTTTTTACTTAGTGTGTGAACTAAAAAGGGGTCAATTTACAATGGACTGTAATGTCGGTTAGCTGGTTTCTAGCTTATGTACGGCAGTATGTAGCATGCCACAACGTCGCACAAAGTTGCCTTGATATAATACCAGCTTTATATACCTGTATGGTGACACCCACATTTACACAAACCTCCTTTAAGGTAATCCATGCTATAAAATGATTAAACAGGCCTTTTAACATCATCATCATCTTCTATCATCTTTCATTACTTTTCATCTTTAACCCATTAAGCCCTACTATGGGGTCTTACGGCTACCTGTTTTAAGCGATTCTGTTTGGGTGATAAGAAAAGTTGCGCGTCCGCAAACTGTATCTCGGGGCGTTAAGGTTCACGGTCGCGTGATTTTCCGAACTGCGCTGTTTCAGTGTTAATTCGAGCCCGCGTTAAGAGGTCGCTCTAAGGCCTCTGAATAAATATTCCTTACAGTGAAAACGCTTGTACATTTATAATATTAGTGTAGGTACCTACACTGTTTCCATTCATTTATTTGCTCTGACAGCTCCAATAACATTGTAAAAAGCTGAATAAAAACATTTTCTTCTATTATATCACTGAAGCATATCTGGCACCTGCTGCAGTCTTATGTTGGAAAACCCAGCGAAAGTGATCAGAATAGGCATGATGATTAATATTTTTTTATTACCTTATAAAAAGCTGATCATAAATAGAGCCCATCAACGAAAACATAATTAAAATTAGTACAAAAATAAATAAGATATATAAGCATTTTAATTTAATTTAATTTCATGCTAGACAGAGAGCGCTCTATACTGAGCCGTGACGTCACGGCTCAGGAGCGCCATACAAATGCTATACTAACACACGCTTTGCGAGAAAGGGATAGAACATCCCCTCTCCATCCCCACCTAAAACTTTAAATACTCATATCTCAGAGATTTATCAGCCAATTCAAATTATTTTTTCAGTATGTGTAATGTATTTACTTATATTCATCGCTAAGCCGGTTATTTGTAATAAATTAAACATTAGGAATCATGCCAATTCGTGGTTTTCATTCAGCATTTTTTTTACAATGTTATTGCAGCTGTCAAAGCAAATAAACGCTTGGACCGAGAATAGTAGAATGACAAAAAATAATAATTGAGAACCTTTCTTTTTCAAAGTGTCTGTTAAAAAGTTGTTACTTTCCCACCCTTACTAATAAACGTGGAGTAGCCATGGGATAGTTACTCCGTCTTTTGTCTTTTTCCATCAAGTTCAAAATTTGAAAGAGAGTAAACGCGTAAGACACGGCGTAACTATTCCAAGACTACTTACTCCACGGTTATTAGTAAGGGGATTCATGTATAGGTACTCCATAGTTATGTGAAAATAAGGCATTGAATTCCACCTAAATATATTGAAACGTACCCCAAGTGATGCTTGGGTTATGTCCTACCTAGCAGTGGGCAGGCGCTTCAAAGAAAGATTCTATGAGAGTATAAGTTAAAATTTAATCAAGAAAAAGGTGAAGTTACATGCGAGTTAGACTGAGGGTCGTGAGCTCGGAAGGTGGTGAGAAAATATGTTGGTCTCTTGTTAGGAGACTTAGCTTTAAGAGCGTAGGCGCCGATCGCCGCGTGGCTCGACGCGGCTCGTGGCACGTAGTAAGCTCAGCTGGGCAGCGTGTGCGGCTGGCGAGGATCAGCGTGCTGGGAGCGAGGGTCAGTAGCACTCGGAGGGCAGCCGGTGTATGGTCAGCGTGGCGGCAGCGAGAGTCAGTAGCACTCGGAGGGCAGCCGGTGTATGGTCAGCGTCGCGGCAGCGAGAGTCAGTAGTACTCGGAGGCAGCCAGAGTATGGCCAGCGTGGAGCACGGGCAATGTTGCGATGCCGGGAGAAAAACCCTGGAATGCGTTAAGGCTACGCATCAGGAGTGGCACAATAAGAGCCGCTCGGTCCAGCCGCGTGAGTTCCACGAAGGTAGTGGCAGATCGGGACAGGCGCCCATAAGTCTCACGGCGTGGTACCGGCGTTGCAAACATAATTTTGATCGGAAGGATCCAATATACAGAATAATGCTTGAAGAGCTAATAACACAAGATGAAGAAAGAATGTGGTACAGAAAATTACTAAGAAATATATTTTACACTTTTAAAACACAAAACCTAAACACTTCAACAAAAAAAACTCACCCGATTATCTGCAATTCGGGGTTCGAAGTTTGATTAGGTTCAGATATAAATTTGCGACTTCCACTTGGAAACGTAGAGGCGGCAATCGCAGAATTTATGGCCGGAGGCCTTTATATAAACTAATCCTTCTCGAAGGTACGATTTCCCAAGTTTTTAATATTATTTTGTTATTAAATGAGGGTTGATATTTGTTTCGTTTAAAGGTGAAAGCGATCTGACATTACGTCAGTCACTTTCATTCTGTCAACGATCTTTATGTCAACGTGGTGACTTTTTTATTCGTTAAGTTTGACTGCTAGCGTATGTGGCATTTGCCAAGATCGGAAGATATTTTTAGAACCGTTACATACCCCCTTTTTCAGTTAAGAATTTTTGCTCATGAAAATTCGCTGACCTACTTGCATCCTAGTTATAAAATTACACCTTCCCTGTCCAGGGCTGAGTCTAACATATTATCATTAGGAAGACTCGAGTGTAAAATCAATGAAATCAGGATGCTATGGTCTGAAGTTCCCAATATGACTTGTGGCGTACTTTGAAGAGTCCGGTATCGCTGTATAAATGCTTTAGTGGGCACCTATAACAGACGGCAAGAATACCGGTGGGTTCTTTCTTTTGCTGTTAAGAATGTTAGATACAATACTTAAAAGCAGCAAAATAAAAGAAAAACTAACAAAATAAGGAACTATTTTGCTAGTTAGTACGTCGTCGAGAGTAGAGTAGTGGTATGCAAGTATAAGACCATAAGTTTGTTGGTAGCGATGTATAGTCTAGGTGACTGTATGAGAAGCTATCGGGGTATAGATACAGTTTTGTTTTTATTTAAAAGAGATTTAGTTTACAGCGAGTAGTATTTTCTAGTTGAGTTTCTCCGAGGAGGGAAACCATAAGCGCTTAGTGTTGCTAGATCTCTGTAGACGACTGACTTGAGTTACCTAGTATAGTAAAGGTTATTTTAATTAATATTTCGTGTTTTGGGCTTTTTGATCGGAGTTCACGAGACCGCTCCTTGCATTTTCAGAGGCTTATTTTTAAAGAGTTTGCAATAACCGCTCTTAGTGAGAAGGCTTTCAGTTTCAGAGTTCACTATCCGCTCTATTCGATATTTAATAGACATACATAAATAGATATTATATGATATATGTAAATAAAAATATTCTAAGTTTTCTTATCAAGTCAGTTTTTATTTTTTTTATTTTGAGTTGCAAGGTCGAATTTAGATGCAAGATTAATTAATTTTTCTTCAGAGGGAAGCTATAGTGTTAAAAATAAATAAAAGTTTTTAGTTAAGTTGAGGGTATGGTTTTTTCTTTTAAAAGATTTATAGTTATTTTTGCGAGTCATCCTAACACATTATTGTCAGGTGTATATGAGTTAGATTTAAGTAAGCTAGTTCATTTTTAGTATTAATGTTTAGAGTTGAAGTTTTTAAGAGATCGGGCAAGTTTCCTTTTGAAGTAAGTTTTACAATAGAATACAAGTATAGATGTTCCGAGTCTAAGTTGGGTGGTAAGTTTAGTTTAAGTAAATTGAGTTTAAAGCAAGTGATTTTAAGTGTGTTCAAGTAAGACAAGTAAAGAATGAGTTTATTTTTCTATAGTATAAAAAAAAAATCAAGTAAATAGGATATTATAGTGCGTAGAAGACGCGGACAGAAGGCGTTACTTCTGTAGGTGTTACCTTCGTTTCCCTTAGTCGGCTCTTACGACATGCATGGGAGACAACAGCTGGGGTATTCTTCACCAAGGGCTCCCGCACCAGCACAGGGCCTTCCCATCCAACTTACAGAAGGACAACACAATTTTACAAAAAGTGCCGTGTGCAGACCACGCCAAAGAGATCAACACGTTTTTTTCCACCTTCCTGCTGTAATACCTGGGCGCCACTGAAACGTACCCCAAGTGATGCTTGGGTTATGTCCTACCTAGCAGTGGGCAGGCGCTTCAAAGAAAGATTCTATGAGAGTATAAGTTAAAATTTAATCAAGAAAAAGGTGAAGTTACATGCGAGTTAGACTGAGGGTCGTGAGCTCGGAAGGTGGTGAGAAAATATGTTGGTCTCTTGTTAGGAGACTTAGCTTTAAGAGCGTAGGCGCCGATCGCCGCGTGGCTCGACGCGGCTCGTGGCACGTAGTAAGCTCAGCTGGGCAGCGTGTGCGGCTGGCGAGGATCAGCGTGCTGGGAGCGAGGGTCAGTAGCACTCGGAGGGCAGCCGGTGTATGGTCAGCGTGGCGGCAGCGAGAGTCAGTAGCACTCGGAGGGCAGCCGGTGTATGGTCAGCGTCGCGGCAGCGAGAGTCAGTAGTACTCGGAGGCAGCCAGAGTATGGCCAGCGTGGAGCACGGGCAATGTTGCGATGCCGGGAGAAAAACCCTGGAATGCGTTAAGGCTACGCATCAGGAGTGGCACAATAAGAGCCGCTCGGTCCAGCCGCGTGAGTTCCACGAAGGTAGTGGCAGATCGGGACAGGCGCCCATAAGTCTCACGGCGTGGTACCGGCGTTGCAAACATAATTTTGATCGGAAGGATCCAATATACAGAATAATGCTTGAAGAGCTAATAACACAAGATGAAGAAAGAATGTGGTACAGAAAATTACTAAGAAATATATTTTACACTTTTAAAACACAAAACCTAAACACTTCAACAAAAAAAACTCACCCGATTATCTGCAATTCGGGGTTCGAAGTTTGATTAGGTTCAGATATAAATTTGCGACTTCCACTTGGAAACGTAGAGGCGGCAATCGCAGAATTTATGGCCGGAGGCCTTTATATAAACTAATCCTTCTCGAAGGTACGATTTCCCAAGTTTTTAATATTATTTTGTTATTAAATGAGGGTTGATATTTGTTTCGTTTAAAGGTGAAAGCGATCTGACATTACGTCAGTCACTTTCATTCTGTCAACGATCTTTATGTCAACGTGGTGACTTTTTTATTCGTTAAGTTTGACTGCTAGCGTATGTGGCATTTGCCAAGATCGGAAGATATTTTTAGAACCGTTACAATATAACATTTTGCACTGAACTACAGTAAGCAGTATTAAATAAATTATTATTTTATTTTCCAGGTGGAATCAGGGTATGGGACCAGCTCAGATAGCAGTTCCAATGGAGGTGGGCTCCGGAGACATGGTTCAGTCACTTCCTTGCAGTCGACGGGATCTCATGGTGATTATGACAACAGTAAGATTCAAATAACATTTTGTTTTTACCGACTTCAAAAAAGTAGTGAGAACTTAGAACAATTAAGAAGAAACAGTGATAATTTAAAACAGTGTTTTAACTAAGAAGAACTACAATAAAATCGGCTTTAAAAAAAAACGCAATCAAATTGGTCCAGTTGTTTGGAGAAAAATGCTACATAATGCCAAAACCATTGACGATATAACCCCTTGACTGCTCATCCTTTACCCCACCGTGAGCTAAAGGTACTAAATTTTCAGCATAATCTTTTTCGAGCGGGCCTATCTTAGGCGTGAATTGAATGAATGACTTAAAGTCTCTAATTACAAGCGTCGAGTCTCCAATCACAAGCACCATACGATACCCCCCCGTGACCGACGTAGCTTACGTCATGCACAAGCAAATTATGACTCGTGCGCAATCGAGTGGTTATATTATCTTTGCCCCAAACGCATGTTTATAGTCCGTTGGTCCAATTGGTAGTGAACCTGCCTTGTGCGCTTGGGGACGTGGGTTCGATTCCCATCTAGGACAAACATTTTTGTGATGAACATTTGTGTTTGTTCTATATCTGGGTGTTAATATCTATTCAAGTATGTATCACTTCACTTTATAGTATAAAACAAAGACGCTTCCCGCTGTCTGTCCGTCCCTATGTATGCTTAGATCTGTAAAACTACGCAACGGATTTTGATGCAGTTTTCACCATCAGTTAGATAATTTTTTACGGAAGGTTTACATATGTAATAAGCGCCCCGCCCTGGCTTCGCACGTAAGTTACACCCGTGCGAAGCCGGGCGGGCGGGTCGCTAGTTTAAAAATATATGTGTATGTATATCAGTCTCTGGCAGCCATATCACAAACTTTGCTTAGTTTGGGGACCGTGTGTGCAAAAATGGCCCGAATATTTATTTATTTATGTACCTTTTTCATTTCCTCTTGATTAAAAGTGTACTTATCAAATAAATTTTGTTCTTTCAAGGACGGTGCGCTCGCCGGCTCACAGAGAAGATCGCAGAGTTGGACACATACGGACAACTGCTCTCTAAGCAAGCGACACAACTGCACAAGTTCTTCGACAAGTGCGTGGCGGCGTACCCACAGATACACGACGACGTCACTGACGCTATCGATGCGGTCAGCGTTGCTGATGGTAAGTATTCGTTCGACAGTGTGTGTATAATCAAAGCTTGTTATACAAGGCCAACCGCTCTCTAAACACTACCATTGCATAACCACCTTGCTATGAAGATGTGCGACTCGTGTACTCTGCTTTCTACATAACTACACAACTCGCGCATCCCTAGTTGCATTCCCTGCCCCTATCTGTAGCTCCCATCCGTAGCTCCCATCCGTAGCTCCCATCCGTAGCTCCCATCCGTAGCTCCCATCCGTAGCTCCCATCCGTAGCTCCTATCCGTAGCTCCCATCCGTAGCTCCCATCCGCAGCTTTCATCCGTAGCTCCCATTCGTAGCAAGAAACCCTCTATTTAAAAACATAGGGCTGTCAAACACATCCGTAGCTTCCCATTCGTAGCTCCAATCCTCAGCACGTAACACTCTATTTAAAAACATAGGGCTGTCAAACACGTCCGCTGCTAAACAGCATAGCACATCTCTGGTGGAAAAGCACCATTATACTCGTAGTTTCCGTTTTGAAATTCTCGTTTACTCAGTTTTCTTGTTGTTTTTTTTATGCCATGTGTGGCAAGCTGACGGGCTGCCTGATGGTAAGCAGTCACCGTCGCCTATGGCTACATGTGATTAAGATTAATTATTACAATTTCGATTAACTTGGAAGCCTATATAAAATAACTGATAATAATTTATCTTATCCAATAATGATATTAATGCAGAGCTGATAATGTGGCCTTCTGTAAGTATAATCTATATTGCTATGATTATTTCGTCAATATTGCAATGTTAGTACCTCTAGGCTAGTACATTCTGTGCGTGAAAGTGTTTTTGACACGTGAAACGCATTTTGTAAGTAAGATGAATGTAATAACGATTTGTGTAACTGCTGATAATAGAATAATGCTCTTTTACAGAAGTGTTCAATTAAAAAGCTCTTGTTTTTGCTTTAGTTCGATTGCCCCCTTGCCGGTAGCAGGGGGACAAACTGAACTTTTCCCCCCTGTTTGTCCTCTCGAGAGAGCAAGGTGACAGACATGAATTAATCTCACAGATTTTTACCTCGTGACACTTATACTCATTGATATATCGACAAAGCCCTTTTTATCTTATTGAACGATTCTAGAACGATCCTAACTCCAAGTGAAGTCCCAACTTAGCATTCATCATCATCGTCATCACCACGAACCGGAAGACGCAGCGTAGGTAGGCCTCCCACTAGATGGACCGACGACATTGTGAGAGTCGCGGGCATCCAGTGGATGCAAAAGGCAGGCTGTCGTTCAGTGTGGAGGTTAAAGGGGGAGGCCTATGTTCAGCCGTGGACGTCTTCTGGCAACTTAGCATTAGTTACATGGAACCATAGTAGGTACTTACCCGAAAAGCAGGCATTGGGGCCTTATCTACTATATAAAAATAAGTCGGGTTTTCCTTCCTGACACTATAACTCCAGAACGCACGAACCGATTTCCACGGTTTTGCATTCGTTGGGCTCCGTGAGGTTTATAGCTATAGTAGCGAGGCCGAAGGCCGAGCTCTACGCGTACGAAGTAGCGGGATTCAGCTAGTGACTTATATGAAATGAAATGAAATGAAAATTTATTGATAACAAACGTCTTCTTAATAATTGTAATACATGGTGTCATTACATATTAATATTCCTAGTGGAAGTGCATTGGTACCCAAACTAGGAAAAATCTGAGAGATGGCATACCAATACCCTCCGCCGAAGGGAGGAGCATGTACCCGAAGGGCATGTACCCCCAACAGAGGTGGTTGGTCATGTGACGATTACACATTAGCTTTGTACAAATATATTATATATTTCTAAACAAATTTTAATTTTGTTTTCATAGATATGAAAACACATTTCGCTCTATTTATGATCAGCTTTATTATGAGGTAATAAAAAAAGCACTAATTTGCTTATTGTACTTATGCAAATCTCCCTTGTGGGATTGTGGGAGTCGCCGGCATCCAGTGGATGCAAAAGGCAGGCTGTCGTTCAGTGTGGAGGTTAAAGGGGGAGGCCTATGTTCAGCAGTGGACGTCTTCATGATGATGATGAAATCTCCCTTGTCGGTCTGATCTCAGGTTGGTTCCATAGTAAAAGCTGTTCATAATGATGAGTAATGACCTCCTTTTGGTTTAGTACTTGTTTCGTGTAGCCCTGTAATAGGTAGACCATTACCGCTTTCCTTGCTTCTCATTAACGTTACGCTAAACGCTTAAACTCCCCTAACAGAAAAAATCCATTTATCTAACAATTACCATACATTACCTCACTAGTTACCATGGTTATGGCACACTAATACGGCTAATTGCGAGGAATGCGTAATGGTTAATGTTTATACTGCCAATGACCTACACCTTAATTTTATTACGTTACCTGTCACACTTGATCGCAATCGTGCCATCCTGCTCGCACGCACGGCGCTGGTAATGGCACGAGTGCTATAACGCGATTGCGATTTTATTTGACAGCTAAAGTAATCAGCCTATTGAGCTTGCGCGAGTTATTAGTTTGTATGAACCGTATTTCGGTACTCAATGATTTTATAGCTTATTATAGCTTATGTATAGTATTTATATCCTTGTAGTTTATGAAAATTGCGTCACGTATATACTGGGTTTGATTACACGGAACCTTGGTACTAAGCCGAAAGGAAATCTTTGTAATCGTCATTATGAACATCTTTACTGCCAATGACATATACTTTAATATTATTACGTTACCTGTCACACTTAATAGAAATCGTGCCATCCCTCTGACACGTACGGCGTGGGCAATGGCACGAGCAGTATAACGCGATTGCGATTTCATTTGACAGTTAAAGTAATCAGGCTAATGAGCTTGCGTGAGTTATTTGTTCGTATGACCCGTATTTTGGTACTAAATATTTTTATAGCTTTAGTTGAGTTATATACCGGGTTACACGTAAAGGTGGTCATCATCATCATCATTTCAGCTACGGGTTACACGTAAAGGTGGTCGTCATCATCATCATCATTTCAGTTACGGGTTACACGGAAAGGTGGTCATCATCATCATCATTTCAGCTACGGGTTACACGGAAAGGTGGCCATCATCATCATTATTTCAGCCATAGGACGTCCACTGCTAGCCCGCACCGGCCCTTTTGGAGATCAATGGTGGAGGCCTATGTCCAGCAGTGGGCGCCCTATGGAAAGGTTACTAAGCCGAAAAAATATTTTTGTAATCGTCATTATGAACAATTTTTAGTATGGGACCAATCCTTCGAACCCATAGCGAAAAAAAACCTGACCCTTACATTTCGTCGCGTGGTAGAAATGTTTCTTTAGCAGTTTTTACAGTAAATAGTTTTTTTGTGGTTTTAGGATTGGTTCCGTAGTAAAAGTTGTTTGTAATGGTAAGAATGACAGTAATTTTTTGTAAAAAATTTATAATGGCTGACAAGGCATTTTCTTAAGAAATTCGTTGTAGCCAGTTGCACCCAAAACTTTAAGACCTAACCCAAAAAGGTAAGGTCAAGTTCTTTAGATGCGGAGATCGACGCGTTGATCTAAATAAGCATTTTCAATCAAGGTTCACTCATAATACCTGGCGACAGATTTTCCTTCTCATTTCCGTTCTATTTACTTATCATTTCAGTGGTAAGTACAATGACCTCCTTTCGGCTTCCACAGTTCCGTATAACCCTGCTGTTAATACTCTCGGTGTTTTTGTTACTTTATTTGGCTCTTTTGATGTGACTTTTGTTCGAGATAATATAACCATAATAACATTTGTCCTATTTTTTGTATTTTACTACAGGTGTGTGTTATTGTTACTAAACAGTGTCTATGTTTGGTGTTTGCCTTAATAAAAACAGATGCTTAAAAGAGCCCCGGACATCGGCAATTTTCATATAAACCTAGTATGTGGTAAAATATTCGGGACATCAGTGTCATAAGTGTCAATTTTGGGTAATTGCCCCAGTAATTAATTGACACTCATGACAAAGTATAACATTTTTAAAAACTGTAAATTTTAAGGCAATTCTAAAAAATTTATAAAAACCGGACAAGTACGAGTAGGACTCGTGCTCTGAGGGTTCCGTCCAAAGGAACCCTCAAAACGCGAGTCCAAAAAAAAATAAAAAAACTAAGTGAAGTTGATATATTTAAAGACAAACTTAACTTTGTAGTTGACTATAAGGTTCTTCCATACATTCCTACTACAAAATGTAAGTTTGTAATAGCAAAATAATTATTTTTAAATGATATAACTTCAAATTAGTAACTTTCGGATTTATTCCTTCTTCTTCTTCAAGTGCCTCTCCATTACTGGAGGTTGGCCGTCAGCTCAGCGAACTTCTCTCTATCTTGTGCCAAGCGGAATAGTTGATCGACGCTGGCTATGCTAGTCTATTCCCGGATGTTGCGTAACCACGAATTTTTCCTTCTTCCAGCGCGTCTTTTGCCTTCAACTTTGCCCATCATTATTAACTGCAGAAGCTGGTATTTTTCGTGTCGCAAAACGTGGCCAAGATACCTAACTTTCCTTTTCTTGACGGTCTGCAGTAGTACACGGCTCTTGCCGATGCGCTGGAGAACTCTGACGTTGGAGATTGATTTATTCCTATATATGTGCTATGAGACCTTGCCTTTTGCCAAATTTCATGATTCTAGGTCAACGGGAAGTACCCTATAGGTTTTGATTGTCCTGTGAAATCGCAAAATATGCGACATAAACGTTCAACGTTCATCTTTTGATTGCGTTGACTTACAATTTTTATTTTTTTACAGCCGAAAGATGCCGTAGACCCAAGTATTTAGTTCAACTTGATACCTTTACGCGTTCTTGAGAAAAAGGGTCTTGACAGACGGACAACGAAGTGATCCTATAAGGGTTCCGTTTTTCCTTTTGAGGTACGGAACCCTAAAAAATACAACTACAATTTAAAAACAATTGAGTTAGTAGAATCGGGGCCCTGGACTCATTTACCCCTGCCAGTTATCGGTTCTTCCGGAAAATCGGCCAGCCCATTGTCACTCAAACTTACTCATTCTTTGAGCTATGTAACTTTGGTACTCTTTCACATCAATAGATTGCTGCATTGGTCGGCACAAATCGGCGCTGCATCGGTGTGCTCCTCACTTTTCATCATCTATCTATTTACGTCTTAATAATATTTATCTTCTGTCAACAGGAAACGACTTGAGCTTTCACGCGGGCGAGGTGCGGGCGACAAGTGCGTCATTCCGTGCGACTTGTGGCGCCACCCTCACAACACTGCAACATTGCGTCGACTTGCTCAAACGCAGGGAGAAACAGGCCAGACAGGCGGAGGAGCTTTATATGTAATTATTCGTTCTTATTCTTATTAGACTTGAGTCTACAAGGCGTGGGCGACAAGTGCGTCGTTCCTCGCGACTTGTGGCGCCACCATCGACATTGCAACATTGCGTAAACACGCAGAAACGAGCGAGACATCCGTAGGAAATTTGTGTGTGATTTTTTTTATTTATTATCATCATTCAAACTCTTCTAAATACCATTGCTAGGTACTCTTACTACTAGCGGGCACTTACTCTTGTGGGCTTCTTGATAGTCGACTCGATATTGGCATAGTACATTTTAAATTACTTCTAAATATTATTTACCTAATTTTAAAATGTTATATTTCTATGTCTGTTTTGGTATAATTAGTTGATACATAAATAGGAGAAGCCATTGGCTCCCGTAATGGATTAAAATTTGCAAGTTGAAGTGGCAATGGGCCGGCCACATCGCTCGAAGAACCGATAACCGATGGGGAAGAAAGGTTCTGGAGTGGAGACCACGAACCGGAAGACGCAGCGTAGGTAGGCCTCCCACTAGATGGACCGACGACATTGTGAGTCGCGGGCATCCAGTGGATGCAAAAGGCAGACTGTCGTTCAGTGTGGAGGTTAAAGGGGGAGTCCTATGTTCAGCAGTGGACGTTTTCTGGCTGATGATGATGATGATTGGCTCCCGTCACACAGTCTCTGACTAGTTCGGAAGCCTCTGGGATCAATATTATAGCTTACCATAAATTATGTCCGAATAAATGATTTTGTATTTGTATTACTATGTCATCTGCTTCGGTCCTGTGTTAATGGGGTTAAGGTTCGAACCGAGAAGGTGCTGTTTTTATCGACTCATCTTGTAGCTGAACGACCAACGGTACGCTAACCTTGCATAATGATAAAGTTATAAACACATTTTGTTCTCTAACCGTATCTTAATTTTGGCATAGTGCTTGTGGTCACAAACTCTCTGGACCAACATCTTCAGTGGAGCCAAGCTGATTGCCAGAAAGGCAAAACCAAAAAAACCAAAAAACCAAAACCAGTGACAGTTCTGGAAGAGATGACGAAGGCAAGAAGTCCTGTGTACCTTCGATGCAACAGTGACCACTGACAAAACTGCCTGACCTTATTGTTGTTTTTTTACCCCATGACCAAGAATTAGGATGTTGTTTATCGGATGTAAGTAATCTGTAGCCTAAATGGCATGAGGGCTTGACGTTAGGTGTCATTAGATCCGTCTTTATATCCAGTGACAAAGGATACATTGCTATTGCAGTGAGGTTCTTTGTTTTTCAATAATATACTTGACTAAACAGAGTATTTTTATAGGGCATTAAAGAATCAGCTGACCGAAGCGAGGCTGGCATCGAAACCTGGACCGGACCACGAGGTAAGTGAAAATTTGTTTTTTTTTAAATTTACCTGACATGTCACTGTATATGATAAAACGTGATTGCTTGTTCATATTTTACTTTAAAATGAAGCAACGGATCGCCGTTATTGCCAGCAAAATAATTAAAACGTGATTGCTTGTTCATATTTTACTTTAAAATGAAGCAACGGATCGCCGTTATTGCCAGCAAAATAATTGAAAGATAGGCTTATAAGTTAACTTCGACGATCACAGAGATCTACGCTGCCAAAATCGTAGCATTAATCACTTTTTGAAGTTGACTTGAGACAGCTGACCGACTATATTATGTAAACATGAGGATAGACGGTCATTTTACGTTAATAATTCAAAATATAATAAAATTTCGTTTTAATATATTTATAATGACCAGAATAAATTGGAAAAAATGTTTTGGATAATATTTTGTGGTCATAAAAAAATTATAATGACAAGCAAAATTTTCATAACTCAAACTCAAATTATTTATCAGATCACATTTTAGAAGTATGTGATGAATTTAAAAAAAAAAAAAAAACAATCTGGTATCAAGACTGTTGTACATGTACAAACTTACACTAAAAGTAGAAAAGATTACAGTTAAAACAGAGATAGAAGTCATCAAAACATGCTAAAGGGAACCACAAACCAAAACGTTGTCTGTGTATATAGTTTTGGTTTTTGTTGATTATTACAAAAAGCGCTGAATCAATTTCGATACAATTTAGATGGGGCCACCTCTGAAGAATGACCTACCAAACAAAAAAAATTCCTCAAAATCAATTCATTATTGGCGGAGTAATCACGTAACAAATAAATAAATAAAAACATACATTCGAATTGTAACCTCCTCCGTTTTGAAGTCGGTTAAAAAGTAGACAGTAATTATATTTACAAAAAAATATGTGCGAATAATGTACGTCATATTCTGGGCCAGCGAGTGAAATCGCATAGAGCAGCTAAACCTTTTAATATTTTATGAGGCTGAAAACCTGTTAAAGCTTAACATTTTTATGTGGCGAGTATCGTAAAACCATGTCTTCTCCATAATTTATTCAGCTGATACTCGTGCAAGGGAAACATAATAAATTAAAACAAATAAATTTATAGTATTTACCTCCACGAAGGTGAACGTTTATCTACTTCGCCATCTGCACGGCAAAGACATACGGCGTTTGTCAAGTTTATTGAGAAAAAAAAACCGGCAAAGTGTGAGTCGCTAGCGCACTGAGATTCCGTACCACCACTTAAATTGTTAGATAAGAAAGTACAGACTCGGAAATTTCCTACGGTTCGAAAAATACAGCCGTAAAAAGGTAGGACGGACAGACAGACAGATAGCGTACGCTTAGTAATAGGGTCCCGTTAACACCCTTTTGGGTACGGAACCCTATCGTACAATTCATCTCAAAAACCCTGCATTTGATGGTCTGGCTGAAAATTTAACATTTTCACAAAAGCCATAAACAATTCATTGGTAGTACCGAAACAAGGTAATTGTACTAAAAAATATGACTAATAACAACTTTTATTATAGGGGGCCACGAAATCTCAAAAAAAATAAACTGCTTTCTAAAGAAAAATATTTTGTTAGTTAAACATTTGTGAACGACGAAAACGTTTTCAACAAAGATTTTTACGTCGTCGTATAGTATGAAATCTTGGGTTTTCAAATTCTAATCAATATTCGTCAAGATTTACAAACAATCGCAGTTCACAACATAAGTTAAAACCTCGTGCCTTTGAAATGGTCCGTCAACCACTTCATATACATACCCTCGTCCCTCATAGTCGCGCCGACCACTGTTGTGAGCGGACGTGTGGTCGCTCCGCATTTCACTTTACTTTCGCTTACGCGTTATCATACAGTTACGCCTCAGTATAAAATTAGCTGCTTTCAGTGATGTTCTGTTTTTATGTTTAATCGATTAACGTATAGTGAAAATGAAGTTTAAGATTCTAAAGAAGTTCTTGCACCAGCACCAGGTAAGTTTACTTGCATAGTTGACTCAGCTGGTACTATGCGTCAGTTGTTTACAAAATTACTTGGTATTTGTAACCTTATTGATATTTATGATTCAGTAAAAAATTTGATTCTTCTAACATTGTTTTTTTATTTGTAAACGTTTTATAAATATAATATTAGTCACTTTTTAAATAGTATTGCCCTGCGGTTCCATCGGCGTGGTCATTCCATCAGGAACCGTATTTTTTTTCGGGATAAAAAGTATCCTATGTCAATCTCTGGTTCTTCAAATATCTCTATGCAAAAATCACATCGATTCGTTGATTTGTTGTTGCATGAAAGAAGGACGAACAAACCAACAAACACACTTTCACATTTGTATGATAGTACCTATGATGATAGATTTATGTATGATTCAGTGACATTGTGCGGTGTTAGAGCAAATGAATGCTTGTACCGAGTTAAAAACCAGACCGCCTGAAAGCTCATCCACATATTATCATAGATTAGTATAAATCGCACACTGTGCGATTCACGCGAACCTTCTTGCCTCATACCCGCAAAATGTGGAATGAGCTACCTTCCGCGGTGTTTCCGAGAAGCTACAACATGGGGTTGTGGGGTTGTTGCCTAGATAATATTGTAATGTTTCTGTTACCCTTGTTTTGTGGTATTTTAATAAAGGGTTTTTGTATTGTATTGTTCTTCAAAAGGCGAGTTAATAGATTCTTAAACAATCGGCAACGTATTTGTGATGCCTCTGTTGTTACAGGTATCGATAGGCGACGGTGACTGCTTACCACCAGGCAGCCCGTCAGCTTGTTTGCCACCTATGGCATTAAAAATCCCCCGTCCTCGCATCGTGCTTCTCATGTCTGAGGGTCGTGACCCCCACCTCCCATCAGTCTCTCCTTTATGATCTTATGCCATCTACTGCTATCCTCGACGACATGCAGCGCATCGTATACTGATGTACCTTAGGTGGTGCGAATCTGGTCGGACCAACGCATCGGGCTGCGGCCTCGAGATCGATTTCCATCGACTTTTCCTGTGACTATTAGCTTTTCTAGATTGTCGCTGTCTTTCCTTGCAATATGGCATTAAAAATAAGTTAGTAGTAAAGAACATTTTTTAACAAGCTTTCAGTTTTAGCACTGAAAATGTAATCCACCATCTTGGGACGTCCGCCATATTGAATTGAATTTGATGTCATATTATCTATATCTATACTAATATTAAAAGAGGAAAGATTTGATTGTTTGTTTGTTTGTTTGCATTGAATAGACTCCGAAACTACTGAACCGATTAGAAAAATTCTTTCAATGTTGGGAAGTTACACTATCCCCGGGTAACATAGGCTATAATATATTTTCAAAAAAATAAATAGGGGATCCTTACTAAAACTCCAACAATGTAACCCAAGGTGTAAAAAAATAAGATTTACAATTTTAACTTTGCCTGTTTGACAGTTCTAAGACAGGACAACGTCTGTCAGGTCAGCTAGTTATAAATAAAGAGCAAGTAAAGAACACGTATCATCTGATCTTGTTCTGTATAACTCTATTTTCCGTGTAAAGTATAGTGTTATCGCGTTGAGTAATTTGTTTCTGATTGAATGTTCGCTCATCTCCGGCGTTAGCACTGAGATAAACAAGGGGAATCACGAGGTTGTTTGTTTACATGATAACGTGTTATCGCTGCTTTATGATCATAGTGATTTATTTTCACACAAGAATGCGTGTGAGTACATACAGTAAAATAATCAGCCTTTTAACAGCCCACTGCTGGATAGCCTACCCCGGAAAGGGATGTTAACTACTCTCGACTAAGAATGTATACCAGTACCAGTATACCACGAGTCGAGCGCCTCTTGATTTGGCATTAGCAATAATTTTGTTCGAGCGCTTACCAATGTTGATGTCTGTTTTTTTGTATCGATAATTATCTTTTCGTAATCTACTTGATTGTTTTAGGGTTCCGTACCTCAAAAGGAAAAAAGGAACCCTTGTAGGATCACTTCGTTGTCCGTCTGTCTGTTTGTCTGTCTAGGCCCTTTTTCTCAGGAACGCGTGAAGGTATCACGTTGAAATTAATATCAAATACTCAGGTCCGCAATCCCTGGGAGCTGTGAAAAAAAAATCAAATCGCAATCATCTCAAAATACGGCCGTTTATGCCTCATATTTTGACACTCGCAAGTGAATCAAAATCTATAGGGTAGTTTCCGTCGACCTAGAATCATAAAATTTAGCAAGTAGCAATGTCTTATAGCACAAGTAAAGGGGAAAATCCAAAAACCGTAAATTAGTAGTTAGTATACAAAAAAAAATGCGATTATAAACTTATTTGCAGTTGTTAAACTGACCGCGATCTATATCAATAAGGACCATAACAGTTTTTCAACGAAAAAGTTAAGTTTGTCCCTTAGTCTAGTTTATTTTGATTTCGATTACGTTTTTGTATTTTATGTGGTGGTGCGGAACCTTCAGTTCGCGAGCCCGACTCGCACTTGGCCCACTAAGAAGAAAAAAAGTGTGAAAAGTATACTTTCTGGCTTTACTAACCACATCGTTCCTGATTGATTCAATCTAATAATAAATCGAGTAAACAGAACGAACCGACTACGCTCGGTTATACTTCAAAGTGGCGTCAATTTGGTGCAAGGTTTAATACGCTATTACCACGTAGCGACTTCAAGGTCTGCTATGTGGTCATGCTTTCTTTAGTACTAAAATGGAGCAGAGAAATGAACTTGACTTCGTTTGATTCTACACTGATTCAGTGCACGTAACTCGCGGAAGTGCTTGAATTTTGATGAGATGGAAGTTTTGGTTTACGGATTTGTACATTTCCGTAGGGCAATATAATCTAAAAGGCGGTAAAGCTCTATTAGGTATCATTCTGAGATACGAAGAAAGAATCTTATGGCTTCTCGAATAGATTGGGAGACAAATGGAAGCCAGAATTTCATTAGCTTCACTTGACATAGAACCCAGCAGTACCAGTGCGCGGTCTAAACAATTTTTTATTTATTGACTAACATTATACTTATCAATATAAGTTGCTGTTGCTTTTTAGGGTTCTATACCCAAAGGGTAAAAACGGGACCCTATTACTTTGATTAATATATCCACACCACCCACATATAGTAACAGAGTTCTCCCTTTTGTAAAAGGGCCTAGATGCCAGTGTTCTATTATAGTTAGGTATCGTTTTATTGTGAACGCAAGTTGTGTAATTTTTTTGTACACTTTTTTTATGCAGCGTAATAAACTATAATTTATTTCTCACCTTTCCGGCGTGTCAGTGGATAGACTTATAATTTGAGAAATACTGCTCTGTGCTACCTTTTTATGATATAGTTAAACAAGCGGATGATCTGCTTGATGGTAAGCATTACCGTCGCCTATAAATATCTGGAAAAAAACAGGTATGTATTACCGAAATGTTGACAACCCTTATACTGGGTTACGCGGAAAGGGTGACTTAAGCCGAAAGGTACCAAAGGTCCATAATACCCATCATTATGAACAACTTTTATTATGGGGGAACTCTGAAATCACAAAAAAGCTGTTTCATAGGAAACCGTGACACTCGACAAAATGTACGGAACGGGAGGTATTTTTTTCTCGATATCAGTGTTGGTTCAATAATGATACGTATTTATTGTAAAAGCTGACGGCTCTAAGAACATGGAATATGTCTACAGAGTGAATAAACTTTTGAATTTGAATGAAAAATTTGAATTTGGTCCCATAGTAAAATTTATTCATAATGATGAGTGTAAAGGACCCCTTTCGGCTTAATACACCCTTTCCACGTAACCCTGTAGACATTAGTCCATTTAGAGCCCGCTCACCGCGCTCGCAAATTTTACACATTTGAAGATGAAAAATTGCCAAAAAAAAGAAGAAAAAAATGCGTCATTGGATTAAACCATTTGCAATATCATTTTAAAGATGATACACAATCGGTTCTTTTAAGTTGACAGTTATTTTTTATCTTCATTATCTGCGAAAGAGACAGCTCTGGTCGGGGAAGAGGGTCTTAACACGCCATTTAAAGGACCCAATGTCGTAAGTTTGCGTGTTAATATGCAAATGGAAGCTCATTCCACATTTCATTACAAAACATTTTTCTACATAAAACACTGTTTTAAACTATCACGGTTGTTCACTAAAGTTATATGATTATTTACGGGATATTTACCGTGGTAAGGTTGTGGAATGAGCTTCCGATATTTCGGTGCAGTTACATGCATGCACTATGTTCACGGGAAGACTGAAGAATGCGGCTGGTTGGTCATTCCACAACCTTACCACGGTAAATATCCCGTAAATAATCATATAACTTTATTTTTCTACATTATGTATGTATTTAGTTAGTTTAGTATTTAGTTAATTCTCATCTACGTTATCGCAAGTCAAACCACGTGGGGGCGTGTCATGTAAAGTGTTTTGTTTTGAGTATATCCGTAGCTAAATTAAATTAGCATGTGCCCGTTTACGCGACATTACAGCTCAACGTGCACGACTTTTGTTACAAACATTGATATACAAACAGTATATGGATGTTGTGTCCAGTACAAAATTCACGAAAAAACTGAGTCTACTCTGCAACCAAAATAAAATGAATGGAAACGAATTGAGCACCGGCGCTCATTTTGTAATCTTCAAAAATGCGCTCCTTCTACGCCCGTCCATTCATTTTATTTTGGTCGAAGAGTCTACTACCTATATATAAAAGTTTGTGAGCGTTGGTGGCGGAGCGTTAGCATGTGCGCCTTACAATCTAACGGCACCTGGTTCGATCCTCGGCCCTGCACTAATGACGCACTTATTTTGTACTTAAATTTTTGTTTCTATGCCATCGCTTAAAAACGGTATAGGTAAATCCTCAAAAGTTCAAAGACATGATGACATTCACTAACATGCACTGGGCCAGCATGGTGGATTATGGACCCATCCCCTTTCTCTGAGTAAAGGCTTGTTTCCCAGAAGTGGGAACATGATAGGCTGATAATGATGAGAAATATTAGTAATTAAATTGAGAGGTGCCTTTTACAAGCGCTCCTCAAGAAAATGATATGCCGTGAAACTAATTTAAATCATATGTCGTTATGTCTAATTTAGCTTGCAACAAATGTAAACATAGATTACCTTAATATCTATTAATATTTTAATTATTTAATATTTTTAGTTTACTTTTGCTATGGTCTTTTTTCGGACCCGAGATCCATAGTTTTAAATATCTTTGGTTACAAAATACTTTGTCACTTTTTTTATTGTTACTTCGTTCTCTTTGAAAATCGTAATTATAGTTTTCCGGTCGGCACTGGAATGGAAATTTCATTAAAATGGACGAGCTCAATATAAGTTATCTTATCGCGACTACACATAATAATAGGCTTGCGAGTGACCGCCTTCTCGCCTGATTTTAAATGATGATGCGGTCTACGGTGGAGGCTGGAGCACGCTTGTCTAGAAGAAAAACCGTGTGGAGATTTCACTGTTTTTTTTAATTATTTGTACAGTTCAAGTTTTATATAGTAAGTATAACTATATTAAATCATGTTATATCTTTAAAAATATTGGTATCTTAAAACGCGCTGGAAATACTGTGGGTATATATAGTATAGTAAATATCTTGAGTGAATACCATGAACCGGAAGACTCAGCTTGGATAGGCCTCCCACTAGATGGACCGACGACATAGTGAGAATCGCGGGCATCCAGTGGATACGTTTCAATAATTTTCATTTATAATATAATCGCGAAAAACCAAGTAATCATTACATGCACCATGTTCGCGGGCACTGAAGAATGCGGGTAGTTGGCGAAAAAATTTGAAGTTATCAAACAAAATGATCTACCGTCTTCGTGGAAAAAAGTTCCAATGTGTGGCGCCGGCATAAAAATGCCAAAAGGTTTTAAGAGACATTGCCCGATAAGGTCTACAGAGAATACCAGTATCACCAAGTATGGATTATGGAGTGAGTAGGTCAGTAGCTCTTCTTACCGGTTAGTATATCGTATAACCTACCGTATCTATATCACATCTGGCTTGTCGTCTTGCACTCGCGGTACTGGATTTTACTGATGGATGAGTCATAGCTAGAAATGCCCGGCTGGGATGGACCGGAGTGTAGGATACTTTTCTTTAGGTGCTACGACAAAATTTGGTTGACTCCTTATGCAATGCGAAAACATGAGATACAAATTCTTTACAAATTACATTAATTGGATTACATAGGTTTGGATCTATACGAGTATCTATAAGATAGTAATATAATTATAGTACAAAATTCCCGACAAGTAATTTTTTTCGTTTTGATTAAATAGTTTTGTTTGACCGGAGTCAAAAGTGTCCAGAGTTTACCTAAACAAGTTTACGTACATTTTAGAAACAACCAAAAAATTTTAATTTTAATTTTTAATTTTATTAATGAACTGCAACATGATGTACCTCCTTGCTTATCATGACGGAGACAAGGCACAAGAAGTAAACTAAACGCCACCACAATTATAGGTGCAGACTATAGGTCTATTAAAAAACTATTTGAAATCCTGTCTAATTTGGCTAGCACACTAGTCGTTGGTTCGGTAATTTTTGGGCGCTGGCCTGATGATCTGTCCCCTCGCTGGCAACAGGAGGACAAACCAAACTTTTTTCCTGTTTGTCCCCCGAGAGGACAGAGAAGAATAACCCTGATTTATGGTTTGAATATCTTTGAAAACTGTTTGATGCTTGCATGAAAAAAATTATATATCTATCGCATTGAGCATCATTGCAGCTTTGAACGACAAAAGCATAGTGCCTGGGCATAAGAAACTAATTCTTGTAGAATGAGAAGCGCTGTTCAATGTAACTTAGGACCTTTTCAAGGTAGCACTTATTTCAATTGTCTTAGACAGTGCTTATCATTAAAATACATCTTGTGCTAATAGACCAGTGCAGAAGCCTGTGAATAAAAGTGCCAGTGGTAAAAAAGTCAAAAAAGTAATAGTAGGATGAAACCCATTGGAAAAGGAACAGAATATAACAAAAATGAAAGGAAAAATAATTTACGGGCGTTCTAAGGTCGGGAAGTAGAGGGGGGATTAAGGGTAAAAAACGGTTTATCTCGATTTCCGGCAAAACGTCCTATGGAAAAAAAAAATATGGCAAAGTTATCTATACTAATATTATAAAGAGGAAAGATTTGATTGTTTGTTTGCAATGAATAGGCTCCGAAACTACTGAACCGGTTTGAATAATTCTTTCACTGTTGGGAAGCTACACTATCCCGGATAACATAGGCTATATATATATATTTTTTTTAATATCCTTACTAAAACTTCAATAATGTAACCCAAGGTGTAAAAAATAAGATTTACAATTTTGACTTTGCGTGTTTGACAGTTCTAAGACAGGACAACGTCTGTCAGGTCAGCTAGTAGGTAATAAAAAGATATACAAATTTTGTTTCAAAGATGTCAAAAATGTGCGCGTGAAATAGCTTTCGCGATAACCGGAGTCAAACAAATGTGAAGAATAACGTAACAGTGCTTTAGTCGATCAAAATAAAATTGACTCAATGTATGACATAATTGTTAACGAGGCTCGAATGCCAGCGCATATCAGAGTAATTTATCTCGGTCAGTTAAACTAGTCTGAATAGACGTTGATGATGATTGGTATCGATGAAAATGGGCTATTTATGTTGACTTTGTCTAGTATAGAAACAAACGCGAACCATACTGAAGAAAATAATATTGAAAGAAATATATTGAAATATTGAAAGTTGAGAAGAAGTCACAGAACTAGATATAATAAATGTCTGTGAGTGCGGTAAATGTTAAAGGATTAAAAAAAAAAAATATACTTAAATAATTTTAAAAAAAGTTGGACTTACTAGTATTTAAGTTAAATTTTAATCGCGCGATGATCACTAATGTTTTTTTTATGAGCAAATAAAGGCATGGGCTATTTTCCCCATGGTGTAAATGTATTAAAAAAACATATTGAAGTTCATCAAAACTTTTCATACCTATACCTACTTTGTGGTTTCAATTAGTCAAACAGGGGCTATATAGCGACCTCAAACCGTATATCGGCGCGTTAAGATTCACGTTCGCGTGATTTTCCGCTGCGTGTTTCAGCGCTGCTTCGAGCCCGCACAAGAGGTAGCCGTAAGGCCCTTGGACGTGTAGACAATTGATTATACAAATACAGATTTGGATATATAAATTTTTAATTTCATTTTTTAAACCATGCATTTCAGCCCTTGCTAACTCACTCGACGCATAGTTTTGGTGGGTTTCCCACTTTTTATTTTAAATCTGTCTTTTACTCATCTGTTTTCTTCTCACGTTGCCCTCAATGAGGCGTGTAATGAATCCCAAGAACACGAATGTTTACTATGCAGTATGCAGTTGTACTCGTATAACTGCAAAGTGGGATGTCAAACAGACGACTCGGATCTTTGTATAACTAAATTTGTGCAAATAAGTATAAATAATCTATAATAATAAATACATAAGATAATAAAGTATAAATAAATTTTCTATCTTCTATCTATATATCGCTGCCTGCATTATTGTTCTCCGATAGTTACAATCTGGGTGTCTTCAAATCACGAGTGAATGGGTTTCTTCTAGGCAAACGTGCTCCAACGTAGACCGCATCATCGCGCGAGTTGGCGGGAAACGCAAGCCTATTACTAACTATAAAAATATTCTACAGGTGAATTTTTCAAGTGGGCGTGGCTAAATCAGAAACTATGAGGAATAGCGAAACAGATACTCCGATAAGTACTCTTTTTAGTACTTTGTTGGTCTGTCTGTATCTGTTAGTCGGGCCCGACTTTGATGCAAACTAAAACTTCATCATTGGATTTTTGAAAAATATATATTCCTAGCTAGGCCTTCAATTTGAAAAAAAAAAGCACTGTCTTATTACACCATTAGCGATAGTGTCGCTAATAAGGATCGAATTCTGGGAAGTAATGACATTCGGCTAACTTAGGTAGCCTTTAAAAAACACGTTAAAATGACAATGAATGTAGGAATTAAATCGCTGCTATCGTTGTGTGCTCTCCATTAAGGTCAGGTTAGTTTCAAGTGGACCTGTTTTACGTAAAACATGATTTGGTTGGATTACCGCGGTCGGTGTTGGGTTACGCTGACAGCGATCATAATGCATGAATATTATTACAGAAACAATGTTTTGAAGGCAGACTAGGTGCGTTCCGTGAAATTCTTTCTTGAGCATTTTCTGGACTTATGGGTTTAAATCCACTTCGAATTTTGATCAATGCATTAATGCTTTTCAAACTCTAATTCAAACTGAGGGTGATGAGGAACTAAGGAAGACCTGCACTGACATCCCGCTTGGGGTGTATTGTATTTGCCCCTGCGAATCTACCCAAACCGATCTTAAAATAACCGAGCACGGGCTTGGGTCGCTGACTAAAATGTTCTACCCCCTATTTCGCCAGGTGTTGTGGTATTGGAGACTTGTTGTTGACTACTGTGGCCTTGCGATGCAGTAGGACATGCTCCATGGTCTCGTTTTCCTGTAGACAGCCTCGGCACAGAGGACTGTCTGTGGCTGCAATTTTGTACAACTGATTGTTTAGCTCACAGTGACCTTTGATGGTACCTATCATAAGACGGCGGTTCGACCTATTTAACTTGAGTAGTTTGTTAGTTGCTCTCTTATCTATCGATGGGTAGAAAGCTTTTGCGTGTTTACAATCTGTTGTTTTGCTCAAAATATTTTACTGTTCTTTTTCTGTGTGGATATTTAGCAGATTCCGTGCTTCCATAGCTGTTGGTTTACACAGTTCTGCAGCGTCTGCACTGGTTTCCTTCTTCGCGCCTTCCTTAGCGAGTGAGGCATTGTTGTTTCTATTTTACTTCGATATGTGTATGTGTGGACCAACTTACTTGACTCTTTTATACAGAGGAAGCTCTCGAGATCATCCCATAAAAAATTATTCGGTTTCTCTTAGTCGTTTTCTAACAAGCTCCAACAGTACGAATAATTTTGATCATCTGTTCATTTTAAGAATAATAATAAGAATAAAATATATTTATTGCCAAAAAACAAAAACAATGGACATATACTATAAGAAACATAATAAGATACAATGTTTGGCAATAGGGGTACGCTCAGCGCTGTACTGCGAGGTCCCGAAGGGTCACGCAGGGCTGGTTTTCAGCATACCCCTTTGCTCAGAAATTGATGGTAGGTGAGCATTAGGCGACGGCGGGTATTACTATATCAACTAATAAAATCTATCATTAATCTTAAAACGAAACGTTCTTTTCTTCTATAATAGCGATAATTATGTTTGAGCCCTTACCAATTTTTTATGTCGGTTTTTAATATTGAGTACGGCACTTTAGTTTTAGGCATTGCATACTATGCAACAAAGACAAAAAATAAAAATAAGATATATTTTTTCGGTGTAACACCAATATTATGTTTTTTTTTTCTCCATAAAATTTCTATGAGTTTTGTTACAACAATCTAATCAACTTCCTGTCATAAAATGCACAAACGCACGCTTGCTTAAATGATTAAACATTTTTAATCAATTTTAGTTAACGACCAGATTTTGATTGTAGAATGTAACAATGTGTTGATTGTTTAAAACAATAGCTGATTGAATTGTGAGAATTCTTCATGACACTAAAATTTTATTTAAGTTTCAAGGACACTGAAATATGCCAAACAAAGTCAGCAAATATTCTATGTATATACATACAATCTAGAATAATGAACTAATACAGGGTTACGCGGAAAAGGTGTACTAAGTCGAAAACTGTTCCATAGAAAGCGGTCATTCGGTTAGATGAAATAGGGCAGCAATTTTTTTTCGCCATTTCATGTTAGTGCTTTCAGAGAATTTTTACAGTTTACTATGGCACAATTGGCCATTTTTGTATTGATATATGACGTGCTACTTTCGAAACGACAGACACCGAAATGAATTAAGTTAGAGCATTGCCACCACAGAAAAGAGAAGTAAATAGAACAGAAATGAGAAAGAAAATCTGCTACCAGGCATTATGAGTGAACCTTGATAGAACATTCTTATTTAGATAAGCGCGTCGAACTCCGCATCACAGTTGCTGATTTCGAATGACTGACGTTTCGTTTATATGGGTGCAACTGGCTACAACGAATTTCCTACAAAAATGCCTTGACAGACGTTATAATTTGAACAAAAAAAATATTTTCTGTGTTTGCCACATACACGCAAAGAAGGCGAAATCATGCACGGTATCATCTAGATAAAAGTCTAAAATATTCTACTACTGACAAACACGTATTGTGGAATGCTGAAATAAATATGTATTAAAAATGTTGTAAAACTACTTCTCTGACCAGTATACTATAAATAAACACAAATATGATTATGTAAAAATATGCGCTGCCGATTGATTAAAACATATTCTTTACTTCGATAATTTTGGCTAACGCTGGCTAATGTTTCCCATTTTAATACATTCATCTAAAAAGTCACAATAAAATGAATTTGGTAGACATGTCTAATAAATATTAAGTAAAAAATAAAATAAAAAACATGACCATTACGGGAAAGATCTCTTTACTTTTAAACAGCTGGATAGATTTCGATCAAACATAAGTGGGTACCACCGTAATGATACCAGGGGCCTTACGGACAACAGCTAATTGCGGCACCTAATCCGCTCAGTTGGAAAATCACGCGACCGCAAACCGTATCTGGGCGCGATAAGGTTCACGTTCGCGTGATTTTCCAACTGAGCGGATTAGGTGCCGCAATTAGCTGTTGTCTGTAAGGCCCAGCTTTAACCGAATAAAAATAAACTCATTCAAATCCAGTCGCTTTGAAGATAAGTCGTACCAATCTAGACATTTTCAAGGCTAGAGTGAATAGATTTCTTCTAGATCAACGTGTTCCATCCTCAGCTGCAACGTCGCTTACCATCAGGCGAGTTGGTGGCAAAATCAAAATCAAACCGTAGATCTATTCTATAAAAAAAAAAACATACAAATTATTGCCCGTTATTCAACCTCCAAGCAATAGTGTTAAAAAATACGCACCGAATTGTGAACCTTCCTCCTTTTTTGAAGTCTGTTAAAAAGATTAGATACTGTTTCGGATTGAAGGGCAATGTTTCCATTGAAATTACTGGGTATAAAGAGATTTAATATCCAATATCTCAGGGTGACAAACGCAGTGCATTGCCGCGCAAGGTTTTGAACGGTCGAAATTTTAAATCCTGGATGGCACTGAACTGTTGGGCAAGCGTGACGCTTACCATCAGGCAAGAAACTTAATCAGTTTAGTAGTGTTAAAAAACAACACTATCAAACATCCTCTTATTCCGAAATGAAATACCGTCTGCCCTTCGTCTTGGGTTAAAATAACAAAAAAGCAACGACAAACTGAATTTCGTGAACTATAAAATGCAATTAAAAATAAACTATCAGATAAATGCCATTGACTTGCTTACAGTGCTTACCAACGACCCAGTCTGACACAAACAAAACAGTACAATGCAACAAATGTGTCGGATAGGGGCACACCACACATCGTAGGGTCATGCAATGAACTGACTGCGACGACAATAACCATGTTAACTATAGCACTGTCACGCTATGAATTGATGATTGGTAGGGCTTTGAACTTGTACTCCGATAGACGCTGAATAACCCCGCTACCTCACTAATGGTAGTTGAAAGTGCCTTGCTGCATGACTGGCTAGACAACAAAAGGTTTTTTGAAATAAGTAGGACTTGTAAAGCAAAAATTTAAGTACGTTTAACTTAGGATGTTCTTGGTTTAATTAACCTTTAAGAGAGACCTGATCAAATAAGCGAATGCATTAAAACAAGTGACACGACAACCACGACTCTATCGAAGCATTTAAGCAACTCAAAATAGCATACACGTGCGAAATTTTTAAAGATTAGGGTTTAAACGAACGACTTGAGTGTTCGCGGGAATGATCGAGAGAATGCTCGTATCGAAATCAGGCATCGTATCGTTCGTTTATTAGCACCATTGACAGAAATGTTTACTGTTAGCATCAAGTAAACCTGCAAAACATTTTTCTAAGGCGTAAAGCTGACTTTCAGTCGAGGCGGCGTTGGGACTTGCCAGCGGTCGTGTAAAAGTCAAATTTCAAACAGTTTTCTTGTCCTTGTAGCTAGGCCGGATAATTATTGTAAACGATCATGATGTTTGCGCAAATTGATTATGGATTATGGTTTGATTTTACAAAATCATGTAAAGCTAATTTATCTCTAATGCACATTATTACTTACAATTGTCAATAAACGAATGTTTGCAGTTTCAAACGGTTTATTGACAAATGTAAGTAATATGGTGCGTTACTGTTAAATAGCTGTACATGATAATGTAAAGAACAACCAATGATTTGAGCAAACACCGTGTCATTTTAAAATAATTACCCAGCCTAGCTACAAGTACATACAAAAAAACTGTTTCAAATTTGAATTTCCCGCCATAGGTGAAAAGTACCACCTTAACAATGTTTATCGATCTCAGTTTTTTGAAAGCATAATATAATTACTTTCAGTGCTTGCCACGCTCGGTTCGGCACGATCATTAATTTCACCTTAACGCTACACTGTTTTAAACTATCACGCTTGTTCACTTACAGTTATATGATTGTTAGCGGGGTCTTTGTCTTGATAAGGTTTTGGATGGAGCTCCCGATATTTCGGCGCAGTCACATGCACCATGTTCACGAGAAGACACACTCTTCCCCGAACTACGCGTCGAGAGAGAGAGAGAGAGAGAGAGAGAGTTGTTCGAGCCTTTCCCTAAAAATATAGAGAGGTCCGTCCACAACCCTATGACAGTAAATATCCCGTTAATAATCATATAACTTAACAGTTAAACACTCCCCCTGAACAATTCAATCGAAAACAATACGGTGATAATTATTTATATACAAAGACCGACTTCAAAATGAGTAAATACGCAATTTCTTTTACAGCAGTGTATTCTCAAACTCTCCAATACTCCAGAATACCACAGTGCTTCAAGAAAAGGTCTTTAACCAGTGTGTGTTGCCAGTGATGACATAATATGGTACTGAGACGTTTTCTTTAACTGTTGGTCTTTTGGTAAACTCAGAATCACACAGCGGGTAATGGAGAGAGCTATGCTCGGAGTTTCTTTGCGCGATATAATCCGGAACGTGGATATTCGCCAAAGAACCAGAGTCACCGACATACCTTTTAAAATTTGCAAGTTGAAGTAGCAATGGGCAGGCCACATCGCTCGAAGGATCGACAACCGATGGGGGAAGAACGGATCTTCAGTGGAGACCACGAGACGGAAGACGCAGCGTAGGTAGAGCTCCCACTATATGGACTGACGACATCGTGGGAGTTGCGGGCATCCAGTGGATTCAGATGGCCGGCTGTAGTTCAGTGTGGAGGTTAAAGGGGGAGGGCTATGTTCAGCAGTGGTCGTCTTCTGGCTGATGATGGTTATTATTATTATCCAACTCGATAGTAAAGTAGTTGTAAATAACGAGTTTGTGACCGCGCATTAAATTCGTGTTATTTCGCTGCCAAAACATTGTGCACAGAAACATTAAACCATTGACAGATGAAGGTCGCAAGCGTGAGCACATCGTAATCGGAAATGGCATACGGAACTAATTCAATGTATTTTTTTATTGAATCCATAACAAAACTCATAATGATACCAATCATTTTGTTTTCTGTTGAATTAATATTTTTACAAGATTTTTGCAATCAAAATTAACCAATTCCGATGTAAAATAAAAATTTAGTTAGCGTACCTACAGTCCGGCCGCTGAGAGAATGTGTCTGAAAGCTGCAATTAAGTGGCAAAATTGTGAATGAAAACATTTTCTTTGTAGTATAATGGCGTCGATTCTGTCATACCCTCACTAAACTAAACCAATCTGACAGAACTAAAATTATCTACCTCTCTTTCATTTTAATACGTGAGAGAAGGATGGCAATAATTTTAGAGCTGTTAAATTTAGTTTAATTTAGTTTAGTGCATCATAATCGATGCCATTGGCTACCAGCTACAATCTTACGATCAAAAGCTAGTAATATATCGAATTTACGGTTTTACAGAAGGAAGGACAAACAAACAAACACACTTTCGCATTTATCATATTAGTAAATAGTATATGATAAGGCTTGCGTTTGTCCACGTTATTCATGATGAAGTGGACAAGGGTGGAGCTCGCATGAAAGGAACCTGTTTACTCTAGTTTTGAAGATAACCATATTATTGTACCTACTTTTCGGGGAACACAGAATTTCACACTCTCGCTGTGCGTATAAAAAGTCGAATCAAAGTGATTTGTGCGTTCGTAGGCAGTATCCAACATGTGGTTAATGCAGGATTCCGCTGATTTCTGTTAATAATAATATAGCCTTTTATTTCAGATCCAGTAAGTTACAAATTTATAAAGATTAAATGATTCAAAAATTAAACTAAAGATTAAACTTAGTCTCTTATAAATATTTATATTTTTCTTCTTTTCTGCAGATCTGTTTGCCAGTCGGCACAGGCCTCCTCCAACCTTTTACTTCGCTCAGGCCAACTATGTCTCATTTGATTTGTTTTGTTTGTTTCAACGCATAATTATGTTAGTTCCGTATGATTTTCTTTGTTTTTCAGTGTGAGTAGGTACATTGAAGGCTGCGACTTAAATTTTAGTGTTATGTTGTTCCTTTTCTTGTATTGTTGGAGGGTTGTGGTCTCTATTCCCCACGAGGACCAGTCGGCTTGGGGAAGTTTGTGTTTTAACGGTTGGTTGATTTTCATAACTTGTTTAAGTTTTCCGTTTGCCGGTTGTTGATTGCTACACTGAGTTAGTAGTACATACTAACTCAGTGGATTGCTATTGGTTCTTGTTTATAGAGTTGTTGGTTAAAGAGTTTGATCGGGCTCTAAATGCATCGAATACATTAGTCCTATTAGCTTTAAAAGAATTTAGTGTTTGTTGTTTTTTTGGTTGAGTTTTTGAGGGCGATTGTGGTGAAGTAGATTGTTCCCTTTTCCTTTTTTCGGTGTTGGGTTCTTTGATTATTAGTTTATCATACTTCAAAAACGCTGTATTTCCCTTTTTCCTCTCTTCTTGTAATTGTGTTTGTAAAGCTTTCCTTTTCTCTAAAATTTCCTTTGAGTAGTCCTCCGATACATAGATTGATTTCTGTTACTTAGTTATAAATAAAATTATTAATTTAAGAAACATGTACTATGAAAAACAAGCTTTTTCAATTATGTTTTCGTATTATTCTCAACAAACCCTCATTAAGATGGTAGATAAGAAAATTTTTGTCCGCCATCTTGGGGCATCCGCCATATTGAAATTAATGTGATGTCATTTTATTGTTTGTATTCTTCTCAGCAAACCCTTTCATTTGATACCTATATCATGAAGGTGCAAAAAACTAACTGGTTCGCCATCTTTGGGAGTCCGCCATATTGCATTTAGTATGACGTCATTTACCTGACCATGCATTGTCATCCAAACTAAACGTGTATGCGAAATTTCAGCTCAATCGGTTGGGATAACTGTTTTAAAATTCAGTTGCAAGATTTGATCCAAACTAACAAGGCAAGTTAAATAAAAGCCTGTAAAAAGGTGGGTTGGGGTAAAAGGGTTACCAATCATGATGAATCATAAGCAATGCTATTTCTGTACTTTACAGTCAGGGCGTAGAGAAAGCTATCCAATTTCTTGGGCTTGGTTAACTTTTATGGGTGTTAAAAAGATGCGAAGGTCGCATCAGTGCATGTCACGGTCATCAATCATAAACTGTTCCACCCTTCATGTTTCAATCCATGTAAAAGTGATGTTAAAGAACATCACGTGCGTCGTTTACGTTGCGCGTCAATTTGTGCTTACCGCGGACAATCTCCTTCGTTTGATGGCGAAATTGTGGTGGCTCCTCCACAAAAGAAGCCATGAAACTAAGAGTTGAAGTTGTAGTTGAACTGTCAGTCAAGAAATTGAACTGTAAACATAATGGTAAATAAATTCATATAATTCTCCCTATTACATTGTGTCCTTTTCAGGCCTTTGGGTAAAATAAATAACACAAACCAATTAAAGTAGTCAATAGGCAGAATAGATTAGTGTAGATTCAAAATAGATAATAGGACCCTAATATGAAAACGACAATGAAATATATGGCGTAGATTAAAGAAGACTACCCAGAAATGCGTTCAAACCATTATTGGTGATGAAACCAAATTATCAGGTTCACGATTAATCTACCTTCTTTCACTTCAGTATTAGACTTGGTTTTAGAATATCTGTAAGAACTCTAGCTAGATCCAAAGCGTTACATTATCTTTGGCTAGCTCTCTTTGTGCCTAAACAACCCTGTTTCTAAACTATTTGAACTTGAACATTGCGGAATGTTTCTCCATTTCTCGCAACATATCATAAATAAGTAAGTTATGAATTCAGCCAAGGGCACTTTTGATTTAGAGGTTTTTATTCTGACGGTAATGACCTTTGGTTAGTATCCAAGGCCACGGTCAAAGCTATTAAACCTTCGAAGACACCGTAAGGTATCCATTAGTTGCAGTGATAGTATATAATTATAACGCATTGCAAGAACCTGAATTAAACTGTTTAAGTCAGGTTTAGATACAAAGATAATATAACTTGTCATTGTTTAGATACCACCACATGAATATGTAAGTACCTTATAGATAACGTATCGAGACTAGGGTTACCAGATGAAAAAGTAATCTCCGGGCAAAAACTCCTTCAAATTGAATAGGTATCTTCTAAGTCTGCGTGCTTCATTTTCGACCACAATATCGTCGCTCATCAACAGCGAGTTGGTAATTTTATAGGCGAAATATCTAAAATGATATTTTGTAGTCTTTGGTACAGATTTTTTGGTTTATATTTGAGAAAAAGTTACTATTACGTACAAATGCACAGGACGCGTGCTGCTAAAATCCTCCCAACAGGAAAGAATAATAGAAAAACTTCCTATCGTAACCCAAGTAAGAAAGCATTGATTTCCATCAACCCCCGGAGATGACGTCACGCGTATATTTTTATATAATTCTCTCCTCAGTTGCTCAGACCGTATTGTGGTTTCAACGTAGTGATGCGTATTGTGGTTTTAACCTTTCTACTGACACTAATGTGCTCTGGATTTTAGTTTTGGTACGTATTATACGTTTTTATTTCCCTATAACATTTGACATATCTAGTGCTATGCTGTTGTCAGATCTGGGACCATACCTAAAGGCACGCTCCGCGCCGCCACCCAGACGAAACTATCTCGTTCGGAAATTTTCAACAATTTTGTAGAAAAAAAAATTACTCGTAGAAATTTATGGAAACCGATTGAGCATTATCTTAAGAGAAGCGGCAGTGGCCGGGTAGCATGTGCTCTTTATAATCTGACGGCACCCGGTTCGATCCGCACCAATAACTTTTTTAGTAGTTATTTAAGTAACTTAGTTAATAATTATGTGCAGTTTCGATGCCATCGCTCAAAAACAGCGAAGGAAAACATTGCGAGGAAACCGGTATGTTCAAGAACCTTCAAAGTTCAAACAAATGACATTCACCAACATGGTGGGCCAGCATGGTGGATTAGGGCCCATCCTGTCCCATCCTGAAGGCCTGTGTCCCAGCAGTTACATGATAGGCTTATAACGATGATGGGTTAGTGACGTCACCCTTTGATGTGCTAATTCTCCAGTTTATATACCAAAACAACGAGTTGTGTGTGTCTGGGCCACTACGCGGTGAGGTAATCCGACCTTGGTGTGTAGGCACAAACCCAATTTCGAGCTGATTCAGAGCTGTCTGAAATTTTAATCAGGACAGTTGAGTAGCAATACTTTGTATTAGATTAATGGTTTGGCAGAAAGAACTGCGTTATCCTGTCGTGATATGGAGCACTAGTAACAGTAACTGCCTGACCAAACTCATTTTCAAAAAAATATGGTCCAATGATGCCTTCAGCCCAAAATTCGCACCAAACAGTGACACGTTGTGGGTGCATTTCAAAGCCTTGGAGGTCATTTGCCCGATGTGCTATTCCACACATATAAGACATAACCCTATCCCGTGTACTTGAGGATTCAATAAAAAATTACAATGTGTTTGATTGTAGTTTTCTATTTAATTCAAATCTTGCATGAATTTTGGAACAACCTATAGATAGATATAGGTTACCAGATACATTATTACATTTTAAATTATAGCAAAAGTGATGAGAATTTGCGTTTTTTATTCAGTTTTTCAATCTACTGCAGCTGTTTGAAGTAGTCTATACGTGAACCGAGTATAAATGATTGAAGTATTGTAGTAAATCTAACGGCTGAATCCTCAAATCAAAAGTTGAAAGCGGTGAACTGATTTTATTCCACAGCGTTCTCTATCTTACATTCAAATTACATAATCTAACTGTTCATACTTTTAAATTGCTACGTTTTTGCACGCGAAGATAAATTTGTGCCGAAGCAATTTTTGTTACATTGCATAAGCAAATTGTACCCAAGTTACATGACCAAAACAGTGGTCACGTGTATTGCAGCAACAGTCTAGCAACCAGATAAAGCAAAGTGGAAAAGAAATATGAGGTAAACTGTCCCCTCTGGCATCTGGAATGTATTATCAGGATGACAGGTTTTTTGTATAGGTTATATTCCGGAAAGTGTGCATCAGATATGCATGATCTTATTTCACCCTGCCCTTTTTTGCTATCAGACGGCGAGGGCAGGTACGAAAAAGTGACATCGTTTCATGGTTGACATTCCAAAATCCCGAATGAAGCGCTTTTGATTCCACTTTCACTGTGTGAACTGGTAGACTGTGGTATTCGCTGCCCGAGTGGGTGTTCCTTGATAATTACCATCTGGGTGTCTTTCGCGAGTGCATAGGTTTTTTCTAGGCATACGTGCTCCATCATTAACGGCGATATGGTGGTGAAACGCAAGCCTATTTAAGAAAAAGAACAGCAAGAATAATTGAATTGTTCTATATCTAATTCCATACAAGTTGCTAAAATGTCAGACAGACTATCTATCTAAAACAGACACCGTCCATAAATTCAACCTAATTTGAGTCTAGAAATAGTTGACACGTTGTCATGGGGAAGATACATAGTCATAGGTATGTCATGTCTTTATGAAAGCGTGCCCGTGGGTTACGGCACGGGGAGTGGCAGTGACGTCACGGTCAAATCGTTCGTCAGGCCATCAGGCGTCAGGCGATTACGGGGTGTGTCGGTCGGTTGGGTCTACCCTTCCATGATTGTCGTGCTCCCAGGGAATTCGTTTGGTATTTTAACGAGCCACGCAATTTGGGAAATGTTACCCTGCCTTATACCTGCTCGGTGTTGCCTGGTGAAATGTTTTACCCTGGGACATTGAGTTGGCTATCGTCTGGCGAATGTTTAGTTTGTGAACCGTGACGAAAACGGTCCCGACTGTTTGGAGGGATTACGTCATTCGTTGCGAAGGGAAGTTAGTGGTATTTATTCTGTGGCGAAGGTTGGAAGGGAATAGGTAGGGCTTTGAGGCTCCTAGCAACATGCCATGAGTTTAGCAAATTTTGAACTTCAGTCCTTCAAACTTAGTAAGATTTATATATTAGGTTATATTTGTCTGTATTCTAGTAACTTTGTTCGTACCGTTTGATAGTTTCAATGTTATTTGAAGTATCGTAGGTAAATTGAAACACTGTTTGTTGCGTTTGAGTGTCCGTTCCAAAAAGTAACCCTATATCCTTACCAGGTTTATCTAACTCTAGTCTCTACATACCTACTGTCAGTCAAAGCTGTCAGCTATATTAGGACCAAGCTTTTATTTGCTCTGCAATAATAATGTAAAAAAGCGAATGAAAACTACGAATTCCGAACACTTCGCTAGGTTTTTGAACGTTCGACTGTAGCAGGTACCTGATATACTTCAGTGAAATACTCGTATGTTATTATACAGCTTTTTACAGTGTTATTGCATCTGTCAGAGAAAATTAACCGGTTCACTCGCGATTTGAAGACACCCACATATATAGTAGGCATATTGAAACTTGCTTCTGTTATCGCGTGATATCTACCATACATCACTACAGCATAATGCCACATTACAGCTCTGTTTTACAATCAACATAAATAGAGCAATTAAAACTAATAGTACAGTTATGAACAGTGATGGGTTTCCCTGTTGCTTAACGGTATGTACGAAGTGGTAGAGAGATTGTATTGTAGGTATATATATGTACAGTATATATATATATATCGATCAGAAAATACATATATATTTTTTTTCGAAGATATAATTTTAACTTATTCTAGTTTTATGCTAGGTACAGGAAAAAAAATGGACAGTGCAAACATCGTGTGTATGTTTCACGCTCAACTCGCAACAGCTGAACGGGTTTGGATGGTTTTTTTAATGCCATAGGTGGCAAACAAGCTGACGGGCCGCCTGATGGTAAGCAGTCACCGTCGCCTATGGATACTTGTAACACCAGAGGCATCACAAATACGTTGCCGACCCTTTAGGACTCTATTTACACGCCTTTTAAAAGGCGTGTAAATTTCGCCTTTTATCTAGGCAACAACCCCACAACCCCATGTTGTAGCTTCTCGGAAACACCGCGGAAGGTAGCTCATTCCACATTTTGCAGGTTTGAGGAAAGAAAGAAAGAAAGATTGTGTGAACCGCACAGTGTGTGATTTCCACTGATCTGCTCCAACTACTTTTACTTACTTTTTTATTTCAAAAATATATAAGGTCTATAAATATATAGTAGTCAAGAATAACAGGAACCAGCGTTTTACCCATTAGGTAAAACGCGGGTTCCTGTTATTCTTGAAATAGTTCATTTTTAGGTCTGGTGGACCCACAGAAAGAGTAGTAAATAGAACGGAAATTAGAAGGAAAATCTGTTACCATAGGCATTATGAGTGAACCTTAATTGAACATTCTTATATAGATCAACGCGTCGAATTCCGCATCACAGTTGCTAACTGATTTCGAATGACTGACGTTTCGTTTATATGGGTGCAACTGGCTACAACAAATTTCTTTAAAAAACGCCTTGACAGCCGTTCTAATTTAAACAAAAAAAAACGATTCTTTTCTGTGGGTGGAACGAGAGGGTTTTGAGTAATTTCGAACGTTTGATTCCGTTCTATTCGAGTTCGTTCGATATCAACTTGAAACGAATCTATGACTTGAAAGCAATTTAAGTTGACGTAAATCAACTTGCTATAATTTGCTAGACGCTTTACAAAGTTATGTCGTCAACTTGGTATGAGCTGTGGACAGACTAGCCTTTGGTTGGGCTCGTAAGTTGTCGCGCTGCGGGCCTCTGCGTGCCTTTCCCGGCTCGGTGCGTTTCACGGAGATTTGGTGTGCAAACTGTGAAATCCTGTATCCCACATGAACCCAAGATAAACAAGGCTGTGGTGGATGATGACGATGGTTTTTTATGCGATTTTCACGAGCATTCTAAGAGCAGTTTAGATTTAGTGCCCATTTGAAAGCAATCTTTCAATACATTATTGTTTTATGGTATTTTCATGGTTCGCAAATTACTTTGTATTGCATTTGTCCATTGTACGATGAATTTCAGCCACACCTAAATTCATTTGTTTGTTTGAATGAATAGTTTCTAAAACGTCAATAAGTGAAACGTAACTAAATTACAAATCCTTATATGACCACTTTTTCACTGTAATACGTATTTGAAAGTAATTTTTTTAAAGTGATTTTTACCCGATACACAAAGTAAAAATTTACTGAGTATTCTGTTTTCGTAGCTGGTTATCAAACGCAAAAATCCATGTTCGTAGCTGGTTACGAAAATTCAGTTACCAAGGAAAAGTGTAAAATTATTTAAAAAAATATATTATTAATCCCGGAAAGATAGACGATTATTCCAGAAAAAAACTACAGCACCGATGAGACTGTTCAATCCTATAAAACCGTGTCCCAGAATCTCTGAATAGCATTAGTTCACGTACAGCTCGTAGGTAAGTAGTAGGTACTGTACAAAGTAAACGTTCTAGGTAACCTATTTTCACCCGTTGCAGTCGGGTTCGTATCGAGGTCGTGTAAGGTAAACCATTGTACGCGGGATATAGGTCAGATTGAACTGACGTAGTTAACCCACTCTGCGACCTGCGTAGACTATTGTTTAGCTTTTAGCTTTGATTTAGCTTTTGTTTTGATGTTGGTCACGATCAAGTTCTATTGACATTTTGGGTTGCTTTGAAAGTGTTTGATATTTTCTTTTGAGAAAGGAAGACTAAGTATTTTCTGAACTGAATTATTTTTTAACCGACGAAAGGAGGCGGTTATCAATAGTATAACAAATACGTTTGTTACGCGATTACTCCACCAATTAAAAATTGATTTTGATGATTCTTTTTTTGTTTGGTAGGTCATACTTCATAGGTGGTCCCATATAAATTTTATCGAAATTGATTCAGCACTTTTTTTTAAATCAACAATAACCAAAAATATGTACACATATGACTTTTTGGTTTGTGGTTTCCTCCAACAAAAGTTTTGATGAGTTGCAATCTCTGTTTTAACGTCATTTTCTACTTTTTGGTTTAAGTTTGCACATGTAGGTATAACATGAGTCTGTTTTTTTTTTCAAAAAATTTATTAAGTACTTATAGTTTATAATATGCAGTCGCAAAAGTTTTAACTGCTTACATTATTTTCCTCAGTGCTGCCAAACACTGGCGGATCCAGGGGCATGGGGGCCATGCCCCCCCAAAACACATAGCGATTCCATACATTCGACTTTTCGATTTGATTCAGGTGCACCTTGTCTGAATCCCCCCCCCCCCCAAATGAAATCCTGGATCCGCCCCTGCTGCCAAAGCTAGCGTGTCTAAAAGTAACGCGTGGCTAGTTTAAAAGTAAAATTTTGGAACACAGTAGATAGAGAAACTCTTTATTGTGTTCACCAGAAATAAAAATTACAAATAGAAAGACATACAGTAAATAGTGTTAAAAATATAAACATACTTTAAACTTATACTTAAATGATTTTCTGGCGAGGATAGATACGCGCATAGCTCAGATTTACAGATAAACGCTCACATAGGCAAATTAATATTCTTTTTCAAATGAACACACACTATACATACATAATGACAACAAAGTCATTACACAGTACGACACAGTGACAAATATTTTAAACCACCTATTGTGCATGCGTTTTAAATGTGTGTATGATTTACTCGTGTTTTGTGCAAATAAATAATCTTTATCTTTACATACTAAACACCGATTTAAAACACGCATACGCACAGTTATAAAATACAGCGTAACTGGTCATAATATGGTCACATTTTAGGCAGCCATAAAGTTCGGCTCGGCATAAAGTTAGTTTTCTTATTTAAATTCTCAAAGTTGTTGTTTTCCATAGTAGAGAGAAAGGTAAATGTCACTCGCGGAACCAATATTTGGAGAAATAATTAACAAATACCGTCCCATTCGTACAATTTATTCGGTCAATATTTTTAACTGAGTATTATTCATAAAGTATGTAATTTCTCATGTTGCTAACATTTTCCTCACCTTCATACAAGGTGTCGAATGAATACGTAGCGATGGTTCTCAGCTCCATTGGACACACCACGTACAATAACAGCAAGAACATTTCTTTGTTATAATATTCTCAGAAAAACAGCGGGTTTTGTACACATTTGTTATTGTGATTTTGATATTCATGCTCAGGTTCAGTAGGTACTTTTTTGAATGGCTTGAATTGATAGTTTTTTGTTTAGGGAATTAGAGGGGTTTTTTGTTGTCCTGTTTATTCCAAACATTTCTACTCAGTTATGCCACTCACAGTTTATAAACAATTAAGCAAGCTAAAGTGGCGTCGGCCGGTCATATCTGTTGCAGGACCGATAACCCCAAACCGAAAGGGTAGACGCATTATAGAGTAAAGACCGCAAGTCGGCAAATATAGCGTAAGACGCTCTGAGACTCGATGGAGTGACGATATGCGTAAGGCAGCTGGCTGTGACTCGAAGAGAAAAGTCGAAGATGAGGCTGAGTGTCGTGGCTTGAGAGATTAAGCCATGCAGCAATGCACTAAGATCAGTTAGTTATGATGATGACTCTGTGATGCATGGCCGTAGCTAGCTATAGATTTCACATCCGCCGGTACAAAAATGTAGTTTTTGCCAGAACTTGGGACCAGAAAAGGGCAGAATTCTAAACGCTTTTCGTCGTATGCTTAGAAAGTCCGGACCGAACCCCCTAAACCCATATATACAATACATACTGTTAGCCCATGCTGCTATGGCGGTACCGGAGGTCCTCTCCGTGTTTTGTAGTAGCCAATAGTTTGGGTATATAACTAGATCTAATGTAATACGTATTTATTTCACTTGTGACCGCAATTTCCTCAAGAAACATATTGTTATCGGCAACAAGCACAAATTATGCATGCGCGCCGTCGCCCGCTGACTAAATGTTCACGCAATCGACTGAATTTGTTTCTTAACTCGCGTCCTTACGCGTTTGGATTTGTAGGTCAAATTCGACTGGAATAGAAAGGACTGGGAATAATCTATGCGGTCATGGGTCAATTGTTTTGTCAGGATCGGTATACAGTTCTAATGCAACTGGGATGTAAATATAAGATTAAATACTCGGGATCTCCGCCTTTGCTGTAAGACGCCATATTTCGACTACGGTGTAGTAAAAATAAATGAAACCTCCATTCTCTGATTTGGAGCATATGATTGTATATTTGTATGCCCTTTACTACGGTTACAGCTAGAGCATCAAAATGCCTTTTCTAGTTTTTACAAGGTGTTTTAGTGCGGCGGATTTTCGGGTTTCATTGTGTTGCGATCCAAAATGAGCAGGGGACTTACAGCCAACTCCTTACGCGGTCTCAAACTAACGTTAAAACAACGCAGTTTGGAAAATCATGCGAACGTGAACCCTAACGTGCCCAGATACGGTTTGCGGTCGCGCAACTTTTTTCACCTAAACTGGATTGCAACAGCTAGCCGTAAGACCCAGGCCTTTAATATCAAAATCACGTTCCAAATCATGCCAACAGTGCCAACGAACCCAACAGCACCAATAAGAAGAAACACGGCGGCACAAATAAACTTTCTTAGTGCCGTGTTGGTTCCATTAGCGCTGTTGACGCTATGATAGCAAGTAAAGGAATGCACCCCAAGAGTTGATTGTTTAATTTAATGATTCCACATTCCTAAAGTTGCCTGAATACCTAACTAAACAAAGACAACAAAAGGGTTTTTTTTTCTTGTGCAGTTCCACGAACTCCGGGTCCATGCCCTTTTGTGAAATTATACAATTTATTTTGTCAACTATTGTTAACAAAACATAGCCATTGTCTGGTGGTAAGCTTCACGCATGCCTATAACAGTTCCGAGCCACACAGGATTTAGAATTTCAACAGTTCCTTCCCTTCATCTGTCTTATATAATTGTATTCTCATTTGGTTTGTCTTTTGTTTGCAGGAGGGTCCGCACTCCACCCTCCCGGATGATGAGTTCTACGATGCCGTCGAGACCGGGTTCGACAAGATGGAGGAGGAGCGGTGCGCGCGCGTGGCGCCGCCTGCCGTGCACACGCGCGACCAGGTCGAGCTGCCGCCGCCGGCCATCGACAACCGACTCACGCACCACTCGCTCTGGACTGAGGTGAGAGACAGAGACAACAACACATGATGGAGTGTGTCAGTGTGATTAGATGCATATGCCGACGCCAACTACACGACTGCACAACATATAGCCCGTTGGCGCGTTGGTAGTGAACCTGCCTTCTGAGCTAGGGGCGTGGGTTCGATTCCCACCTAGGACAAAAATTTTATGTGATGAACATTTGCGTTTGTTCTTTATCTGGTTGTTAATATCTATTTAAGTATGTATTTAAAACTATATATGTATGTATATCAGTTTTTGGCAGCCATATCATAAGCTTTGCTTAGTTTGGGGTCAGATGACCGTGTGTGAAAAAATGTCCCGAATATTTATTTATTTATTTAACTACATTGCTCCCTGCATCGGTGTGCCCTATAAAGTACAACCTGGGTCTCTTCAAGAGTGAATAGGCAACCTCACGGGCAAGCGTGCCCCATTTTAGACCGCATCGTCGCTTACCATCAGATGAGTTGTGGTCAAAAGCTGGCCCATTTCATAATAAAAAAAACACGATAGTTGGCGTTATGATCCAATAAAACAAGATCTGGCATTCCGGGGGTGACACATGCCCATGTCACTGTCCAGTTGCCACTTCATTGCATCAAACACATACATTGATAAACATTGTTAATAATCTATTAAAGCTAATACAAAAACCATTTCAATTGTCATTTTGTTTGTCCGCTCAAGCGAAGCAGTTCAAGTGAAACATGAATGTAATGTACCTAACATAATATTTAAATCAAAACCACATAGTTTTATCGGATTCCCATCTCTTCTCTATCTCTTCTCTTCTCTATCTCTATCTCTACATATTATAAATTAAAGTTACTTTCCGCGTCTGTCTGTCTGTATGGCCGCTAACTCCTCCTAAACCATGCAACGGATTTTGATGCGGTTTTCACCATCAGTTAGATAATTTTTCTCGGAAGGTTTATATATATATAACAAGCGACCCGCCCCGGCTTCGCACGTAAATTACACCCGTGCGAAGCCGGGCGGGCGGGTCGCTAGTAGGTAATAAACGTAGATTGGGGAGTTATGATTTCATGCTACTGGTAACACAGCGTCGATGACATAGGCTTGTGTCACCCACATGACTCCTGACTCTGTGTCTCGGAATGCCATACAAAACGGTGAACAAGTCGAGTTGTATTATTTTTCACTCAATGCAACAAAGAACTTCGGTTTGTTTTCTGTTATTACACATCATTCTGTTATTTCTTGATGTCACCATTTTCATGTAAATGCATGCATCTCGGATGCTTCAAAACGTATTCAGTTTCCCCGTTGAAAGTCATCAAAACTCGAACAGTTAAGATAGGGCATGGCCAAGCCCTCTTGACCGCTATCTCCCCCACGGCGCGAGCCATTGTCTGAGCGATCGACCGCGCTGACAACCGAACCAACTAATTTATTCGATAACGGAACTCTGCGGCCGCTTACCACCGATCTATAATCTAAGTATTATAATAAACTGTGGCCGGACATCCGGGCATACCTCGATTTGTGGAATTTTGTTATCATTGTATTTTTTGCCTTGCACGACCGATTTAAATATCGATAAAACGATTTTGGGAAATTTTGTTATGTCCAAATTTTAATTTGTTATACGTGTGCAATCCCGCCGTTATTTTTACACGACTTAAAAAAAGAGGTTGATTCTCAATGAGTTTAAAAAAAAAAGTTGTTACTTCAGGACTCCCGTAATTTTTTAATTGAAAGTACATATATACTTTCAGATTTCATCAAAATCCCAAACTCAAAATCCCAATTCAACCCAACCCAAAATCAAAATTCAGTCCCATAGAAATTTCATCAAAATCAGTTTAGTAATTTGGCATTTAAATACAAATAACTGGAAATTCGGTTAAATGTATGAATATATAATTTGAACAAATAACTAACTAATTTTGTGAAGTCGGCTTACAAACATTATAATTATGGTAAACGAATACAGTTTATGGTCAACTCGCATGTTAAACTTTTCAAGCAGCAAAGACTTTTGGAGTCGGTAGAAGAAGGGCAGGAGTCGTGAGCACGCCGTTCTTTTAGTAGTGTGCTTTGACCCAAAAAATACATACCATTTATCCTACTAATATTATAATCGCGAAAGTTTGTATGTATGGATGTTTGTTCCTCTTTCACGCTGCAACGGAACAACGGATCGACCTGATTTTTTGCATGGATATAGTTCAAGAGCTATAAATAATATAAATAATTTATTGAACCAAATTTTTTAAATTGCTTAATTAACAATATTTGTTTTCAAACTTAGAGCTAGAGAGTGACATAGGCTTTTCATCATCATCATCCCCACCACTTTTCATCACTAAGCGGGTGAAACCGCGGGGCGCAGCTAGTTTTATATATTTTTACGGAAGTCTTGCGGACTCTTGCACACCAAGTAGTTAGTCGTGTGCGTTAGACCATATATAAAGGTCGATGCTTGTATGTATTGCAGATCGACAGGATATCGACAGAGCAGATACAAGCCGCGTTCGAGGGCGTCGGTGGAGAGATCGGGTGGCAGCTGTTTGCTGAGGAAGGAGACATGAGGATGTACAGGAGGTCAGTTCATCATCCACATCCTTATTAATAGGATGGCTTATGGTACAAAGACGTAGTCCTTAATTGTTGCCCTTTTGGAAAAACTCAGACTCACACAGCAGACAATGGAGAGAGCTATGCTCGGAATTTTTTTGCGCGATAGAATCCGGAAAGAGTGATTTCGCCAAAGAACCAGAGTCACCGACATAGCTGTTAAAATTTGCAAGGTGAAGTCACAATGCGCAGGCCACATCGCTCGAAGAATCGATAACCGATGGGGAAGAAAGGTTCTTGAGTGGAGACCACGAACCGGAAACGCAGCGTAGGTAGGCCTCTCACTAGATGAACCAACGGCATCGTGAGAGTCGCGGGCATCTAGTGGATGTAGATGGCAGGCTGTCGTTCAGTGTGGAGGTCTAAAGGAGAGGCCTATGTTCAGTAGTGGTCTACTTCTGACTGATGATGATGATCCTTATTTATAAATAGTAGTATTCCCTTTGAGGCTACAACCATTCACATTCATACACATACATTTCAGCTGCAAACAGTAGTAAATAAAATATTGTAGAAACCGTTAAAGTACTAATATCATTTATATCGTTATTCCAGAGAGATGGAAGTGGACGGCATGGTGATGGATCCCCTGAAGGCGATGCACAAGGTGCGCGGAGTCTCGGCCAGAGAGATGTGCCACTATTTCTTCAACCCACGATATAGATATGAATGGGAGAGTGAGTAGACAATAAACATACTGTTACTACATTAAGGGTGGGTTGCATCATGTTACTTTAGCTTTAACAAACATCGACATTTCAGTTAAAGTACCGGTTAGGCAAAAATTTAGTTGCACCATCTGACAATTGTTAAATGACGTCATAACTTTAGCTGTTAACCGTAACTGCCCACGATTCACTATTGTTTATTTTAAATATCTGTCAGATGCATAAAATATAATTCCACCTATGCATCTGGAGTAAATAAGGTCTCATTTGACTTGCAACCCTGGTAACTTTAACTATGATAAGGAATACGCTGGTGCAACGCATTTTGCAGTAACTGCTAAAGTCAGCGTTATTGTTATTGTCAAATTTGTCATAAACCTTAACTTTGACAACTACTTGGTGCAACCAAGCCTAAGACTATTACCACAGATAAGCTAAAGCAGTAGTTCAAGTTGAAACAAACGCCTGAATCGAGTGATGTAAACGATACTTCACGGTACGTTCAGAGCGAGTCGCGTGCGCCTTGTCATTGAGATTCGCCGTGTGTGTGTGTGTCATCAGCGTAGCAGTAGGTAGCGTACATAATAATGAAAATGTTCCTAAAACCCGGCAGTAGCAACCCTATAGCCCTGTGACCGACAGTAGGCATTGAATTCAAGGACACGTCCGAGTCGAACTACTGCTCTAGCTTATATAATAATATCTACTGTGCCATCACCAAGAAAACAAACTGTTCCATAATTATATTCTGTCAAGTGTAACTCAGTGGCTCGAGCAATGGGGGCGTTTACTCTTCGTTGCGCGGGTTCAAATCCTGCTTGGTGGTCGCCGAATTTTTTATTAGTTTTCCGGACTGCTCTAAATAGAGCCGATCACAGAAAACAAAATTGAAATGTGTTCAAATTAAAGAAGATATAAGCATTTTAATGAATGACTTCTATGAAGTACGCCATACAAACTCCTTACTGACACTTACTTTGCGGGAAAGAGAGCATCCCTTTTGATTCAATAAAAAACTTTATATATATTTCGGAACTATATGTGACCTGACGATTAGAGAAGGACTCTAAAAACTAATTTCTAACATTATTTCGTTCGCAGCTACCTTGGAAACGATGACCATCGTGGAAGAGCTTTCGTCAGACGCGATGATCTTCCACCAGACTTTCAAACGCATCTGGCCGGCGTCGCAACGAGACGCGCTGTTCTGGTCGCACGTCCGGGCGGCCGACGACGCGACCTACGCCGTCACTAACCATTCCACCATCAACACAGACTACCCTGTAAGTTAACAGGAAATGCGCACCATCTAAGGCTACGTTCCCTTATTACATGCTATACGTGACGTCCTTCGATCAAAAAATACAAAGATGCCACAATGACGCGCTAATCGCGGCAATACTTAATCTGGCCCGACTCAATACGGGGCCAGATCGGACCCATAGTGACGCGATAGTTGCACAAGCCGTAACAATGACCAAGTGCTCCGTAAAAATTGCAAGAATAACAAAACATAAAAAACATTTTAATAATATATGTTTTTTGTTTATGTTTATTTTTTATGTTTTATGTTTTTTTATATTAATATTACGACTCAAGGACTTTGTATTCATGGTCACGAAAAAATGAAGGGAAAAAAACACCCTTGTCTCAAAATTTTTTGTTAATATTTTGCAGAGTAACACGGGGGCGTGTATCCGTCTGTTCGTGACAGTGTGCCTCGCGTGCCGCAGTACGTTCCCGGCGGGCGAGACCCCCACCCGGGACAACATCACTACCAGCATCGCGTACTGTAGCACAGGTATGCCTCGTTTTAATATGATCAGAGCATTTCTTCTAAAAGCTACGGATCCAGCATGGGTAGTAAAATGGCAGACACCCTTGCTAAGGAGGGTGCTTGGAAACAGGTGCTTGACATAGTCATTATTTACCTCTGCAAACCATCAGCGATAGGATTGCGAGAGCTACTGCGTCATCACACCGAAAAGGACAACAGAATCTGTGGGACAAGAAAGATGACTGTAAGCATGCTAAAGCTGCTTTCCCTATTCTTGACTAGAAGATCACCAACAACCTATTGATGCAACGACAGGACCTTCGCCTGCTAGTAGGCCTTATAACCGGTCATTGCAACTGGAATAGTCACTTGTATAAACTGGGAGCCACGGACAGTCCACTGTGTCGTGGCTGTACTGTGGCACTGTGAAGCCACAGTAGAATCTAGAATCGCTATCGGGTTGCATGAGGCATCATTACCTTTTTATCCACGTCGCCAGAAAAGCTAGACTTTTCACCGTCAAGCTCATTCATTCAAGCTTCAATTTACGCTACTGGAGCAACTGTGCCAGCGCCCTAGAGCCTTACCGATATTTCAAGGAGTTGGCTCGGGTAGGTGCTGGTCACAAACGCGACGTCAGTGCAGGACTTATTGCATCCATCTCAAATAAGAATAAGAATATACTCAAAGCAGAAAAACCTAAAAGAAATCTCTTTCGCATACAGGGTTATGCTCTTTGTGAAGAGCGCAAAACGGAACAATAGTGATAATAATCCATCTGTCGCTTTTATTTATTTATACATGTCACAGACAAAACAAAAACATCTGGCAATATAAGAAACTGCAAGCGGATGCCTTCCCGCCTTATGTAGGATCCTTTTTCAATAACGAAAAATTACCTTTAAAGTTTGGCAAAAAAGACGTTGAAACGTATATTTTTTTTCATTCTGACAATACTGTGGAAAACACGTCAGTGAAAGAATTTCATCCAATCATCTTCCATTTTTTTTTTGTTAAAATCTTCATGAGGGTGGATTTAATGTCCTTTACTCGTAATATTAAACAGTTCATTTTGTCTTATTAGCGTCAAACAAGTCATAGTCACAGTCAGAGTCAAGCTAAGTAAGTCACAGTCAAGTTGAACTCATGCCCCTGTAAAGTGGTGGAGACTTTACAAGAGGCTCCTATGGAGTTTTGGAAACAACACGAAAAGACACGTTTCACCTCGTCATATCACTTGCCCACACTCGAGCACGTTTACCAGCACTTAATGAATAATAATTCACCATTTAGTACACATTAACACTCGAAAATACACAAGTTTAGGAAAATAATCCAACGAGCCGACATGTTTTTTCCGCGTTGGCGCCAAAACTCCATCTTCCACAGATGTACTACAGGGTTGCTAGTATTTAGAACTATTTGCGATAGTGCCCAATTAGTTTTTACTCTTTTTTGCCAAGCTATAGATTATGTAAAGTAATAATATATCAAGTTTTCACGCCTTAGTACCTACCTTTTACGATTTCTTTCACAATATTTTAATTTTAATTTTTTAATATTCCAGTGAACCCGGGTGGTTGGGCCCCTGCTGGTGTGCTCCGCGCAGTTTACAAGCGAGAATACCCCAAATTCCTCAAACGGTTCACGAATTACGTAGTCGAACAGTGCAAGGGAAAACCACTCGCCATCTAGCGGTCGGAATGACGCAACTTTGGGTCGAAAATACAGGTAGCGAACTGTCTTATATAAATAAAGCGAGTAGTCTCGCCATCTATCGGAGTAGACAACGCAACTCCCGTTAAAAATATTAATACTTGTGGCGAACTGTTTCTATTACAATTTGTAAGAAACGAAATTGTCTCTCGCCATTTATTGGTAAAAATTATGTCAAATCATTATGAAACATACCGGAACGTTGACGTTTTAATTATGATTATGTTGACAATATGATAATCACGATTGTAAATATTTGTGATTGTGATTTTGTCATCTATGACGAATCAGAACTATTCAGTTTATAGAAGCAGCCATAATAATTTAAAGTTTGATTCACATAACACTAGGCTCGTCTAGACCTAGGACATTTAAATGTGAATCCTATAAGCATGCTTCCTAATACACTGTTTTTTAACGTTGCCAATGTAATGCGAATCATCTTTAAATTGGCCAATATCGTGTCAGAGTATTCACGGATTATCAGATATAATTGGAATGGCCATGTTTATTTTAGTGATGCCAGTAAAAACAAATTCAAATATTCGCACTGATCAAAACAGGTACAAAACAGTTTCTGCAGTGGTATTTTGGATAAGTCTGACATTCCGTGGTCGTTTTAATTGGAAACTAACAATAGCCAGTGTAGACTAAGGCACGTCGGCTAGTCAAACAGACGTGATTTTTGTCTATGCAGGGCTACGTGGAAAGGGTACACTAAGCCAAAGGGGGTCCTTTATACTATTCATTATGAACAACTTTTACTAAGTGACCAACACTGAAATCGCGAAAAAAATATCAGCTTTCTTGTTAATGACCGTTTTATATGGAATAGCTGATAGTAAAAGTTATTCATAATGATGGGTACAATGGTCCACTTTCGGCTTTACACCCTTTTTGCGTAACCCAGTAGATTAAACATCGTAAGAGAAGACTGCGACGTTACAATACAAATACAGTAAATTTTAAATGATTTGGAATCATTTATCCAATATTCAGCAGACCTTGCTTGCAAGCCACGACAAATTTTTTCACTCTTTTGTCATGTGAAAACGAGACAGACGTATGCATATTTGTAGTCTTGTCGCTTTTTCGCAAGAGTACAAAATTTTATCTCAGTGCCTCAAGGTCGACGTGTATCGCGGCTGTTCGCAGCCGCGTGCGTTTGAAGGATACGTCTAACGCGGGGGGCTGATGTGACAAGTCTTAGCACTATGAAAATATATGTGCCGCTTCCGAAGTCTGCGTCAGACGCGAGCGGCCGACGACTGACGTCGCCATACATTTTCAAATCGCATCAGTCGCGGCTACGATCGGCCGCGATGCACGGAAGTCAACCTTAAGGTTGGAAATTATACACCAGTTTTTCATAAAATTACTTCTGCCATTTCTTAAACTAACCAATGGCACGATCTATGCTAGTAGACTTATTTTAAATATATTATTTGTAAGTTATAAAATTACCCGTAAATTCTTGTTCTTTGCGTGCCTTATTTTCCACGGTTATTGTAATTATAGATGTTGTACTGGAAGAATTTAACGAACAACGGTTATATTGTTTTTTTTTTGCCTACTTAAATTGTTGTTGGTATAAATTAGTTGTTAAATTGTATTCTATATTTATGTGTCTTAGGTGTATTGTTGATTGTTCAACAATTTTTATTCATAGTTAAAATATCAACGGCCTTAGTTAAAAACGTTACTTAAGTTAAACAAAGCTTATGATTGCTCTGACAACTTCTCGTTGACGGAAATTGTCACAGTTGAAAACGAGCTAGAGCATTGAATTTTAGATAGCCCGTTGGTCCAGTTGTGGGTTCGATTCCCATCTAGGACAAACATTTGTGTTTTGAACATTTGTGTTTGTTCTATATCTGGTTGTTAATATCTATTTAAGTATGTATTTAAAACTTTATATGTATGTTTATCATCAGTCCCTGGCAGCCATATCACAAGCTTTGCTTAGTTTGGGCTCAGATGACCGTGTGTGAAAAAAAAATTTCCCACAAAAAATGTCCTAAATTGTTTTACTTAAGTAACGTTTTTAAGTAAAACCGCAAGTATTTATAGAAATTAAGAGTTTTATTTTATTCGTAATGCACATTAATGTATATTTGTTGCAATCTTTTAGTTTCTATGATGTGGGAAATAATATATCAACAAAAACCAGGCGGGTTAACAGGATAATATTAGTTTACCGTCACTTTTACATGGATTGATACATATATGTGCGACGGAGACAGAAATTTTATATCTATGTATATCTAGGAGTATAATTCTGCAAGTTTTGAGATATACTGTATGTCATGCCTACCAATTTAAGGTTTTGGAAACTCCGTAGTACAGTCCATTCCCATAAATTTGGCACCCGTTTTTGCATTCTCCTTTGCTAGTAAATGAACATAAAAGAGAAGAAAATCTGCCATATATATGAGAATAAACTGTAGTTTGTCGTGACAATGTCAAGATCTCAAAAGTATTTTGTTATTATTATATATTTTTTTCTATATTAGAATCTTCAGATGTTGTTTGAACTGATAAAACATAAAAAAAAAATATAAAGGCTCGAATAAAAGGAAATAATTGAATGTTGAATTTAAAAAGACCTTTGGAAATAGGCAACGTTTAATCGTTGAATGTATATTTGTACATAATTTGGAGATGTTGCGTTGAGGCAAAGTTATGTTTGCAGTTGGAAAACTACGGATATGAATTATGAATGCATTCTGTTTATTTCTTTCCTTGTCTCTTATTAGTCACATTTTTTGCGTTTTGATTATAAATTATCATATTTAATAAACTAAAAAGAACACTTATGTAACACGTCAAAACAAACCAAATGAGTCCAAATTCGAGGGGGTTACTAGTAGCCATTGAAGAGTTCCACCATTCACCTCCAGGTTCCATCATCAGATCAAATCGATGGCACCAAATTATTGCATTATCCGCACACGTACTTGCAAAATTTCGAAGCACTACGACATTTAGAAGTAGGTCAAAATCGACCCCCCAAGATTTGTTTACGTATTAGTTAACAGTAAAGCTAATAAAAAAGTGTTAAAATGTTATAGATAGGAACTCTTTATTGTGTACACTAGAAATAAAAATTACTAACGGAAGAAAAAAAACAAGGACTTACGAAGCATTAATCGGCAGCTTTCTCAACCGCAAATATAACTTTGTCTTATGATTGAGAGATATGATGTGTTCAGTTAGGTAAGTTCGTTACATAACGATTTAGCTACAGGGTGGGAGTAAATAGTATAAAATAAAATTTTCTTCATTTTGTTTAAACTCCAGGTAAAATACGAATTAATTTAAGTACTTATAGAGTACATTTTACTTTAGTTTCATGTTGGTTTTATTTGTAACGGTTCAAGGTACTTCCATTCCAATTACAATAGTCAATAGTATCATACTACGGTGAATAATTACATTACTGTCATTATCGCACCATCCTGCTCACATCATGCGCACAAGATAGCGCGATTGCTAGTGATAGCTAACAGAATCAGGACACAGGATTATGACTGTCTTCGGTATAAATGATGTTATTAATTGCCGATAGCCTCGGTTGCATTACACAAATAAACATTTTATCAGTATTTGGCATAAATTTGATTATATATATATAATATATATATATAAATTACGTTTGTCCATATGACAGTTCATTTAATTTTCGTTTTTAATTCAGTGCATGTATAATGTTATTAGTTTAACGCGATTGAGGTCGAACGATTTGATAGAGAAACACCGTTATTGACATGCCGAATCTAAGGGAAATGGCATGGTCTTGGTATTGTAATACTGTTTATGAGTATTGAACTGCCTTATTCTGATGTACGATTAGAAAGTATTTGTACAGAATTTAAACATGTATAAAGTACCTTTAATTCCACAGATTAGGACAGAGACGCCATAAAGATATTTTTCTTCACAACTATGGAGAGTAGAGGTGAGGAGAACTGTCTCTGTGTATGAAAAATTGTCCATCGAAATGCGTTAAGTTAGGGTAGCGCTACAGTAGTAGCAGGGTAAATTTTAAAGAAAGCACCGAAAGTGTAGGATAGAAAAATAAACAAGGAAAAAAAAAAATCCGCTTCGCAAAAATAATTATAAAAATAAACAATCGATAATATAGTAAATAATTCATAAAAAATATTAATTATTATCATATGCTTGCGCCATTCTGGAGAGGGTTTTGTACTGTTATTTACAGCTTACAGCTGGACAATATTTCAACTTGTCCCTCATATAAACGTTTATTCTTACCTCTAGCCCTCCATATTCACAAAAAAGCATGACCATGTGTAAACGATTTACATCCCGCATTCGTCTACTCAACGGTAGATGGCGGGCACACTTCATCACATACAATGTGGTGCCATCTTTTGTTAAATAATAAAAACAGTGGCGTCATTTTTTGTTGAATATTTGAGTACTCAACAAAAGATGGCGTTACTTTTAGTCACGGTGATTAGTTGCTTATTATGCCCTCTCTGTCCTTATTCTGTGTTTAATATATTTACTACTACTAAATATATTTAAAGTAGATTATCTTTTCTGTATTTTATATTAGGGAAGTGTCCGAGTATAACACATTTGCATTTATACTACAGCAGTGTTGGAATTGTAAGTTATATTATAATATAAAGTATGTTTTTGAAATAATTATTGTTTATAATAAAATGTTTTATGATGGTATGTCTGTAGTTTTTTGTTACAAAAGGTACATATTAATGGCTTGCGCACACGTGACGCTTTTAGTGCAAGAAATAATGGTGTCCTCAATTGACACCAAAGCGTTAGGCGTCGGCGCATCGGCGGCATAGTAAGAGGCTGATGATCGATGACTGAAATTTAGCTTGTGCATAAGGTTATTGTACATGTACCTGGGTTACCTTAATTATACATTTATGTCCTACAAATGCTTAAATCAACGAATACTCTCACTGTTCTAATCAATCAAAGGTTCTGCTCCTGATGAATTAATCAATTTTACTTGAAGCAGAATGGGCAAGGCGCGTTTTCGTAGATTGAACTATTTATAAATTTTAGAAAAGGCTAAATCATTATTTACCTTAGAAGAAAGCGGTTAACAAGGCTGCCAAGTCCTGCGAAAAGGTTCTACTAAGAGTTCGCTTTGGCCACAGTAGAATAGGGAACAAACTGGCATCGTACGCTGCTGGTAGTAAAGCATTTTGGTCCGTAGGTTTCGGCAGTTCCGACTGTTTAAGTCGGAACTGCCGAAACCTGATGAGACGCTGGCTCATAGCGCTGAAGAGAAGGCAAACTTGATTGCTTCTCAGTTTGCACGTGCCCATAAAAGGTATTCATGCCGATCCTGCTAACTGCAGGCCAAGTCACGGAGTAAAAATGTGATATGTCGTGTCATTTTCGTACAAAAGTGGCGGTTTTGGAAATGGACGAGTTAGGAAGAAGACAAGTTAAGAAGTTGATAACTTTGGAAATAGACAAGTTCGGATGTGGACAAACTTGATCGGTAGGACAGAATCGTGCACAATTTTTTTTGTTATTTGCGTGGGAGACAAGGTATCGAAATAAAACCACCAAACTGTCGAATCGCTTCACTTGCGAAGCGCTGAATATTTATTTTTACAGTAACATTAATTAATTGGTACTTAGTGTACAAGATACAACGCACGCGTCCTCATATAAAACGATAATTCTCCACATTATATAGGGACCAGCCCCCGTATCTTATAGTTATTCTCAAACATTAAAGTATAAGTTATCAGTTGGGTTAGGACTTGATGTTGGTTCAAAGTTAATAATGATTAGTTTGTTTATTCAAATAAAAACGACTCATTTTCTTCTCTAACTCGATTTTTAAAGTCAGTCACTGATAGCTATTAAAACGTATTCCTTGCTGCTTTACATCGTCAACATCATTACCAGCCTATTATGTTGCCACTGCTGGGACAAGCCTTCAGAGGATGGGCCTTAATCCGCCATGCTGGCCAGTGCATCTTTGAACTTTTTAGAAATTCTTGGATATACCGGTTTCCTCACGATGTTTTCCTTCACCGTTATTGAGCGATTGCATCGAAACTGCACACCGTCGAACTGCACTGTCGAACCGGGTGCCGTCAGATTGTAAAGCCTCTGTCACCAATGGTGGATTGCAGGGGCGGATCCAGGATCCCATTTTGGAGGGGGGTATTCAACAAGGTTCGAAGGAATCAAATCGAAAAATTGAGTCGAATGTATGGAATTGCTAGGTGTTTTGGGAAGGGCCATGCATGGCTCCCCCTGGATCCGCCAATGGTGGATTGATACCATTACCACCTAATCTAACTTACCTAAAAGTTAGATTTACACCGAAACGCGCGCTGTTCGATGTAAACGAATACCAGCGCCGGCTGTGTACAACCAGCAACATGCTGAGTTGGGGCCGGTTTTTGTGATAATGTACCTACTTATATTTGGATTATTTTGTTTCGTTATGGTAACATTTCTGTATTCTGTAAATAGCCATTTTATTTACATGGTCATCTGGGATACCTTGTAATACTATTATAATTATATACTTATTCTGTGACTCACCATCGGGGTGGGTGGATGAAATTTTGACAGCTCCATGTTACTGATTATAATAATTGAGTTCTTTTTTGTTGCCAGTATAAAACTCCAGTAAAATTCTTACCAACATCGACAAATTTAGTTGTACTAAATAAATTGAGCTAACTATAACAAAATAAAACTACATTGATCGTTATAAGGTTAGTCGGCGTAAGGAAGTACATTTTGGTTTCATTATTAAGATTATGAGATTGAACACTTGATCTAAACATTTTATAACCAAAATCAATCAATATACTGAATTAGTACACTTTAGCTACTTGCCTGCATATTGTATGCATGCATATTGAAGTAACATGAAACTTTAGACCGATTTGAGCACAAAAGCGTATTCTTATGTTCACATTTTATAGACTACTAACTATGTTACACATGTACTTATTTAATACCAGCGTCATATAGACGAATATTACGTTATTTTTATGTTAGAACCTTATTCAAGTACAATAAATTAACTCTAAGAAATATTCAAGTGATCTAATCATTTATAACTATTCATAAATAACGTTAACATTAATTAAAAATATAAAAAATGTTTATAAAATATTTACCCAGGAATGAACAGAATTGTCTAGTTGTAAATTTGAGTTCAACAGTTGTTGAAAATCGTCCGAAAATGTTATTTTGATATGATATAGAGGCCGAAAGATACTACAAAAAGTTTATAAAAATATTAATTTTGAAGCTCAAGAGTGTAAAATGGACCTTTGTATATAACATTATAAATATATAGTAAGAAAGTGTAGGGATATATCAGTATCAAGACAACGATATAAAAGTGCATAGTGTCTATATATAAATAGCTGTATACTGTAAGGTTGTCTGTCATGGGACGCAGTGAGAAGTGTTTATATAAATATGTATTTAACAACACCAATTTAACTACAACATGAACGATATATTGGCCAATTCTTGTTATATGGCACTTTTATCACGGATCTTTTTATATATTACACATTTATCTATAAGTTACATCATCTACCCGTGTAAATGGCAAATATAATAGAACAACATCACAATATAAACGGATAACATCAATATTATTACATTTTAGAAAATTTCAAGTTCTGATACACCAATAAGTAAATATTGTTCAATATTCTATAATACGGCTACTTATAAAAGTAGATATCAACAATATTAATGAAAATATCTACACTACTCGGATATAGTATAAAATAAGCGTATTATCGGACATACTCCGTTTGGCAACGCATGCCCATGTTCCTTTTCAGACTTAACGTTGAATAGAACGCTACTTCACAGTTGAACATTTCCATCATTCCCTGTTACAATTTCAGAATCAAACACGATTACATTCATCGGCAAACGCTTATGCTTACATCGCGCCTTTATATTTGAATTACCGATATCAGTGTTAGTTTTTTTCGTAGAAAGAACGCTCTCTTTATTAACTTCGTGATTTTGCCCCATTTTATTATCTTTAGTTTATGTCTATTGTCTCAGCTGACATGGGATGTTCAACATCTGTCTTATCAACTATGCTCCCCAATCCCCATAAATTGCAACTCTTTTTTCATCTATTGTATTTTCATAATCTCCAAATTCATTTTATACATCATCTGTTACAAGCTGTTCATAGCAATATACTTTGTTCATTGATGCTTTTTTCTTATCAATTGTATTGCATTTCTTTCCCGCTGCATGTTCTTCCCTATCAATTGCGTATCATTCCTCACAATTTGTTAATTATTCCTCATCTACAAGATATACATCATCACTTACATTTTATTCCTTCATAATTGCGTTTTTATCATCAACTACATCTCACGTCTTAACTAGCTTTTACTCCTCAGCAGTGGGTTGAGAAGTGGTAGAAGACAGCGGCTGTATAGAGCTCTGTCGCTGCGCTCGCTTCACATCGGCAACAGTAGTAACTCCGGCCTCGTCAAGTTCCTTCCAACGGTGGTGGTTATTCCGTGCGTGGTTCACCAGCTCTGGCATGTCGATAAATGCTGAAAACACCATTGTTACAAATAAGTACATTAATAACTGCAGTAAAGTCAACACCTTCAAAGTTTTCAAGATGCTTTTACACAGCAGATGCTTTTTTTGCTTTTTTTTAATGCTTTTTTTTGCTATTTGCCTATTTGAAGAGAAGAATGTTGGAAGCATTAGTTAAATCTAAATGTGCAAATAGAATTGCTTTTGTTTGTCGTTCTATTTTTTTTATATTTGGAGATATCTTTTCTATAGCGAAATCCAGTTGCCGTGTCAGTATTGACTTGTCTCTATAAGGAGCACAATCAATTGATGAGGCAGTATTTTTTTTAATGTGAACCCTAACAATCTAGAGATAAAACAATTTTTAGCTACGACCATTCGCCTTAGCACCTTTCATTATTCTCTTTATCATAAATTACACTGCAGAAAATACGTTTATACCAAAGCATACCATTACGTATTATGGCCATTTGCATAGCAAGCTTAGTAGATGTCATGAAATACTATAAATTCTCACCAGACCAAGCCTCCATCATGTCTATGATGATGTAGTCGATGAAGCCGATCTGCGAGCGCGGGATAGAGCAGGTGGCGCGGTCAAACATCGGCATCACCACCGGCAGGTCTTTGGCTTTCTCTTCGTCCGTCTGCAGGAAGTACTCTTCTGCGATCCTGAAAAAAAAAACAATTGAAAATTAATCCTCTTCATGTCGTATTGCTTATGTGAGAGTCGTGATATTCACTTTCCAAGAGTATTTTCAAAGGAAACTTCTTCACCAGTATTAGTTGTTAAAACGGCGAGGAAGGGAGGAGAGTGGAATAGCTACGAACGACCCAAGGCCATGCTCTGTTCTTAAAGGAATCTTGCTGGTTTGTGTAGGCTGGTAAGAGGAAATTCATAATACACTGCAAGCGGGATGCCAGTGCAGTGACTGGAGTCCAGTAAATGCATTTACAACAACTTTACAATAAAACATACCTTCTAGCCCATTCAAAGGCGAATTTTTGCGGTCTTGAAGCATTAGAGACATCAGCGCATTTGATCATCATCCTCTTCACCAATACACCATTCTCCGGCAGTTGGAGCTGTGTGAGTGCCGTGCTGTCTAGAGATAGTGGTTCCTGGAAAATTTAATGTTAAGCGTGAGATGTTCGGCTCGAAGGACCAAAATTACATTGTTCCGAAGATTTTTGAGTCTGAATGTCTGAGATTTTTGGGTTTGGAAGACCAAGATATAGAAGTACCTTTAAATTTTTTAGCTCGAAGAACCAAAATGATGACCTGTATCAAAAGTACTACCTAATTATTTTTTAGTAAATACCTACAATACAATACATTAGTGCTACTCCTTTAATCACAGAAAAGAGAAAAAAAAAACAACGATTTTTTTGTGCCTTTAAACTCACATCAGTATGCATATTGTCTTCCTTGCTCCCGCTGCCCTTAGCGTAAAACACGTTGACGAACTTGGCGAGATGTTCGAAGTGCTTCGTCATCTCGGTCGCGAGGATCATGTCGATGACGTTGTGTCGGACCGTCTTATACGTGTCGGCGTCGAGATTCTTGAATATGTTCACGCGGTCGTCGTCTGTACAAATAAAAAGAACATTAGTACTATGAAAATTCTTGTCCAGACCCTGGCTTCCAGGGGCGGATTTGATACCTTGGCTGCCTTAGTACCTTAGGCCTATGGAAGATTGCACCCCCCCCCCCCCCCCCCTACTCCCTGTAAGGCACGATTTTTTTTACAGAAATTACAGAGAGTGAACCGGATTAGCAAGTTGAAGTGGCAGTGGGCAGGGCATATATCACGCAGAACAGATGGCCGATGGGGCCGAAAGGTTCTGGAATGGAAACTATGGACCGGTAAGCGCCGCGTAGGACGGGCAAACGACCTAAAAGAGACCGTAGGGAAACGCTGGATGCAGGCCGCTTCTTTTTCGCTTTTGGAGATCGATGGGGGAGGCCTATGTCCAGCAGTGGACGCCCTATGGCTGAAATGATGATGATGATGAGAGAAAGAGAGAGTGAGTGGTGGTCAATACTTACTAAGTGTGAGTTTGAAGGTGAGGGCGGCGTGATGCGACTCGAGCACGCAGGTGTCGTTGTAGAGCACGGCCAGTGGGTGCCGCGCGTTGCACAGGAAGGCGGAGGACGTGCCCGGGTGGTCGATGTCGTGCGCCGCTGCTGAGATGAGAGCGGCTGCTGCTTCGATCGGCTCCAGGAGGGTTTTCAGACGGTCCTTCTCGAGGAAGTATGCTACTGCCTGCAAATTCAAAAGCTCGCTTACATACTTCATAAATATAGTAAGTTATCTGTTTTTTTTAGCATTTCTACATACTCAAATTACTTAGCCAATTAGGGGTCATCCGTAAATTACTTCACACAAATCGTCTATCCACCGTTTTTATCCACGGCTAAACGCGACCAAGCTAGAATACGTTTGTCTTGGATAAAAACGGTGGAAAGACAATTTGTCCACGGCCTGTGCTAGGGCTGCTCTATGGCTTACCTGAAGCACATCAGCGGCGTGCGTGGAGTTATGATACGTGTTGACCGCGTGGTAGTTGGTCTCTATGACTGTCAGCCAGTGCAGCAAAGTCCTCTCGTCGCACTCCAGCACAGAGCAGACGTCGAACCTCCCGCCCATGATGGCGAGCCCCAGGTGGGCCAGTGGACGTCCTCGGGTGAGGTCCTCTAGCCGGAATATCTCGAACTCCCAGCTTAAGGCCGTGTCGAGGAGTTCGCGGAGTTGCCCTGACGTCTGAAGGACAAAATATAAATTGGTCAAACCATTTAACGATGTATCATCGATTAACCGAAAGTGTTGTCAAACCTCTGAAATGGTTTTAAATGTTCATATTTTATTTATAGAAATTTATAAAATAACAGAAAAAAAGTATCATTTAAGAAAAACAAATTAGCCATTAAACCGCTATCAGTTGGAATTGTTCCCAAAATGCTGGCCCCATATTTTTATGTTCTTGGGGAAATAAGTGTTGGCAGGAGGTGGCATTCCTAGATATTTTGATACCTACGAGTAGGTTTGCTTTTTATAAGCACTCATTCAATCCCTGGATCGTACCGTAAGCTCTTAAACGTGATTAAATTTAGGTGACTGCGACAAGTTACACGACCGCAAACCGTATTTCGGCGCGTTAAGGTTCACGTTCACATAATTCATGTTTGCGTTTTCGGGCGTACTCACGGTACGGGCCCTAGTTTTGAAGAACCTGTTCGGCTGCACTATCTAGTGTGAAACTAGGTGATCAAAAGTTAAGAACAAATCGTTGTAAAAATTAGACAATCTAACCCTAATTGAACTAAATTAGCTATGAATTGTGCGTTAAGGTTAGAATACGCAATTAGCCTAAAACTTCGTACCTAATTTAGTCACAAATTTAAACAACCCTAGCTAACGTTCTCACCTGGGACTTGGGAGTGAACTGTTGTAGAACTGAAAACTTTACCTTGTGTTTGATATTAGTCCTGTTGGTCTGAGACCTGACGACAGTTGAATCATTGCTGCTTCTTCGAGAGGACAGCACGTTGGTCGGTCCTTGCTGTAAAAATACAAATAAACTTTGAATTCTTTGTCCGCTAACCATAATAACAAAAACACTCAACGCTACGCTGCTAAAATGTGGCTAAAATCCATGAAAATGTTCTCGTTTTATGAGATTTTTTCAAAGGAAAATGTTTACAGTGCTAAGACGGATAGTTTGAAAAGAATCTCTACAAAAGAATAATGAAATTATAAAATAAATTTGAAGGTAAATGTTTTGGAGAAAATATGAAATAGATTTTAGATATAATTTTTATTCGGCTTTGTAGACGGACATTACTGATGGCATGATTTGAATGTTTTGCGATGTATTTTTGAAGATATTTGTGACAAATATTTTAGTAGTTAGATATGTTAGTTTTTAAAACATGAAGCGAATTATACTTGGTGATGTCGAAAGGGCATAATGTAAGTATTAGTTCAAGATTAAATGACTCCAAATCACAGGGCCGGATTTAGAGGTTCAGAGGCCTCGGGGCAACAAAGGAGCGGAGGCCCCCTCGCCCCAAATTATTTTCCAAATAAAGTAAACAATTTTTTTTCAGTCGAGTTTTTCAATAAATAATTTATTGTGAAACCAAGTAGATTCCCTTAGTATTGAACAAACACATATAAATATAAACGGAAACAAGAATTAACTGAAATTAAATTTTAGGGTTAACGAACAGAACCTTTCGAGCTTTTTTCGCCGAAAAATCGTTGATGATTTCGTTGAAATCCAGTTCTCGGAGTAAATCGCTTTCAATGCTCAGGAGAGAAAGCTTCGATAGACGGTTTTGTCCGCTCCGTTTGAGCGCTCTAAAGTTCGTGAATAATTGATGGCATTTAATTGTGTCACAATAATAATTATTTGCCTATCAAACTGCATATCTTGCTGCATAAAGAAATATGAAAAAAATTACCAATTAGTCAATAATAATTGGTTTATTTAAGAATTGAAGAACACCGATTGTTCATATACTGCAATTAATTTATATGTACATATATATATAAGAAAAAAAAATTGTCGAGACACGGAATCGAATACCCAACCTCTGAGGTAACCTCTTCAAGTACCACCCCACTCAGCCATTAAGAGATTGGGGTACTCCCTCAAGATGGGTAGTGAATTGGAAGTGCTTATCAGGGCCATTTGAGATTTTGATATTTCACTGATCTGATTGCCTGATTGGAGTGAACAAATCAATGATATCTATGATATCAATGATATCTGTTATTTAAGATTAATATAATCAAATAATCATGTATGTATAAAGTACTGTAGGCTGTAGGTAAAGGTGAAAGAGCAAAAAAAAACAAATATCAAAGGAAAAGATGCTTACTAGTGTTAACTAGTTGGAATTTGAAAGATTTTTTTTTCCGAAGTCTCTATTGTGGGGGCCCCCCGTTTGTGGAGGCCCCGGGGCTTTCGCCCCGGTTGCCCTCCCCTAAATCCGGCCCTGCCAAATCAAAATGTTGCTGTAGTAACTTTTTTCCCAATGTCGTTTTGTACCTTTTTTCTGAAACGCATATTTCAGTTTGCTATTTTCATCACTCAGCATCTAGTAAAGTTTTAGTTATGGCACGTTATGGTTGATGATATAAAAATTTCAGATTCTAAGCATTTCTAGTCAGGGGCGTACCTAGGGAAACTGGCGTCTTTAGTTAAGCATTGAAATTGCGCCTCTAAGGAGAATTTGTTAAATGAAGCACCGAGCACTTTCGCCCCATAGCTACTTGAATACCAAATGTAAATTTTGTCATATTTGAATGACAAAGGTCGAAAAAAAAAAACTAGCATAATTAATTTATAAACGAATTTTGGAAGTAACCTCCTTAATATAGAAAAAGGACGCGCGTGCGAAATTATGATGCATATATCGATACGTGCATTTCACAGAATTTTTTCTTTTCTGTGCGTGCATTGCTGTCTACCTATATGTAACTTAGGTGCCCCGTGTGCAAGACGTATAAAGGTCGCGTAAGAAAGCAAGCTCTAAAAATGTAGACTGTACTTGCACTACAAAATCATGAAAGTGTAGTTCACGTGGCGTATCTAGGTTCTCTCATAAAGGGCGTCAATGTCGATAGCTTTTTCGCTCCCGAAAAACCAACGACTACGTGTCGATTTATACTGTGTACCTCTCTAGTTACGCCGCTGTTTCTAGTATGTTAGTGACAAAAAAAAATGCTACGAAGAGTTAAGGCATAGAGACAGGTAATCCAAACCTCCTACCATGAACATATAGTTTGTGTTCTGGTCCCGCTAGCCGCCCACAGGATCAAGGACAAAATAAATACATATTAGTACTTATATACAAACCAACATGCACAGTTTTAGTAGGAATTTAGCTAAGAACAAAGCATTTTACTAATTTAAGCTACGAACAAAATAACGAAAATACTTAGTAAACAAAAAAAATTAATTAAAATTCATAGCGCAGGTTTTTTTTTTGTATTTACATGACGCTCGTAAAACAGAGCACATAGAATGTTCCATTCAAATAAGTAGTCGGCAATAGTTACAATACCAGCTCTTATATAGTTACACTGATTGAGATAAGCATTGCTGGAAAGATTAGATTGACGAAAACCTCTTAAAATAAGGCTCCACGCCGACCAGAGAGTTGAGACGCGTGGCAGCTTGCAAGAGGCCGTGGAATAGTCAACTCTTTTCAATTTACGTTAGTCAATACATATTATTATAGGAAATAAAAAGTTCTTTCCCAAGTTGCAAAAACAAGGGTTCAAGGTTAATAAAAACATCGGTTCGATCAAACAATTGGAGAATAAATCTTCCTGTAGATATTCTGGTATTTTTATAATTATTTTAATATCCCATGATACCCCGTGTTTGTTACAATCTCGGCGTCAGGGGCCTTCTGGTTTGTAAAAGCTGACAAGTTACAAGATAAGCGAACTTTAAAGTGCTCTACTTACCGACAACAAGGCTCCGATCAGATCAGTGGCGATGGGGTCTTCAACTCGCAGGTTAGGCTCTGTCCTCATTTGTGGGGAATACAGCTCGGAGGTGCGAAGCATGTCGACCGCTCGCTCGATGCACGCAACAGTTGACGGCGGTGCGCCGTCTGTCGCTGCCGACAGGAGCGATATCACCTGACGGAATTCCAGATTTGTAATTTTGAAAGACAATAACATACAGTAAAATTATTATTAAAAAAAAAACTTTTTAAAAGGTGTCGGCCCTATTGAATTTAGGTGACTATTTTATTTTTCGTATTCTTCTCAGCAAACCCTTTTATTTGATACCCATATTATCATGGGGGTGCATAAAAATAACTGGTCCGCCATCTTTGGGAGTCCGCCATATTGGATTTAGAATGACGTCACTAAAACTTAGCTAACCATTCATTACTATCCAAACAAAACGTGCATGCAAAATTTCAGTTTAAATATTGGGGATAACGGTTTTAAAATTCAGTTGCAAGATTTGACCTAAGTAAAAAAAAACATGTAAATGTGTAGACCAGTGGGATTCAAACGCTTCCAAGTAGGTACGCTCTATATCAGTGCTCTACAATATGTAAAAATGTGATTATAACGTTCTGGGGAAAGCCTAGTAAAATCGCAACATGGTAATTACGTAAAAGCCCTAGTATAATTATCACAACATGCGGTAATTAGGTACCTACAAAGTAATACCAGATTGCAATGAAGGGCACAAACGAACAAAAAAAATGCGCAATTCTGTAAAAAGAAAAAGTTCCTGGGTAGTCTAGGAGGATTTCAAATAGAAATTTTAATTAGTTTTCGGGAGTCACCGTTGTTTTTCTTTAAAAAGGTGGAGAATGATTCCTGGGAAGTCTAGGAGGAGAATTACTTAAGAGCAGGTTTTCAAATAGAAAACCTTAAGCAGTTTACAGAAGTCGCCGTTGCTTTTCTTCAAAAAGGCGGAGAAAGATTCCTGGGAAGCCTAGGAGGAGGGTTACTTAAGGGAGGGAAGGTTTTCAAATAGAAAATCTTAACTAGTTTTCGGTAGCCACCGTATTGATTTCCTTCAAAAAGGAGGAGTTTTTTTTTTGGGAATTCTAGGAGGAGGGTTACTTAAGGCAGGTTTTCAAATAGAAAATCTTCATTAGTTTTCGGGTGTCACAATTGCTTGTCATCAAAAAGGTAGTGGAAATTATTTTACGCACAAAAAATAAAAATACGGGCCGTATTGAGAACGTTCCTCCTCTTTCGAAGTCGGTTAAAAATACGCTGCAATCGAATCGCCGTGTATTCGATACTTTGGTCGCCTTCATGTACAAATGGCTTGAGATGAAACTATTGATCGTAGGTACCTAATAATTGGCTTCTATCAAATTCGAAATGTACTTGATACATGCATTTAAATTCTTTCACAGTAGCACATTCTTGTTTGTTTTATTTCACTGTTCGAAACACAGACGCAAACTTACAAATAATATCAAAATTATCACCAGAAACAATGCTAAAATATCCAATAATTAATTAATTATGTTAATTGTGTTTAACTCGTAATGTCTTTGTATCTTTTGTTTCTGTCATGAATAAATATATTTTTCTTTTCTTTTCTTTTTTTTTTCACAAAATTAATTTATCACATATTTTCACACGCTACTTATAAACGATGCCTGAATGCAAATGATTGTGGTTTATAATGTTATTCATAATTTCAAATTATCGGTCATTGTTTCCTGTTACGAAACGAGTGCGAGTAATATCTATCGATCTATTTGAATCGGTTGTTGGCAATTCCGATAAAAAACTGATTCAGAATGTTGGTAATCCCTGTGAAATTCGTGATTTCAACACTTGAAATACCTGCACTTCTTTATTAGCTGCCCGTAAATGTGTGTGTGTCTGCCTGCCTGTGTCTGGTAAATATTAGGAAAGGCCTCGAGGCGAGACAAAAATATTAAACAAGGTACATGTACTAACAAAGCAAGGCAAGTTAAATAAAATTTTGGATACTTAAATGTGTAGATTAGTGGGATTCAAACGCTTCCAAGTACGCTCTATGAGCTCTATCTCAGTGCTCTAAAGTGTGTTACTTTTTTTATTTTTTGCATTTTTAGGTAACTTACAGCCTAATAGTGTATAAGTAAAAAATGGTTAGGTGACATGGCCAATTAAAAGTTGCCGCCTATAGAAGAATATCCCGCCGTTAAAATGTGATTATAGCGTTCTGGGGAAAGCCTAGTAAAATCACAACATGGTAATTACGTAAAAGTACCTACAATGTAATACCAGATTGCAATGAAGGGCACAAAAAAAAACAAAAAAATAGCGCAACTCTGTAAAAATAAATATTCCTGGGTAGTCTAGGAGGCAGACAATCTTGTATGTATAGGAATGTTACCTTTGTGATAGGAGCTTCTAAAGGTAGTCCCTGTAGTTTGGCGAGCGAAGTGCGGCGGAGTCCGTCAGAAGCGACCGAGCGGACGTCCAGAGACCCTCGCCGGATGGAGTGCAAGGAGCCTCGGCCGCGCTCGACCTCCACTACGTTGGTGGGCTCGCAAACGAATACGATGTGCGATGTCGTTCTGTAATAAAAAAAAGATTATAAAGCTGTTTGTTTTTTACTCTTTCCTCTTAAGAAGATTTTGGCGTCGCACGTCTTGTGAATTTGCCAGTGTCAAGTATAGATAAAATCGTTAAACAAGTCCTAGTCACGTCAGTCAGGTAGAGTCAAGCAAAGCTGGTCACGGTCAAGCCAAAGTCATGCCCTAGTAAAGTGATAATATTTATAACACTTATTTATTTCTGAAATATTGTTTTTAATTATAATACTCTAAGATTTATGGAACTTGTGTCTGATAATAAATTCTTTTGAATTTTAGTCCTTATCTTTTCAGTCTGCCAGCTAGCTGCGTATAATTTGCTTACGTCATTTACGTCATGTTTGGTACAGCAAAGGTACGGAATGGACACTGAATAAATCAAGTTAGCCCCAATAACCACTGCAAAGTCGAGGAAACGTGTGACGTACAAACAGCCGTGGAAATCCCTTACCGAAGGTTTAATATTGTTATAATATCATTAACCGCAATATTTAGGATGATTCTAAATCATCCCCAACAACATTCAACCTTGCCGGATCACCGTAGGTTTGTGCCGTAGATTCAAATCTACGGTAAACCGGGAACAGTCTTTCTTGGACGCTCGTACGCCGCGCCTCGCCTTGACTCTGCAGTGGACGTTGGACCTTAGGCTGATATAGTGTAGAGGCGCAAATTGTTACGGACGTAGAGCTAAAGGCATTGTACACCAACTACTGCGACGCTGTAGTTTTTAATACTGAAAACGTCAACTCTTATTAAGAAATCAACACTAATCCAGTTCAAAGTAAAACATTGAATCACGAGCTCTATTCAGTGACATAGCAAAATTTCAAGTAAATAAATTTTAAAATTAAAACCCGCCTTTTAAAATTAAATAAATAAATTTAATATTCGGAACACTTTTTCACACACGGTCATCTGACCCCAAACTAAGCAAAGCTTATGATATGACTGATATACATACATATATAGTTTTAAATACATACTTAACTAGATATAGAACAAACACAAATGTTCATCACATAAATGTTTGTCCTAGGCGGGAATCGAACCCACGCCCTCAAGCTCAGAAGGCAGGTTCACTACCAACTGGACCAACGGGCTATCTAAATCTATCATTAATGCGGCATCCAGCTCATTATTGTTAAACTGTTGGACAGATTATAATTCTTTTTCCGAATAAAAAAAGATGTATATGCATGTGGGTTTTATCAAAATGTGAGTACTAACTCGCCCTTGAACATTTTGAAGTGAGTGGTATCGTTACAATCCTTACATTCATCATCATCATCAGCCAGAAGACGTCCACTGCTGAACATAGGCCTCCCCCTTTAACCTCCTCACTGAACGACCGCCTGCCTTTTGCATCCACTGGATGCCAGCGACTCTTACTATGTCGTCGGTCCATCTAGTGGTAGTGGTAGTCGGTCCTTACATTATCACGAGTGATTAAAAAAAAACTATTATTGGATATAAAAGATTAGACACGAATATTAATTTTTGAAAAAATCTGACCTTTTGTTTATCATCGTCTAAACTTATCGATCAGATTACTATAAAATACGGTACCTAGTTTACTAGAAATATACATTAGAGTACGCGGCGCGAGAGAAAATTAGTGACATGCATTTGTGTCAGTCAGTCAAAGAACGACAGCTGTACAGGAATTTGCGAAGCGATTAACGGCGCGGCAAAAATCGACTAATGTAAACAGGCCTTAATAATGTAGAATGGTTTTGCCCAGGGATGTAACAGAGGTAGTTTTATCGGAACCGAAGGCGGAGTCGGAGTTTTAAATTTGCTTTATCGGAGTCGGAATCGGAGTCGGAATCGGGGTCGGAGGCAGGATTAACGTAACAAAAGTGAAAAAATAATTGACGATAGAGTGCACGTAGTGGGAGTCGGGGGGATTCCCCGCGCGACATGTATGAACCTGTTCATAGCAGTCGACACAGGCCGCCGCCGCTATGCTATGCCTATTATGTCTTCTGTGGTTATGCTTCGACCTCCGATTAAAATCATCGATTTAAAAGTGTCGGAGCCGAAGTCGGAACCGAAGGTGTAATAATAATCGGAAGTTCCGACTTAACGGAACCGGAGTCGAAGCTCCGTAACATCCCTGGTTTTGCCTAATGAATGGCGACGTTGATATCGGGAACGGAAACTCAATAGTGCCTACTTACTTATACAGCATACAATTCATGGCAAGTCACTACACTAAAGTAGGTAGAATAGGGATAAATATTTGATGAGAATTCAGTAGATATTCGTGTATTTACTTACTACGATGTAGGTATTTTGTTAGGTATATCTGTACTATTTGATTGTAGGGAAACTGGCTTGGTTCTCGCGATGTAATTATTTTCGGAGTTAAAATTATGTTGAACTGTACTTTGAAGAGTTAAACTGCACGGTGGTACTAAGCCGAAAGGAGGTCATTGACTTCATTATGGACTCATCTCAACATTATGAACTTGTGTCCATAAGTGCGTTTCAAATATTTAAAATAACTCTGATAATGATTTTTAACAGATTAAAAACTGTGTTGCTTTGTCGTTTTGTCAGTTATGAGAACTAAGCATTTTTATTGTAAAGGTTAGGTGTATTTTGCATTTATATTTTATAAAGTTTTTTAAGCGCTTTTTGTTTCAGTGCGTGTAGTGAAGCTAAGTATCGATACAAACAGCTCAGTTTTACGATACTTTTTAAAATTATTATATATATATAAAATAATATAAAAAAAATTGGCCATTATATTTTCATTTATAACAACTTCCATAGCTCGTTTTAAAACCTGCTTACTTTTCTCATAACCTCCCCTTCGGCTATGCCTTTCGTGTAAAAATACGATTGATCCAATAATACGCATTTCCGATCACAAACGATTTATCGAAACGGGGTCTTTTAATGGCAACCCCTAGTAAGGGCCAAAACACATGCACACGGCACGACGTCGCGTGGTGTCGTGAAAAACTACGACGACGTTTATCGCCGAGATTGACGACATGATGTCATATGACATCATGCATTCATGCATTTTTTTCATTACGATGCACGTCACGAAATTGTCGATACGACGGCGTTCATGGCGTTGTCAACTTAGAAGAAAATAGCCGCATTTGATCTTGACATATGGTCGGCGCCGACGCAGGATTACATCGGCAGTTTTTACGACACGATGTTGTGCCGTGCATTGTAACACAATACTGTATCGTCTCATCAATCTCGACTTAGAACGTCGTAGTTTTTAGGGTTCCGTACCCAAAGGGTAAAAACGGGACCCTATTACTAAGCCTACGATGTCTGTCTGTCTCTCCGTCTGTCCTACCTATTAACGGCTGTATTTTTCGAACCGATAGCCAGTTGAAATTTTCACAGAATATGTAGTGTTACGGCGGATTACCTAAGAAACAATAAAAAAGTCAAAAAGTCAAAACGAAAGGGGGTGGTTCCCTACAACAAACGTATTTTTTACGTATTTTTGTATTACTTCTAATGTAAAAACAGTAATACGTACAAGCGTCAAACTTGGCATGATAATACACACGAAGTATAACAACAATTAATATATAATGGCCATGTGCGAGTCGGTGACAAGTTTCTGTTCATTAGCAAGTTATAACTGGTAATTTCGCTATTGAATTTTGTGGTGGTACGGAACCCTCAGTGCTCGCACGACTCGCACTTGGCCGGTTTATTCACGATACGGCTTCGCACTGTGCCACGATATCGCATCGTAGCACGACGCAACGTAGTGAGGAGTGCATGTGTTTTGGCCCTAATGTCAGGTAATGGGCCTATCTGCGTCAATTCACTTGGAGCGCGACTTAATCTGTTTAGTTGAATGGGGTCGCCACCATCCTATTTTCTAAATATAAACTAACAGCCATCCGTAGAACATACTAGTTCCATTATTTAGCCCCATCTACTAACAAGTTTGTCGGTCTGTACCTCAGTGCAAATTAACGGAAATTCTTCTATCAGCAATTTCAGATCAAAGTAAAGCCATTTGAAAATACTTGATTTATTTCTAGCGGAAAATGTTTTAGCTTTGAGTTTTCTATAACCGACTTCAAAAAGGAGATTTCGTAATTAGACTGTATTTTATTTGTATGTCATCATCATCATCATCAGCCAGAAGACGTCTACTGCTGAACATAGACCTCCCCCTTTAACCTCCACACTGAATGACTGCCTGCCTTTTGCATCCACTGGATGCCAGCGACTCTCACTATGTCGTCGGTCCATCTAGTGGGAGGCCTACCTACGCTGCGTCTTCCGGTTCGTGGTCTCCATTCAAGAACCTTTCTTCCCCATCGGTTATCGGTTCTCCGAGCGATGTGGCCTGCCCATTGCCACTTCAACTTGCAAATTTTAACAGCTATGTCGGTGACTTTGGTTCTTTGTATGTATGTTACGCGATATCTTAGCGGTATGTGAAATGATTTGAATAATTATTTTTTACCCCCGACGCAAAAAGAGGGGGTGTTACAAGTTTAACTGGTGAATATCTGTGTCTGTCTGTAGCATCGTAGCTCCCAAGCGGTTGAATCGATTTAGATTTTTTTATTTGAAAGGTGATTTGATCGAGACTTCTAAGCTAATGATTCAAGTTTTTTTTTTTTTAACATGCGTAAAAAAATATACTTGTTTGTAAATAAGCTAGCCTATAACTATATAACCTGAGGGAAGTCTCATTTATTTACTAGCGACCCGCCCGCACAGCTTCGCACGGGTGTAATTTACATGCGAAGCCGGGGCGGATCGCTAGTTATATATATAAACCTTCCGTGAAAATGTATTTAACCGATGGTGAAAACCGCATCAGAATCCGTTGCGTGGTTTAGGAGGAGTTAGCGGCCATACAGACAGACAGACGCGGAAAGCGACTTCAATTTATATTATGTAGAGAAGATAGAGAAGATAGAGATAGAGATAGAGAAGAGAAGATTAAGAGAGAACAGCGAACATAGTACATTCTTATAAAATAATTTTTTTTATACATATATATATATTTGATTAGAACACCTTTTACACATTCACATTTTAATTTTAAGAAAATATTTCAACTGAGACATTGAAAAATTAGGGAGTGAATCCCGTTTATTCAGTTACATCCATTTTCCCTGAAGACAGTTTATTTTTTTTATAAAAATATTTAATCATTTACTCTAATGGTGTAAGTCGTACACGTACTTACCTATCTCTTAATTAAAAGTTTGAAGATCAGATGAGAAAGTTTGAATGCTTTCTCAAACCGAAATACTTCCTAACTTATGCTTTCAAAACTTTCATTGGTAATTAGGAATGTAGTCAATATTTTAAATATACTGGGATATGAAAGATATTTAACTTAGGTATAAGTTCATCATCATCATCATCATTTCAGCCGTAGGACGTGCACTGCTAGACATAGGCGTCCCCCATCGATCTCCAAAAGGGCCGGTTGGAAGCGGCCTGCATGCAGCGTTTCCCTGCGGTCTCTTTTAGGTCGTCTGTCCATCTTGTGAGTGGATGTCCTACACTGCGCTTACCGGTCCGTGGTCTCCATTCCAGAACCTTTCAGCCCCATCGACCATCCGTTCTGTGTGATATGTGCCCTGCCCACTGCCATTTTAACTTGCTAATCCGGTATAAGTTCGCTACTAAGCAAATCTCACAAACTTCTAGTACCTTCTCTACCTACCTACGCAATTAGTATTACCTTAGTGGTTTTTAAATGCTGTTAACTCCTATTTTTATACTTTTATACAATTTTTTTTTTACTATACTGCTAAACCCCTTAACGGAAAAACTTGGGATTTTTGGACCAATGCAAGAAATAGACGCGACGTCACGTAGGTATCAATGAAACGTGAAACGACAATGAAACGATGGTCAGATTCTGTAAGACACAAAGGCTTATCGGGCAGGGCACTTTAAAAGAATAGATGACACCAGTGGCCTTACGGCTAACTCTTAACGCGGGCTCGAATTAGCGCTAAAACAGCGCAGTTTGGAAAATCACGCGAACGTGAACTTTAACGCGCCGAGATACGGTTTGCGGTCACGCAAATTTTCTCATCACCTAAACAGACTCGCTTAAAACATATAGCCGTAAAAAACCATCACCAACCACCTGTCAAAACCATCTCAAAGTAGACCTCGCAACAGAAAAGACCCAGAGGAAGTACCTGGAAGCGGTGGAAGGATTGTGTCAAGGATATCTGCGAAGTATAGGCAAGAAAATCTTGGCAAAGGTAGGCCAGAGATAGGAAATGGAAGAAAACACTGATGGGGGCAAGTCCCATAACGGGTTGTAGCGCCAAAGAAAGTAAGTAAGAAGTACTACCTACCTGGTGAGGCCAATGGTAGCACCACGGCACGGCAGCAGAATCGGGTCAGCTGCAGCCCTGCGTCGCAGCGTGACCGGTGCTTCCCAGTCTCTTGCACCGCTGCCAGCCAGTCGCAGGGCTTCGCCCCCCGCGGTATCAGACAGCGGCCGCGGGCCCTCATCTGCACGCCATCCCAACACCCGGCACCACGACTTGTTAGTCAGCTGTTGGAAGAAATTTCTATTATATTATGTTGATTTCATATGAATTGCTTAGAACTGTAATAAAATTAATAAAATTAATTAGTAATTTGATAAATGGACACTAATCCAAAGTCATATTTTAAAAAAGTTTTTTGCAGGTCGTTGGTGAGAGCGACCGTCACGCTTGCCCAGGAAAAACATTTTCTCTTTTTTAACGAAAAAGAAACAGCATCACTGTTGCTTTAGCATTGCTGCTACGACAATGTTGCTACAGCAATGTTGTTACAGCTATGTTGCTACACTAATGTTACACCCTAACATAGAAGACTCACAAGTATCCTCTGGTGGTCGTCAGTGATAGCAACGAGGTCGCGGCAGCGGTCGGTCGCCGCAGCCAGCGCCGCCACGGCTGCGATCTGCGCACGCGCCGCAGTCGCCGTCGCCCGCGCTTGCAGCACCTCTGCGCACCACGCTGTTGCGCTTAACGTCTCCACCATCACCTATAACAATAACATTAGTATCACATCACATCAGACTGAATTATTATGCATGTGAAAGTTTGTGTGTCCACACTCAACTCCGTAATGGCTGCACGGATATGGATGAAATTTGGTATGGACAGTTTTTATGCCCTGGATTAACACATAGGCTTTTTATCCCAAACAATAACAGCTCCTGTAGGATACCGGGTGAAACCGTGAGGCGCTGCTAGTTTATCATTATTATTTCATAAAATTCTCGGATCCAGCCCGGTCATTTGTTAGGCGATGGTGGAGCCGAAACCAACACCAAGACGCCATGTTGAATACAAAATACAATTAATATGGAATGTGTAGGTATAACATGGAATATCAAACTATTGTACAATCATCATCATCATCATTTCAGCCGTAGGACGTTCACTGCTGGACATAGGCCTCCCCCATCGATCTCCAAAAGGGCCGGTTGGAAGCGGCCTGCATCCAGCGTTTCCCTGCGGTCTCTTTTAGGTCGTCTGTCCATCTTATGGGTGGACGTCCTACGCTGCGCTTACCGGTCCGTGGTCTCCATTCGAGAGCCTTTCGGCCCTATCGGCCATCTGTTCTGTGTGCTATGTGCCCTGCCCACTGCCACTTCAACTTGATAATCCGGTATTACACAGTATTGAATTTAAAAAATCTGCTGTGGATGTGATAGCAGGATCTATAGGATGAGATACTATTATAATTATCATCATTAGATAAGGTCAATCTATTCGAGTCACAAGCCACACAGACTCGATGACTGGCAACGTAGTGACTTTACCTGGTCTATAATGTCTGGCCACATACATTCAAAAAGCCACAAAAGAAAATGTTGATTAAAAAAAAAATTATAAAAAAATATTGATCAAACGCCCGTTTCTCCGCAGAGCTATTTTCCACGCACATTTCTAGGAAACCACTCAGTGGGAGTTAGGGAGGTGATATACGTGGTGTGTCTCTAGACAACGGACATATTTGAGGATATTTGTATTCCTCATTATAAACAACTTTTACTATGGAACCAATACACAAATAGCAAAAAAAAAAAAAAACTGCTGTTCCATAGTTTTTTTTATTCACACTCAAATAAATGTATGGATAAAGCTGTTTTTTGCGATTACAGGGTTGGTCTCAAAGTAAACCATAATGAGTACAATGATATCTTCCAATATGTTCGTCGTTTACAGATACAACCCATCTAATAGGGAAAAAAAAGGTTCTATTAAAAAAAAAAAAAAAAACCCTTTTTGGTTTTGAATAAAACAAATAATGTTAAAGCCATTTTTATCATGAAATTTTGATATATACCTACTTTTTATCCAATAAGTGATTAACTTTTTTTTTTATGTGCGAGCGAGCAGTTTCTGGCGGCAACTGAGCTCTTAAATTATTATATTTGTGCATCTATTTTGTACACATAAAAAATTGCTCTTTGAGAAGCTCTAAAATTTCAATAAACAAGTATCTCAATCAGTTTTGATGTATTTGTTGAAATGAATCCGGCTAAAGTTAGCTTTCTCAAATATTAACTTTCAATTAGCCTGCTAAAAGGTTAAGGGATCTTTTCAGAAGAACCCTTTTATATTGATTCAATATAGGAGTAGAATATCTGATTTAAAGCGTAGATTAAGAAACTGCAGATATAACTCAAAAGATCGTAATATACTCTCAATTTATTCAGTTTCTGTGTGCAATTTGTAAGTATATACCTAAGAAATGATGTATATATATTTAAGTCTAATTACAATAATTATTAAGTGAATCTATGTTATTCTTTTGAGAAAATAAATATCTCAAACCATAAAATCTTTTTAAAAGAATTTTTATTTTGTAGCCACGAAGATATTTAATTTTATTATGCAAAACCAATGAAAGCAAAAAACCAAATAATATAAAGTGACCAAAAAAAATTAGTATAAAAATTCATATATTGTTATATTCCTTTATTGTTTTTTCATAGACTAAAAATATACTTATATCCTTATTTTATCTGCTTCTTTTTAATTTGTAATTAAAGTTTTTGGGTCCATCTTTCGAAGCAGTTTTTCTATTCAGGGTTGGAGGGATAGCCTCTTTAATTTATTACTCTACAGTATAATTTAAGAGTGAGATGAAAACTTTAAGAGTTTAAGTTAAAGTTTACTTGAACTCGAAGTTTACTTGAAGAATTTTAGAAAAAGGGTTGGCCCTTTTGCTAAAATTCTTTGATTATTAATTACTAATTTGCACTTTATTTTCACAAATTTTATAAATGTAAATGAATTGAGCGTGGTCTTAATGATAAGTGTAGGTGCTTGCAATCGTAAATCTGAATTTCCATTGCTTGTAAAGTTTTAGGTTTTTGCACAAAGGTTATAATTATACACTCTCTCCTGAAAGGCCATAATTAAGGTTAAGCGCAATCAGACTCTGTAACAACACGCATTGCTATTGCATATGCTTCCAAGGCGGGAAAAGAGCTTATATCATAAACATTACCTATTTGTTAATAAGTAACAATACAAAATAATGTACAACGCGGATGGGCAGCGTTCGGGAAATTGCGTGATATTATATTCTCGTCAAAAATACCACAGTGGCTAAATAACAAAGGTCTTTAACTAATGTGTGTTGCAAGTGATGACATATGGTCCTGAGACGTGGTCCTTAACTGCTAGCCTTTTGGAAAACTCAAAGGGGCAACTTAGAACTATGCTCGAAGTTTCTTTGCGCGATGAAATCCGAACGAGGATATTGCCGAAGAACCACAGTCACTGACAAAGCTGCCAGGTAAGTGCCAACACTTGCTACTCACCTACCATAGAAAATCGATGTTTAAAACTTTTATAATTTTGGCAGAGCCACGGAAACTTTTCTATTTGATAGTCTATTGCGAGTTCAAAGCAGGGGCGAGACGCACTCAGGAAACTTTTAGTCTCAGCTTGCTCGTTATAAAGACCTCTACAGACTCTTACGAGAAGCAGCGTGACGGCTCGTCGAGACTTCTTTCAAGGATCCTACATTACAAGGGGTTTTGTAACATACCTACCTACTCTTTATATAAGTATTTCAACAATAGCTTGTAACGTGCCGAGCGTACGTTCATTTTCTGGAGAAAATAAATAAAGAATCTGACCAAAGTGAATGAAAGGAATGAAAAAAATTGCGTTTATTTACATCAGGCAAATGCCGAATCTGACCAAATCGTCCCTTAACTGCTTAACTGTCATAAATATAAAGGCTGTACTGTCGTGATTTCTCGCCATGATTATTGAGAGGCGACAGTTAATACACCTCGTAGATACGTATACTTAGCCTATGATACACCTAGTAAAATATAAGAAATGTCAAATGCCAAACCTTAAGTCTGCATAATCTGTGTTTTTATCTTTCTTCTGGCAAAGAAAGTCAAGTCCGCCAAAGGACTTCAACAAATTTATATTAATTATAAAATATTGTTTTTGGATCATTTATCAAACACTCGTATCCGTTTGTAGACGCTTACGAAAAAGTCGATCGATTTGTGACGATGTAAATTAACATTGCCTTCTATTTAATTTTTATGACAATCTAAACATCGAATTCATGTAAGCTACAAAGGAGGATGTGAGTTTTCTTTACTCACAGCATCAACGTTCTCGAGAATTCTCGCAAGCACCTGTAGGAACCTTTAGGAAACAAGACAAAGCGGGTCAAGGACAAGGTTTCGGGAGGATTAGTAGGTAAAGGAACGAAGGCAGTCAAGAGACGCAGTATATGCTGTCTCTTTTGTTTAGGATTTTATAGGTTACGAGTCCGATATATTTGAAAGGTTTTCGTGATTTATAGGAACAAATTTAAGATTAGAAGCCCATTCATCATTTGAAAACTTTGATCCATAGGTAAGGTATAGGTATTTAGTCACAGTCAGAGTCAAGTTAAGTAAGTCACGGTCAAGTCAAACTTATGCCCTGTAAAGTGCTGGGGACTTCACAAGAGGCTCCTATGGAGTTTTGGAAACTACACGAAAAGACACGTTTCACCTCGTTATATCACTTGTCCACACTCGAGCACGTTTACGAGCACTTAATGAATAATAATTATTAACACTCAAAAATACATAAGTTTAGGAAAATAATAGCACAAGTCGACATGTTTTTTCAACGTTGGCGCCAAAAAAAAACTCGCTCTACGTGAATAGGTTAGTGTTGCTAGCAAAAAACAAATTTCTTTCTAAAAGATGAAACCTCACATTATTTTTTTGATCATATTTCGCAAGCGGTACACCTCAACAAAATTGATTCCTCACTTTATTTTAAAAGGATTCCGTCCATGAATGTTCGACAAAAATATTTTTTTCATCCCCACTTTTTAGATCTTGTATTTATGACGACGTCATTTACCCAGTGACCATCGTGCACCTTTGATTATAGACAGATACAAAAAAAACGTACAAAGATACCCAGCTACATTGGGGTGTAGCCGGGTTATATGAGATTGCATCCACTAAAACCCCCTCGGTGGCCAGCCTCTGTGCCAGACGGAGGGCACCGGGATTTCCATAAGAACATACCGCACTTCTACCACACTGCCAGAAGAAACATCCCCGGGAATTGAACAGAGCATTTCCATTCCTTTCCTTTACAACGGTGTGGGCCACACCGCGCCGTTGTCTTCCTGGGCTCGCTGAATAGAAAGCCAGATCCCCAAATCTGACCACTCACAAGCCTAAAGGCCCCATTTTAGTAAGCCCTGAACCTATTGGACACAAATTTTGTCAACACCTCCTTAGTCAAAATCGGTTATGGCGTCTAAACGCCAACACACCCTAATCACAATACCCTTCTTTTTGCTTTGCGTCGTTAAGGAAAAACGGAAACTAAGCTCAGTATTGCCCTCAAATCCCACGTCTGTTCTATTTCCGCACAGACAATGTGCTCGTATCCAAATTATGGATCTGTATGCACGGAAGGAGGACGACGAGACTAGAGACCATTACCTGGATAGACCCCGCGCGTACGTCAAATTGTTTGACTCAGCGTGCCGCATTTTTTGTGTATAATGATGACGTCACGAGAGCAGAGACATAATTTATTTTGTGGGAAAAAACACAATAAACAAAAGAAAGTAAAACATTAAATTTAAAATAAATAAAAAAGATTTTATTGTATTTTTTGGCACCAACCGGCTCTAACTCAGCAAGATGCCAGTAGTAACAACCGGCGCTGGGCAATGTAGTGGTAGTTCAACTTCATTTGCATGGCCAACTGCTTTTGAAGAGTTTTTACAGTTACTATAGCACAATTTGACGCGCTGACGGCCGGTTCAACTCTGTGGTAGCGCGTATGGTTCATGAGAAGGTCCGGGGTTTAATTCCCGAGCGGACAAATGTTTGAATGATTAATTTAAATATAACCGACACGGAATCCTTGTATAGCTATGAGTGTGAAGCATTATTTATTTAACTACACAAGCGGTTCAAAAGCGGTGAAGGAAAACATTGCTAGGAAACCGGTACGTCCAAGAACCTCAACCGTTCAAAGCCATATTACATTCACCAATATGCACTGGACCAGCATGGCATATTTGGGCCCATTCTCTCTCTATAAGATAGCCTGTATCCGAACAGTGGGAACATGATAGGCTGATATTCATTTGATGATTGTCAAGACGACGGAGATTGAATTGAAGTATGCAGCGTGTTAGTTGGAGAATTGATCCAACTTATAGTCCGCATTCCGAATTATTTGCATTGTTTTGCACTCTATATAAATTTATACTGAGCAGTGGGCCGCACGACGCGGCCGCTGTCGCCGGTCGCGGTCGCCGAGATCGACAGGCCAAAGGTATGTAAATTAGAACTCACGGTGTCTATATTGATAAAGTCTCTGACTGGAGCCGACGCTGAAATAAGTGGCCTATTTACATAAACGCACTGGTTATTATGCAAAGGCGGTAATTTAAGTCCGTCTGTCGTTTATTATTGCAGCTTGTAGAACACGGCGGGGAGTTGTTACTACTATGCCTGACTAATAGAGTACAATTGGGCCTAAATGATGCGGGGTGGTGGTGTGGCAGAAAAAAAGGTGTGCTTCAGATCACATGAGAGAAGTGAAAACTTCATCAACGTTGACTATATCTCTTTTGCTCCTTTAGCCGAATTTACCCAACCAAGTATCGGCGCGTTACGGTCAAGCGAGCTCAGTGCTTTTTCCCCATCCCGAAAAGTGCCAAACGTGCCAAAAATAATAATCGCTTCAAACATAATTTAAATGTCAGCCTGATATCGCGATAAGTAGGAGGAAAATGCGCTGCAGATATGGACGCGTCGGATAACCACCTTAAATTTTGATGGACGCACTACAATCATCATCATCATCAGCCGGAAGACGTAGACACTGCTGAAAATAGGCCTCCCCCTTTAACCTCCACACTGAACGACAACCTGCCTTTTGCATCCACTGGATGCCCGCGACTCTCACAATGTCGTCGGTCCATCTAGTGGGAGGCCTCCGTTGCGTCTTCCGGTTCGTGGTCTCCACTCCAGAACCGTTCTTCCCCATCGGTTATCGGTTCTTCGAGCGATGTGGCCTGCCCATTGCCACTTCAACTTGCAAATTTTAACAGCTATGTCCGTGACTCTGGTTCTTTGGCGCACTACAATACGGTTTCCATATTTTGAAAGCCCCCTGCCCAGCCAGAGGCCTCACGGCTACCTCTTAGCGCGGGCTTGAAACAACGCAGTGCGGAAAATCACGCGAACGTGAACCTTAACGCTTCCTCTGTAATTCATTGTGTTGAGAATGTCTTGAAACACATACACACCTATAGACCCAGAGCTTGATAAGACATAAGTATAAATTGGAAATTTTTAAATCCTCTATAATATTCAAACAGCTGAAGCCGTTTTCTTGAATCATAGTTAAGTACACTCTCATAAAAATCAACTTAAAAATTAAACCAAAATCGGTTCAGCCGCTTGCGAGCTACGATGCCACAGACACAGATACACACGTGAAACTTATAGCACCCCTCTTTTTGCGTCGGGGATTAAATATTTATATTCATGAAATTGCTTGTTATTAGTGTGGTCTTCCATATTTCAGTTTAATTTAATTTCTTTTCATCACATAAAATTTCAATATTAACAAGCCGAAGTAAAATTTATTGGCTAATAAGAAACGCGTGAAAATTGTTTGTCGGGCGTAAAATACGATATTTTATGTAGGTGTAAAATGTAAGCCTTGGGAGGTATTTATCACGATTCGGACTTAAAATGAAAAACATGTTCTGCCTTTAAATCAATTGTTGTTATGATATTTACATCATGCAGAAAATGTTGACCATAAAATGGAGTCGTATTTACATATCACTAGATCTCATATTTGCACGAAAATTTTGTGGCATTCGAAACGCACTTTCAACGCAATTCACTTTGGGAAGAATATCAAGTTTTGTAGTGGTTTTAAAAAGCCCTTTTTACTATTTGACTCTGTAAAAGAGGACTCTTTGTATAGAGCCCTCTTTCGTTCAAAACCCGCCCGGGAAAGTACCCCTTTGCCAGTTATTCAACCGCTAAGCAGTAGTATGCAAAAATTACTGTGTTTCGCATTGAAGGGCAAGTTTCCAGTGGAATTACTGGGCATAAAGAGATTAAACATCAAATATCTCAGACGAACGCAGTAATAAAGTTTTGCGTTATGGGTAGTGCTTAGTTGTTAAGGGCAAGCACGACTCTCAACTCTCTCAACGAGCGTCTTGTTCGTTTCGTCACATACGGCCAGAATACTGGGTGCAGCGATCTCGCTCGCGCATTTGATTGTTTTTTAAAATACAAAATAACTGTCTATTTTTGAAAATGGCTCAGATAATTTTACGACGTTAATATTTCAAAATATTTAGTTTTTTTTTCTTTTGTTGTTTTTAATTTTTGTTTGGACTGAAAACATTATGTTGCAACGAAAGAGCGGTCTCTCCTAGGTAATACAGGTTGTCAAAACTTAACAGAAGTGGCCCTGTAAAATAAAAAATAAAAAAAATTACAGAATAATTAATTGAGGATCAAAATAATCATCTATCATTTGTTAATTTATTAATTATGGTATGGGTCGCGTAGCCCGAAATATTTTTTTTTTTTTTTTTTTTTTTCATAAAACAATGAAATTTTAATTTCTATACTTGGAAGTCAAAACTGTACGTTCGTATGTTTATACCAAGGACTATCCGTACCCACAGTAATAAGTTTACTCATGACACGACAAAATATTAATATCCTATAAAACAAACCTCTCGTTTCTCATAGGTATGCCATTGAGCTTTACGATTATTTAGGTTATCATCCCACGGGAGAACTCAGGTGTGTCGGGAAGGTAGAGCACAAGTGGCACGCCATTCTTGAACGAGGAGATATGATGCCTTCATATTTTCTTGGTGGAGAAAATAAATATTAAATGAAGGTGAAGGAATTACTGTGATGTTCTAAATACTGAAGGAACGTCCTCGTCAATGTAGAGACGAACTTTAAAACAATTTTGGTTGTTTTGAATCTTGACTTGTAGAATACTTTTATTAAACTTAAGACATTACAGTCGTTTTTGAAAGAATAATACTTCGCGCATACATAAATGCATAAAGCGCTTAATTTTGTTAGTTAAACTGTTATTTTTTTCCAAGAAATTTAATGGCACGCGTAAAACTTATTTTAGCGTTTTTTTTTTAATATATAGTGATTAACTACGATTTTGTTACCATTAATGTAGACCTGTTAATGCCTGTTTTTTAATATACTCAGTGTTAGTATAAATTATTTTGCAGTTAATTTTAGATTTAAAAAAAGTATAACTATCCATTGAAAAACACATTACGTCTAACGAAGTATCGGAGTAAGGAACAAAAAACTAATAAACATTAATATAACTGTACAATACAGGGTTATACAGAACAGTGGCAATAATCTCTAATTGTACTCATGAAAATTAATATGAAAAACTTTTACTATGGAATTATACTTGAAATCATGAAAAAAAAACTAGCAACTTTTCCTTAGACAAACGTCATTCACAATCAATGAATGGAACCCATGTGTATGGAACACATGTCATGATATTTAACTTTTTTTTCGCAAGTTTAGGTTTGGTTCTGTAGTAGAAGTTATTCATAATGATGAGTACAATAACCTCCTTTCAGTTTAGTGCCATTGTTCTGTGTAAGTTCACCGTTCTTCTAAGCCGAAATGAGGTCATTGAAAGACCTTCTTTCGGCTTGCAACCACCGTTACGTGTAAACCTGTATAAAAAAACTTTATGTCTAACTTATCTACTTTGTGACATAAGAGTAGTAGGCATCTCAACCGCAATAACACCTACATTCACAGCCTACATTGGAGTTTCCGAAATAACGTTTATCAGAGTTATGGAATTTTGATTTCGGAAATACAGACCGACCGAATACAGATTTTGCAGGATGTAATTTAATAAATTCACATAGTTTATAAACTCTTAGTCATAGAAACAACTCTTACCCTGTTAAATCCCGCTTCTAAATATGGCAGCACTGCAAAGTCATCTTTGAGATAAGCACTGAAACAAAAGAAAAAAAATTATGGTTAAGAAGATATTAACAAAGAATCCTGGAACACTTTTAGAAATAGTACCAGTTTATGAAGTATATAAGTTTTGTGTGTTTTGTCAACAAAATGAATTTACGTAGAACAATAAAAACTTTTTTGGCAAAATGAGTTTTCATGGAACAATGATTAGTTTTTACAAATATTTCTCGTATTTATTTGTTGAGGAACACGATTCTACCAATTTTTTTATTTAAGGCCCAGAATATGGTGCTCCTCTACATCACTCGCACATTTGACGTTATTTTTAAATAGCGTTTATTTTTGAAAAATGTGCTTAGACGACGTTACTATTTCTAAATATTTAGAACAAATTTTTGTTATACAATATTTTTTAAATAACCCCAATAGAATAAACCGTTTTCCCATTTATTCTGGCCATTATAGTCGCTAGTAATCGTTTAATGGTATGCGAATTACCCCAAACTATTTATATAAATATTAACGTGACATTAAATACTTTGAAAGCTTTGGCGGTAACTGAGAATTTATGGACTCGCATAATATGCAACAGAGCATTATGAAAAATACTGGAAATGGCTACCCCGTCAGCCCACATTTTCATTAAAAAAAGAGACGAAAATAAGTATATTATGCAATTACCCCCCTATTAATAAACGTAGAGTAGCCTCGGAATAGTTACACCGCCTTTTGTCTTTTTCGATCGAGTTCAAAATTTGAAAGAGAGAAAAAGACAAAACATGGCGTAACTATTCCAAGACTACTCCACGTTTAGTAAGTGAATAAAGGACTCTCAAATTATCTCTATGTCTATTGGCCATAAATGCTTTCGTTGCTGGCCGCTGTAGGTACTATTAAAATTACCTAAAACAATCTAACTGGGTAATAAGTAACCACAATATTTATGATACTTATCGCTGAGGAACAGTTACTTGATATACCTTCCATGACCCTTAATTTAATTCGCCAAACCAACATCCCTTTCCATTTCAAAGCCCCAGGTTCAAAGGCATTGGAAGGGACAATGTTTTCAGTTACAAACAATAATAATTATCTTATCTCATTGTTATGTTCAACGTTTCAGGTTATTTGTCGAACGTGACCCTTTCGACAACGCTTATTATAAAAACTTCTTTTGTGCAGAATCTTTAGTGTATTCCCTTTTGCGTCGCTTTAAGTACAATAAGGTATTTGGAATATATTATATTACTTTGTTGAAATTTGTTTATATTGCTAATTAAGCCTAACCCGTTCCCTTAGTGCACTTTGTCGACAGTTTGACCCGGCATCCTTAGGACGTACAATGATCTTTCGGCTTAGTACACTCTATAATGCGTCACCCAGTATTTCTATTCATGTTACCTATAAGTAATCCTAAAGTGTGAAACATCAAATATAAAAAAATATATAAATGCTTTAGCTGTATGTCATAACACCGAGTGAAATTGAGATATCTACTCCTCATTAGGGTTCCCGTCATAGCGTGTCAAGTAACGGCCCCAGCTGGAAGCTGACTGGTGTCAAATATACGGCACGCGTCACGTCATCCCGCATGATTGGGAGTCCCTAACCCCCTCGGAATGAAGGTATTGTAAAGTTTACGCAAAGCTGACTTACAACAGAACACCGTACCACGCGATAAAAAAAAAAGTACTGTTTTCACGACTGGATCCTTTAGTTGGAAAAAATAATAAGGTTTACAAGGTAAAACAAGTCATAGTCACATTCAGAGTCAAGCAAAGTAAGTCACGGTCAAGTGAAAGTCACGTCCTAGAAAAAAATATGGAGACTTTAACAGAGGCTGTGGAGTTTTAGGAAACATCACGAAAATACAAGTTTCATCTCATTAATAGCAACTTGCCTACACTCGAGCACGTTCAAAAACATTGAATAAACAATAATCCACCATTGTTACACATTAACAATCGAAATAACACAACTTTAGAAAAATAATACTACTATGAGACGCCATGTTTTTTTTACAGTTATTTAAGTTTTTACCTACTTCAGTTTTTACGTTTAGCAGTATACCTATTGAAAAAAGTGGGTGAAATATGGAAACATTTGAATACAAACTATAGTTGTACTAATGCATATCTCCCTTGTTTGTGTGATCTGAGGTTATAACAATACCTCCTTGTTAACTCAGAAAACACCGTGTACCTACAATAGGTACCTACTTAGATGTTTTCGCAAACAAGCCTCATATTTCGACGGAAGATCCCTATTGATAACCTATTGAAAGAGGGTAAAGTATACGAAATGAGCGTGAAAAGGCACTTTTCGCCTCGTTACGGAGGCTTTTTCATGGAAAACCTAAATAATCGATCGTAAACATGCGTAAATAATGAAATACTTTCATACCCCTACACGTGGGTAAGTACTTATGCTCTCATGCTTTTATCAATTACACTCACTTATTACCTAATAACATAGTTAGAAAATCCTTGTTTTTGTTATCGATCACTCGATCACTTTAATAATTTGGACTTGACCGTGACTTACTTTACTTGACTGTGACTATGACCTGTTTGATGACATTTTTTATAAAGTAAATGCACAGGACGTGCTACGCCAAAATTCCTTTTCATAGATATCGTGAGGAAAAGTTTGAGATACTTTTCTCACGATACCTTTTTAATTTTTTCTACGAGATATATATTTTTTTTTAATTGCGTGAAGATACGTCAATTAAGTTATTCATGGTGCAGCTATATTATATTATTATTTCTCGTAAAAACAAAGATGTTGTGATAAATTGCCATTGCTATTGTATGGATATCGTTGAATGCGGCGCAGAAAAGAAAGCGCTTCTATCTGTCGCGAGTGAATTAGCTTATTCCAGGCAAGCATGCTACATCGTAGACCGCTTCATTGTTAAGCATCAGGCAGTCAAACGCAAGCCTATTATTCTATTTAAAAAGTGCAGACTTCGACAAATATGTTCAATCGAATTGCACAAATATTTGCAACAGATATAACAGTATTTGGATGTAATCAAATAATTTTACACCAACATATTCAACGCACAGTTGTTCCGAATTGCACCAAACGTTTCACATTTTTTACTTTTATTTGATACATCCACCACGTTTGGTTGTTAAATTCAATTTGTGGAAGAGAAAACAATAACAGTAAAACTTCCAGGTTTTTATTGTCGATTCCAATAAAAAATAGAAGGAATTGCAATGAAAAACTACATTAAAATATATAAATGGAAACTAAAAATACGTTAACGGGATGCAATACTGGAAAATACGTTTTTGAAATACCTTCCTGCACGGTTATTAAAGTAATTTTACGCTAACGGAATTCTTAAAAGAAGTCTTTGTACTATCTAGGCGTTTTGCTTTAAAGTCGGAAAATTTCGAAACGAGATTACGTTACTGGTGAGGAACGAAATGAAAAATCATTCCAGATAAATTATACAAAATAAACCGGCCAAGGCGAGTCGGGCTCGCACATTGAGGGTTCAATACCACCACAAAATACCTACAGCCATCAGTTATTGTTCAGGCTTAACGCCTTCCAAAATAGTTGAAACAATTGCTACGCAGTCACATTTTTAACACTTTGCTACAGTGACGCTCGAGTAGGTATAACACAATTATAACTTGGTAATGAACTGAAATTTGTCACCGACTCGCACTTGGCCATTATTTTTTATTTGTGGTTATACTTTAGAGTGTGTACCTACTATAATTGTATCAAGTTTTACGCTTGTATGTATTACCGTTTTTACATTAGAACTAATACAAAAATACGTTTAAAAAATACGTATACATATACGTTTGTTGTATGGGGACCCCCTTTCATTTATACTTTTAGACTTTTTAAATATTTCTTAGTTAAACCGCTGTAACATTACATATTCTGTGAAAATTTCAACTGGCTACCTATTACGATTCGAAAGATACAGCCGTGGACAGACGGAACTTGGAAGTTCCAAAAACAGATTGGTTTATGATAAGAGAAAAGTATGTAGAATATTGAACCACTTGCGCCAGTCGACGGTTTGAAATAAAAACTGACTCGTATAAAGAGCACTGAACCATAGTAACTCTTTGATCCCATGACGTCTGCAAAATGGCGGCGTTATTTTACGCGGTTAAACACGCACGCAAAAGTTGAACGTGTAAGCTTTTGTGGCATCAAAGCTCAATAGAATGTTGTAACGATTAAACCTATTGCTTCAACTGCATGCAGGTTCTAATGTAAATTATTAACTTTTTAGTTAATTTAACCAGGAAAAAACATGTGGCCGGATCCATTGAGGAGATGTGCGTATTCAATGTATAATGCGTTCAATTCACAGTTTATTTATTACTAGCGACTCGCCCCAGCTTCCCTTGGGTGTAATTTACGTGCGAAGCCGAGGTGGGTCACTAATTATATGTATATAAACCTTCCATGAAAAATTATCTAACTGATGGTGAAAATCGCAACAAAATCCGTTGCTTGGTTAAGGAAGAGTTACCGAAGAGAGATGAGATAAGAAGAGAAGTGTTCGTAGACGTGCTCGGGTGTAGGAAAGTGATATAACGCTCTGAAATATGTATTTTCGTGTTGTTTCCCATGGTACCATAGAAGCATCTTGTAAAGTTTCCACCACTTTACTATGGCTTTGACTTGACAGTGACTTACTTTGCTTGACTCTGATTGTGACTGACATGTTTGACTACATATTATCAAACTTGATAATAAATTATACTTGACACTGGCAAATGTACAAGAGTGCGACGCCAAAATCTTGGTAAGTCAAGTAATGTAAGTCACGGTCAAGTCAATGTCATGCCCTAGTAAAGTGGTTGAGCCTACACTATAGAGGTTTCTATGGAGTTTTGGAAACAAAATGAAAATAATTACATGTTTTGTTAGGCTTGTATCTTTCTTAATTTTTAATTTCGTTTTCGGTGATCGGCTTATTTGTGGTCAGCTTTTTTTATAAAACAACTAGCTGTTGCCCGCGACTTCGTACGCGTAAACTGTCATATAAACTGTCAACCCCCTTTTGTCCTCTTTAATTCGGCCCTTTCGCAAAATCCTTTTTTCTTCTTAGCGGACCTCTACACCCCATAAGGAATCTACCTGCCAAATTTCAGCTTCGTAGGTCAAGTAGTTTTCGAGATTTCGTGATGAGTGAGTGAATGAGGAAGTGAATGAGTGAGTGAATTTTGCTTTTATATATATAGATAAAAATTGTCAGGTAACCTATTGGCAATAATAGACGTCTTTTTTAATACTTCTACACTAAGTCCAACGTTTTTAAACCAGTAAACACGCCGGAAAGCTCTAGCGGTAGGATGAATTACCTCCGAGACTCGCACGTCCGGCCGGCGATTTAATTTCAAGCCAAGATAAATTGAATTTGCGGTCAGTGGCTAAATAGGTTGTTCACGCGAGAAAAACCGAGATCAGACATCGCCTCGGTAGATATAAAGAGGGTTAATACTAGGTAATTACTTACGTGGTTTATTGAAGACAGAGCATGCAGAGTAATTGAAAAAAGTTTCATGAAAATGTAAAAACAAGGGCCTGTATACCGGAATCAGCGAACTCGCTCGCGCAATTGATGTTTTTTTAAAGATATAAAATGATCCATTTTGTTCTTTGTTCTTTTAAGCCCCAGAATATGGCGCGCCGCTATCTTACTGGTACATTTAATGTATTAAAAAAAAAAAAAAGTTACTGCTTAAGTTTATTTTTACGTTATTTCAGTCAGGGCATGATGAAAGGAGTCATCATGGACGTCGTCCTTTTCTTAATGATAGAAATTTTATTGAGAACTAGCTAATTTTAATGTAAACCTTTTTTTTTACACCTTGGGTTACATTATTGGAGTTTTAGTAAGGATCCCTATTTTTTTTGAAAATATAATTTAGTCTATGTCACCCGAGGATAGTGTAGCTTCCCAACAGTGAAAGAATTTTTCAAATCGGTACCGTAGTTTCGGAGCCTATTCAATGCAAACAAACAATCAAATCTTTCTTCTTTATAATATTAGTATGGGTAAAAATGGACAATTACACTAACATTTCTCACACAATATTTTAAACTAAAATAGATTTCCTACTAAAAATAAATATGAAATTATAAACTTAAAATAATAAATACAACAAACTGCTGCAAACAAACAAATTTGTAACATAAAACTGGTATGTTATAAAATTGTCATCATAGTCATCGGCTTTTTGCCGTTCTCCCATTGGTTAGTAAATTTATCACAATACATCAAAACCAAAGATCTTGTATATACCCTAAATCAAAACACTTTCGTTGGGTACAGTTTTAATATAAAATGAAATACACCAGCGCCTCTAGCGGAGAAAATACGATAAACCGAAAGGACATCTGAAAAAACCCGTCGTCAAACTGTTTGAACCAAGCATAAAACAAACGCGAATATCTTGTTCAAATAACGAGGGATCCTTTTCGAGGGGTTTATAAGTGTTTTATGTTAAAACCATTTACCGTTGTACTCCACATGAGCTGTGTGAAAGGGTGCAATCAAACGTACCTACATCATCATCCCTTATCTTTACAGCTACAGTATAAACAGTTACCAGTAATAAGTAATGATTAAGTAAATAAGTGACTTAAAATATATAAAAAATATACTCCGACTGCATTGTACAAATAGTATGTACCTAAGTAAATGAAAACTAACAGCGGCGCGCTGCGTACTCGTAGTAGACAAAGCTCTTTCATACCGCTTTATCTCGTAAACAACTGAATATTTAATAGTAGTTTTAGTGTGTCTTGAAATCTGTTGAGTTAGATCTACATAATGATGGTAATATTGACCCGTTTGGCAAAGTTTAATTACTATTTTTCCCTTTATTTTTTTCACCCTGACGACATCTTGAATTCTTCTATCCTTGTCACTTCCACTATTAAAACGATTCAAATGACACCTCACATGTAGAAATCCATTAAGCCGTTTAGGCTGTAGGGCGTGCCAAAGAAACCATACATACATATATGTATACATTATATACACACACTCGAAAAACATAACCCTCTTTCTTGCGCATTTAGGTAAAAAAAATAGGCAGTCATGGGGACTGCCAACAGAAGTGAAAACTTAAACCTCAGTCTGACGCAGCACGTCACATTAGCATGTCGGTGACGCGAACACATACGTTTTACCCACAGAAAAAAAAGAAGTTCTCTTTTCTGTGGTTTTGCCGAAAATCGATCAACGCGGCTAATGAAGTTTCACTTTAAAAAACTTTTTATAAACAAGCTTGTTCGTATTTCTCAGCAAATCCTTTCCCCATTAGATACCCATATCATGATTGTAGAAAAAAAATCCGCCATCTTGAATTCGGTCACGTAATTTTATTTCTCTTATTTTTCTCAGCAAACCAAAAAAGCAATCTATGTATCAAGTACTCTCGTTCTCTCTTTTATACTGCCCAATCCTAGATACGAGAAAAACTATACGATCTTTTAATGAAAAGATTGTTGAACTAACTGCGTAGCTATGTCTACGCCGTAGACGTTTTGCGAGTGACTCATTTGAATTTACCCTTAAGTCAAATTTTCATTCAAATTGCTTAAATTTTTCATTCTAATCAAAAATTTCATCTAAACTTCCCTTACTATTAATTCGTTGTACATCACGTCCTTGTTGTCCCTTTTATCACATAAAACGCGTTCTTTTTTATATCCCCGTGAAAAGCCCGGTTACTTGTTTTGCGTCAGGGAATTTATGCGAAAAATAATAACTTTTTGATGCGAACGGCGGGGATCGGTTTTATGTGTCATTAAATGTCGATCATAAACTGATATAACTGTGATTGCAATAAATAGATTGGAAGCTATTGTTTATGCTTCGAGCCGTCCGGAAATCTGATGACGTAAACTGGATAATTTTCTATTCATAAATCCATTAATATATAGTCTTGTTCTAGCATATTGATAATAGTTTGTTATCTAGTTAGTTAAGTTAGTAACAAGTGAAACTAACAACGATTTGAACTTGTATTCTCCAGGGTCCGAGTAAATGCCATGGCAATAAGGCAAAATCGAATTGTCTTTCAGAACCTCAAAACGATAATAACGACATAGTGGATAACACAGACATTGCAAAGCGTTTAGAGAATCAAATCGCTAAACTTGGGCGATATGTACTCAGAAACTTCTGCATAAATTGAAACACTGCGCCCGAGGGCTTTAGGCCGACGTACCTAAACACAACTTTACTGAGCTATTAAACTTTCAACTGTGACATTTACATTGAGATCGGATAGACGCCTGAGGAGCTTCGGCGGTGGTTCGTCTTCAGAGTGAAGTGAGAGTTTCTCACTTCATTCAAGGGTTAGAATAGGAGAGGGACAGGTCCCGATATGGGAGAGCAACTCTGATATCACGAGAAAAAGAGCAGCTGTTCCATAGAAAACGGTCATTCAAATTCGACAAAATGTATGGAACAGCAATATAAGGTTTGGACCAACCCTGGTATCCCGAAAAAACAGCATTCAACTCTGAAATCACACAAAATTGCTGTTCCATACATTTTTTCGATTTTGAATGACAATGATAATGATGAGTATAACTTACTTACTTACTTATGATGAGTGGAACTTATAACTGAAAAAAACAGCTGTTCTATACACTTCGTTGAGTGATAATGAAGCTTTTCTATGGAAAAACTGTTTTTTTCCTCGATATCAAGGTTGGTTTAAAATGATTTAGTAAAAATAAATATATAATAATTAAAAACTAATAGAAATTTGATGTAATGTACTAGTTAATTTCAGAATTTGTAATGATGATAATTATAACCTTTTTTACTAAATTTTTTTGGTTAACTCATACTAGATTTACATAATCACCATCAAGGATATACCGTTTACTTTGCATAAGTTTTTTTTTACTAGCATGCGTATATACGTATTGTTTGTTACCTCGGGGTAAATCTGTATTCCGTGACAAACCTTCCGCTATTTATTTACATTACTATTTACATTATTGTAAATTATAATTTAATGAGTCGAAAAAAAAAAAAAACTATATGCGCAATGTTTGCGAGTTTTTTTATTGTCATTTTGCAGAGTTCACATATCTACCATTTTTCATACTATATAGTATATCGACCGTAAACAAAGTGTATAGCTGGTATGAAAAATGACTTAAACTGAGAGCTAAGCTGAACCAGCTTAGCTTTTGGTCGAGTTCTAACTTGAAGTCCATAATACAAATTAATCAAAAAAAACACTTTTGTTGGTCAAATTTTGGATTGAAATTTAATAATACCTGTCACTTCGTCACTTCGCCAAATTTCATAATGAGAAATTTAAACGATTTCGTGAAAATGAAATTAACATCGAATTAAATAATCAACCTTGTCACAACATCTAAAAAGTTTTATTTGTTGGGCTACGGAAGCTGCGAAAATTCGCAAACTCGATGAAATTTGTTTTTTTTTGACTAAACTTTTTAATTGTTACAAACGAGACGAGTTTCGGACGAAAAGTTTGAAACATTGTAGTGGATGAAACTTTTTTCGATATTTATTTTGAGTTATTTTTAGGGAATATTGACTTTCAAGATAGGACTTTTCAAAGTTGTGTTGTTATTTACTCGTATATACTTACTCTTATTATATTATCATAACAGTTTTTTACACTTTTACCGTACCAAATAATTAAAAACCGTCATGACATGTGAATAAGATCTAGATTACCCTAGAACCAACCTAGAACTTATTCACAAATTGTGTCATGACATTTTTTGACTGCTTTATCATAGGGTAAAGCTGTCAAAAACCGTCATGACACTGTCATGTCTAATCTGTCAAAATTCGTAATTTGTTAATGTTAAACTGTCGTGGAGTTTTGGCGCCAACGTGAAAAAAACATGTCATCTCATTGTATTATTTTCTTATACTTGTGTATTTTTGAGTGTCAATGCGTAATAATTGTGGATTATTATTTATTAAGTGTTCCTGGCCTTTTGGCCTTTTGGAAAAGCTCAGAGTCACACAGCGGGCAATGGAGAGAGCTATGCTCGGAGTATCTTTGCGTGATATAATCCGGAAGGTGGATATTCGCCAAAGAACCAGAGTCACCGATATAGCTGTTAAAATTTGCAAGTCGATGTGGCAATGGGCAGGCTACATCGCTCGAAGAACCGATAACCGATGGGGAAGAAAGGTTCTGGAGTGGAGACCACGAACCGGAAGACGCAGCGTAGGGAGGCCTCCCGCTAGATGGACCGACGACATTGTGAGAGTCGCGGGCATCCAGTGGATGCAAAAGGCAGGCCGTCGTTCAGTGTGGAGGTTACAGGGGGAGGCCTATGTTCAGCAGTGGACGTCTTCCGGCTGATGTTGATGATGATGACGATGATGAAGTGTTCCTGGACGTGCTCGAGTGGGAAAGTGATATAACACGGTGAAACATGTATTTTCGAGTTGTTTCCAGAGCTTCATAGAAGCCTCAACCAGCACACCACACCACACCACCACATTACTAGGGCATGACTTTGAATTGACCGTGACTTACTTTGCTTGACTCTGATTGTGACAGACATGTTTGACTACATTTCATCAAACTTGATAATTTAATACTTGACACCACTGGCAAATGTACAAGAGTGCGAAGCCAAAATCCAAACACAGAGAAAAGATTTAAAAAAAACTGTCGTGACGAATAAATATGAATATGTAGTTGTATTTAGCTTTTCTTTCAAGCCTTTACATGAATTTTAGTCACGAGCTGCAGGGTAGTTCAATATTTCTTTCTTTGTAATTTTTCTTAATAAAAAGAGCGGCTCTGAGACATACTGTCCATCTGGTGGTCAGTTTTTTTGGACAGTGGTTTTTTCAACTCAGTTGTTAAAAATAAAAAAAATGGTGACTGATCAATACTGCTGTGATAGACGTGTTAAAATACCAGCAAAGTCAATGAAATTTAATTTTGTTTCCAGTTGGCGGTCAAAGGCATAAAACAAAAACAAAAAAAACCTGACTTGCTAAATACAAAAAGCAAGCGTTTAAAGCAGCGAAGGAATCAATCGGATGTCTGCCGAACTGGCAATTTTGTATTTCAATTTGATTTTCATAAACTATCCTGTTCCCTATTTCCTACGGTTTCTAGGTAGATTGCAGTTTAATATCGGAAAATTGCGTCTGATGCGAGGCGATGTAAATACTCAGTACAAACATGAAAGCGTATATGATGTAATCTGGATGCAAGTATCGAATTCGGATATTACGAATTGCAAATTTGAAATTAAATATTTGTTGACATTTCGGTACGTAAATACTCGTGATTTACACCGAGATCCTGTGTTTTTACTCCCAGAAAGAAAAACACAAAAACTGCGAATTACATCAAGGGTACGAAAAGATCTGTAGCAAATATTATTAAATCGTAGACCTGCTACGACGTAGCACTTGCTACGAGATTTTTATTTTAGAATTAGCGGTCCGCCCCGGCTTCGCTCGGGTATTATTGGGGTTTTAGTAAAGATCCCGATTTAAAAAAAAATATAGCCTATGTCACCTGGGGATAGTGTAGCTTCCTAGCCACAAGTAGATCTGTGTTCCTAGTAGTGAAAGAATTTTTCAAATCGGTTCTGTAGTTTCGGAGCCTATTCAATGCAAACAAACAAACAAATAAACAAACAAACAATCAAATCTTTCCTCTAGATAAATCCTTTCATTGTTTCTGTTGTAGTCGTTCTCATGTCTATCTTAATAAGAGTGACAATGCAAAACAATAATTTTCTATTGCCTCAGAATAGCAACCCGTGAAAAGTTAAACTCCATTCTTTCAGATAATAGCGTATTTCATGTTCGAAAGAGTACATAAAAAGGTGAAGGAGAAAATGGATTCACGGGTTCGGATGAAACTTTTCCATCAAAATATTCTCTCGCAGTAAAAAGATTATCAGTTTTCAAGATTCGTGCCTATTCAAGTATGCCACCGTAATATTTGGTTCAGTGATTTTTAAGATGATAACTTAAGAGCCACTAATGGTCGACATTATGATTTAAAAAAAAATACAATAACTAATCACATCACATCATCAGCTAGTAAACGTCCACTGCTGAACAAAGGCCTCTGTCTTAAAGAGGGGTGTTGCCGTAATCCACACGCTTGGCAGGCGGCTTGGGGATCGCAGTACGCCCACCGTGTCGTGTACTAATATGACGCTGCATGAACTAAACATTATACTTTTTTGTTTTGTCATAATATACAACATAATAACAAAGTTACACGGAGAGGTGGTATTATGCTGAAAGGACTGGCTTTGTAAACTAAAATAAGGTAAGCTTATGAAAAACAACTTTTTCAACCGGACCATCTCCGTGATCGCAAATAAAAATCAGTTGTTCCACAGAAAAATGTCATTACCGCTCAACGAAATATATGAATCAGCTGATATTTGTTGAACGATTTCAGAGCACGTCGGTACGTAATAGTTCTTCATAAGTATACAATTACTTTCTTTTGGTTTAAAAAGTTACTAATTCAATTTTAAGACAATGGAGCAATGCCTAAAATGAAACCACAGCAGCCGTCAACATGTTCTCTTAGGATATCTAAAATTATAGCTCAAGAATTTTGTACTCGATTAGATAGCATAGGTATATAAAAAAATCAACTTCTACAATGAACTGAAAGTGAAAGTAAACAAAATTTAAAAAAATATACTGAAAGGAGAATCCAGACTTGAATAAAAACGGAGTAGGTATAATCATAAAAAGGCTCATTAATATTTGAATTCTCGTGCTGAAATGTTATTTGATCCTGTTAGAAATATCAATATAATTAGGAAATTAGAAACGAAATGAAGGTAAGCAGGCTTTGTTATTAGATTCTAATTCAAGTTCGTATTTGTAAAAGATAATAAATGTAATTAAAATCATGATAATTATGTAGTCTGAAGATTTGCTTATAATGATGTAAACGGTGTGTTAAATTAATATCTAAGTAATAGTTTTTACGGAACGATGGTACTAATTCGAAAGGAGGCCATTCTACCTAATTATCATGAACATCAATCAGCATGTAATATTTTGGATTATCTGTTAGTTATATGCTTAATTTGAAATAAAGAATAAAGAACAACTTTTTCCATAGGACTAACCATGAAACCGGGAATAAAAATGACATGTTTCTCAAAAGATAAACATGATTTAAAAAGTATGAATAAAAAGTTAGCGTTCAAATAGCTAAGTGGTGTAACCATTTTTTTCTAAGGGCTATCAGTTTAGAAAAAACAATGGTAGCCACCATTGTATTTTGTAATACTATTAAAATTTCATAGTATTTTCTCTCAGATAAGTTGGTCGTACGTTGTCCTCTTTTACCTTTCCCTTAACTAATTTCCTAAACAGTCATTGACTTGTCCGGTCCGTGAACCCACATAATAATAAAGGTGTGTGCACACAACATTTATATCCGGGAACAGTGACCCAACAACTTACTTATACTCTACGACAAACCACACAAGACAAGTGATAATGCCGTCCTTTATGACAGCAGACCTGCAGGCGCATGCGTGTTGTGACAAAATTTATACTTTTGTCGTGTAAAAAAGCGACAATTGCATTATATTTTCATAGCCTTGACTAGTGTGTGCGATAAAAAGCGTGTACAATACTTTTTCGCAACGTGCATGCTAAGTCAGCTGATTTACGAACATAATTAAGAGCACAAATCATTGTCGCGCCGGGTTTTGAACTGTTGAAGTTCTACATTTTGGGTGTCACTTAGCTGTTATTGGCAAACGTAAAGCTTACCATCGGGCAAGCAATTTGCTTGTCTCGTCAATCAGTTGCATTAAAAAAGTAAGAGCCTCTAGATTTCTCGCGAATGGTCTTTTGCATGAGTATATAAAGATTACATAGCATCGTGAAGCGTATTTGCCTGATTCACCCAGTACTGATTACTTGACGATCTCGACGGTTCTGCCAAGAGTGTAACAAATAAAAAGGGTCGGTCGCATATCGTATCGCCGTTTGTAAAGAGTCGTGTCGTGTCGCTCCTCTGTCAATGACGGACGGTTTAATCGCCGGACCGGCTCGTTTGTTTGTGCTCAGTCCACATCTGAACCGGGTTAGGATGATGGAAGAAACAATGACTGACCTAGTTTAGACCTGTGTGCCATATACCAATCAAATCTTCCGTATATTAAAGAAATAAAACTTAAATCACATTTAAATTTACGTCTATAGGAAAGATTGTGAATGAAAAGCGTAAATAACAAGTTGATTGTCGTTGGCCGCAAGGGCAATAGCGTAAGTCACATAAAAAATTGGGTGGTTCAGTGGCCACCAGGAGAATCGAGCTGTGAAATCGTGGTCGAAAGGCTGTAGGATAAGTACTGTGTAGCAAATCAGTGAAAAATACTTGTGAATACCTTACAGACTGAATTTTTTTACACTTGATTGATTGATTGATTGATTAACTCTTTATTGTTCACACCATGAAATTTGATACAGAGGACACACTTGATACACTTGCAGATTGTGTGTAGGGTAGCTTGATAATAAACACAACAACAATCTCAGCAAATACAAATTACAGCCGAACTATAAAGCCAATTAGAGCTGGACCACTCGGTCCAATTAGCCGAAGTTGTAATCGTATTTGAATGGTTCTATAAACAAGTTGGTTTAACAACCCTGGCTAAAGCTACAACTTCTGAAGATTAATGCAAACGGGCTATGAAATTATATTACGATTGTGGATAAACTACTCAAAATTATTGATTTGATGTTTGTATAACATAAGTTACATTATTATAATGTTTAACATAATTTCTGTTGTTTCACTTATACTTTTAGTATGAATGTAGTTTTTTTTTTACTTTTAAAACAACCTTTGGGCTCATGGGTGGTCAGATTTACATGAAATTATGATTAAGTATGTAAAACTCGTGTTAATTTAGTGCCCTCGCTTGCGCTCGGGCACCTTAACACTCGTCCATTAATAACTCACTTTGCGCTCGATGCAACAATCAACTTTTCTTTCAACTATAACTCTACCAAGCATGGTAAAATATACTCAAAAAAAAATACACAAGTTAATGATTTTTTTTTATTAAATTCATCTTCTCCTCAAACATCTTACAATTATTTTCAGTAAGCCGGTTTTATTCCGCCGATTTTTAAATTCAGCCAGTATCAGATCTAATGCATACATTTTATATTAAACTTAATGGGAGACATTAAACCTATTTGGTAAATTTATATATAAATAAAAAATAAAAAACAGTAGAACCAAACCATGTGATTTCATATAACATATCTGCACTGTTTTGGTTCTATGCAAAAAATACGTCCTTTGTGATAGGTTTTGTAGTGATTAAAGATAACATTTACTACATAGTTGAAAGAAAAAAAAACGATCAGCTTCAATGATTTCTTAATTATTGGCGTGCCCGAATTATTTTGTCAAGTGCCAAAAATGGCATGCGTGCCACTAGTTCACCATCGCTGGCGCAGGCCATTAAAGCATTTTGACCCTTGCTTGTCTATTACGAAGTTATACGTTGAAGAAGGATAATTTTCTTTAGGTTCCCCAAAACATTAGGGTTCAAAATAAAAATAAACTTAATAATAAATAATAAAACTGCGTTAAAGACACTGGCCAAAATGCTTCTAATTACGTAAGCTGATATTTCCTTACGAATGTGCACTCAGCTACCATTTACCAAGCACCCCGTATTAATTAAAATCACTACGACATAATTATATGATATATAGCATAGTTTATTGAATCAGATTTCTTTGCGCTCAGGTTAAGTTCACCTTCAAAACTGTTTCTTACATGTTTTTTTATTCCGTAGCAGCTGGAAAACAAGCAGACGGGTGTCTGATGGTAAGCAGTCACCGTCGCCTATGGATACTTGTAACACCAAAGGCATCACAAATACGTTGCCGACCCTTAAGGACTCTAATAACTCTATTGACTCTATTTTCTCTAGTGTATTTCTGCTTCAACGTCGTACATTGGTCGATATGATAGCAAAACGAAAGCATCTTAATAACTTTGAATCCAGAAAGTTACCTGCTTTGAAAATTTCTTGCAGACTTGAGACTGCTTTAAATTAAAACTGACTAACTGCAATTCAAAGTTATATTAGATTAGTTCTCGGAACTTAGCAGCACTGTTGATCTTTCTTACTTGAAGGAAAGAACGTCCTGGGGCCTTACGGACAACTGCTATTGCGGCACCAAACTAACGTTAGATCCGCTCAGTTGGAAAATCACGCAAACGCGCCCAGATACGGTTTGCGGTCGCGTGATTTTCCAACTGAGCGGTTCTAACGTTAGTTTGGTGCCGCAATAGCAGTTGTCCTTAAGGCCCCTGGGCTTATGGAAGCGTTATTTTATTAATATTATAAACTAGCTACGTCCCACGGTTTATCGCCTGATTTCCTAGTTTTCTACCATTTTACGAGATTCTATGTAAGGATTGATTTATATGTAATCTGGATGACAGTACAATAATTTGGTACCATCTATTTAACCTGATTATGGAGCCAGGAAGAATAATTAGGTACCATCTATCTAACTGATCTGATGATGGAGCTAGGAGGTGGATAGTGGAACTCTTGTTTGGTTTATAACCCTTCAAGTTTGTGCTCCTTTGGTTTGTTTTAACAAGACACGTAAATGAGTTTTTTTAGATTCACTATTATACATTATTTATATTAGTTTTTAGGGCTCTCGGGTCAAGCTTGGACATTTGAGAGGCATTGGTGGGGGCCGAAGCGAACACCAAGAGGCCTTGTTAACCCGTCGAATGCGAGCGAAGGAGTTTTTTATGTCTAAAATGGGGGATTTCACTTACATTTCAGATAATTTAAAAGAAAAAGTTTAAAAAAGTATAAAATACGAGCATAATATTATATACCATTGGTATTGGTATTGGTATTGGTATTGGTATTGGTATTGGTATTGGTATTGGTATTGGTCTTCTTACACACAATACGCGCATCGGAGCAGTTTTTCCTTACGCCGACATGCGGTGCGTAACACATTTGAGGGGTTAAATAGAAAATACAAATATTGAGCTTGTATAAAAGGGAATATGAAACTATTGCATAGTATGTGATTGCCAAATTCTGGGCTTTTGTGGTGAATTCCTGTTGATGTTCAGCTGGTCTATGGTATGAGGTTCGGCACCCGCCCATTATGCCTCAATATAAAATATTAGACAAGTGATGAGTTGCTATCCACTAAATGGGCCCTCCATAAAGGCTGCCTTATATTGGTGCCGGAGGGACAACATTGGCGTATAGCTAAGGGTATCGAGAGGTGCGTGCACTTTCACTAAACACTACTCATAGTATTAAATAATAACGGTCCACCTCTTCTACCACGTTTCTGTCTGTTAGTGATATTTGTTTACCTAGATATATATAGTTGGTAACGTATTCGAGAGGCTTTCCATTGAGGTTTATTATGTTCATGGTGCTGTTTGTAGTCATGGTATTATGCACTTTAAAACTTCCACCCTTACCCCCTTATTAATAAACGTGGAGTAGTCTTGGAATAGTTACGCCGTGTTTTGTTTTCTTCTCTCTTTCACATTTTGAACTCGATCGAAAAAGACAAAAGACGGAGTAACTATTCCAAGGCTACTCCACGTTTATTAATAAGGGGGTTAGGTTCTTCGTTTTTGCGGTACACGGTTTTGCCACTCACCGACGGCTCGCCACATAGCCACCCCTGCGTTTCATTTAATATTATGGTTAAATCTCAACCGAGTCTTTTTAAATCAGAAAACTTTAAGATGATATCCAGTCTAGTTCAGATATCCAGTTTACCCACTACGCTTTGATAAAACGTGTTTCAATATCGTTAATTCGTAGTTTCTTAAACTTATCACGCAAAAGTTTACAAAATCTTCATACCTATATCCATATGAAGCGAGTGTCGGATCAGCTGCATCGAATAATATGATGTTGATAAGCTGAGCTGAAGCGTACGTGAGATGGCGATAAAGCGTTTAGTGCGACTTTAGCTTTAGAAAATATATATATATCATCATCATCATCATCATTTCAGCCGTAGGTCGTCCACTGCTGGACAATAGACCTCCCCCATCGATCTCCAAACGGGCCGGTTGGAAACGGCCTGCATCCAGCGTTTTCCTATGCGAGACTGCCGGGAAAATATATTAATGGTAGGAAACTTAGGGCTTTTTAAATGATTTATTAATAGCTGTTAGACTCAAACTGTTACTTCGTGACCCTTGCCTATATCTTCGCAAACCCTGGACAGATTTAACTCATATTTGAATTTTAAAATTGTATCGGAACTAAAATAGATTTCTTCTAGATAAACGTCCGCACCATTACTTAACACTAGGAGAGTTGGCGGTCAAAGGCAAACGTATGATTAAACGAAAAAAAAACATCCTTGGCCACACCGTCGCTTAAGGCAGATCTAACATACATATAAAAAAAGTTACTGACTACAAATTTCATGAAGATTAAATCAACGGTACGCAAGTTACCGAATGTAATGGACGTCAGCGACCGACGTTAGGAAGAAATCAAACCTAAACTTTACACCTCTACCTACAATTCTAGTACCTAGATGTAATTATTTTCTTACCTAGTAGGCTAAAGTAGGAAGTTTGTTTTATGAAGTTAAAATATTTGGAGTACTAAGCCTGCACACTCCATCTAATGTTAGTCTAAAACTCTTCGAGAAAAGTTTTGAGCTTCCTTACTTCGAGCTAGGGATTCCAGTTTAAACGAAAAAAATATATCGATAGAATAGATAGTAGGTATAGTATAATCAACCTGAAATCATAAATACGAAAGGTCGTTGTGTGTAAGTTTGTGTGTGTACCTATGTTTGTTTCTACTCAACTCTATAATGGCTATATTCTAGTTTTGTGGAATAGGATGAAATTGGGCAGCCTTATCCTAGACTAGCTGCGCCCCACGGTTTCACCCGCTTAGTGATGAAAAATTGTGATGATGATGATGAAAAGTAGCCAATGTCACTTGCCGGCCCTTGAACTATATCCATGCAAAAAAAGATCCGATCTGTGTTCGATCCGTTGATCTGTTGCTGCGTGAAAGAGAAACCAACAAACAAACACACTTTCGCATTTGTAATATTAGTATGATATACGCGTACACACGCGTGAACATGGATATATACGTAGGCTACTTTTTACCCCTGTAAACTTTTTATAATTCAAAAATGTCTGACTGGTGATGTTTATTCACATAAGCAAATAAATAAATAAAACTACAATTCAAAACAAAATTTCTTAAATATCGATAATCTTGCTTTTCTTCGCATTACATCCTTGCTTCCGTAAATTTCCAATACAGTGAACTTTGGAGCAACCGTCTAACTTCATATAAAAGGTATGAAGAATGTGTTTCACCTTTTTTGAAGTAAAATCATGAACTGTTTGCGAACCTCTAACAAGATTCTCGATATTTCTTTTTGGTGCTGGGATGTTGTATTTATTTATGGAAATTACTTTTTCGTGACTTTACGTCAAGGATTGTTTTCATTTATTATACCCTGTGATTATACCTGAGAATATTTTATAGGGTAATATAACATTATAACTTACCTAACTAATATGTTGTTCGATGTTCTGGCTGATTTATAGAGTATTCGACATTAGTTTCTGTTTGCGTCACTTCCATATCCAAGTACAAATAAAAATAAACATAGAATTTGAATGACTTGAATGATTTTCAACAACATTTCTACAAAAGTGACTTTGGCGACTAATAGTTACTTTATTTTGGGCAGTAGGTCTCTGTCCTAGGAAAACAGCCGAAATTATTTCCTTCTACGCTAATGCTGTCTCGTACATCGGTCGCGAGTTTTCTCTAGATGGTAAGCGCGCATATTTTGCTACGCGTGAAAGACGTCATGGTGTATAAATATATATTTTATTAGAATAATAAGCTTGCGTTTGACCGCCACCTCACCTGATGTTAAGCGATGATGCGGTCTACGATGGACCACGCTTGCTGAGAAGAAACCAAACCTTATAGGTTAGGAGGGAATCAAGCGTTAGACAATTAAAGATTTTGTAATTGTAGATCACGCGATCTCAAAAACTACCTGACTTACGAGACTTAAATTTGACTGGCAGATTCCTTATGGGATGTAGTTAAAAAAAAAGGTAAAGTCTATATTAAAACGGTATCCGTATTATTTAAAAAATATTGCATTCTGTTCTGTAGGTTATTGAATAAATGAAATGAAAAAGTCGCAGGCAACAGCTAATCTATTATAGTAACGAAGAGTGAATAGAGTCCTCAAAGGTGGAACGCGCACCGGTGGAAGCTGTTGTCTACTATTACGTAAAAAAAGCGAAATACTATACATTCACCGACTGACTGATCCATCACTAAATCTCCAAAAATTGGCATTGGGTATAGAGGTCCGCTAAGAAAGGATTTTGCAAAAGGACAGAATTACGTGGGTACGTTATTTTCTACTCCCGTTTAGGGAGTAGAAAGTTTAAGCGTACGAAGTCGTGGGTAATAGCTAGTGATTTTATTTGGTAGCCATTATATTTCGAGGAAAATGAAGACCCTGTTAAATGAATTTTTGACGAGGGCACGTTACGGGCTTAATGCGGAATTAAGTTCTTTTTGTTGTATGTGAGAGAGTTCTGTTTTTAATATTCATGTAATTTACTTGGCTCTGATGGAAATCAGGAAAAAGTAAATTGTTTGTTTGTTTATGGTTTACTTTAGAGAATAAAACTGGCACGCAACAATTATGTTTTGTATTATGTACCTACTGGCTACAATAATTGTAGAAGCAATTCAAATTCTCAAGCCCACTTGGTCAGTTGGCAGTGACCTTCAACGGTCTGTGGGAAATTCAACTGTTTTTAGGATGCCATAGAAGGAACCATTATAAGTTCGCTCTGTCCGTCCATCTGTCCGCCTGTCTGTCTTGATTTTTAGAAACTTTTAACTGAAACTGATGAAACTGTACACAATTACAGTTATAGATACTAATATGTATTCTGTGATAGATAGCAAAGTAAAAGTTAAAACATACTAAAAAAATCCATATTGATTTGGTTTTGACACTTTTGACATATGAAATGGGGATGAAATTATTTTTTTCGCTTCTCCCTCCTCGAATTCATCACCTGACCTCCTCGAATAGTTATACAATAAAAGTAAGGTTTCATCATAGATTCAGTTATACTGAATCTATGGGTTTCATACATCATTTTTATCAAGTGTCATCCTTCGCGAAATATGGCACGACAGTTGGTCCCCCCCACCCCTGCATTTCTAAACTATTAATCATAAAATCATGTAAAATACCATGCTGAGGGATATAACTATTTAAAACACTGGCCAAGTGCGAGTCGAGCTAGCGCACTTAGGGTTCCGTACCACCACAAAATTCAATAACGAAATTACCAGTTATAACTTGGTAATGAATATAAACTTTTCACCGATTCGCACTTGGCCATTTTTTATTATTTGTTGTTATACTTTAAAGTGTGTAATATAATCATGTTAAGTTTGACGCTTTTATATATTACCGTTTTAACATTAGAGCTAATACAAAAATACGTAAAAATAATACGTTTGTTGTATGAGGACCCCCCTTTTGTTTTTACTTTTTGACTTTTTTATTATTTTAGTCAATCTGCCGTAACATTACATATTCTGTGAAAATTTCAACTGTCTATCTATTACGGTTTGAAAGATACAGCCGTCTAAAGGTAGGACGGACGGACGGACAGATAACTTAGGCTCAATAATAGGGCCCCGTTTCTACCCTTTGGGTACGGAACCCAAATAAGTATTATATGTTACATTAGGATGAGAGAACTTCGTTCAAAACGCTGTCGCTCAAATTATAAGTAGGTAAAAATTTACCTGCATTTGCATACCAATAACGATAAAATTTATTTTCTAAAAAAATATACACGTTTAGAATAATATAGAACTGTAATAAAATTCCAAAAGGACTTAATTCCGCAATATTATGGAAATACTGTAACCATAGAATTGTTCAGCAAAAAAACGCCCACAATTCGTAAAAAAGAATAGAGGTAACTAGGTTGGTATGTATAGGTAGTTAGAGTTATTGTATGGTTGTAATATCGCGCAATAAAATGTGCTTTACGATTTGAGTATAGATCCTACAGATCCACACTCAAAGCTTTTACGGTTTTATTTTACACCTCATCTAAACCCCTACCTCAATAGATACGGTGGGTCTTCTAAATTGGACACACATTGTGTCTATTTTAGCAGAACTACGTGACGTATTTCCCGCATTGTGTGTTCACCAGTCTAGGAACGTTGCTAACATCCAACCTTTTGAATACTATAATATTGCTAAGGATGAAAAATTTAGTTGTAATTTTTTTTTTTATTATTTCATCTTTTTTTAACAGTTTTCATATCATGCTTGATGAATGAATTATTAATATTTAACTATTAATGTAAAGGATTATTAACTACTGCAATTATTTATTTACATTCATGGACTTTTGAGAGGTATTGGCGGGGGCCGAAGCCGAACCCCAAGAGGCCCTGTTTAGTGTAAAATAAGTTTGTTTGTAATACAGCAAAACAATATTTTTTATATGATTTAACTTCAAATTATCAACTTTCGGATTTTTTTATTTATATGTGCTGTAAGACCTTGCCTGTTGCCAAATTTCATTATTCTATAGGTCAACGGGAAGTACCCTATAGGTTTTGATTCCTTGATTTGTTTTTTTTCACAAAACCGAAAAGAACCATTGACCCAAGTATATCCCTACATAGTATAAATTGAAGTCGCTTTCCGCGTCTGTCTGTCTGTCTGTCTGTATGGCCTCTAACTCCTCCTAAACCACGCAACGGATTGTGATGCGGTTTTCACCATCAATTAGATACATTTTCAAGGAAGGTTTATATATATAACTAGCGATCCGCCCCGGCTTCGCACGTAAATTACACCCGTGCGAAGTCGGGCGGGCGGGTTTTACTATATATTTCAACATCATACCTTTACGCGTTCTTGAGAAAAAGGGTCTTGACAGACGCACAGACGGACAGACGGAAAACGAAGTAATCCTATAAGGGTTCCGTTTTCTCCTTTTGAGATACGTAACCTTAAAAATTATAATAATTACTTAGTCACAGAAATAAAATTATGTCAAATATTAATGCAAATTATGCAATGTAAATGAAATCACCTTTATTTTGCTTGTTCGATAAGTAATTGTTTTAAATTTATTTATGGTTAAACGATCTCCTAAAAGATGCGAATCTAACTTCATTGTAGTAACTTCAGTCACAATGACCGCGTTAGCAGTTGGCCGTAAGACCTCAGAACGTTTAATGGATTACATACCTTTTTTTCACAACAGCTATAAGGACAATGTGCTGAGTGTTCTTCGTTCCTCGTATTGCTCTGAAACAAGAGAAATTATATGTTTAGTTATTATTTAAAAATACATCGTCGAGAGCTTTTCTTCTCACCTTCACAAATAGTTTAATCCGCGGATTGGATTGCATTTAATTAAACTGATCGATCGGCATGAATTTTTAATCGACTTCAAAAAAGAGGACATGGTTCTCAATTTGGTCGTATTTTTTATGTTTGTTACCCCAGAACTCTTATTAAGATAAAATAATAAATATATTTATAAACCGATTATAAACCGATTATTTGAAATGACATTTAATTTCATTTTTTCATATAGGTTTGTATTGTTTCTTTATTTTCTTATCTTAATTAGAGTTCTGATGTCTTTTGAGTCATGAATCCTCTTAACATTATTTATTTATTGTTATTATAATCTATGTCTATATTTTATGTACCTTTATATATCTCTTAATTCATTATGATAACACACTTTGTCGATCTACCTCTTCTATAATTATAATGCTAAGATTGCCTGAAATAGCTCATAGCGATAAGGCCGCCAGTTGATACACTATAGTTTTCAGTCTTTTTGTCCTATCTCTGTCTTTCTCGGGCCTTACGGCTAGCTGTTTTAAGCAATTCAGTTTAGGCGATGAAAAAAGTTGCGCGATCGCAAACCGTATCTGGGCGCGTTAAGGTTCACGTTCGCGCTATTTTCCGAACTGCGCTGTTTTAACGTGATTTTGAGACCGCGTAAGGATTTGGGCGTAAGACCCCTGGTGTGAACAATAAACAGGTATTATATAACTATTTATCTATTTCCAGTAAATAACAATTACCAATTGTTATTATATTTCCTCAAGAAATCATATCACATTACAACAAGATAAGATATAATAAAACAGAACACGATTCCGACCCTTATAAGTTTTTCTCATTTCCAGAAGTAAAATTATTACGAAAAGACCCAGTACATAGATCTGTAACTCGGTACAATCAAAAGGAAACCCTGTAGAAATGGAATAATATTATATCAAAGATGTCGTTTCGGCTCGTTTATCTCGTTCCAGTTTATAAATCAAGTGACACACTGAATTCGATTCTCAATGGGAGGTTTTCTGTCAGCTGGAGGAATATAGTTCTTCAACCATCAAACAATCAAAACATGATTAATTATTTTTTTCGCATCTGTTATATTGTTGTGTTATGGAAAAACAAGCGATTTGTTTGTTAGCAAATAATAACCACAAAAAAAAAAACATACAGTCGAATTGATAACCTCCTTCTTTTTGAAGTCGGTTAAAATACTATACTACGAAATAATCATACACAAAAACAAACATGACAGGTATCAGACAGATAGATATTGTCTATTTATGAGAATAAGCAAGTTTTTTTTGGTCATTTTTTTGTCTGTGGTTTTTCTTCGTGGCTTTCGGCCTCATCGGCCATCTGTTCTGAGTGATATGCCCTGCCCACATTTTTTTATTACCTTTCGAAAAACTTCCTATTGTCTTCAAAAAATGCGATTCTCAATTCGAGTGTTTTGTTGTTGTGTGTATGACACGCGAAATTACGAGATTTTAGTTTAAAAAAAAAATTTATACTTGGAGAATAAATGTTTATCCCATTTTTTATGGTCAATATCAAAAAAATATTGTTCATTATATTTTGAAGTATTATCCTCGTAATATGCCTGAATACCCATTCAGGCATATTACGAGGTGTCTTCAAATCAAGAGTGAATCGGTATTTTCTAGGCAAGCGTGCTCCACCAACGCAAGCCTATTATTGAATAAACATATACTCGTACATATAGATTAGTGAATATCCAGTGACTATCCCAATATAAAGCATCTCAACATACGTCCTTGAACCTGTAGCGTGCTCTGTTCGCTTTGTACGCGAGTAATAAAGGGGATTATATCCAGACGAGATTCCGAACATCAAGGATGGCGAAGGTATTGAGATAATAATAATAGATACGTGTGTGTACTAGTAGTTAGGTAACATATTCGGACCAATCTTCCAAGATGTGACGTAGCTTTTTTACACAATATCTCAGGAGAATAGAATAGAATAGAATAGAATATTTATTTATTGCCAGAAGTAATATACCATAACCTTAATTATACTAAGAAATAGCAAACACTAGATATTTATTGTCTAGATAGAATTGTCGGCGAGCCTCAAACTAAGCACGAGGCCTGTATCTTGAGGCTCGAGTGCAGTTATACAAAACAAGTTGTTGACAAACTGTAAGAGAAAATAATTATAAACATACAATAATTATGTGGGATACGTACTTAATTAAAAAGGTAAAAAGATAACTACTTAAAGTTAAGTTTAAGGTACTCATTAAATTTACAAAAATATAAGGTAAAAATTTATGTATGTGGGGGCTATATTATGTAGGTGTGGGTGAAAGAGGGAGAGTGTTATTATGTGAGTAAGGTGGTTGGTATGAGGGTGAGTGTATGTGAGTGAGGTAGTTGGTATGCGGGTGAGTGTATGTGAGTGAAGAAGTGTGGGTGAGTGTATGTATGTGAAGATGTGTAGGTGAGTGTATGTAAGTGAGTAAGTGTGGGTGAGTGTATGTGAGTGATGAAGTGTTGGTGAGTGTATGTAGGTGAATGGTTGTGGCTGGGGATGTGTAAGTGCGTATTACAAAAATTTAGATAAGGTCTTCTGTCTCGGTGTAGGAAAGTTTGAGTAGCCATTCTTTGAACAATTTCTTACATGAGTACTTGAACAGATTTCGTACATCAAACAATTTGCTTACTTTATTGTAAGTACTTGGTAGTGAGTAGGCAGGGCTACGTCTTGCTAGAAGAGATTTAGCAAGTGGAAGTGGAACCCTGAAAGCTCGCCTGCACATTATTTCATCGTAGTCAGAGCGACTTTTCAAGATTTTATGGGTTTTTATGGCGGCATTGTAAATAAAAAGTTGTCTGACGCGTAACACCTTAAATTCTTCGTAAAGGGAATCAGTTGAGAAGCGAAAAGGTTTCCGTAATATTACTTTTATAAGAGCCCTCTGTGCTCTCTCAATACTCATAAAAAAGGTTTTGCCGGCACTACCCCATACAGGGACACAGTAATTAATAACCGATTGACATAACGCAGTATATATTTGCCGCAACAAAGGTATCGGAGTGCAGTCACGAAGGTTCTTCATGACGAAAATTAATTTCCGTACTCTAGCAGAAAGGTCAACTATATGTTGCTTGTAATTCATATTTTCGTCAATAGTGACGCCCAAGTATTTAATGCAAATGGTACGGTCTACGGAACTGCACGTACATCCAGGAGTTGGGGTTAGTGAAGCATCAGTGCAGTAGTGTATCTTTAGTATTTTGCCAGCGGGAGGATGGGAAACGCAGGTCTTGGAGAAAGCAATATATTTGGTTTTCTTTGTATTCAAAGTAAGAAGATTTCTGTCAAGATTCTTTGCAATGACCGATAGTCCTTCCTCTGCAATGCTAAATACACGGTCCCACGTTTCACCGTGAAATAAAATTGCAGTGTCGTCTGCGTACGTTATAATCTCAGCATTATTTAGCTCGCTATTTAGGATATCGTTAATGTACAGGATAAACATCGTGGGGCCGAGTATGCTGCCTTGGGGAACACCATACTTAATTGTTTCTTGATCACTGAAGTGGTTACTTATTTTAACATACTGTCTACGGTTGGACAGATAACTTGTGAACCACTCAAGTGACACTCCTCTGATACCAATTGATTCGAGTTTCCGCAGAAGCAGCCCAACCGAGACCGTGTCGAACGCTTTTGCCAGATCAAGGAACACGCCTACACAGTATTCCCCATTATCAACGTAAGATGACACGAGATTGGCGAGAACGGTTGCAGCGTCTTCGGTCGATCTGCCTCTGCGAAAACCAAATTGCCTGTCAGAGAGAATTTTGTGCTTTTCCAAGTATCTAGTGAGCCTGACGTTTACCAATTTCTCCAGTATTTTAGATATGACACTTAGCAAAGCAATAGGCCTGTAGTTGTCTGGTGAATTTTTGGAACCGCTCTTGTATATGGGAGACACGGCAGCCACCCTCCAACAGTCGGGAAAAGTGCCAGACTCAAGGCTTAGGTTGAATATGTAAGTTAGTGGTATGAGAATAGCGTGAAGAGACTTTTTAATTATTGTAACAGAAATTGCATCAGGTCCAGGAGCGCTATCGTTTCTGAGGCCAACAACGATCTTTGAAATTTCATAAGGATCTGTAGGATAGAGGTACAAAGAGTTTGCAACTGATGAATGGGGCCTATGTGATTTAATGAGTGATTCCTCTGTTTCGGATATCTTGGAGAAAATGTCATCAGCCAGTCTCTTTCCCACGGAAACAAAATGCTGGTTACAGAAGTCAAGCGGGTTATGTCTATTGTCACAACTTTTTAACAACTCGGAAGGCTCAGTTCTGCAGTTTGAGGAATAGCAAATATTTTTTATGGTCTTCCAAAGCTTTTTTGGGTCATCTTTATTCTGTTCAAGTTGCTGACTAAAATATTGAGCTTTAATTTTACGAAGAAGGCTATTACAGAAGTTCCTGTATCTCCTGAAAATTTTGTGGCGTTGAGAATCGCCAGGATGGGTTCTGTGTTCACGATGTAGTTTATCGCGGTGGCGCATACACCTAATTAGTCCTGGAGTGATCCAGGGCTTAATGCTTACCATATTTCTGCCAGTTTTAACTTGTTGGGTGTATTTGTCTATAATATTGGCTATGGTTTCATTGAAGGCAGCGACTGCAGTGTTAACACACGATGTGGTGGTAACTGCAGACCAATTAGTGCCAATAATCTCTGAAACCACCGCATTAGTGTTTGTCTTGAGTGTAACTCGAGAATCGTTTGAGTAGCATAGCGACTGACGGGAGATTCCAGCTATGACAATATCGTGATCAGTTATTGTAGATTTGCATACAAGACCCGTTGATTTTGTTGCAGATTTTATGAAAATGTGGTCTAAGCACGAAAGACTTCTGGTGGGACTAGTAATAGCAGGGAGTAATCCATGTGATGCCATTAGACAAAGGTAGTTAGATACTTGATAATTCGAGGTATTGCATAAATCTATGTTCAAATCGCCCGAAACAATAGTAATCGAATTACTTCTCAGGTTATTTAAAGCCGAGTCAAGAGAACTGATAAATGGATCAATGACAAATGTAGACGGGGAGCGGTAGATACCCAAAATAGCAATTCTATCGGTAACTTGTACTAGCAGGGAATCAGCATCAGTAATAATAGGTTCAGATGCTGTAGAATTGTATGAGTTTTTAACGTAAATTATTACTCCACCATTTTTATTTAGTTGTTTGTATGAACGAAAACAGTTATATCCAGGAAGGGAATTCAATATCGTACCATCTGACAACCAGCATTCCGTCAGTATTATGGCGTCAAAAACTGTATTGAAACGTTGCAGTGCGACAGCGAAGTCATCAAAATTGCGCTGAAAGCTTCTTATGTTAAATGAGATGACCTTGAAGTTGTATCCAGTATTTATGTTGAAAAACACATTACATGATTCAACGGACTCATGTAAATGACAATCTATCGAGATTGATTCATCAATATCGCTAGTCAGGTTATGTGAACCCATCTTGATAGAACAAAAATTGAGAAACGTTGGAGGTCAGAACCCAGTGTGTCATTTTTATATAAATCATTTTTGCTGAGTGAACTCGAGCCATGTAAATGATAAGGAGTGCAAATATATTATTTGCATTGAGTGTGGCGCAGGAGTTATGTAAAGGTGAGTGTGTGTGTGACTGAGGTGTAGTGTATTTTGTTAGTGTAGTGAGTGTAGAGTGTAAGAATAAAATAAATGACAGTATATAATATAAATAATGTACAAAGAAAGTTAAGCCAAAAATATAACTAGTTTTCGGTGAGACGAAACGATCCTCGTGTGCAATCCGGTGGTGTTTAATGCTCGGCGGTTTCAGGGGGAACACCCAAGACGCACTCCAGGTCTTCCGGGCATTTAATACTGATGGCTGGAGTTCCTTCCTGTCGTCGCACATGGATCGCGCCGTTCTTGGACCAACAGAACTTAAAGCCTGCTTCCCTGGAGCGCTGCCTTGTCGAGCGAAATAACTGCCTGTTCTCCTGGGTCAGACGCTCATTAAAGTACAACTTTATGCTGTCCCCTTCGACTCCGATGTCAGTACATGATAGATTACGACGGCTCTTAGCTGCTTTCAAAAACTCATCTCTTTTCTGACGTCGCACGAACCTCACGACTAATGGTCGGGGTAGTTTCGGAGATGCCAGTTTTGCATCGCCAGTATCGCTCCCTTCCAGACGGCGAGGCCCTACGCGCATCGCGAAGTCTAGATCGCAGTCCTCAACAGCAACTCCGATTTTTTGAGCCGTGACAAGAATTATGTGCAATGGATTTTCGTTGGAGGTCTCGGATATTCCAGCTATCTCAATCTCGTTCTTGAGGCCAGCCTGCGCCCTGGTGTTCAACTGTTCACGTAACTGTGCTACTTCGTTCCTTAGGGTGCTAAGTTCGACATCACGCTGGGCATCACGTTCCTCTAGTATACGGATTTTAGTTCCGTGTTCGTCGAGTCGCGAGGTGACATGGTCTGTGAAAGATTTCATTTGGGACTTCATGTCACCCACATCCTCTCGCAGTAACTTAATTTCTGAAGCAATGGTCTCCAGGTGGATAGAATCGGCTGAGACAGAAGGTGAGCTGAGCGGAACATTCATTTTACGGCCGGCGTCGCGGGGAATTACATTCGCACGCTGCTCGTCACCGGGCGCGGCCACCCGTACCGGTGTGTTCGTGTTATCTGTCTTAGGTTGTATGCTCTGACATAATGGACAAGCCCAGGCCGCCCTCACGTCCACAGGGATTTTCTTTAGGTCGGTTAAGTTCACACATATAGCGTGAAAGTAATTTTGGCATTTGGAGCATTGTATATGTTGCGTAGAACGAATGGTTTTCGTACAAGCAGAGCAGTTATTAACCATATTGTATAGTAAATGCGTAAGCGCAACGTGTAGTATGTAGGTAGGTATAACAGGACTCACAGCGCAGCCAGCGTAGTGGCAAGCAGTGGCGCGATAACCGGTCCCGTCCGCCCGGCAGCCAGGTGAGCGACAGAGATGAATTATATCAAGCTCGCAGCCCGTCCCGTTTACCCGAAGTGAGGTGGAGCCTACCTCAACGCGCGGCGCGGTGGATGCTATTGTATTATGCACTTTTGAATTATCAGATTATTTTTACAAATACACTCAATAATGACGTTAAATTGCTTAGCGTTTAAGAGCGAGTATGCCGTGCAGGAGCGAGCGAAATTTTACGGAGCACACGATATGCGTCCACACCTTATTCAAGTTAGAATCACACTCCAACTCCAAATCGACATTAAAATCGCAAAGCTTGATGTAGTTCTGGTATTGAAGTATGTTGTATGGATCAGGTATGGTAGTGTGAACTTCGACCAGAATAAATTTATTTTATTATGAGAAATTTATTTTACTCTTCGAGGGTTAATCGAAATTTGCAACTTCGAAAACTTGTGCTCGATGCGCACCAAAACTTCGAAATTTTTACAAGCGATAAACCGGGTTTTTTGGCAATCAAATTTCAGAGCATTTTTTATGTTAAAATGTGAGCCCAAATGCAGCTCTATAAATCTTATAGGGACCATGCTATGGCCCTTCGAAGATGGATTTTTTAAACTGAAAATTGTCTTTTTTCGATTTCTACGACGCAAACCAAAAAAGAAGTAAAAAGGCAAAAGACAAAAGGAGGGTGGAAGATTATTTTATTTATTTTTTATGCTATAGGTGGCAAACAAGCAGTTGGGCTGCATGATTGTAAGCAGTCACGGTTGCCTATATATATGCCTAGATAACTGTAACACCAGTGGCATCACAAATACGTTGTCAACCCTTTAAGACTTTATTAACTCGCTGCCTTTGAAGAACCCCATGTTGTAGCTTCTATAGGGAACACCGCGGAAGATGACTCATTCCACATTTGCAGGTATGAGGCAAGAAAGAACGGAGAGGGCTTTTTTCTATGAAATTTGGACAAGATGTCTTTGTCGGGTCAGTTTGTAATAATAAATTTATACATATATATAAAATGAAACCACTAATATCTTTTAATTTTAAATGATTAACTGCATAGTTACACCTCGCGGGTTCACCTGCGTGGTCATTCCCTCAGGAACCGTACATTTTATTTTATTTTTATTATCTTAGAGAAACTGACGGCCATAAATATCAGAGTTAATAATTAGCTAGAGAGAAAGGAAACATTTAAAAGTTTCTACTTATAAAAAACAGAATACCTACATTGTATGAACGCTAGATACATGTGAATAGTAACGATAGAAGTGAGATATTGCTAGAACAAAAATAGAGATATACGGCCTTACTTATAAACGTTACTTAAAAGTTAAGCAATGCTTAAAACTGCTGTCAACTTTTCGTGACGGAATTTGTCACAGGCGAAAACAAGACAGAGCAATTTTACTTAAGTAACGTTTATAAGTAAGGCCGATAGACTCTAAATAAACGAAGATCTGCACTTAACAAATTAAGGCGAGGTTTTTCCACTTTTAAGCAACGCTTATTACTACAGATGACCATAAGACTTGGTTTATTGTATTAAAGTCGCATTTAACGAAAAAAAACCACAGCGCTTACACATCGTGCGTTTCGCTACTTCTATTATTGAGGTTTTTATCAAAAAGTATAGCTGTAATGTAAAATGTACCTTTGCGGTTTCCTTCATACTATGAAATCTGTATATTAAGGTATCGCAGACATAATTTAATAAATAGGTATTTGAATGAATCCAAAAAAACAGGACGAAAAGCTCAAATAAGTGTTACTAATTATTTTTTTCTATCGAGTGAAATGTATGAATCTTGTTTTGGTCTTTGGGGTTTCCAAGATAAAACATTCAATTTTGATATGACACCGTTTTTTATAATTTTAAGCTTACCATGGAATTAGGCACACTTAAACTAGAACGACCAAAATTGTTAAAAATCGGAAAAGAAGGCCTACATAGCAACCACCACAGCCTATCATGTATCAGCCTATCATGTTCCCACTGTTGGGACAGTATGTCTTCTGTGACACATATTCTCTCGGAGAGAAACAGAGAGGATGGGCCCTAATCCACCACGTTGGTGAATGTCATGTACTTTTGAGGTTCTTGGACATACTGGTTTACTCCGTTTATTACTAACGGACCAACAAAACTATCCACCTGGGTGGTCGGTTTAACAAAACATTTTCCTTCGCCGTTTTTGAGTGATGACATTGAAACTGCACATAATTTATTTGGTTACATTGGTGCAGGGCCAAGGATCGAACTGGGTCCCGTCAGATTGTAAAGCGCACATGCTACCGCTCAGCCACCATCGCTCACCAATCACCATTGCTTTGATTACAGTAAAGTAAATTAAATATAATTAAAATATTATATTCACGCCCTTATTCATTATATACGCCATCTACGTAATGTCCCAGTAATGAAAAATATCGCAGTTCCTTTAATTATCTTAATTAAACCTACAGATTCAGTCCAAATTTACTTATTTATTAAAGGATAAATTATAATCACTCAGCTTTATTAGAATAGCTTCTCTTGACGTTAACGATCCTTGGGAACGAATTTCTCTAAATATTATAGATAATGTGACCTTTTTTTTTTTGGTAAAATTTTCATGACCGTGGATTCAATGTCCTTTAGTCGTAATCTTAAACAGTTTACATCGTCTTAATAGCGTCAAACAAGTTATAGCCACAGTCAGAGTCAAGCTAAGTAAGTCACGGTCAAGTCAAACTCATGCCCCTGTAAAGTGGTGGAGACTTTACAAGAGGCTCCTATGGAGTTTTGGAAACAACACGAAAAGACACGTTTCACTTCGTTATATCACTTGGCCACACTCGAGCACGTTTACGAGTACTTAATGAATAATAATTGCCCATTTAGTACACATTAACACTCGAAAATACACAAGTTTAAGAAAATAATTCAACGAGCCGACATGTTTTTTCCGCGTTGGCGCCAAAACTCATGTGACCTTATTAAACCGCGATGTTGCTATAACTAATAGATTGTTTTTTTATTATTTCCTCTGTGAGAATTTTGGCCTCGCACTTCTTGTGCATTGCCAGTGCCAAATATTAAAATATTATCAAGTTTTATAAAATGCCGTTATACAAGTCAGTCACAGTCAGAATCAAGCAAAGTAAGTCACGGTTAAGTCAAAGTCATGTCCTAGTGATGTGGTAGAGACCATACAACTGGTTTCAATGGAGCTTTGGAAACAACACGAAAATACATATTTCATCACGTAACGCGTTATATCACTTTCGATTATTCAAGCACATCCACGAACATTTAATCAATAATAATAATAATTACGCATTAACACTCAAAAATACACAAGTTTAGGAAAATAATACAATGAGACAACATGTTTTTTGCACGTTGGCGCCAAAAAAAACCTTTAAAATCTTTTGTATACCCTTCTTCTGAGGTAGATACGATACGAGCGTACAATAATGTCAAAATGCAAAGAGGTTTGATCACGTTTTTCTATAAAGAGGCGAATGCACAAAGGTTTTGGCGCCAACGTGAAAAACATGTCGCCTCATTGTATTATTTTCACATACTTGTGTATTTTCGAGTGTTGATGTGTAATAAAAGTGGATTAGTGTTCATGAATATGTTCGAGTGTAGGAAAGTGATTTATCGAGGTGAAACATATTTATGTCTGTTGTTTTCTAAAAAGTAAATAAACAGGCAACTAGATAAGTATATAATATGGCCAAGACCCAAGTCCCAACCCACAGTTACGAATGAACGCAACAAACAAAATCAGATTATCGTGTTTTACATTGTTCTACCTCCCATGAAGCGATCAAGGCCAAGCGAGAACACGTAACAGTGTTGCCATATGGAATTTCGTAATTAGCGACCTAGAGTTGGGAAAGACGAATTAATGATCGATATCGACTAAGTAAACGTACGGAGTACGGAGTGTGTGAATCATAATAATATTACAAAATGTGAAAGTTTATGAGTGTGTGTGATCTCACTCAGCTTTGTAACGGCTGAACGTGTTTGGATGAAATTTAGGGATAGCATAAATCCTAGATTGATACATGAGATCCTTTTTATGCCGAAAAAATTAACGGTTTCTCGCACGCCCGCCTTTGATCTAAGTGGCGATGGTTCTTGCACCGTGCGCCGCATTAGTGACTATGCTTTTCAAAGTACGAGAAAGTTTGATTTTTAAATCCACGGCTGTCTGCGACTTTTTAAGTGTAAGCAAGTGTACGCATGCATCTGGAACATATTATTCACTAACAGCGTTCGCGGTTTCAACCGCGTAGACGTTCACTATCACTTCCCAGCCCTTCAATAATCAATATGCAAAAAATCACTTCAAACCGTTTCGTTTTTGCGTGAAAGAGAAACAAAAATGCATTTGCATTTTAATAGAAGGATCGATTCATATTATCATACTTTTAATATTTTGGTGAAACTATCGCAACTTGAAGAAATCATTAAAACGCAATAGTAAGTAAGTAAGCACATTATTGCGTTATAATATTATCTAATATCGATATTTTTTTGGCTTTGAACGTAAATAATTTATGACGTATCGATATTTTCGCACCACTATTCCCTGTTACTTGCGGTTCCGAAGCAACCAGTGAGGCATCTTAGTATGCTCTCAAAGGAGCGAAGTTATTATTAATTATTAAATAAGTTGCTTCTCGGAGCATTTTGTGAAACCATGACGTACACTTTCTTACTGTTTTACTCCTTGCCAGCGTCAAAGCGAGTTTATAAAGGACAAGTTGTTTCAGATTTTTAGGAAGTTATTACAATCTTGACACTTGAGACTTGGATGGATTATTGTTTTTAAAATTCAAGGTTAAATACATTCAGAAAGAATCTTTCTCAATGGTTAAATATTAATGATTTCTCACGGAGACAGTGCCTAAATGAACGAAAACAAACAAATGATGAAGTCAAACGAAGCGTACCATTCAGTGCAAGCACCGTTCTTTATCGATCGTCAAATTCGATAAAATGCCATTTGATCAGTACTCGCTATGATCGATTCTATGGTATTTTATCGAATTTCACGATCGATAAAGTACGGTACTTGCATTGCATAGCAGAAAAGATCAAAGAACATTTCGCGGCTGTCAAAAATCGCCAGACACAAAGTCGGCTATTGCAGAACATTTGCTTGAGGCGGGATCCGCTCACTGGATCGAGCTCCACGATCCGAAGGTCCTCTCCACTGAACGACATTATTTTTCTAGAATTGTTCAAGCAACAGTTGATATTAAAAAATCCCAATTTCAACCGGGAAGATGGCGTCGTGGAATCCAATTTAAAAGGTACCTATTTTTACCTAAATAAAAATTGCGCGATAAGTCCCGATAAACATTTAAAACGCCTCCTAATTGCTTGATATCTCAATTAGAGCCTGAGAGGACTCTGGACCGCAGAGTCAGCACTTTCTTGCCTTGTAGACGGAATAACCTCGAGTGTTGGGAAACAACTCTTTCCTCTTTATAATATTAGTACAGTATAGATTAACAAATTTAACTTTTAATCATTTAAATACATAATATGACAAATAAATCTAAAATATTTGGAATTCACTAATAACTAAACTAATAACTATTCAAATAACCCACCCCTAACCGTTTCCGGCGCAAAGGTACCCAAAACGCTCGCTGCGTTACCGCATTGGATGGCAATGGCCAACCAACTTGGTATTAAATTGGTTTACACAGTGAAAATGGACTTTATTGAACGTTATGACCCAACGATGGTAAATTAACGGAAGTTAAGTATTTAAATAGGGACATTAGGGACATTTTTTCACACACGGTCATTTGACCCCAAACTAAGCAAAGCTTATGATATGGCTGCCAGAGACTGATATACATACATATATAGTTTTAAATACGCAATAATTATATTGTATGAGTTGTTTTTAGTTTTTTAAGTACTTAGCTATAGCCTATAGCCTATAGCATATAACATGGCCTTACGGACAACAGCTAATTGCGGCACATAATCCGCCCAGTTGGAAAATCACGCGACCGCAAACCATATCTGGGCGCGATAAGGTTTGCGGCGGCGGATTAGGTACCTGTATTAGCAGTTGTCAGTAAGGCCCCAGGAGTATACATTTCAAATTTCAACTGCCTAGCCGGAGCAGTGTCAGAAAAACAGAGGATCTTTTTTCAAACTTTGAATCCCTTTTGAACCTCTTGGGATGCGAAAATTTCAAGATCCTAACAAAGGATTTTCGAAAATGTGCTTGCGCTAACACTGTTTTATGAACACCACCTCCAAATTTCATGTCCCTAGGACCAGCGGTTTAGGCTGTGCGTTGATACGTCAGTGATCAGTCAGGACTTTGTATTTTACTTTGTATTTTTATTTTACGTTGTTTTTTGTAGGATCTGATGATGGAGTTTTCTTAATTGCCTTGCAGATGACTTGAAAAAGCTGACATACTACCGCTTATAGCTATTCTCAGAAGAATATCACAATTTTCCCTTTCTTTTTGATTAAAAACTGACCCTACTCTTTCGGTTTAGAATATTTCGAAAAATCCTAAAACACGCGTTTGTTTATTTTATCCCAGGATTGGAATGTACAATAAACATTCCAAATTTCAACTGCCTAGCATAAACGGTGTCGGCAATATAGAGATTCTTTTTTGATCCTCTTTTAGAACCCCTTAGGGTGCGAATTTTCCAAAATCCTTTCTAAGTGTGTGTACACTCTTTTATGAACATAATCTCCAATTTGATGTCTCTAGGACCAGCGGTTTAGGCTGTAGCTTGATATGTAAGTCAGTCAGTCAGGACTTTGAATTTTATCTATTAAGATGTACTAGGTGTTTTATAGGTTTCGAATAATTTTTTATAACGGAGTTTTGTCTATATTCGATCTTGCCACTCCCATACATCTGATTACATATATTTTTTTATTTTATTTAATTACATATTAAAACTAACTATAAATAATAACTTGGGGAACGCCTAAAGTATTCAAGACATCGTTTGATTTGTTTACTTCGTTGCCTATAGATAGTCAAAACGATCTAAAATAAGTTAAGATTTTTAAGTTTTGTGCTTAGGATAACTACACAAAGAAACCAAGTACATTCGCAAAATTTAAGCCATTTAAATAGTGTCATATACGACATAAAAAGACATACAAAAAAAAATACTATGACAATTTGCGCGGTGAAATCGTACTACAACAAATCAGAAAAGCAGCATAAGAGTTATGGTGTGACATTCCACAGGTAATCCATTAATTTTCTTGCTTAAATCGTTTAAAATACCAATCGAAACGTAAGCTACAAATTCGCTTTGTAGCTTTGTAGCTTGAGAAGGCGTTGTTTGGAAACCTACCTTCTCTGAGTAGTTATTCTAAGGTTTTGTGCTTGTTTTATAGGTAGGTGTTGAAAGTTATTGTTGAATTGTTATTAATGTTGAACATTGAAAGAAAACACAGTTTGTAATAATCTATTATATCCACAAAGCTAGTTTGAATACAGTGTTATGGAGGGTAAAGACTTCAACTACCCACGTATATAAAAATACTGAATTGCAATAGCTTCTATAGGTTGCTAACCTTAAAGTTAATCAAGCATTTTATTACTTTCTTTAAGATTTTCTCACGAAACGTAATAAGAGAGCTAAGTACAGCGCAAGTTATTAGTTCCAAAATGATTGCACCACCTTTGCGAGACCTAGTCTTTAAAGTTTAATATTGAAGTCTGGAGGACACTGAACTATTTTGCACTGAAATTCAACACGAAAAACTTCTGAATTATTGAGTAGATAAGTTCTGAAGAATGCAGAATAATGAAATAGTGAAACCTTTATAGTTCTTTAATTTGAACAGAAGAATAGAATGCTTTGAATGAACTCAAATTAGAAATGAGATAAGTATGCATTTACATATTCATCTGCATTAATATTATTTAAGTTTGTGATTGCAAGCTGTAAGCGTAGCGTAGGACGTTCATCCACAAGATGGACAGACGACCTAAAAGAGACTGCAGGGAAACAGTGGATGCCGGCCGGTTCCAACCGGCCCTTTTGGAGATCGATGCCTATGTCCAGCAGTGGACGTCCTATGACTGAAATGATGATGATGTTTTTGAGAGGTTTTCTATGGTGCTACGACAAAAGACTTCAACCCTTCCGTTTACAATTTAGTATCTGCAGTAGCTTTTGTTATGTATATACTATATATGTAGTACTAAAACTGTGGACCAATATTTATTTACGTAAACCTATTTTCACATATACCAACCAACCAATCATATTGCTATACTATTACGAACCATTTTTCAATTTGTAACTGTGCTGGAATAGCATGCTTTCCGCACGTAAGCACTGTATTTTGTTGCTGTTTGTGAATGTTTAATGTCACGGAATAGTTTATAGTTTCGAAGTAGGTAGAATACTGTATTTATGAACGAATGTTAAAAGGCTGTGCCAAGGCACAGCCGGAGCTAGCATACGAAGTCCATAAATGCTCAATTACCGACAAGGCTTGTATAGTACTATTCTGAAACATTGCATTGATATTCTCGTGAAAAAAAAAATATTATGAAAATTGGAAATGACAATTATTTTTTGTTTATAAATTCTAACACAACCTCTGTGAATTGGCCTCTTTTTAGTAGAAAAAAGTAACCATACCTCTTTGCACATTAAAACATTGTACGCAAGTATAAAAAGAACCCTCTGGTTATCTTGTACAGTCGCCTGCAATAGTATGTACATATACTTATATAATTTTGTATTGATATATATTATAATTTAAGTTAGATTTATATTTGTTGTATCTATCTATAGGTTATATATATCTTGTAAAACTTTAGTCTATTTGTTTATTTTCTTTTTGTCTTTTATGAGGTGTTTTTGCTGCACGCCAACGTACCATTTATTCCAACCTGGTGTATGACTGGTGGAAAATGTTTAGCATTAAGTCCTCCATTTGTAACTGTCTACATAATTTGTAAGTGTGCAATAAAGCCTTAAATAAATAAATATCATGTTACATAAAAATATATTTGATCAGTTTTTATTCTGAGTACAAGAGCAACAAAACTCATAAATTGTAAATTACTGGACCGCTACCTACCGCAGTAGCAAATGCAATGAGTCTGGATCCTCGCCATATCGGAACTCTAAATCAAGGGGAACGACGCGAAGTCTAGACGTTAAACCTATAAAGATATTGGTTGTAAAATATAGCCATATATTCAGTGATCGCAATCTAGAGATGAGAATTCCAATTTCAGGAAGATAAGTGTTCCTATCTAAGTCATAAATAAACCAGCCAAGTGCGAGTCATGCTTTCGCATTGAGGGTTCCGTACTACCACAAACACAAAGAGTAGGTAGTGCAATAAGACAACATGACGCTCAGGCGGTCACAGACCGACCGAGCCCGACATTGCTTAACTTCGGTGATCGTACGAGAACTGGCGGTGAGCAGAAATTTGTCCCCGACTCGCACTTGGCAAGTATATACTACTTGCTGTTTTACTTTAGTGAGTACGTACTATAATATAATCATACTGAGTTTGACGCGTGTACGTATAACCGTTTTTAAATTAAAGCAAATACAAAAATACGTTTGTTGTATGGGGGATCCTCCTTTCGTTTTTACCTTTTGACTTTTTTTATTATTTCTTAGTCCGCCGTAACAGTACATATACTGTGAAAATTTTGAACTGGATACCTATTACGGTTTAAAAGATACAGCCGTTAAAAGCTAACACGGACAGACAGACATACATACAGCGTAGGCTTAGTAATAGGATCCCGACGATTTTTGGGTATAGAACCCATTTTTTTTTTGTGATTATGTCAAATCTTCTCAAATATTTTTACAATTGGCAAGTGCCATTATTAACTAAACAAAATACAAGCTAATAATAACACTAGACAAAAACAGTTAGACTGTCCATAGACCGTTGAATGTCTAAATAAAATCCAAATGCTCAAGCCCACTACCAGTTGCAGCGTACTCAACATGCTGGCGACATTATTTTGTTGAATGGCAATGGTGTTGCGCCAGATACACACCAGCATTTTGGTCACGCGTCGCATTAACCAGGCTCTCTGGGGCTTGTTTTTTGAATTACTCGTATGATAATCGGGGGATCAAAATACAGTCGAAATGAGAACATACTTTATACTTTTTAAAGTCAGAAAAATAACAAAAGTTTAAATAGATCAGCCAGCCTCCTCAATTCCACAAACAATAACTACTTAAAAACAGTAACTACTTGAAACACTGTTTTAAACTATCACGGTTGTTCACTAAAGTTAAATGAACATAATGAAATATCGGGAGCTCATTCCACAACCTTACCACAGTAAATATTCCGTAAATTATCATATGACTTTAGTAACTACTTATTCCTTTCTAGTCTTCGACCAAAATAAAATGAATGGACGGGCCATAAACATTGAACTTGCTAAGTAAAAACGAGTCAAACCGTCGGACATATACTTCAACACCTAATTATAACCATATAGTACCTACGTTTGTTACAAAAAATAGATAGCGGCTTATTATTGTGTTTTTACACTTCGGCATAGCACACGAAGGCATTATTTTATCAGATGTTTGGTTATCATATATAACAATAGTCTTGTGTCGCACTTCCTATGCCTAGAGACCGACTGAAACGAAGTGAGACCCGGCACTAATTTAGTAATCTTCAAAAATGCGCTCCATCTGGGCCCGTCCATTCATTTTATTTTGGTAGAAGTTTCTAGTGGATCAAAATTGTGATTGAATGCCGCCTTCATTGATTCTAAACTGCGCAACCAGCACCCTTACTTTATCAGATTACGTCCTATATAAAAGGGATAAGGGTGTTATTCAAACAAATTCTCGAGAAACACTCTACTAAGAGGAATTCAATATAAAAGATGGAGGCTAGGGAATGGACCTGTCGTGATGATGTATGGGTACAAGGTATGGTCAAATGCATTTTATGACTTTGTATTTATCTGGAAAGGGTTCGCTTTCAAATTGATTTGATAGGAAGATCTGAAGGTATAGATTGTTTGCCGTTGAAGTTGATTGGACTAGCTGTACTAGGTTTTTTAATGTAACTGAGTGACGATACGAGCAAGTCGATTACCTGATAGTAAGTATCATGCTTTAATGCCACGCAGAATTTAGAAATTCAAAAGTTTAAACATGGACTGCTTTCGTTACCCTCAGATATATTGTTAAATCTCTTCATTGACCAATAATATTTTATTGGTAACATTATCTTTCAATACAAAATTAGTAATGTCTGCACACTACTTTTGGGCTTGAATGATTAACAAAGATGTGGTCCCTCGAACAAACTTTGCTAAAAGCCTACCTACTACTTTTTATTCTAAACCAATTTTTAAATCGCGATAAAAATCAGCTTCTCCATGTCGACATTTCCTCGCATAATAAAGACCTTTTAAAGCAGATTTTTTCCTAAACTCGTTTTATTTCAATTGTATCAAATGACAAGTAGGTATAAATTAGAAAATAAATAAAACAAATCCCCGATAAAAGAGCTGATAATCCTTAAACGATTGAATATATTTTCTTGAAAAACAGCTAAGAACAATCTAAATCAAGTCACATTATTTTAAAACAAAAAAAAAAACTTAATCAAAATAATTTTTATTCTTAAAAGCCATTTCGGAGCTACGTTGCCACAAACCACAGAAAAGACAAAAAAAAATTACGGCATTCTTTTAACACCTCTCTTTTTACGTCGGGGTCAAAAATGAAATGCATGAAAAAGAAAGAGGCAAAGTGCTCACGTTAAGCTTGTAAGTATATGGCTTAACAAAGCTTAAAAATATACGTACTTACTTATGATCTTACAAATCTTACTGCTTTAAAACATATTTACCTACCTCATCCAATTCGTTACTTTACGAAAGTTAATATTCAGAGTTAAGAAGATTAAATAAAATGCGCCTAATAATGCTTACACTTTTTAAAGCCATATTTCGTCTCTCTACTTTGTAAAGTCTCTCAATAAAATCTCGAAAATCCTACAAAAAATTTGAATAATGGATCATTTTTAAATTACAACTAGAATTTTCATAAAGATCTCTGCGAGATCGGAGTTTTTGCTATAATGGTTATTCCATGTTATAAAGCTTATAAGCTGTGTAACTTTATGCAGATATTCAGAGATTTTAGGTTAAAAAAACTTTTTTTTGTTTTACTGATTTCTCAGCTAACTTGCCATGCTGACGTTTCTAGCTTTTGCGTGCTTTTGCTACGATTATCACTGGAACTCGAACATGGATATAAGTCCTGACAAAACATACTCACGGTATCACTGTGTATGGTATTTTGAACACATTTTGGACGCAACTTTTAATATCCAGATAATAATCGTATACGTGTTTTCCAAATCGTGGCAGCACTACGATTTTTGAAAATGAATGAGAAATGTAGGATCTTCAATTCACTGCGTGCATTGTGTGGCCGGTCACGTCTGCTGGCATGTCCAATTTAACGGCGCGACCATTCCAAATTGGATTCCCCTGCTTGTTCACATAATAGGGACTCTTCGTATCTAATCTTACTAGTTGGATAGTCGTAATTGGACCTCATGGAGGTTTTCTGTCAGTAGGTCTATTCTGTGCAATTTTTAACATTTTTAAAGATAAAAAATACAGGTAGCTTGGGCATCACAGTACGTTCACCGTGAACTTATAACGCTGCTGCCCATCCTCCGGTGGTTCGTCGCAGTTTTAGGACATATCTGGGCCCAATGGTGTCATAGGAGAGTCACATTTAGTTCATTTGAAATTATATAATCGGTTTGTATGACTTGCCTTTGTATAAATAGACGAATCAGTAAAATTGTACTAATAACTCATTGATACAAAAACATGCTCATATTATTTAGGTATGCTTTTATATTATTTATTTTTTCTGAGAGTCTTACGGACTATCCTTGTAATTAGAATCCAAATACCTACATCGTTAGTTATCTTTTTTATAATGCCATAGGTGCCAAACAAGCTGACAGGCCATCTGATGGTAAGCGATCACCGTCGCCTATGGATATCTGTGGTGTACCACAGATACGATGCCGACCCTTAAATACTCTATTAACACCCCTTTTAAAGAATAGCCTAACATTTCTATGTTATAGTTACTCGGAAATGCCGCTCATTCCACAAATTGCAGGTGTGAGGCAAAAAAGATCGCGTAAAACGCACCGTGAGCGATTTCCACCGATTTGTGATAATATGGATGAACTTTCAGGCGGTGCCGGCTAGTGCGATGATAAAACCGCGATGCTGGCATCAGATCGAACAGTTTTTCAGAACATTCCCCGTTGTAAATGCGACAAAAGACACAAAGAGACCCAACGTCTCTAAATCTCGCTCTCGGTCTTACTTTCCATGCGAAGAACTCTCATAGTAACCGTCTAATGTTGAGTTTGATTGCTTACCTAGCTAGCAAGCCAGCGTCCAACAACTGCGACTGTCGCGCGTCGACGACGACTACGTGCGGCGGCCGCGTGTCGCTGTCTCGTCGCAACGCCTCCAAGGCTTCTCGCGGTCCACGTACGGAACGCGCCTCGCCACCCGCGCGGTTCGCGGCCGCACAAGCTGCCGCGCATACGCGTGACGTGCGTTCCGGAAACACGCATAGCAACTATCGGAGAAAACATTATAATTAGTAAATAAGTCAAATATCTACTGGGAATCAATCGGACTAGTTGATGCAGTTGACTCGAATGCAATGTGTCTGCGGCTGAGCTGTCATGTTTTCGTTATATTTTCTCCGTGTCTATCATCGAGATACAATACCTATAAAATCACAATCTCTAGGCTAAAACAGTCAAAAATCGTCCGAGTGTCGTTGTACATACTTTTTTTTTGTACGTACCTAGATATTAATTATATAGCGTCAAGCGAGACGCAGCCGCGCGCGCGCATTCACCTTGAAAAAGACTGCCTAATGCGGTTGAAACTATAGTCGGAGTGACCGGCTTAATCTTACGTGAGTAATTCCCGTGTAATATAAATAAAATTTATTATATAGTTCACAATACCACATTTACTCCAATTTAGTCGTTATGTCACTTGTCAGTGCTCAACGTTGCTTGCCCGCTAAGTCATCGTAGCACTGGCATCGCGCGGCGTTGTAGTCAGATTGCGGTTGACTTACAACTAACTAACCAAAAAGTCAGCGCAATGCGTAGCGTGTGGCTAGTTTCGGTTTTGACCACATCTTTCTTGATGTTTAGAGGATGATACAAACTGATTATTAGTAACCTGGAATAGGAACTGGCTCTCAAAGTCATGCAGGAGACAGATAAAAAAAATTAAAACAGTTGTCGAAGGCAATAAATAAAAAGTTTTAAGACGCCTTCAAATTGGTTGCGCAGTTGTAGAGCGACAACAGCGAGTCTAGTTTCAAGGCATCCTTGTCAACATCCTTTGTAGAATGTACCTCAGAGATAAAAAAGTAAAAAAAGATACCTCTATTGGTTCCTGCGGCGAGTAGAGCAGCGACGAGGGGATGTACGCAGGCGGCGGCGACCTGTTCTGCAGAGAGAGAGGGGTGTGTAATATACAATAATAACACAATGCTTACAACTACGGGCGGTTAGTTCGCTATATTGAATAAGAGATGGCGGGTCTTGTTATAGTTTTGTTCTTGTTTTGTCTCTTATCAACCTAATACAAAAATGAGCTTATGAATTAGACCGTTTCTTTTGGGCGTACGTTATGCAATATCTATATGTAGCCGCTTCGCCGATAAAGATTCTTTTTAAATAGGCCTTGAGCACCGCCAGTACACTGACGACTGTCTCCAGAATCGCGGGTATTTCCTGATGAAATGGCACTAATGGCTCCGGAACCGGTCGATCGTCGACCGATAAACATAATCGTGAAGGTAATTCGGTGATATAGTAATTTATAATTAATCCTCACGCGAGTTTTGATTAAGTTACGTGATTTATCCCCTAATTTCCACACTGGACAAGAAGACTCACCCGCCGCAACGCTGGGTGGATGCAACAGGCAATACGGAGGACATGACTGGATGTGTCGGACACAAGATTGATAACAGATGATCAACGCAATGTTTCAGAAAAATAGTATACAAGCCTTGGCAGTGACATTTTTTTTACGGACTCGCTATTGCCCAACGTATCACGTTCGTACGTAAATGCTCTTCTATTAATGTGGTGTTGAATTATCGATAGTCCTGCTATCGATAGTTGACCTCGAAAATCAGGTAGGATATCGATAGTGATACACGGTGAAAATACTATTGATGATTAGCAATACTACCGATAGTATCGATAGAATTGAACCCTGATTTTCGCAACGCTGTCGATACTATCGATAGAATTTAAGTCCTGAACGAGTTTACTATCGATATTATTGTTAGTATCGATACCATAGATAGTAATGGGCTATTGATAGTTGTTGTTTATAGTATCGATAGCAAACAAAAATCAATTCTATCGATACTATTGCAAGTCATCAGTATTATTGCCAATTCCGTAATCTGTTTCACAATTGCCAAGCTATCGATAGTCTATTGATAGTAGCCTATCGAGCGGCAACATTATCTTCTATCTTTTGCATTCTGTTACATGCCAGTGCAGTAATAATTTGACAAGTAAAAAAAACCTGCCAGTAAATAGAGCCATAGTTCGCAATAAAGTTTAATTCATTCAATTTGCTCTATTTCCCAGCAGTCATTATTCCAGGCTATCTGGCTGTAATCGGATCATATCTCTCGAGCGGCGCGCCTTGGGAAATTCTCTCTAGGGAGCAATGCAGTGCGGCCCCATTCCGGAAAACGGACACTGGAAGCTAATGGTCCTTGTACATGGTGCAAGTAAATTGCTTAACTTAGAATAGGCGTGCATGTGAGGAGGATGCATTTATGTGCATTTATTATTATAATGTTTATTCATACGACGTGCATCGTTCTTTATTTGCGCAGGTGAAAATGCTCTTTAGGCAAGGCCATAAAGCACGATGCCCATTTATGGACTGTGACAAGTTGATAAGTTTTCAGGTTCGTAACTCCCTACCATACGTGAGAATTTGTTTGGAGCAATGGCACGTAGCGCCACGTCACATAAGCCGACATAGCACTAGTGCTATGTCTATGTTCTATGTTCATTCGCACCTAGCGAATGAACGCGAGTGAATGCGAATAAATGCGAATGAACGCTAGTAAACGCGAGTAAACGCAAACGCGAACGAACGTATAAGGGCGAACACGTATGCCCCTATACACCGCATACTCGTTCGCCATCGCTATTGTGTCCACGCACCTTCTATCAAAAAATATGTGTGTAAGTTCGCACAACACAAAAAGCGAATCGCCTTCTCACTCGCAAACAGACCTTCAGCGAGCACTGGCGAACGCAAGCGAATCCTTCGTTTGTATGCGCTCGCTTTCGCTGATACGTCAACACCAACATGTTCGCTCGCGTTCGGTAGTGTTTGTTGCGTTTATTTGCTCACTAGGTCTGTATACGGCATAAGAGAAGTTGGTTGTTCGAAATAATTAACAAATAGGTCATATCAGTGACCTTAGGTCAGGCCTAAATAGCCCTGACATTCAGCTAAGAAGCCTATACAAAAAACAAACAAAACAAACTGACTTTAAGAGGGGGATGGGCGAAAGAAAAACAGAGAGGAGACTTCTCAATTCAACTAAAGAAATTAAAAAGTGTTTCTTTCTTGATAAAGTTCGATTATACTGTTGTTTTTAACCCACGTCGCAAAAAGAGGTGTGTTATAAGTTAATATGTGTATCTGTAAGAAAAGAGCTGACAATCTTCAAACGGCTGTACAGATTTTCTTGAATCATAGCTAAAACAATTCCCATCAAGGCACCTTTAAAAAAATATACTAAATCAAAATCGGTTCAGCTGTTTGGGAGCTACGATGCCATAGACAGACACACAGATACCCGTTAAACGTTAACGTTAAACTTACTAAACACTGTTTGCGTCGAGGGTTTAAAAAGTTGGTAATTTAATCGTTCATATAGTGATGTAGTTGCAAAACTAATATCAACATATTCTAAATACCTGGCTTGTATCAACGTCATTGTTATACAGTTTAATTAAAATGGCGTCTGTTAATTAATTTTCAATATTCCATTAACACAGTTAATGCAATTAAGCTGGCACCTCTCTGCCCCGGTGCTCTTTTTAGTGCTCCGAGCACAAAAGTTAAAACGGAACACTAACGAACCTCGAGCACTCAGTTCACAGGTCGATGCATTCGATGATTTTTAACCGCCTTCAAAAAAGGTTTTTATTTCGTCTGTATTTTTTTCAGCGCTATTAAATAAAAATCTTCAAAAATATATATACTTATATATATATATATACAGAATATGTCGTTTCGGTTTGTAGTTCTATAGAGCAAAAGTTTTGACGTTTTGTGCAACGGAAAATGCGCTAGATGGTGGATTTGACACTTCATAAGTTTAATTTAAGAGTCAGAAGAAGATGAGTCAGATGATGTTTTGTGCAATAGTATAATGAAATATTAGTGTTTAATGTGGACTTTAAAATTTAAAGAACGTTTCTGCAACTGGGTGTACTTAAGTAGACAAAAAAAGATTGGTCATTATCTTTGACATGTGTCTTGCAAACGTTTTTATTGAAACTTTGACGTTGATATGTTTTATTATGGCGGGAAGATCGAAATTGCTCTAAAATATGATATTTTCAATTTCCTCCGCCACCCTAAAAAAACAACAACATGTAATATCAATCTCACATTTTAAAAAAACTTACTCCCTCTAGAAATCCAGAATGTAACACATAAAACATCGTAATAGCTCATTACTGCTTGTTTAGCGGATCGTTAAACAGCGTGTGGCATGTCTTTGATGGCCATCTATAAAGATACGATATATGAGGAAGACCCTCTAATAATAAGAATTACTACCGACAACGTGAATTATGTGAATCCCTGTTTCGAGTTATTATGTCTGTCTGTATATCTCTATCTCTACATAGTATAAATATTAAAGTCGCTTTCTGCGTCTGTCTGTCTGTATAACCGCTAACTCCTCCTAAACCACGCAACGGATTTTGATGCGGTTTTCACCATCAGTTATATAATTTTTAACGGAAGGTTTATATATATAACTAGCGCCCCCGGCTTCGCACGTAAATTATACCCGTGCGAAGCCGGTCGGGCGGGTCGCTAGTTTAAAATAAAGCAGAAAGAACCCAACGGCTGACATTTCGTCTCGGTTATTCATCACCCTTAAGGGGAAGCTATCTCACTCTCGCATTTCAACGTTCTTGAAGATAAAAAAACCATTAAGAAAAAAAAAAAACTACAAAATTACTTTATACTAAGTATTTGCAATGTTATTCTAAAGATAATGCCCAATACGTAAACATTATATATATATTTTTATGCCATAGGTGGCAAACAAGCTGACGGGCTGCCTGATGGTAAGCGATCACCGTCGCCTATGGATATCAGGGGGGTTAGACAAGACCCACTTTCTGTTAGCGTTAACGCCTGCGGAACGACGAAATTGTATGAAAATTACATTGACAATGACATTAGCTTGAGAGATGTTATCTCAAGCTAATGTACTCCATACAAATTCCATATTGACACAACAAAGCATCCCTTCAAAATCCAACCAAAAAAATAAAACGCTTATGTATCTGAACTTTATTAGCCGATTTAAACAACTTCTTCAGCTTACGTATCACATTTTTTTTTTTTACAAAATATGAAGTAGGTACAACAAAATTATTTCAATGTATATGTAACCGGCAATATGTATAATTCAGGTATTCTGTACAATACCTAGGCAATGTATAGAATACCTGGGGCGTCCAGGCAATGTATGAATTATTATGAATATTATTGTCCGTTACATACTTTGCCTAGGTAATGTATACAAATACCTGCTGGTCCACCGGCGATGTATGAAGTAAATAGATTTTGTTCTTTATTTATAAATGTTATGTAAGTACCGCCGTGGAGGCACCTAAGAATGTAATCCCCCCTTCTCTTCCCGTGGGTGCCGTAGAAGTCGGCTAAGGGTACATACACACCGCACACACAGTGTTTTTACCACAGGGAAAAACAAATGAAATCAAACTACTCAATAACTAAACTTATAATTTTTTACTTTCTGTTATTTTTTACAAATTAAACACCTGTCGATCGCCTATTACATACCTTCAGCAGATTGGTAGAATCGAGACGAATGCCCAACCTTGGGGTAATTATGCGTCCGGATAATGGCATCCCATTAGGTCAGCGTTGCTTGGTGATTAGGCCATCAGGACGTAATGATCTTCCGGGGCGAAATAATGGATCGAATTGTTTTGCCTGGAGCGATGTTGCTAACATCCTCATAATTATTAGTCCCGCAAAATGCGCGACATTGGGAATTTGAGAGTAGAGTAAAATCGCGAGGCACAGCTAGCAAGTTTTTTAATTACCTATACATTGTATACAAGTTTTGTGCGTCTTCTATATCACTTGAGCATTTTTTTAAAGATATTTTCTTCAGCTAGCGTGGTCCATCATAGACTGCATCATCGTTTAACGAGATGCAAGTTGGCAGTCAAACGCAAGCATATTATCGAATAAAAATAAATAAACAGTAGATTTAAAATGATGGTATCTCAATCACAGGGTTACGCAGAAAGGGTGTACAAAGCTGAAAGACGTCCGTTATACTCAAAACTAGCGACCAGCCCCGGCTTTGCACGGGTATAAGTTTTATTATATAAATAAAGCTTTCGTGAAAAATTATCTAACTGATGATAAAAACTGCATCAAATCCGTTGCATGGTTTAGGAGGAGTTAGCGGCTAAACCACAGAAGACATAATAGGCTAAACAGACAGACAGACGCGGAAAGCGACTTTATTTTATACTATGTAGAGATTATGAATAACTTTTAACTATGGGAGCAACCCTGAAATTCCAAAAAGAAATATCAACTATTCCATAGAAAACTTACGTTTATACTGGACAAAATGAATGGAACAGCTAATATTTTTTGCGTGATTTCAGGTATGGTCCTATAGTAAACGTTGTTCATATATATGTGTACGTATAATAATGGATGTTTTGCTTTGAGTAATATACCCTTTCCGCATGACCTTGTAAGCGGAAATAAAAAAAAAAATACTAGTTTTTTTTTTTAAATATACTTCTTTTTTTGAATCAACATGAAAATTTTACTGAACATTTTAATAGTTATTTATGATACAAGTGCGGTAAGTTGGTTATTACAAACGAGTAGACGAATGTAAGCCCGAGACGAAGTCGAGGGCTTACCATAGTCACGAGTTTGTAATAACCAATCCGCACGTGTGCCATACAACGTTTTACAACACATTTGCGAGAAAAAAACAAAAAATGGAAATTAAAAAAATACCGTAAAGTACACGCACGGTGCTATACAACGGAGCGTGCGGTAAAATTCATTACCGCACGCTCCGTTGTATGATCCGTAATGTTTAACTTTCGAACGATGTATACAGGCTTCGTAAGTGCACTTTTTGAGCAAATGTGTTGTAAAATTCATTACCGCACGCTCCGTTGTATGATCCGTAATGTTTAACTTTCGAACGATGTATACAGGCTTCATAAGTGCACTTTTTGAGCAAATGAGTTGTATAATAATGTTTATAATTTAATTTGATAATTTTATATGATCAAATAGCATGAAAAGAATAAATCAAGAAATTTCGTCATCTTTTTGAGCCTCGCCCAAGGCAAAAAAAATTATGCGATCTTCTTATTAATCGCACTTCGCCGATGGCTAAATGGAAATTCCATGGTTTTCCACCCTTCCTAACTCCCTTCTGTCAGCGATCAACGATTTCCGCTAGATATAGAATATCCACTCAGAATTTGTTTACATCGAGTTTTTAAGTTGGAGTCACAAGATTGGATATTCAATTCTATATTTTTTTTGCAGAATTTGCTTGCGTAGTCTGGAATAGGTACGTAAGAATATATTTTATTAACAAGTTTATTTCTTACGAAAACATTAAAAAGCTGACAACAATATTTTCAGCATATTATTACTTCGGTAGGTACATTTTCAGATTAGACAAACATAAGAAATATGCCTTCGTTCGTGTTTAAATGTCTCTGTGTTTCTCTCGCTTTTTTAGGGTTCCGTACACAAAGGTTAAAAACGGGACCCTATTACTAAGCCTACGATGACTGTCTGTCTGTCCATCTGTCCTTCCTATTAACGGCTGTATCTTTCGACCTGTACCTAATAGACAGCCAGTTGAAATTTTCACAAAGTATGTTACGGCGGATTAATTAAGAAATAATAAAAAAGTCAAAAAGCAAAAATTAAACCCGGGTTCCTATACAACAAACGTATTTTTTATGAACTCTAATGTAAAAACGGTAATACGTTCAAGCGCTAAACTTGGTATGATTAATAGTATACACTCTAAAGTATAACAACAAATAATAAATAATGGCCAAGTGCGAGTCACTGACAAATTTCAGTTCATTACCAAGTATAGATAACATTATCTATACTAATATTATAAAGAGGAAATATTTGATTGTTTGTTTGTTTGTTTGCATTGAATAGGCTCCGAAACTACTGAACCGATTTGAAAAATTCTTTCACTGTTGGGAAGCTACACTATCCCCGGTTAACATAGGCTATATTATATTTTCAAAAAAATAGGGATCCTTACTAAAACTCCAATAATGGAACCCAATGCAAAAAAATAAGATTTACAATTTTGACTTTGCGTGTTTGACAGTTCTAAGACAGGACAACGTCTGTAAGGTCTGCTAGTCTATACTAATATTATAAAGAGGAAAGATTTGATTGTTTGTTTGTTTGTTTGTTTGTTTGCATTGAATAGGCTCCGAAACTACTGAACCGATTTGAAAAATTCTTTCACTGTTGGGAAGCTACACTATCCCCGGTTAACATAGGCTATATTATATTTTCAAAAAAATAGGGATCCTTACTAAAACTCCAATAATGGAACCCAAGGTGTAAAAAAATAAGATTTACAATTTTGACTTTGCGTGTTTGACAGTTCTAAGACAGGACAACGTCTGTCAGGTCTGCTAGTAATTGATAATTCCATACCTGGATGACCTCCTTATCATTTCACCGAATCCAAATTGCCATATTTTACTAATATGTATTGAAGTCAGTTTTTGAATTTATTATTACTATTGTATTTTGTCGTGGTACGGATCCATCAGTGCACGAGCCCAACTCGCACTTGGCCGGTTTATTATTTTTGTACTTTTTTAGTATATCTCAATTCTCAGTTACCATTACATAATTTGTGAAAATTTCAACTTGCTATCTGTTACGGTTCGCAAGATACAGTCGTTTAAAGGTAGGACGGACAGGCGGACGGACAGACAGACATCGTAGGCTTAGTAATAGGGCCTTACTCTTTGGGTAGGGAACCCTAAAAATGGGTTACACTCCGTTATGTTTATCGGTCGAGTTGATCAGTAACAAACCGGAGTGTAAGTCGTTGTTATACTTAGTAATAAAAAAATAAAAATAAAAGTTGGTAAGCATAAGAAAGGATTTGAAGGTAACTCTGATTATCTCTCTGACTGTACGTTACGGTTTCACGACTATAATACGAACTATTAAAACGGTTTCAGCATTCTTGAGCAATTATAGGTACGAAGGTAAGTATTATTTGGTATGTAAGGCGATGCTTCAGCACCGACGTGAGGTTGATTCGATGCCAATAAGGTCATAAGTGGTGGAAGGTCACCATACAACGTTGATCGGTAATGCGTGGAATTAGCTGTGTTGGATAGCTTAAACTGTTTTAATTGATTGGAATGCTTTAATTAAAACGAAAGGAGAAATACAACAAACGTATTATTTTACTTATTTTTGTATTACCTCTAATGTAAAAATAATAATACGTTCAAGCGTCAAACTTGGCTTGATTGTACACACTCTAAAGTATGTAAGTAAGTGCGAGCCGGTGACAAATTTATGTTCATTACTAAGTTATAACTGGTAATTCCTTACCTGAATAACCTGCTTATAATTTCACCGACAAATTTTGAAGTTGGTTTTTTAAATTGATCTTTTTTTTTTTTGTAGTGGTATAGAACCCACAGTGCGTGAGCCTGAGTCGCACTTGGCTGGTTTATAGTAAACATCTGAACCGCCAACTTGAGATTTTGGTAACTTTCGAATTTCTGGGACTGGCTATTTTTTGTATTTCTTTTTTATCCAGGCTAAAGGAAAAGTTTTATTTTTATACCAGTTAAGCTTCTAGTAGATTGCGCGAACGTTTTTTTTCGGTTTCGTTTGTTATAACGGTTTTGGGTACTTCTTCAAAGACAAAATTTTGGACTTCCATGGGTTTATTTCTGAAATTAACTAACAAAACGGCGTGTAATTTTTTTTTAAATACAGTTTAGCTTTAACTCTAACTGGGACAAGTGATATTTTTCAAATAATTACAGTCTAAGTATAAATTAAAAATCTTTGAAGTTTGTTCTTCTGATTCATATAACGCGTCCGCTTGCCATTTTGCGGAAGAAAATGGTCGATATCGCATTTTCCTTTTGATAAATCATTACGAATTATAATTATATCAAAAGGAAATGAATTGCCCTCTTATAAAAAAATATTCTATTAGTTATACCTACCTTAGTTTGTTTATAAATAGGCAAATAAGAAGTGTCCGGCACATAATACTGATTAATGTGGCGTAAGCTGCGCTTGACCGTGCTTGGTCGGGTAATAACAATGAGAGTCTGACTTCCCGCGCGGGGGGAAGCCATTCGTGTAACGGACGAGCCAGAAGGTGGACGTGCGGCTGGTTCGCTTGGATCCCGGAGTTACAAGGGTAAATATCTGATTCATATGTGCTTTGTTCAGGTGGCATTTTGATTACAATGTCTACCTTATAAAATTTATTTTATTGTTTTACAACTTCAATTTGTATTTCGTGTAATGCTTTTGGGTTATAGATTCAACTACAAAAATTACAATACTGACGTCAGTATGTATGATGAGTTATGCATGTGTGAAGGGAAAATCCTGATTCATCTGTGCCTGATTCATACGGTCAAAACACCATTTGAATCATAAAACAACTTCGATTTTCTCCTCTCCAGCACGAAAGGAACGCTTTTGTTACGTAATTCTCCTTGTCCTATTTTTTACCGTGTACAAATCAGTAGTTCTTGTCTTATTTATTATATTTACTACGGTATAACCGATTAAATAATTCAAATATTACAGAAGTATTCTACATAATTATTAAACTTTTTTGATATGTGTCTTAGTTAAGAATTAATAATTGTTATTTAGAATTAACAATCATACCAGTGTTTTTATTACTAACAATAATGTAATAAAATTGTGGTCACTAACAATTAAGTGGCACATTTGACAACAATCTTCCTTGTTAAAAAAGCTATGTATTAAAAGTTAAAACCTCTAATTTCTGTTATTTTAATATTGCAGTTCACAAAAATGCCAGAAAGTCACGATAAAGAGAAGGAGAAAAAGAGACTCGCAGAACGCAAAAGAATGCAAAACATAAGAAAAGATTCAGACAGGTATGCTTTGTGGAAATTAAAAATGAAAGAAACATATTTGAAAAGAAAGAGAGAAGGTATAATAGTTTCAGTTCAGAATTTGACACCCAAACAACAAAAAACAGCTAGGAAGAAAAGTAGAAAAAGTTCTTGAAGATGGTATGCTAAAAAGAAATTAAAAGAACGTGATATTCCTTCAGAAGAGGAAATATATGAAGAATGTGAGCCAGCAGACACTACCGAAGTAAATGATCCTTTAGATTTGGAATTACCATCATCTCCAGAAGTTTTGATCATCAGATTTTTTCCGTGCTAAGATCACTGATAATTGTTGTCATAAAAAAAAATTAAATACTTGATTCTTTCCTCAATACAGAGCCAAACGACATAAAGTTTTTAATTTTTAGTTCAGATTCTGATTCATCTGTAATACATTCTGATTCATCTGAGCACAAAATATTTGAACGTAGATATCTTGAAAACTACTTTATAAAAACAAGTCCCTCATTGATATCTATGTTCTTTAGTCAACTTTTTTACATATGAACATGTGTGACAAAGCTGAAAGTGAAACAAAATTTTGGCCAGATGAATCAGTCGAAGAATGAAATTTCGAAGAAGTACCCTTTTACGACAAGAAAGATTGGGAAATGTTTCGTTCGATAAATTGGTTTGATATTGGTTTAATTTAGTTTAGTCAGTATAGTGGCGACACCGGAGAACCGAGCACAGTGATAAACTTACGGTGCTGGAGTCTCTTATTTCACTTGTGTTCTGAACAAAATGCCACCTACAATCAAAATATACCGTTTTAAACGTAACTTCATATTGAATGTATTTTATTTTTTCGTGGAAAGGAGTAGTTTATAAGTTGGTAACTTATTATGCTTATCACAGATTTAAATAGATAATGTTACCAGGATGAACAGATGCTTTCTTGTGAAATTGTAATACAGGTACCTACCTACGTAGGTACTTATTTGTAAACGTTTGGTGTATTTTTAATATTTAAATTTAAATTTACGCTATTGTGTCAGTGCGTGTAGTAAAGCTTAGTATCGATACAAACAGCTTAGTTTTTCGATACAAAAAAAAAAAACTATGATTCTACCAATTTCAAGCCAAGATTTTTAAACAAAAAAAAATGTAACGAAACAGAAATAGTATATAGGAAAACCCATGAGCACAACTAGTGTTTAGTAAATGTTGTGTAGCGCCCGTCAAACTAAAAGCCTTAACAGACGCGTGGATTTGTTTGACCTCAACCGCCGTCTGACCAAATGGAGAGAAAGAGAGGGAATATGTTATACTCACTCTTTCTCTTTAGGTTAAGCCGCGGTCCGTCAACTAATCCACGCGTCTGTTACGGCTTTAATAGTGCAAATAAATTTTCCACGGACCTGAATGTTGTGTTGAAAAGCTGTCGAAAGTTTTAAACGATTTGATGTAAATCCTTATTTTCCGCCCCACCGCCCTCGGCGTAGGCCCTTGATTTCCATCAAAGGGGTGAGTCGAGGTCGTTGACTTTTTAAGGGACATTGCTGCAACGTTTTTCGCTATAGCGGTTGAAATTTTAATTTTAGGTTATGACTATCGTAGTTTATGTGTGGTGTTATAATTAGAATCAAAAGGTTTAAGTGGAAGTAAGTGTATTCCCCACTTATATATCTATAAATATTTATAGAAATAGGTGGGGAAGGAGAATAGCGATACTGAGCCGAAAGAAGGTCATAGTACACAATACAATAAATTTAGTTATACATAACACATACAATACATTTAAAATTTAGATAGCCCGTTGGTCCAGTTGGTAGTGAACCTACTTTCTGAGCCTGATAGCGTGGATTTGATTCCCACGTAGGACAAACATTTGTATGATGAACATTTGTGTTTGTTCTATATCTGGTTGTTAATATCTATTTAAGTATATATTTAAAAACTATATTATGTCATTATTATATTGTATTATATTGTGTCAGTCTCTGGCGGCCATATCACACACATTTGCTTAGTTTGGGGTCAGATGACCGTGTGTGCAAAAATGTCCCAAATATTTATTTATTCATTTATTTTATTTAATAAAATATCACTTTACTATACATCGAAAAAAGTTACACACAATTAATACAAAAACCGGAAGTGTAATAGGCGGCCTTATTGCCTTAAGCGATGCCAATAATAATTATTAACAACTTTAGAATGGGGTCAACCTAGAAATCGCAAAAACAGCTGATCCGTACAAGAAATAAATTCACACTCAATAAAATGTGACTACCTACTTAACATCTGTTTTTTTCGTGATTTTAGGTTTGGTCTCATAGTGAAAGTTATACGAGTACAATGCTCTCCTTTCGGCATAACACCACCGTTGTGTAATACGGTATAACTTCATAGGATTATTCTTCTTCCAAAAAATATGTATTTACACTTACGGTGCCTATAGCAGGTAAAATATGGGTAAAATAGTGATGCGAATAGCAGGTAAAATATGGGTAAAATAGTGCTTTATTTGATAGGCTCGCTAAACTTAAACTGATAATGGATAGGTACTAAACTGAAAGTGTGTTTTCGACAGCAATTTTCACAAAGATTTTATGTATCCTGGTTTAGATTGCCGAATCTTACCTACGTGGTACAGAGCTTGTTTAAGGCACTTTCACATAGAATAGCTTAGCCAAGAGATAACGCAGCACAAGCAGATTTTTAAAATAAAAAGAGAAGCTAAAAATCATGCTGATGGTAAGCGGGAATTTTCGACTATGAACAAATGCAACACTAGCGGTATTGTCGATGCTTTTCACGGAGAGGTGGCTGTAAACATTTTGTAAACATTTCTGTATTTCTGTATTTCTGTATTTTTTGAAACGCTCCATGTTGAAGCTCGGCGGTAAGACCTTCGGGAAACGGATACTCCACCGTGAAGGCCAGCGGAATAACGGGAGTGAAAACACAGAACAGTGTAGGATTTCCAAAACATACTCTGTACAAATACAAGATGACCCAAAACATACTGACTTAATGTACGCGAATCACGGTGTTATTTTAAAGTTTTTACAACACATCATGAACTTTGAACTTTTTATGGTTGGAACTTTAAAAAACCACACGAGCCAGCCCAGATCCTCACAAAGTATTTAGGTGGTCAAAATAACCAAAAAACCCCGTAAGGTTTTCGATCCCTAACGATCCCTAAGCAGCGTGAATTCCGCATGGTTTAGCCACCTTATGTGAAAGCTCCCTTATTATTTATTTACCATTGCGTTTATGGCCGCGGTCGCGGCGCCGGCGCAGGCGTGGACTTTTTCTGCGTTTATCGCGAAATAAATCACTTTCGCGGACATTGTGGCCCGTATACTGCGAGCAATCCATCCTGTTCTTCGACGGGCGTAGCTAAGGTAGAACAAACTGGGGCTAATGCCCATCCCGGAATATGCTTTTGAATTTAAGATAATTATCAATTTAAAAAACAAACTTCACATAATTGTCAAAATACGCAATTGCTTCCAACTATTTCGCATATTTTGTAATATTGTTTAATTTTTGGCTTTTAAATCAAAATATGACGAAACAGCCAAAAATTAAACCGATTTTGATGGCATTTATACGACCAATCTGAAAGTTTATGCGTATATTTTTAAGAATTTTTCAAATCGGTTAATTAATGACGGAGTTCAGGGCCCGAAACTACTAAACCAATTGTTTTTAAATTGTAGTTGTTTAATGAATTGCCTTAAAATTGAACGAAAAAATGTAATAACTTTTTAAACATTTTAATACATTAATTGCCAAAAGTGAAATTTTTATCGTTTTCAAAAAAGGAGGGTTTTCTCATATTAGTTGTTTTTTATGTTTCTTACCTCAGATCCCAATCATTTATGAACCGATAAAAAAAAATGTAGTATATAGGTACTTTTAGATAGGTCCCATAGAAATAAAACATCAAAATTAGTTAGTAAATTGTAGTTTGGGTTTTAAATCAAAATAACTGGAAAATTTGGTTTCTTGGATGTCAATATTTTGTCAACCAACTCATCCAAGCTTCATCGATATTGCGTATTTTAATAATTTGGTGAAATCAGATTTTTAAAATGATATATATTTATGTATTCAGCTTTTGTGACCCATTTAATGACAGACGGCTTCTTTGATGGCTACGCCAACCACAAAAAACAAAAAACAGAAATACTTATAGACCCCTCTGTCTTTCCCCGCTGTAGCGAAATCTTGGCAACACCCATAAATCTGTCTACAGATAAATTTCAATTTAGACCAGTACAAACGCACCCGTGAATTTGTTTAGACGAACCGATTCGGCACACGTACGCGACGGCGTCTATAACGTCACCAGGAATATGAAGAGCCAGTGACATAGGTTTGGTTTGAAATAAATATGGGACAACTTGCTAACTGACATAATAACTACATAATTATAACATAACTACTATTATGTAAGCATTTTTTTAACATTAGATTTATTATTTCATAACTAAGTATTTCCTATTTAAATGATTAAAGAATTAAAACATTACAACCGGTAGGATTAGAAGCTGCGCCATCCGGGTACATGTATGTATATCTATATATAAAACTGAGCATAAATAGATTACCAAATCTGAACATAATAAATTAAAATGTGTTCAAAATTAAGGAAGATATAAGAATTTTCATATCTTGCTAGACAGAGAACGCATTTTATTTTAAAGTGACGTCAATTGTAAGTGAACCATAAAAACTCTATACTGACACTTACTTTTCCGGAAAGGTGCAAAGCACGTCTTCCTAATTCGACTAAAAACATTAAACGCTTATATTTCAGAACTTTACAAGCTGATTTAAATAATTTCTTATATCTGTCTGAGTCTATTATTTTAAACACATCAAACACCTGTCCGATAGAAGTAAATTAAACACCTAAAATGGTGCACAAATGTGTTTTTTACCTGTGCCATATGATAGTTTATCCTCTAAACTGTACCACTACTGCAAGCTTTGCGAGAAACATTCGAAAAACAGTCAAGCCCGAATACTGTCTTTAAGTTAACTGCATCACAAACGTAAATCTTTGCAGACGAATATTAAACTTATTATTCAGAAACGTGTCTTATTTACAAAAAAATGTTTGTTTTGGTTTAGTTTTCCTGAAATGTAAAAACTACGATTGAAGATTGAAACTGACTCAGCTCGATGAACGGATCCCATTGTTTTGTTTTGGTTGACGACGTATGTGCCAATTAATAAATAGTAAGCATAAGTACTTTATTATCATGTAACCTGACACAGCTTGCTGGCTACATTTCCCGAAGCACATTTAAGATTTGATAATGTCGTCCAATCCACAGAGGAGTGAAACAGGGACCCTTTGTCCCCACAACTTTTTATAGCCGTGTTACAAAATATTTTTGATAATCTCAACTGGCAGACATAACGAATATAAGTGAGCGATCGGCACTTGAGCCACCTCAGATTCGCTGAAGATATCGTCCTTTTTGCCGAGTCAAGTAATAAACTAGAAAAAAAAATATCTGCAATGTGCATTAAGCGACAAAAGCAAAGACGTAGGTCTCGTTATGAATGAAAGCAAAACAAAATTAATGACAAACAGCACCATGAACTTAATAAACCTCAAAGGAAATCCTCTCGAATACTTTATTCGCCAAACATAATTATATATTTAGGCAAACAAATATCACTAACAGACATAAACGAAGTATTGGAGAGGTAGACCGCCGTGTAAATATGAGCGGGAAAAAAAAAATAACACTACAAGAATCCAGGCTGGACTCGATAGTAAAAATAAATAATAATAGAGCCTTTATTTCGGACAAAACATACAATTTGGATATTTTTGATCAATTAACTTACTCTACTCTTTTCAATTCCTATCTATTTGCCCTAATTTGGCTCAGGTTAAATGAATGTGGCGTGTGTATTTTAATGGGCAAGAAGACATGATTTATTGTAATGTTAATAAGGTAATTGTAATGTAATTTAACTTTAATCAAGATTTAATGTTATGTATTTAGGTAATTATTATTTTGACATTCTTTTATTTTTAATGTCTACTATGGATATTTTCTGAACCGTTCTTGATCATAATTTTCTAGCTGTGGTTTTGTCGTCACATTTAGTGACTAACTCATATGCTGAATAATTACTAGCTGATGACTTTAGTAGCTAATCATGGTATTCAAAACCCTATAATAATAATGCTTAATCCGAGTTGGCACGAGTACTGAGTAAGATACAATTATTTAGAGTGTTTTTGATGTTAGTGTAACTCAAACATTCCAAGGTGTTGATTAGAACAAATTATTAAATTATTCAATGGAGTTAGTAAACACTTTAACGTGAACTGACTTGGAAGGGTAGCTACCAATATTGGTTAAAAGCAAAATACCAATGACTGACTCTTCACAAAATCTCAAAAACGATCGACGAAGCTAAAATTTGACAGGTAGATTCCTTAAATAAGTCCGCTAAGAAGTTATTGTGTGTCTAATCGCTGAATTAAGATGGGCAAAACGAGGTTAAAACAAGAAAAAATAAAGTTGATAAGGGAAAAAAATGCTTGAATAATGAATAAAGTCAATGTATACAAACCGGACAACAGCTAGTTATAACATTTAAAAAACTATTAATTATTTCCAAAAGCTACTTAACTTAACCTTTATTAAATCTATAATTGGCACCTTTAAAGTGACTAATATAATTATCACTTTTTTATCCCGTTTCATTCACCCCTGCATATTTTAAGGCGCCAATTTATTCGCTCCATAGATCACAGGTGTGCCAGCCACGCGTGAGGTATTTGGCAGGAATCTCTACCTGTCTTCGTACTAATCTTGGTATTGGGTAGACTTGGATCATTTATATTTATACTGGCAGTTCACAGGCGCGATAATTCTCACAGGACAAAATATTAATATTTAGCAAAGAATAGGTACACTTCATAATAAGTGCTGTATGAAATCTTTTTTCCTTTCAAAAGACCTATTTAACACTGGGGGTGCAGCAAAAACAAATTTCATACCATTCATAATATGTAACCATCTAAAATATTTTTACCTGTACATAGGTTATGCCCGCCAGTGCATGGCTGGGTGGCCGACTTCTTTCAGCCGTCTCTCGGTGACGCTCTCCGAGTGTCCACAACAAATTGTATTTTTGTCTCTTTCTAACAACAGATATAGGGTAAAGTCTTTCATATTTTTCCCTTATTTCACAAAATGCACATATACATATACATGCGTAGGTAAGCTATGCTATGTTATGGTATATGCTGCGTTTAGTCAGATTTTAAAGCCGTGTTGTTCGCCTATAACATCTCTATAATTACACCTCACTGGTAACCACCCCTAAAATGCACAATTTTTTTTTAATACTTTACAATGAGATCTATCCCAAAATGGTCCGAGGACAAAAAAGATAGCATAACGCCTTATCAATTCAGAAATTACACTTGAGATTGTATCAATTTTGTCATTTGCTGTTCTTTTAATGGATTTATAATGTAGGTACTTTACAGTTTTATGACCACGATATCTTAGGTTTTCGCGATTATTACACATTGAAATTAAACAACGGATTTAATCGCGTGTATTTTACATTATAGCGTTTTTGGTTTTATGATCATTGATAACGGAGTATCACGTGATCGCAATGCACCTGAAGTAGCCAGAGTTTTATACGTTAACACACATTTTATCAATTCATTTAGGTGGAAAAGGAAAATTGTAATGAAAGAGTATGAATAGGTATAAAAAGTCTGTTGGAACTAATAGTTATTTATGATACAAGTGCGGTAAGTTGGTTATTACAAACGAGTAGACGAATGTAAGCCCGAGACGAAGTCAAGGGCTTACCATAGTCACGAGTTTGTAAAAACCAATCCGCACGTGTGCCATACAACGTTTTACAACACATTTGCGAGAAAAAAAGGCTACAAATGAAACAATTTTTATGGAAACGGAAATTAAAAAAATACCGTAAAGTACACGCACGGTGCTATACATCTGAGCGTGCGGTAATATTCATTACCGCACGCTCCGTTGTATGATGCGTAATGTTTAACTTTCGAACGATGTATACAGCCTTCGTAAGTGCACTTTTTGAGCAAATGTGTTGTAAATATATTTTTACCCACGACGGAACGGAGCAGACCGATTATATTACCATTTTAGGGTTCCGTACCCAAAGGGTGAAAACGGGACCCTATTACTAAGCCTACGGTGTCCGTCTGTCCTACCCTTTAACAGGCGTATCTTTCGAACCATAATATATAGCCAGTTGAAATATTCACAGAATATGTAAGATTAACTAAGAATTAAAATGAAGTCAAAAAGTAAAACCTGAATCGGGCTCGCGCACATAGGGGTCCGTATCACTACATAATTTGTGAATTACCAAAGTACAGTATGGGTATTTTTAAAACGCATTTTTGCATCTACTCTGGTGTATAAAACGGTAGGTACCTAATACTTCCAAGCGTCAAACTTAGAACTATTGTAGTACACACTCTAAAGTAACTCTAAATGATGATGAATGATAAATACTGGCCAAGTGCGAGTCGGTAAAACTCTCGGAGGAAAAGTTTGAGGGTGGATTTCGTTAAATTACTGACATAACATAAACAATTTTACTAATATGGTTTACTGGTTTACTATTTATTTTGACAATTAGATAAGATAATTATATCAACATAATAAACAATCAATATTACAATTAGGGCATTATTTTTACTTTTTAGCCCGAAAATCCAAATACCTAAAACTGAACGATGCATTTTGTAATAAGGCTCTTAACAATATAGCTTCTTAAGGCCCTCTTTTCCCACTTTTAGCAGTTTTGGTCATTCTAGTTTTAGTTTGTCTACTTCTTGTCACCAAATGAAAAACAAAATTGTGTTAAAAAAAAATGTAGTGGTGTAGTTTACGGTAAGGCATTTATTATGTGAAAATAGTAAGATAGCAAAATATTACATTAGCGGTAAATGTATAATTTAGAGGTAGAGATATATTTTTAAAGTTTTGATTTGGTCTGAGTATCCTTTTAATAAAGTTATATGATTATTTACGGGATATTTACCGTGGTAAGGTTGTGGAATGAGCTCCCGATATTTCGGCGCAGTTACATGCACCATGTTCACGGGAAGAAAAAATAAATAAAACAATAAATAATTATATAACTTTAGTGAACAACCGTGATAGTTTAAAACAGTATCCTTTTAATGGCTTATTTAGTACCTCAAAGTCCAGTTTCTAAGTTAATCTGATTAAGGTTGGACCTCCATCATGCCGACTGACAGTTATTGACAAATTGAATTATACAGGGTGACTGGAGCCCCGACAGGTACCCTCATCTGTTATTTTCAGGGTCGATAAAAGGGGTTATTTGTGAGAAAAATCAGAACGTTGTACAACGGTGTTGACGAGCAATTACTTTGTGAATTTTGGTTGATTTGCGGCTGATTAGAGCTTTGTTTTAAATTTAACGTACCTACGCTTAGAATAACAACACAAAGAAACCAAGTACATTCGCAAAATTTAAGCCATTCAAATGGTGTAATATACGGCTTCAAAAAAAATATAAAAATTTTACTATGACAATTTGCGCGGTGAAATCGTTCCACAACAAATCAGAAAAGCAGCATAAGAGTTATGGTGTGACATTCCACAGGTAATCCATTGATTTTCTTGCTTAAATCGTTTAAAATACCAATCGAAACGTAAGCTACAAAGCGAATTTGTAGCTTACGTTTTGAGAAGGCGTTGTTTGGAAACTTACCTTCTCTGAGTAGTTATTCTAAGTACCTACGTTTATAATATCGTAATAAGAATATCTTAAACCGACTTCGCTTGAAGTCCAAATATTTCTATTAATATTATTGATGTTTTTTTTTATTACTATTATTCAACTATTATTAATGGTTTTTTATGTCCACCGATTACTCCACTATTCGGGAACTGATTTGAGTCTTTTTTTTACTATGCAGAGGAAGTTCTCGAGGTGGTCCCACAAAAGTTGGCTTTAACTACGTGGTTTTTAACCAGTTCCAATACCACGAATAATTTGGTTCGTGCGCGTACTAATTTTGAAGTCGGGTTTTTATATTGATATTTATTGTTGTTATGGTCGTGCGTAGTAGTATAATAGCGTATAACGCGAACGTATGATGTCGACTTCGTTGTAGTTATCATTATATATAAACACCTTTAACTACGGAAACAAAAAAACGTGAAAAATCAGCTGTTCTTCAGAAAAAAAATATCATTCATACTTAACGCATAGTATAGAACAGCTGATTTCCCTCCTGCAATTTAATAGTTGGTCCCATTGCAAAGTTGTTCATATTGCAGTGGTAGGACTCTTCTGCAGATTTCGCACTGGGTTTTTTTACTAATTCTTCAACTGCCAAGCGGTGGTGTGCTAGCATTACTGCGTTCCGGATTGAAGGGCAATATTTTCTGTGAAATTACAGGCCACAAAGAGATTTATTACCTAATATCTCAAGCGCAGTGCATTGGCCGCGCAGGATTATTTTAGCACGACAATGCACTGCGCTCAATTTTAAACTTTCATAAGAACTGTTCGCAAAATTCAGGGTAGCACTAAACTGTTGTGGGCAAGCATGGCGCTTACCATCAGGAAAGTTTCCGTTAAAATACACGTCATCATCATCATCATCAGCCGGAAGACGTCCACTGCTGAACGTAGGCCTCCCCTTTAACCTCCACACTGAACGACAGCCCGCCTTTTGCATCCACTGGATACCCACGACTCTCACAATGTCGTCGGTCCATCTAGTGGGAGGCCTCCCTACGGTGCGTCTTCCGGTTCGTGGTCTCCACTCCAGAACCTTTCTTCCCCATCGGTTATCGGTTCTTCGAGCGATGTGGCCTGCCCATTGCCACTTCAACTTGCAAATTTTAACAGCTATGTCAGTGACTTCTTTGGCGAATATCCACGTTTCGGATCTTATCGCGCAAAGAAACTCCGAGCATAGCTTTCTCCATTGCCGGCTGTGTGACTCTGAGCTTTTCCAAAAGGCCAACAGTTAAGGACGACGTCTCAGCACCATGTACACGTCAAATACACGTACAAAAGAGCAATTTTGTAAGTGAAGGGCAAAAATATATTTTACCATTACGTACTTCACAAAATCTATCAAACTGACTCAATGGTGTCCGATTCTGTATAACCTCCATCCCTGCCGTCCATTCCGTCCAGTGAATAGACCGTGCATTTGAAAAGCTGGAAGCTTTTGAATAGGCTTTAAACACTATTCGAAGTACGTTTCCGATTAGTATCGATGTAGCCTATTGTGGTGACGGGCATATCGTCAAAATCACAATCAGTGGTAGAGATGGTAGAATTGTGGATATATCTACTATATAACACTGTTTGTACACACTGTTTGTTGTTTCACTGTTTTATCTACTATATATATTAAGCACAATTTTGAACTACATCTGTGTTGCGGTGCTATGATCGTGTTTAGAATAGATTTATATTAATATATATTTAAACGTATTCAATTCATAAGTAGTTAAAATATGGGTACACTTCATTATAGATGGAAAAGTAGAGTGGAAAAAAGCGCCACATTAAACGTTTCAGCGTGCAAAAAATTAATATAGAAAAACTTTTAACAATTAATATAACGAGTTTCATTCGGAATAACCGGTTTAAACTTACGTGAGTAATTCCTATATAATAAAATGAATTGCGTGAAAACGTCAATTACGCGTAATAAAAATATAACTTATGAGTGAAATTCCCGTGCAGTAAAATAAAAATGTGCGAAGTTATGCAAAAAGTTATGGACAAAAGATGTTTAGTTTGATGTGGGGATGGCGCCTATGATATTGTTAGACAAATCAATAACCCTGTATATGCAACAAAAGGTTAAATTTTACGATAACTTTTAATCAGATTGCATCTTTCATGTTCTTGTGTTAATTAACTCGCAGGTTTAAAAGATTTTAAACCTGCGAAGAAAAAAAAAATATGACAGATGTCATATTTTTAAATTTATTTCCTTTTCTCGAAGCCTATGAGTCTTATGACTCAAGAAGCATATTACTGTCGTTGTAAAAATGGCATAAAGCTTTCGGTCAAGGCCCTTATCTCCTCTCGAGATGAAATGAGGTTATTGCTTTCATTAAAGAGTCTTTGACCTCATACATTGGGCTTTTGTAAGAATATGAGCTGGAGTTTTAACCAAGATTTAGGTCAGTTTTGGATAAATAAACCCTTTCCCTGATAGCTTAATTACAAGTTGGTGGACTTCAGGGGACGTATAGTCACTTGTTTTATGCGATACAGTTTAGGCGATTGCGGAAAATCACGCGAATGCGAATGTTAATGCACCGAGATACGGTTTGCGGTCCAGCAACTTTTGCAATCACCTAAACAGAATCGCTTAAAACAGGTGACGGCACGGCTTCTGATCGTTATTAAGAAATTTAATTCATTTCATTTTTAAATTAACTTTATTAATTTTAAAATACTTTTTAAATAATCTTTTTGTATTCTTCTCAGCAAACCCTTTCATTTGATACCCATATCATGATAGTAAATAAAAACTTTTTGTCCGCCATCTTGGGGCGTCCGCCATATTGAATTTATCATCTAGGACCAAAGTGCTTGGGAAGACAAACCCAACGAACCCAAACTTGACGGGGTTACGTCGTTTTGTTTAGGACTTCCTATGACCACCTCCATCTCCATCATCATCTTCTGTCTCCATCATCAGACCAGCTCGATGGTACCATAACATTGCATTGTCACCAAATTCATCGCTTAACATCAGGCGAGATGGTGGTCAAACGCAAGTTTTTTTATATTTTTTAATCAATATATTACGTCAAATAGGCTAGTGTCCTCATGTTTAATTTATTACAAATAACCGGTTTAGCGAGAAATATAACTAAATACATTACACATACTGAAAAAATTATTTAAATTGGCTTATAAATCTCTGAGATATGAGCGTTTAAAGTTTTAGGTGGGGATAGGGAGGGGATGATCTATCCCTTTCTCACAAAGCGTGTGTTAGTATAGCATTTGTATGGCGCTCCTGAGCCGTGACGTCACGGCTCAGTATAGTGTGCTCTCTGTCTAGCATGAAATTTAAATGCTTATATCTTATTTATTTTTGAAGTAATTTTAATTTTGTTTTCGTTGATGTGCTCTATTTATGATCAGCTTTTTTATGAGGTAATAAAAAAATATTAGTCATCATGCCTATTTTATCTCAATCGGTTGACGGTAACTGGTCTAAATTTTAGTTGCAACATTTGTCCCACACATACGAACGAACATACAAACAGGGCAAGTTAAATAAAGCTTGTAAAATGGGCTTAGCGAGCAGCTCACAAGCTATGTTATGGAAATGTCTTGATTTAGTTGGATGCCAAGCTCTTACTATATATACATCATGATTACATAATAGATACAATAATACGAATGAATCTCAATTGCTTAAATTAAAAACGCATTATTTTTTGCTATAATAATTACGTGGCAAATTAACATAATTTAAAGTTTATACTATAATGTATAACGTGAAAACTTACAAATTATTATGACTCTCAATGACTGTAATTTTTATTTTTAATTTATTTTTAAAATAGCTTAAATCTATGGAATTTCTTAGATCGTTTTCATATACCTACCTAATTAATGCATCTGTTACTGTATATACTTATTTAAGTTTCCATGAACTGAATTTAGCAGCTTTTTAGAATTTAGCTGTTATTTAAAAAACAACTGGTTATTATAAACAAGCTAAGTAAAATTTACACAAAATAAACATTCCGAAGAAAACTGTAAGTACCTAAAGCTTTCGAGCTAAAGGCTCTCAAAGAGAACCAACCCATTTCAGACCTAAACGAGATCTCTCCATACTCTATACTATACAAAAGCTAAACTTGTGAGTCCGAATGTAACTGAAAATTTAATGAAATATTCATACGCAGTGCAGTTGCAGTTCTGAGAAATAGTGAAATCCAATTAGTCAGAAAGTCTTGTGCACGTCCCTAAAGGCTGCATTTCAAAGTATACAACGCTTGTGAACTCGCTTCTCGCTGAGTTTGCTAACTGAAAATCCGCACGAATAAAAGCAAACCGCTGTAATGCTTAATAATCTATGCTTTGTGTGCTTTAGTTTCATTTGATAATAGAAGTAAGTAAAGTAACAATACAAACCAGAATACGAAATAAAGCTGGTTGGTGCGCTTTTAATCGCACTTCTAGATAAGACTAAACATACTGCCAGAAACAGGTGAGATGGCGGTCAAACGCAAGACCATTATTTAATAAATAAAATAAACCTGCCAAGGCGCGACTCGGGGTCGCGTACTGAGGGTTCCGTACCACCACAAAATACAAAAAAGTAGTGCAAAAAGGCAACATCACGCCCAAGTGGCAGCGGACGAAGACCAAGGCGATCACCTATCCAAGTACCCACCGTGCCCTACGTTGCTTATAATAAACAGACAGCTTGGTAATAAACAGACATTTGTCACCGACTCACACTTTGGCATTATTTATTAATTGTTGTTATGTTATACTTTAGAGTGTGTATTATAATCATGCCAAGGTTGACGCTTGTACATA